>OX578151.1:98065499-99265499 GCA_951213105.1 Amaurobius ferox
TTGTATACACCGAGATGGTTTTCTTCTGTCACCTAGGCAAAGTTTCATAATTCTTCTATCATCACTTGCTGTTGTGAACCTTTTACTGACTTTACCAGTCTGGTTTGGTAGTGATTGAGTCTCCTTATACCTCTTCAAAATTTTAGAAATGCCACATTTAGTTAAGTTTTTCTCAATATTTCTTCTAATTTCTTCATAACAGTAGCCTTGTTCACTTAATAGTACCATTTTACATTTCTTTCTGCGTGACCAGTGAACTCTTTGCGCAATATCTTTAATTTTATTGCGTTTTACATGCTCACTAAATCAAAGAACACACTAAAAAAAAAATCAACCAACTTGATAGTAATCACGTAGCACACTGATAAATGTCCTGTGACCTTTTAGCTCATTGTCAAAACAAAATGACACCTGATTGGCTCTCTAAACGGTCATGCTCATTGGCTGCATTCAAATGAAAGAAAGGTACTTCATATAAATCTAAGCAAGTTGTGCTTCTTTTTTGATTATTTGGCTATAACTTTTGATAGAGCACAGATAAATGAATAAATGTCATTGCATTACAATTTTAAATAAATTATCTTTCCATTGATATATAATTTTATGCTGTTGGTAAAAAAAAATCGTGTTATGAGCTATCAAACCTTAAAAATACACTTTTTCTGAAAGGTTTCTACAATTCTGGCCACTGCTGTAATTTTGCAATTAATATTTTTCTGTTATCTCGCTTTGTTGCTTAGTTCATTTTTATATCTTGTTCTCCACTAAAAGGCGTTGCAATCCTTTTTATACGGTTGGACATTATCACTTTCTATAGATAAACTTAAAATGTACACTCATGGACCTATCCTTACAAAGATATTTGGTTGACTTTTCTAGGAACCCACTTTTGTAATGAACTTAAATTCTTCACATGACAGTATTCCAGGGGGATATAATACAATTGTACATTACCTGTTTTAACACATTAAATTACAGTTATCGTACATTTGAGATTATTACTTACCCTGCAATACATGGTAATGTATAGGGACAGTGTTGGAATCATGCCGAAAATCGTCACTCGACATTTCGATGGATCTACACATTTTGAGACCTATAGAACACGAAAAAACTGTTTTTAACGTAAGATCTGAGTGTGTGTGTATGTCTGTCTATGTGTCTGTCTGTGCAGTGTATGTTTCCAATCTAAGTTAAAAATTAATGAACCAAATTTCATAAAATTTGGTAGATAAGTCACTTATGTGTCACCCTGGTGCTGATTAGTTTTTAATACTATTTGGGATAAAAGTACCCGTTTTTTTTTGTGAAATGGCCCGCAAAAATATCATGTATTCACTATAGCTAAAATTTGAATTGACTAAATTTCACAAAATTTGGTTGATGCGTCACTGGTGGGATACCCTGGTGCTGAGTAGATTTTGATACGATTCGAAAAAGAAGAACCTGCTTTACTCAGTAGCTCGCAGAAATCTAAAATAAAAGACTACTTATCCTCAAATGTATAAATTAAATGCTTGTTTTATACGTAATTTTTGACGAGGAAGAGAATAAGACTAACTCCATTTTTCTAGGACTAACTGTTGTCGAGTTTTTTCGCACTTTGATATGCCGACTTTGAAAAATTGCCCAATTACCAAATTAAAACTAAAATTAAATTAAAAGTGCAAGTTCAGTGTTATATTTTGTGCAATTAAACTAAATTTAATTAATTATTTAGAAATACAGAAAACATTATTTGGAGTCTGCAGGGAAAATCATGTGCTGCCCGCATCAGATTTTTGGTTTTGTGTGACGTTTAAAAATTGGCAGACTACAATGTATCTCTTATTTCAAAATCTCTTGTTTATATATTAAATAATCTCTTATTTTACTAAATGCCTGTGCCACTTGTTTTTGGTGTTGATGATTAAAGTGAGTTTTCTTTTACTCTATGCAGGGCATGGCCACTCATCCGGTGGTCCCTCAAATCGTCTTCGGAGTGCTGGCAGCAGTGTGTGGGGTATTGGTGCTGCTTCTACCGGAGACTAACAATTGCAGCGTGCCTGACACTTTAAAAGAAGCAGCAGAAGCTTCAAGGTAAATACAAATTTCAAAATTTTAGGGCTTTTAATAATTGGATTCTTGAGCTATTTTCATTTTTTTTTTCAAATAAGAAAAATCTATGCTTTTCTTATAAATACATTATTTTGTTAGTAAAATAACATAAAACAAGTATATAAATATATCAACTGGTTTCAAAGGTATAAAAGCATCTCTATTATGGCAACTAAGACAGAGCAGTCACTCCCATTAAGTAGTAAAATGTCTGTCAATAGAGAATTGCGCATGTCGGAAGCTCGAATTGCGCATCAGGAAGCTCGAAAATAATTCAAACTGAACAAAATCTGCAAGGTAAATACAAATTTCAATATTTTAGAGTTTTTAAAAATTTGATTCTTGAGTTATTTTTAATTTTTTAAAGTAAGAAAAATGGTTATTTTCTTGTAAATAAATTATTTCGTTAGTAAAATGGCATAAAACAAATATCTAAATATATCAACTGCTTTCAAAGTCATAAAAAAGTCTCCATTATGGTAAACGAGACACAGCAGTCTCTCTCACTAAGTAGGAAATTGTCTGTGAACAGAGAATTGCTCATCTGATCAGGAAGTTCGAAAGCAATGTAAACTGAACAAAAACAGCAATGGAAATTAAACATAAAATCAAGTGAAAACTTTTCTCATTTTAAGCCACGTTACTTCGATTGACATTTTTTTCTGTTTCTGTTGGTGATTGTTCAGTTTCATTTATCTCAAAGAGGGAGCTTCTTTTCGCGCCTTTGAAATCGGTTGTTATTTGGGGCGAATGACTCAGGTATTGGCATTATTTTCGTGGTACAACCAGTTATATCGGGAGATCTTCAAAGAGTTTTGCCAATATTTGGTTGCCTCTGGTTATACAGACATATTATGGCACTGTTAAGGCCCCCTATGATTTCGCTGAAACGCGCAGCATTCAGCGTGGAGTGTTCGTTCCATATCTATATCATAGCCCAAAACATCACCATTTTGATACATACTTTAAAAACATTTATTAGAATTTATTATTGAACAAAGTCCAGATGTAGTTACAGCTATCACATAGAGGAATATACTGTCAGATAGCTTTTATCTTGACATCAGAAGCTCCAAATTGAATCGAATACCAAACCAGCTCCTTCATCCAAATTTGATGCCTGTACTGCAGAAATTATAGTATACACATGCCGGCTTCCAGGCCGGAAACCTAGTTTCGATACTAATCACCCTCGCTCAGTTTCTAGCAACATAGTGATTCTCTTACTCTAGGCCACTTCACAGATATAGTTGGTAAAATCCCTCAACTATCTGATTGCTTTACTGCTTGGACAAACCTGTTCTGAATACCAAAACTGCAATACTCCAATTCAATTAGACGTATGCTAATTGGATTTCCTAATTTGTACAAAATTCGTGCATATTTCTTGCAGTCAGTGCCACATTCTTTATAACTGAGACATTTTCAATCAAATGTGTTTTTGTGCACGAAAGCTATTGGTGTTTTTCCCCGTGTTCAGTTTCTTTCATCTATTGTCTTTGTTTATTCATCTCGTTCTGCACTTTTTCTATTAATTTTTTTATTAGATATAACTGTTTAATTAGTTTTATTTTCAATATTGGTTTTTTACGACAGTTTGGAGTGTTTTATTCTTTATTAGACCACGCTCTACTAAACCCCACATAACCAATTAACAAACTGAATGCTTCGTTCAGCTTCCTGCTCCGAGACCAATAGCAGATTTAAAACGATGTTTTTACACAAAGAACTCTTCAGTGCAGTTAAGCCACTTTGTTCACTTATGAAAAATTTGCTTTTCAATACAATATATCTGTCAATATTACATTAAATATTTTTTAACAAAATATTTTATGTGGAAAAATTATATTTCTATATTTTAGCAAGTAAAATGTGTGGTTTTAATAAATTTTGTATTTGAGTACGTTTAATACTGTTTTCTTTAAAATTATAATGGGATGGTATAAAACGTCACTAAAGTGCAAAATTATTGATATTGGTAAAGATATTGCATTTAAAAACATATTTCCTTAAGTAGCCAAAGTTAGGGTAGTTGACAAAGTTATGTAGTTTGACTGCGCATGTAACATTTATTTTGTTCTGTTTTACTAATCATTAGAAAGCTTTAAATAGGTGTTTGATATTACCTGTCAAGTTTATGTATTTAATATTTACGTTTAGACGAAATTATTTCTTTAGGCCAAATATCCACAGGTAGAAAAATAACCCCGATCGAACAAAATTATTAGTTTTACGAAGACTCTTACCACGTTTTAAATTACATGGAGTTAAATTGTCCACAGAGCGAAACATTGTTTCTAAGCAAGAAATTTGCTCATTAAACGTAAAACATTTGTCTGAAGAAGACCTCCATGTAAATTTTTGACTCAAGCTTTTTAAAGAACAATCAATCTGTGCATCGTGTCTACTAAAATGTGTTTTCATTTTCTATTTTGTTTCTTAAAACTTTTGTTTCGTGTATTTGTCATGTCCACAGTATCAAGCATTTATTTGAGAGATTGTTTATTTTGACCCGTGGACACTCGGTTATAAAAGTGCGAATATTAACCATATTTCCCTTCCAACAGGAGGAGAACCAAGAAACCTAACCTGTCTAATGGAAATCACGTGACCATCATGCTATCCAATGGTGATGCGGAAGTACCTCAAGAGGACATGACTTCCCAAACTATCTTCGCGCCTTCACCGAAACCTGAAGGGAACGGCAAGAAGCTGGCTGATGTTCCTGAAGAAGACTCTCACTGTGAAGACACCGAAGAAACTGAAGACCAAAGCACCACCAACGAAGATAAATCCGCAGTGGACACTTTAGAACCTGTGGCTGAGGCTTCAGATATTCCATCGGCAACTTCCGAATCTGCAGCCGAGTCATCCGATGTTGTACCATCGACAACTTCCGAACCTGCAGCCGAGTCATCCGATGCTCTACTATCAGCAACATCAGAATCAACTGCAGATGATAATACAGAAACATTCGAAGATCAGCCAAGTGCAGTTTCAACGAATGCGGCTATTGAGATTAAAAGCCAGGAATCGGGAACGACAGCAAGTGCAGATGAAAGCGAGCAAAATAGTGAATTGTGACAGACGACTTAGTGTCACATGGGAACCATTTCCATATTAGGATGCTGTTAATTGTGTATAGTATTTTTAGAGGAAAGTGTCAATACATTTATAGCTGATACAGAACATTAACTAATTCCATGTTTCTTTAGTAGTATTAAATGCCAATTTCCTGGAATTTCCAGAAACATAAAGATTTAACATGTGAAACCAGTTCTGTATGCGTAATATTTGTATTGAGGGAAACTTTACAAGCTGTTTTAAAGATTTTAGTGAAGTACATTCCACCTTTTAAATTTTGTGTTTTGATAAAGTGGCCTTATGGTTGATTATTTTTCTGTATTTTGCTTTGAAATCACATGAATTAACTAAATTGTTATACAAATCCATGAAAGTTTATTTAAATGGTACAGAAAAATACGAAGACGATAATTTCTCACCTTCGCTACACTTACATTATTTTAAACTGTTTGTAATTCACACTTAAAGTTAGTTGCTCTAATAAAAAATATAGACTGTGAAGGTTTATAATTCAGTTTCATTTTATTTGCTTCTCAGTTTTGGATCAGCTAAGATCTTTAACGTTCAGATTCTAATTACACAATGCTTTTGTTTACATTCAAATTTTGCAATGCGTTTTTTCTTGATAGTTGGAAATTAAGTTTTCCGAGCCAGTTTTGATAAAAATTACTATTTTTATCAGTTAATTTGCCTCCTGGTTGAAGTTGTTATATTTAAATGTTAACTATTTACATTTAATTGAGTAATGAGAAATTTTCAATCATTCAGGTCTGATCAACCAGCACCGCTGACAGATTTTTCATTCCTATGCAGCAAGTGCACGGGTTCCCCAACTGCAACAGTAATTTACTAGTTATTATCCTTTATTGATAACCTGTTTATGCAGCCCGGATCCTCAAATCTTCCGAGCCCCTAATCAATGGGGTCCCCCCTGTCCGCAGAACTGCAATCAGCTGATCGTTTTTTCGAAATTGTGTTGACCATATGTACTGAAGATAAAAGCAATCAGTCCGGCAAATGCCAATTAGACTGTCATCGCCCTCCCTTAACAATATGGATCGGTTTGTGTTCAAGTACATTTGGGGTTGCCAGGCTGGTATTGTTTATATTTGAAATTAAAAAGTGCTATGTCGAGAAGTCACATTCTTTATTGTGTTCTAGGTAATTAATTCTAACTGTATTAAGGTGCCTTGTTGACGTGATTTCCCCTATTATCATTTTTGTTTACCACCAACACGTATAATAATATTGCTTGCTGTGCATAGTTTAAATAATATTTTTGTTTTCTTTTGCTTTTAATTAAGTTTAAAAATATTTCAATTTTAAATACAGTAGATTATCCGAATTCTGATAACATAAGACTGTGTTATCCGAGATAGTTTTTCTTTATTTTTTAAGTTACTCATCACTTTTGGTGATGAAGTTACATTAACTCCCGTGACGTCCTGAAAATATTTTTCAGTGAAAACAAGGAAGATGATATGGGGATAAGCTTCCGCTTATGGAGCTAGTAAAAGGAAATCTTCCAGTTTATGAATCTATTACGACAGTAGATAATAAACATTGGATGAATGAGGATGAGTAACCCGTGATGATCCATGGTAGGATAATTTGAGAGAGAGTAAACCAGGGAGTGAATATGAAGATGATGTATGTTCAGGATATAAGTCGCGAAATTTGCTACTAAGACCGTACTGCGATGCATCAAACATCAGAATAAAAGCACTCCTGAGTATGTACAGTATGTGCTAAAGCAGTAAACGCATAATCATATATGTATTAATTGTACATATTATTTTTCTTTCTGTACATATTTGCATAATGACAGGGGTAAGGGAGATCGTAGATAGGGGGAGACATTGTCGCAAGGTTTGCTCTAAATTGTACATTGTGGTATATTGTTTTTACGTGTTAACCGAATCTTACAGTGTCCGATCTCTCTGATCTCCCTTGTCCACATTAGCTTGGATAATCGGGACTCTACTATATTTAAATTCCGATAATTAACGTTTCAATAATTTAAACATCAATAATTTTAATGTTTAAATTTTAGAATATCTTGTTTAATATTGATCCCGTGTTTGCTATACTTTGTCTTCTTTAATTTGAAAATTTAACATAATCGTTTATTTTTAAAGAGAATAAGTGCTTAATATATTTGATGAAATTTAGAATTAAGGTATGTTTAAATACATACGTATGTAATTATGATTTATATTGTAATCACCTTTCATGCAGCAACCAATTGTCAAACTGGAAATATTCAAAAGCAAAAATGATGGCCATATCTTTGGTACAGTAGCTTAATGTATTGTATAAGTAAACAGGCATAAGGAATCCCAACTGTACTTTAATATATTAAATGAAAGGTTTGTCCTTTAATTAAAATTTACCTGACATTTAAATTGCTCTGTAACGGAAAAATGCTTTTAAAAATTCACGGAAATGGAGTAAAGTTGTTTTGTTTATATTTTTGTTTATTTGTAAATAATTATCTACAATTCTTTGCATATAATAATTTTATACCACTGTAGAACATTTTTCAACACTTTTCCTACAATTATTTTATGAGGCTGTAGAGCCAGTGATCTTAATTGTTTTTTAATTAAATTTTATATTAAAACAAAATTTTAAACTATGTTAATATGTACATAATTACAAGATCAAAATATATTTTCTACTTGTCTGTTGCGTTTATTTATTGCATGCATATATTGGACTTGTAATTTGCAATGAGTTCATAAATAACACTAGTTCGAAACGTCGAGCAACAAATGTTTAAAATTATGTAATGTACAAAATTATATAATGTACAGACAATTTGAAGGAGTAAAATTTTGTATTAGCTAGGTGGCACATACCTTTAAATATTATCAAAATATCGTCTGCTGCTTTTAATACATAAGGCATTTACTGACCTTATCCATCAATCCAAGACCATGGTGAGTGAAACCCAGAGTGATTTTTTTAGCTTTAGAGCAATATTTTTTTAACTATTCTTAGTGAGAGTCATTTAAAAGTTTAAGAAGAATTCATGAGTTTTATAAAGGTAGTCTCTGTTTCAGACAGTTTATCCTGAGTTGGAAAGATATACCAACCTGTTTTTACATTGCCTGTAACAGTGACAATTTTTCGAAAACGCTTTACCGACTTTGTTATTGTTGAAATTTTTGGGGTTCTAAAACCATGTGTATTTCTACAGAAACTCTTGAATGGCTATAGAAATTTTTATATAAAATAAAAATTATTTCCTCTATGGGAAAATTCTATGGTCTTGAATTAAAAATAAGGTCTCTCATTATCGTCTGAACAGGTGATGGCAGTTTATACAGATGAACTGAATACTTGAAAACAACGGACGATTTTCCGGTATACCTTTGAGGGTATGTGTTAATGCCACCTAATTGAAAAAAACTACTTCAATTTCTTGGTACATTATATAATTTTAATATTTATGTGTACGATTTTTCAACCCACTCTTTTCTTTGTAATTTATTTTTAATGACTAATATGTGTCCTGTTTAAATTTAAAATGTTATTTGAAACACTGTATTTATCACAAGTGCCTACTGCAAATTTGATATATAGTTTCGAATATAGAGTTTTTCTTTAACATAAATGTTAAATGAGGAAAAATGTGGAACATATTTTTGACAGTCGATTTAACTTATGCATTTGATACATCTTTCAGAGTATGTTGAAATCTATTGTATGACCTTCAGCGATGCATCAAATGTACTCTGTTCTTTTGTTATATATATTATACACAAACATATTTGCCTTTTTAATAAAATTTTTATTACTATAAATAGTTTGGTTTTATTCTGGTGAGCTGTTAAAATATATAAATATATTTATGTAGCGTTAAAACGCACCCTCCGAATTCAAGATGGAGGGGGATGGAATTAGCAGGATACAAAAATAAATTCGAAGATTCACGATAAACAATAGAGTAATAATGACTTTCTAGAAAAGTCACAAAATAACGCCTAGATGCAATAATATAGCAAACAGAAGCTCAATGAATTTAAAAAAAATTGAAACACTATTGTTAAAACATTGATGCATTCATAATTCAGAGTACTTATCTTATTATTCTACGAACATCTGCACTACGACCATAGGTATCTACGAACATCTGCACTACGACCATAGGTATCTACGAACATCTGCACGACGATCTACGAACGTCTGTACTTATGACCATAGGTATTAAAATTTAAAGCAATAAAAATTAAAAAAAATAAAAATTAAATACTGAGTTTTTCTAAAATTCTTCGAATCCTGGTATAGCGAAACTTAACCGCATTGAGATCTTATACAAACCCTATATAAATACAATATTTAGGTGCGGATGCATGTATAGATCCTCGAATTTCTAGCCCAATTTTAAGCTTGCGTATCATAGTTCTGCATTGATAGATGGCGCTTATATATCGGAGTGACATACACGATTACAATCATACTAGCGTTTGTAGCTTTGCTATACATGCCATATACCAGTGCTTCGCTGTACATACCATATACAAATGTTTCACTATGCATACCATATGCAAATGCTTCGCTATACATACCATGTACAAATGCTTCGCTATACATACCATATACAAATGTTTCGCTATACATACCATATACAAATACAATATTTAGGTGCAGATGTATTCATAGATCGTTGAATCTGGGGCTCTATTCTAATCTTGTCGATCGTAGTTCAGAATTGATAGATAGAGGGCGCTTCTATACCTTGTTGCAAACACGGTAGCTTTGTTATAGGAGTGCATTTTATCCATCGACGAAGAACTCGAATGGACAAGCTTGAAATAGGACTTCAGAAATTCCAATAGCTGACAGTATATGACATGCAGAACGTGGTAGAAAATGAATTCTCCAAAATGTTAGTACTGTCAGCTGCATCCTTTAATAAAACTAATGACGGAATTAATGTGTTGGAAAGCTAATAGATAGCAAATTTTGAAAACTAATGAGGGAACGAACCTAATAAAACTAGTGAAGGAATTTAAGCGTAAGAAAGCCGATAGATAGCAACTTTGGAATACTGACGAGGAAATAAAGCTAATAAAATTAATTTAGAATGAAACTAATAAAACTAATGAGGGAATGTAACTAATAAAACTAATGAGAGAATGGAACTAATAAACCTAATGAGAAAATGAATAATGAAAGAATGAAACTAATGAGAGAATGAAACTAATGGAAGAGTGAATCAGTTGAAACTAATGAGAGAATGGAACTAATAAACCTAATGACGAAATGAATAATGAGAGAATAAACCAATGAAACTAATGAGGGAATGAAACTAATGAAAGAATGAAACAATTAAAACTAATCAGACAATGAAACTAATAAAACTAATGAGAAAATGAAACTTATAAAATTAATGAGGGAATGAAACTAAAAAAACTAATGAGGGAATTCAAATGTTAGATAGCCAATAGATAGCAATATTAGAAAACAAATGATGGATAATGAGGTTTTTCAAATGTTAGATAGTCAAGCTAGAAAAACTAATGAGGGAATGAAACTAATAAAATTTATGAGTGAATTTAAATGCTAGATAGCCAGTAGATAGCCAAATTAGAAAATTAATGAGGTAACGAAATTAATAAAACTACTGAAGGAATTCAGATGTCAGATATCCAATAGATGGGCCCTAATGCCAATAAATTTGTAAAAATAGAACGTTCAATTCAAGAAATTCCTACTTGCTACAAAGTATGTAATGAAAAAGAAAATTTTATAATGAGAAAATGGAACACAGTCCATATAAAATTGGATGTTTTTAAAAAGGAGCTCATAAATCTTCGATACTAACACTACGCCAAGGCTGCATACTAACCGTTCTGATTCACACAGTTTTTTTAAGCATTTTCGACATTCATCTGTCAGACGTGAAACCGTTCGTAAGTCGAGGATTATTTTCATGGAAAGATGCACATAAACTTAAGTAGGTAACTCGAGAAATTCTTAACCAATCACATAGATTCTCGAAGTCTCCCAAATTCTTGAAAAAGTCATAGAACATGGGAGGGGGCGGGGATGGGAGAGAAGAAGTCTGCTAAAACATTTCTTCTTCCCCTCCCACTTATTCGGGATTTAACATGATTGTTTTTTTGAAATTTTGCTGTTGGGCTGGAAACAAAATAGTTTTAAAAAAAAATTTAATTTTACACAATAGGAAATTTCTTGAGTTTGCGATATTTGTTATTTTGCAAAATTTGTTAAAACTGTTTTCGCTATAACGATATCTTACTTTATATATGCTTTAAGGTATGTATATTCACGTACTAATTTATAAGAGTCTGAACTTTCTTCTGGCGAAATAACTTATTATTATTACCCTTATAAATTAAATATAAAAAAATGAGAATAAAAAGTAATCAAAGAATGCATTCTTGAAGTTTTACTGAAATAGTCCACAAGGAATAAATTTATTTTTTTGAAAACGCTGATGCGTGTGAAGGGTTTATGATGAGTACCCTTCCATGCAGTGGCGTAGCGTCCATAGAGGCTTAAATGCTGAGCCTCCCCTGTTTAAAATAATCTAGTTTATAAAATTATTTAAACATTTTTACTTAATTTTTTTTAAATTTTAAATAACTTTGCGAATATATATCTATAGTTTAGAAAACGGTTACATATTATTTGCTTAAAGTGACACGTTTCAAATTTTTCCCCATTGAAGCACGTCTTTTAACCTTTTGCTTATGGGTTGGACAGCCTCAATTCCAAACGAAGAACCTCTCAAAAAGACAGGTAGTTGTCATACTCTATCCCAAACAGTTCTACCCCCCTTTACAGACATTGAAGTCCATGGACGCCAATGTCTGCAAAGGGCATGAATTTTGTGGCCTACGATTTCCTATACCAATCGTTCGTTATTGAAACCTCCGGACACTTTCATGGCTAAGAAACGCGTGTAGCAGATGCTTTGAAGATAGCCTTAAAAGGGAAGTGATTATTGCTTCTCTCTTTGCAAACGACAATGATTGCATGCGAGGCGTGACGTTTCCCACTTTTACAGACGAGAAGTGTGACTTTTACTTTTACAGACGAGAAGTGTGAAAGAAATTTTTCTGGAAAGGCTAATTATTCGCCATTTTGGATTAAACGAGATGCTATCTTCGCAGAAAATAATAACGTTTTGCAATTCTAAATAATTAGAGCCTTTTTCACGAGTAACTTGACACTGACCTAACTTTAAACAAGATCAGGACGAAAAAATGCATTAATAATGACTACTATTTAAACTTAGTAGTTAGTGAAGTAGACTTATCTCGGCATCAATATGGCGAAGCATCCGCTTACGTATTTGATAGTTTCAGAAGGAATAAATCTGATTTCGCTTTGGTAATCACCTGTTACATGAGAATATTTTTTAACAAAAGCGATTGATAATATTTCTAATAGATCTTTAGCATATTGTAAATATAAGATATTAAGTTTTCATAGTATAAGATATAAAGTTTTCATAGTAATTGTCATTAATTAATATGCAAAATTGTTTAAGTCACCCAGAATAGCGTCAAATGTGCAATTCAACGTTAAAAACGCTGTGATCTTATACATCAGTTTTCACTGTAAAAGAAGTAAATTCATTGCATTATATAAGAAAAGTCTTGTGCTGCCAACGACAGATTATTTTATTTATAAATATGCTTCGTAACATTCCCAATTAAGACTGTCATCTCTCTAATGTACCTCTATACATAATTTGCGAAACATTCATGCAATAAGACCCAGGATAAACTCAAACACCGAACTATTGCGTGAGGAATCAGCTTGACGGAAAGGTAGCAATATTATTGGATTTATTCGAAGGTAATTTAAATACAATCAATAAGCTAAAATAGTTTGAAGAGCGACCCCAAATAGGTCTAATAGATATAGAATGAAACATAGAATAGTTATAGACATGAAACATATTGAAATGATATAAAATAGATATGAAACCATATGCATGAAAACATATAGAATACATGAAAATATATGGAATAGATATAGACATGAAACAATTTAAGAATAAAGTTTTCTCCTTCTGGGTATGAAAAAAAGAATCCTTTAGAATACTGCATGTACATGAACTAAAAATCACACAAAAAAGAAAAAGAATGTAGTAATTAATAATGTAAATGTATTTTGTTGGAATGCGAAGATATACGCACAATTTTTTGCCAAAATATGGAATTGTGCTAATCTTCCTTTTCTGGAAGAGGTGAAACAAATATCAGATAACCTAAAAATGTCAATTTCAATATATATAGTACTTAAAAATAAATAAATATGAAGAAATTGTCTTACGGATTCGGATCAAACATCGCTGGGACGAAAGTTTTTGATTCTTTCAATATGGAAACACAGTGATAATATTTTTGGTCGCTAATGAACCGATTTATGTGAACATTGTGCTAAAACATAAAATAACTAATAAACTAATTCGAATTTCGAAAAAATCTGGCCGTCGCTATCTGAAAGTTAGATTTTTCGCTACCTACACACACACAAACAGAGAGAGCCATCTTCTTTACCATAATAAAATATGTCGTGTGTTCGTCTATAACGAAAAATATAAGCATTGTACAGAAATTGAAATTTGGTACACAGTTTCTTCAAGACCTGGTACAACGAGTTCCGGTGAGATTTTTTAAAAATTCGAATGAGTTTTTTAATTATTTTGTGTTTGAGCACGATTTTGAACGATTTTCACACTAATTGATACCTTTGCGATCAGAAATCTTACCGCAGAGTTTCCATACTCACACTTTCGGCAAGATCAAAGAATGTTCTTTCTAACAATGTTTGAACCGAATCCATAGAACAATTACCTCATATTTATTTTTCTAAATACATCGAAATGTACATTTTTAAAATCTGATTCTGACTTATTTCTTCGCATTCAGAAAAGCAAAATTGGCACAATTCTACAATCTGGCAATACTTCTAGTTGTGGTTCTTCGCATTTTAACAAAATTATTATTATTTTTTAAATTGACACATTTTAAAAATTATTATTTTCTGGGATTTTTTAAGATAATGCATAAAAATTGAGATTTTTCATCCCGCTCTCAGAGGGGCTTCATTTCTCTCCCCCCCCCCCCCCGGGTCGACTGCACATGATCAACCCACTTCAGCAGAAAGAAACTTTTTTTTTTCTGCTTTCCACGTTTAAGGAACGCATAAGATATTGAGACGGTTTGAAAAGGCGTATATATTTAAGACATTGTATATATTTGATATATTTAAGACATTGTATATAAGAGATTGTATATATTTAAGACACTAGATTCATCCTTGTTCCTAGGAATGCCTATAAGGGGGGACACATTCCAGTTGGGGGGGCGTACTCCAGAGTCCGGACCGCCAATATTTTTTTGATATAAAGAAGGGGAAATCAGGAAAAATCCGGTGTTGTCAGATACAAGGAACGGACCGACCGAATCGAACGAAGTTCTTCTTAAGGGTGAAAAAAGGGAAGAATTTCGGAAGGAGGAGAAATCAAGGGAATTTAACGTTTTTGAGGATAATTTGGTAGCACAGATTCAAACCTCCAAAGTTCGTCAACGTCGTTATAGGACTCTGCAATTATCTTTTCTTCGAAGTCATGCTCCTCAAAAAATATACTAAAAATTCTACTGAAAAAATTATATCTACCGAAAATCTACTAAAAAATGCAATCTACTAAATTTTCTACTTAACCTTCAAATTTCGCCTAAAATTTATTGAAAAAGTAGAAATCTGGTCATACTGAAGATACTTCACTTTTCATGTACTTTATAAATACGATATTGAGAAGAAAAATACTTTTCTAAAAACTGTTTTAGTGCTGCCATCTAGTGTGAATAAGCGTAACATATTCTGCAATTTGTAATCAGAATTTTTTTCTTAGATTGGTAATAAAGTTAGAAATGAGGATAAAAATGTAATGGAAACTAAATTTTTACTTTTATCGCACGGTGAAGAAAGTATTTTTTTCCATAAAAACTTCAAATTTGAGATTTTGACAGATAAGCTCCATTTTAAGATTTCCTGAACCCACATTGAACAAACACTAACTATATACATTACGTAAAAACCAGAACTAGAGAGAATTTTTATTGATATCTATGATTAAAACTCTAATTATTCGAATTTTAGGATTTTCACAGAATTTTTTGAAATGATATTTTGAAGTTGGTTATGTGTGTAAATGATATTAAAATAGCATATATTGGTACATATTACTGAAATTCTTCCAATTCATTTAAAGAAACAAAATTAAATAATTTTTAAAGAATGCAAAAGAATAATACATTTTTGAAGGAGCCGGGACAAATGATGTGTGCACAATATTTTTGACGCAAATATTAAAAATTTTTATTCTTTTTTGCATATTTTGTGAGTCATATGGATTTTATGAATCATATATATATATATATATATATATAATATAATACAAAAGTAATCAGATGAAGAAAACGTAAGCATACAAAATATGAAAAAAGGCTTAACGGATATGGCGCAATGCTGCACAAGTATGTAAAGCAGTTATATAGCAAATAAAAGTATTAAGGAAAAAATGGGAATCAAGCCAACGGGAAAGCATAAATGGCCGAGGGGGATTGTGACCCCTCGTTCCCCGTTATAGCATGCTATTACTTACACCTAGGTAACACTCCCGGAACCAAATACTTTGCCGAAACTTGACTTCCGAAATGGTGTCGAGCACAAGACACTGACCGTGGAAGTGAGTACAAAACTCAAGAATCGAAGAAAAGTCCGAAGTACAAAGCCGAAGTAAAACACATAATGAAAAAGGCCAAGAGTCGTTAACTAAGGAGAGTGCAATCCATATATAGCATTATACTGCCACTAGGGTGCGCTATCAGCAAGTTCCGTGTAGGTGAATCTCACAGTTACCATTTCTAAAATCGATAACATCATAGGTGTGTATAAGTTATATCATTAAAATAAGCGTTTTTTACATCGTTGTATACAGTATTATAATAATGTCTAAGGAAATTTGCGGGATAATGTTTCTTGATCGCCTCTCGCATTATTCTTCTGTCATTTTCAGTTCGATCTTTTTTGAAAGTATGGATTCTTTGATTGCGTATCAGATGATTGACTATAATATTTCGTAATATATTTTTACTCAAATTTGAGTTCCAAACGATAACGTGATTGATGCTGGTCTTGAAAGTATTTCTCTTGTCGTATAAAATGGTATATAAACAATTGTTTTTATCGTAAAGAATACTAATATCCAGGAAATCAACTTGATTTTTATTTTCCATGTGTGTTTCTATGAGATCCAAGTTATCAGGGTAGAAACTGAAGTCAAATTCAGGCATTTGTTCGATTGGATTTCATCGATTGGAACTCAAATTCAAATTTTACATTAATTTACGCACGATTGTGAATTTTAAGTTTCTTTACATTGTAATACATTGCAAATTTAAATATTCTATTAAAATATTTAAATTTATGCTCCTAAACTGAAGTTTAAAAATATGCCTGTCCTACTTATATTATCGCAGATTAGAAGATGTACTTATGAATTAGTAGAAGATTACCCGTTCTATAATAAGAGTTTCATAACTCTTTGCCAAAATAGAATATAATGACGTAATAAATTGAAAATATCAATAATAGTCGTAAGCTTTAAACCTGAAGGCGCTGGTGGATACCTGTATAATCCAGTCTAAAATGCAATTTCGATAACATTTATTTTATGCATTCCTTTATTATACAAATCGGAAAATATTTAATAAAAATCGTCTGCCGCATAAACACATTGGATTTAAATCCGTTGCTAAAGCTATACGATATAATATTTTTTAAATAAATTGGAGAAAAAAATATCGTCTGCATAATGCTATCTCAATGGAAGGTTTCGTTGTGGTTTTTTTTTATTAATTTCTCAATAACCCCTGGTCCTAGAAACTCGAAACATAGAATAAATTTTAAGTGGGGCTATTTCACAGTTATTTTAAATTAAATGTAGCTGTTTTCCCGTGATGAGGAGACTAACACACATACATACAGACAGATTTTCAATTTAGTTTATATAGATGGGAATTATTTTTTTTCCCATAAAGCAATATGATAATTTCTGAATGTCGCAAAACCTGTTCAATTCTAACTTTGCAAATAATACAGTTAATCATTTGCTTGCAAAGCATAATTCCTATATAAATAACTTTTTTAAAATGAGAGTGCTATGAAATAGTTCATATTCTGTGTGATATGCAAATGTTAGCAGATTTATAAATTGGGGTAATAAAGAAAATACTACAGCTACAGCAAAAAGGGAAATTTTGTTTGTAAAACTGGCTTTTTATATATTTATTTTTCTTTTTGTTTTAAATGAAAGAGCATTTAACAGTTTCCGGTTCGGAACCCAAAATGTATTCGTCCGGCTCTGGAGGAGATAAAATAATTTTGAAAATATTTATCCCTCCAAAACGTCTTCTTGAAATAAATGGAGGCATGAGGATTATATAAAATTTCCATTTACGTTAATTTTTTTAGGAAAAAATAGGATTTTTAGACACAGTTTGACGATGGAACTGTATCTTAAAATTTGAGGCAAAAATCTCAATACAAAATTTATTTAATTAAATTTTCAGGTCCAACAGTTTTCCAGCGAAGTTCTGGTTGGCGTCTTGGTGTGTCACGGCCCAAATGTGGGCCGCAGATGAATAATTGCTGATCATCAAGAGCGTCTTAATCCTTACTGGGGGTCCTAGACAAAAGTAAAATCTAGGGTCTTCTTCCCCTCATAAAATTTTATAGTAAAAAAGAAAGTACATGAGCACATAAGATGAGTTCCCAGAGCTTTGTGAGTCTCCAGCATTTTCATACTTTGCTATTGGTTACAAACGGTTCTGCCAGTCTAATGGTATAGAAGTCAAAACCTAGAATAAGCAACAAAGTTCAAGTTAGATAAAATTTTCCATTTGATAAAATTATGTTAATAACCTTCCTTTGGAAGTACAAGTTGCATGTGTACATACAAGATTAAGATAGTTTTAAAAGCTGATTTCCTTTTCAAATTTCAATGCATACTGATCATTTTCTAAAAAAATCTGATGTGGGCAGCACATGACTTTCCCTGCAGGCACAAATTCATTTTATTTTATTTCTTTAATAATTCATTAAATTGAGTTTAATTGCACAAAATAACACCAAATTTGCATTTTTAATTCAATTTCTCTTTTTATTTGGTAATTAGACATTTTTCTAAAAGTGGCACAACTAAATGCGAGAAATCTCAAATATCTCGGGAATGGTTAGCCCTAGAGTAATAGAGTTGTTCTTATTATTCTCTTCATCATAAATTACGTATAAAACAAGCATTTAATTGTTATATTTGAACATACGTAGCTTTTTTTTTAGATTTTACGATTTTTGAGGGCCATCTCGTAAAAAAAGGCAGGTTGTTCTTTTCCGATTAATACCAAAATCTAATCAGCACCAGAGTATCGTACAAGTAACTTATCTACCAAATTTTGTGAAATTTGGTCATTTAGTATTTTAGCTAGAGTTGATACATGAAATTTTTACGGGCCATTTTGCAAAAAAAGGCGGGTTCTGTTTTTACGAATCGTACCAAAAACTAATCAGCACTAGGGTCACACCCAAGTGACTTACCTACTAAATTTCATGAAATTCGGTCCATTTTTTAGTTAGAGTGGATACATACATTGCACAGACACACAGACACAGAGACAGACACACAGACACAAAGACAGACACACAGACACACACACAAAGACGTCACGCTAAAAATAGTTTTTTCGTATTCTAGAGGTCTCGAAACGTGCAGATCCATCGAAAACTCGGTTTGCGAGTTTCGACATGATTCCAATACTTTCCCTATACATTACCATGTATTGCAGGGAAAGTAATAAAATGGGGACCAAACGTTTGTATTTTCTTGACATTGCGTTTATTTTGTTCCTTTGTTTTATGCCAAATTCAGGTGTTTGCTTTTCACAACCTTTTATTTATTTGATCTGGTGTTTGTTTGTTAGTGTCTTTGATTCCCTAACTAATATGGTTTTATTAATCAAAGCAACATAAAATTATGTACGTAGTTGTATTTTAGGCTACATTTTAGTTCTTTGGATCGGACTAGCCTTATCGGACTAGCCCGTCTTGGGCCCGTCATAGAAATACTTTCGTTTTGTGAATAACTTTGCAACTTCTGTTTCGGCAATATTCAGACTATGACAATAATTAAATTTTTTGTATCTCCACTTAATTATGAATGTATGAAAATTATTCCACACATATATTAATTGAACTATAGCGTGTTAAAGATGTTTAGAAAAGATATTCATTTATATTGATTTTAAATAATTAAATTAAAGAATTAATGTTTTTTTGCCAAAAAATAAAATTGTTGCAACTTTCTGCCCACATTCAATCTTATTTGAATTTAAAACTTTTTCAGATGATGAACAAGAAAGGTCAATCATGCATAAAGCATTGATTATGAAATACTTTTCGACTGAAATGTAATGTTCCTTAAATATATCTGAAATGTGATACATTCAATGGTGATACGTATGCTCAAACATATCCATTAAATGTTTTACACGCAGTTTTTGACACGGAAAAGAATAAGACCCATCGCATTTTTTACGCCACCTTTGAAAAAATGTCCAGTTATTAAATAAAAGCAAAAATTAAATTAAATGAGAAAATTCAGTGTTATTTCGTGCCATTAAACTATATTTTAATGAATTTTTAAAGAAATAAGAAGAAAGTGAATTTGAGAGACTGTAGTGAAAATCGTGTGCTGCCCACATCAGATTTTTACTTTCTCTGCAATACACGTTAATGTATAGGCAAAGAATTGGATCGTGTCGAAAATCGCAACTCGAGGTTTTGAAGAATTTACATAAGTCATTTGTGGGTTATTCTGGTATTGATTGGATTTTGGTACGATTCGGAAAATCGGAACTTGCCTTTTTTTGTAAAATGGCCCGCAAAAATTGTTAAAATCTAAAATAAAAGACAACGTATGCTCAAATGCCCCAATTAAATTATTGTTTTATATGTAATTTTGACGATGAAAAGAATAAGACCAGACCCACTACTCTAGGACTATATTATTTTATTTTTTAGTTGCTTGTTTTAGGGTATTTTAGTTTTTTCTCAATTTTGCTACGCTAGTTTTGAGAATAAGTCCATTTAACAAATGAAATCGAAAGCTGAACTAAAAGCGTAAATTCAGTGCAATTTTAATTAATTATGCGTGTTATTTAGTGCAATTAACTGAATTTAATGATTTATCAATGAAATAAAGAGAAAATGAATTTGAGTTTGCAGCGAAAGTCAGGTGCTGTTCACATCAGATTTTTTACTTTCCCTGCAAATACATGGTAATATATAAGGAAAGTATTGGTATTATGACGAAAATCGCAAGTTCAATTTTCGACGGATTTACACGTTTTGGGATCTCACTAGAACACGAAAATACTACTTTTAGCGTGACGTCTGTATGTGAAATCTAAGTATCCACTCTAACTCAAAAACTAATTGACCCAATATCATGAAGTATTATAGGTAAGTCATTTATGTGTGAACCTGGTGATAATTAGATTTAGGTATGACTCCGGATAAATGAATCTGCTTTTTCTACTTTCCCTGCAATACATGGTAATGTATAGGGAAAGTATTGGGATCATGTCGAAAATCGCAACTCGAGTTTTCGACGGATCTACACGTTTCGAGACCTCTAGAATACGAAAAGACAATTTTTAGCGTGACGTTTGTGTGTGTGTCTGTTTGTGTGTCTGTCTGTGTGTTTGTACAATGTATGTATCCACTCTAACTCAAAAACTAATGGACCGAATTTCATAAAATTTGGTAGATAAGACCCTTTGGTGTGACCCTGGTGCTGATAAGTTTTTGGTACAATTCGGAAAAAAAGAACCCGCCTTTTTTTGCGAAATGGCCCTCAAAAATCTCACATATTCACTTTAGCTGAAATACAAATTGACCAAATTTCAAAAAATTTGGTAGATAAATCACATGTGGGATACTCTGGTGCTGATTAGATTTTGGTACGATTCAGAAAAGAACAACCTGCTTTTACGAGATAGCCCGCAAAAATCGCCAATATCTAAACAAGAAAGATCAATCATGCATAAGCATTGATTATGAAACACTTTCAAACTGAAATGCAATTTCAAAGTTTTTAAAATGTGATACATTCAGTGGTGATATCTTTTACATTATCACAGTACTACAGTAATTTATTATACTTAAATATTTAAAACTGTATCGAAATATAAATCATCAGATTCTCTATGCAAAATCAATGAATATTTCATTCATATAACTTGTATTCCAGACTCCAGAGCTAAATAATTTTGTGTGAAAAAAATTCAGCAATTCTTATGTAACTCACCTTACAATCGCTTCAGATATTTGCCTTCTGCATAAGTTAAAATTAGGCTTCGTTAAAGAAATAATAAAAGTTTAGGGATCATTTAAAATCACAACTATTGTAATTGCATAGGCACTGAATTTAGATACACAGATAATACACAGATACGCAGATAATATATGTGTGTGTATGTTACACGTTTGTGGTGGATCTACACGTTTTGGGACTTCTCAAACACGAAAAAACTATTTTTAGGAAGACATCTGTGTGTGTAAGAGTGTATCTGTGTATGTTTCTGTGTGTCTGTGAGGATATTACATCCACTCTAATTGAAAAACTAATGGACCGAATTTCATAAAATTTGGTAGGTATGCTTTTTGTGGGAAATCCTGATGTTCATTAGATTATAGTACGATTCGTAAGAAAAGAATCTGCCTTCTTTGCGAAATGGCCGGCAGAAATTGCCTTTTTCCACTCTAGCTAAAAACTAATGGAACAAATTTAACAAAATTTGGTGTATAATATTTCAATAACCTACAAGGGATTTATATACCGAATATAACAAAATTTGGTACATAAATCATTTGTAGGTTATTCTAGTACGATTCAGGGAAAAGGATCGGGCTATTTTAGCGAAATGACCCGCAAAAATCGTTAAATATAAAAATAAAGAACTACGTGTGCTTAATTATATCAATTAAACTCCTATTTTATACGTGGTTTTTGACAACAAAAAGAATTAGACTAACACCATTACTCTAAGACCAGCCGTTCTTGAGATATTCTTGTTTTTTCGCGTTTTCGCTACGCCACCTTTGACAATAAGTCCAGCTATCAAATGAGAACCAAATTTAAGTTTAACGTGCAAATTCAATGTCATTTTAAATACTTATGGATGTAACTTTGTGCAGATAAACTCAAATTATTATTTAAGAAATAAAGAGAACGTGAATATGAGTCTGCAGGGAAAGACATGTGCTGCCCACATCAGAATTTTTAACAATATTACAACAATGATTTATAGAAGTGAACGGGGATTATTTGCAGGCCATTTCGAAAAAAATGTATGATCTATATTTAAAGGTCCACCAAATTTTTGTAGAATAAAATGTTCAACAAATTTAAGCTGTGTACCAAATTTTAAATCTCTAGAACGTAGGAAAGTGCATTAAAAATGCCATCAAATAAGTATATCATGAAGAGTTATATAAAATTAAAAAAAAATTTGAAAAATTGTTTTCTACCAAATTTATTTTAAAATGTGAAGCCTCTCTTATATACAAAATGAATAAACTCTTGGAAAGATATTTATTATACAATATATCCCTTTTTTCTTTCTGGAGGATATCCCAAAAGTCAGAATTTAATTGAATTTGTTTTTTTTCCCCATATTAAATAATTTTTAATTAATTAACATATTTTACTGAAATTTTTTATATATATTTTATGGGATAATGTGAATATTTCCTGAAAATTTCGAAGCAAATTGTGAATTTTAAATTTGCTTAAAAAATGTTTGAAAAATTAGGTCCCATAAGGTTCAATTTATTTCATTTTTTCAACCCGGGTTCAATAAAAAACTAATTGCGTGATATTATTCATTTATATTCCCATAGGTCCCACAGACCGTCTGAAAAACATACTAAAATTTCATTTTGATTAAGTCAGTTTTACGGCAGTTATCGTGCTAACGGACAGACAGACAAACAGACAGAATGAACAAAGTCAAAAACACTTTTCAACTATGTTGTATAGTGTTAAAAAAGACTAAGTATGTTCAAATGTATCAATTAAATACTTGTTTTATACGTAATTTTTGACGAGGGAAAGAATAAGAACAACTCTATTACTCTAGGACTAACCGTTCTCGAGATTTTTCGCATTTTTTTATGCCGCCATTGGAAAAATGTCCAATTAACAAATAAAAGCAGAAATTGAATTAAAAATGCAAATTTAGTGTCATTTTGTGCAATTAAACTCAATTGAATGAGCTCTTAAAGAAATAAAGAAAAAATGAATTTGAGTCTGCAGGGAGAGTCATATGTTGCCCACATTTTTTTAACACTTTACAACAAAGTTGAAAAGTGTTTATGACTTTGTTCATTCTGTCTGTCTGTCTGTCTGTCCGTTAGCACGATAACTGCCGTAAAAATGACTTAATCAAAATGAAATTTTAGTATGTTGTTCAGACGGTCTGTAGGACCTATGGGAATATAAATGAATAATATCACCCAATTAGTTTTGGATTAAACCCGGGTTGAAAAAATGAAATACATTGAGCCCTATGGGACCTAATTTTTCAAACATTTTTAAGCGGATTTAAAATTCACAAATTGCTTCGAAAATTTTAGGTAATAGTCAAATTGTTCCATAAAATATATAAAAAAAAATTCAGCGAAATATATTCAGTAGTTTTTTAAATAAAAATTAAAATAATAATTACGCATCTTAGATGAAACGATCACGTGACCATGATATGAAACGATCACATGACCCACTTCAAAATGACATATGGCATCCATCTTGTTTCAAAATCGTGATTTTTTAAAGTTCTTTTTAATTCATATTGAGTGTTGTATCCGTCCTAAAACCACTTTGTTTTTGCTTAAATTCTGTGCATCTACATACGGAAACAACACAATGGCAATTTATTTGAGTTTAAATTCTCATTCAAATTTGATTATTTCTACAACTAAGCCTATTTTTCACCTATGTAAAATGTAAACAGCAAAATATGTAGAATGAGTTGTAGTAGAATTACTGTATTTCTTTAACACAAAATAATTCAATCCATGGAGTCTGCATGGCTGATATGAATGAAATATTAATTGATTTTATAAACAGAAGGACGATTTTTTTCGATGAAGTTTTAAGCATAGAGTTTATGAATTGTAGCTCCATGGTCTTAATTTTTAAATAAAATAAATTATTATAGTATTGTGATGAATGAAATGAATGAAATCCTGCTTTTATAGAGAGATCCAGGCGTGTTATTTTTTCTATGACGTCATTTGAATTTATTTCAGTTGTTTTCGATGAAGTTTTCAAATATAATAAATTATCGTAGCATTATGATAGTTTTAAAAATATTAACGTGGAATGTATTGCATTTCAGAGATATTTAAACCAGGCAATTTATATTTCAATGCCGTCATTTGAATGAAGTTCATTTTTTTCAATGAAGGTTTAAGTTTTCAAATTTAATAAATCAATGTAGTATTGTGATAAGTTTTAAAATATTACCGAGGAATGTATTGCATTTTCGACTTTTTTAAATAAAATTGCATTGAAGTTGGAATGTGTTTCATAATCAATGCTTTAAGCATGATTTATCTTTTTTGTTTATGATAAAATGGCTCGCAAAATTTGTATGTATCCACTCTAGCTAAAACACGAATAGACTAAATTTCACAAAATTTGGTAGATAAGTCACTCGTGGGATACCGTGGTGCTGGTTAGATTTTGGTACAATTCGAAAAAAATAACATAATCTGCCTTTTTTTGCGAAATATCCCTCAAATTTAATAAAATAAAAGACTCCATATGCTGAAATGTGTCAATTAAATACGTGTTTTATACGTAATCTCCGAAGACAGAAAGAATAAAATCGAAACCATTACTCTAAGGTGGAACATTCTCGAGCTATTTACATTTTTATTTTGAGGAACTGAAGACGTTTTCACTGGGGTAAAAAACTATTTAATGAAATTTCTTAAAATTTAGTAGTTAAGTTATAAAGAAACTTTCTGGTTCAACCCAAGATCATGACTTTTGTGTTGACTTCTAAATTGTCGTCAATCTAATATAAAACTTCATTTGACCTAATGACTAGAGTTCGACGAAGAAATCACGACATTTAACAAAAAATCTGATGTGGGCAGCTCATGACTTTCCCTGCAGACTTATATCCACGTTCTCTTTTAATTACATTTAATTCACTTTTAATTCAATTTTTATTCTCATTTGGTAACTGGACATATTTTCAATGGTGGCTTAAAGAAAATACGAAAAAACTGAAATATCTCGAGAACGGCTAGTCCTAGTGTAATGGGGTAGGTCTTATTCTTTTCATCGTTAAAAATTACGTATAAAACAAGCATTTAATGGATATATTTAAGCATACAGAGTTTTTATTTTAGATTTTGACGATTTTTGCTGGCTATTCGCAAAAAAGGCAGGTTATTTTTTTCCGAATCGTACCAAACTCAAATCAGTACCAGGGTGTCCCACAAGCGACTTATCTACCAAATTTTGTGAAATTCGGTCCATTAGTTTTTAACTAGAGTGGATACAGGTAATTTTTGCGGGCCATTTCTCAAAAAAAGGCGGGTTCCTTTATCCCGAATCATACCCCAAACTAATCAGCACCAGATTCGCCCACAAGTGACTTATCTGCCGCATTTTATGAAATTCGGTCAATTAGTTTTTTAGTTAGAGTGTATACAATATCTGCGCAGACAGACAGACAGACACGCAGACACACACACAGACGTCACGCTAAAAATGCTTTTATCGTATGCTAGAGGTCCTGAAACGTGTAGATCCCGAAACTCGAGTTGCGATTTTTGGTATGATTCCAATACTTTCCTTATGCATTACCATGTATTGCAGGGAAAGTAATAAACAACTTACAGCTAACTTCGCTGGGTACAACTTACAACTAACTTTTATAGGTAAGTCAAAACACATATTATAAATAAAATTCTATATACAAATTATTTACAATGCTGGCAGCACAAATTCTACCCGGGATATCTTAATCTACAATTCAAAGCGAACCTCACTCATAACTAAACTGAATCTCACATGAACCGAATATGACCAATATACGAAATGCTCACTTAAAATATGTATCTCCGCTATGCTCACAATTCTTCGTTCTACGGACGACCAAAGACACGCCAAGTCGCGAACTCCACAGAATGACAGATCCGTAATTCTAAAGTCTGCCATTTTACAGATCTGTCCAACCATGAGTATGCGATTCTTCGGAATGAAAGTTGAGAAGTTTAGGACATAAATTAAAATCAGGAAAATGTAGATTTAGAACAAAATGATAATAAATAATTGAATCCTCACAAAGTCCCTTGATGGTTATCTGATGTTGATTAGATTTTGGTATGATTCGGAAAAATATAATCGAATCGTTTTTTGCGAAATGTCCCGCAAATATACTTTTATGGGTAAGTCAATATAGTGAAAATCTGAAATAAATGACTCAAATTGTTAAAATATATTAATGTAGTACTTGTTCTCGAGGTAAGTTTTGACAACAAAGCGAATGGAACTGACCCCATGACTGTAAGGTGAACCGTTCGTCACCACTTTAAGGGAGTGGTGAGAGAAGATTAGCCCACAATATTATTGCATGTAGCAGCATAGTGTCAATAACTCGTAGTATGACATACAAGAAAAGATCACTGGTATAAACTTAACCATTTAATAACAAACAAATGGAAAACTTAACTAGAAAATAGATATACAATACAGTCTTAAACTATCATAGCCTAAGCGCAGCTGATCAGCAGCTAGACAGACTCATAGCTAGTGAGTATCTTGAGATGCGTTCTTAGAGTTGAAATTCTGAAACTGGGAAACTACGGAACTGAAGTTGTGGCGATTGCAGAACGTTAAATCCATTGCCACAGACAGGTTGGTCAAGCAGGAAACTGCATAGTCCCACATTAATGGCGGCACCACAGTACTCCTCCCACTGTATAAACTTCGACCTTTAATCGTACTACAGGCTTAGACTGCCGGCCAGACCTAGTCAAACTATTGAACATACAAATGGGAGTATAAAAAAAATTGGTGCGCTACCTCGGGAGTACGCAAGTAAGCTGGCTTGACTCTGTCCAATGAAACATTTTGCTTTCGGTTATTTTGAAGAATGGTGATCAGTTTGTCTGTTCTTGATAAAACAAGAAATGGTCCTTGATAGGGTGACACCAATGGTCTCTTGACCGCATCTACTCGCAAAAAAACACATGGGAACAGTTTTTCAAGTCTTTGGATACTGTAACGTGCTCCTTTTGGCACGCTACCGGCAGTGATCGTAGCGATTGTTCGAAATAATCGAAGTTCCAGCGTCGCAGACAGACGGTCAATGTCGGGCACAAGGCATATTATATCGAAGGATCGTCGACGGTCAAGAATAATATGGAATTGAACGAGGATGCTAAGGTGCTGCAGGAGGTATTGTTAAGAAAATGGGAAACGTCAATCATGGGGGTTGAAGAATTCCAGTGGAAGACTGGGTCTACTTAACAGAAACGGAGTATTAACGTGATCCGATGAATGGAGAGGCAGGAGATGACTCATTTTAATTATCTTCCTTTATTTGACATCTTTTAAATTTAATTTACTCAGACAAGAAAATATTTGATGACTGAAGAATTTACATGACGATTTGAAGACGGACATTTACCCTTCACCAAAAACGGAAGTACATATACAATACGTTGAAGAACTTGGAAAATGCAGACAATCTCACTTGAAATACAAATTTCGCGAATTCCTTCATTAGCGCCGAAGGCGCATGATAATTTCGACTACTCTTCCATAATGTTTAATATCATGCGAGCATATCTCCTCAAGAATAAAGTTCTCATGACCGCCGCGAGAGCTAAACACGTCTTCACACCTTCAGCTTTTCATCGCCAACTAAAAACAAATTACCTTATTCTTAATTAAGCGTCTTAGTGTAAATGCGCGCGCTCGTGACGACAAAGAAAAAAGTTCCATTACATTTCAATATGAAATGTGCATCCGGGCAAACGTTCGCACCGTTAGAACTGTATCATAACGCTAAGGGTTATCGGTACAGACGGGAAGACCCCAACAAATCGAAATAACACAATTGGCGCTTCATCAATTTGGAATAATATTTAAGAACAGATTTTAGAATCGAAACGAAATTAGATTTTGCCGAAAGAAATAGAACAAAATGGATTTTTGAAATAGCGTTGTCAAAAATTAAATTTAGAAGGAATTAATTAATAAACAGATGTTGCGCATTTCATAATAATACGTACACTTTTGGCGTCGAATGGTTCCATGCGGGGATAGGTCTCAACTTTGACATCTGATCCCTGAGGTTTTGTATAAACACAGTTGGGGCTGTAACATCTCGATCAGAACTCTGTAGCATATCACCAGGTAGGCATAGGGCTGTTCCATATACCAATTCGGTCTGAGCAGCCAGCAACTCCTCTCGCACAGCCGATCTTAGCGATAATAGCACTAATGGTAATGCCTCGCTCCAATGAACTGGATCTACGGCCATTAGGACCGATACGTTCCATCATTCCCTTCGATTGAGCATGGTACGAGGTGGTACAACATTTCTGCATTCCTAAGTATTTGGATAAGCACTGGAAAAATCGAGATTCAAAGTTTTTTCCTTGGTCTGTCGTAATAACCTTTGGTACTACAAAGCGTGCTATCCAGATGTTAAGGAAAACCTCAGCCACCGTCAGTTTGACCAGGAATCGGGACTGCTGCCGGCCAACATGTATATCTATCGATACATGTCATCAGATATCGGTTTCCTTTAAATGGTAGTAGTGGTCCCACTATGTCTAGATGGACCTGGCAGAATCTATCTGTTAAAAGAAGGAACACTGTTAACGGTGTTCGAGTATCCTTAAATACTTTTGTTCTCTGACACACAAAGCATTGTCGGCACCGTTCTTCACAATCTTTTCGCATTGAACGCCACACAAAATGTTGTTGTAGCAATCTCAGTGTGGCTTTCGTACCAGGATGTGACAGATTACGTATCTTTTCGAGCATTGCCTTTCTCCAAATAACTGGAATGATAGGTCTAGGCACACTCATAGACATGTCACAAGAAATGTAACTGTTACCAGCAGGGAGAGATATAAGACGCACCTCAAGACCTGTATGTCATTTTATCAACCCCTGCAACTCCCGATCACCTAATTGATCTACAGCAATACTTTCAAAATCAATAGAACCTGACAAACTTATAGCGTGGATTCTAGACAAAGTATTAGCGACCACATTTTCTTCCCCCAGAATATACCTAATATTAGTTGTGTACTGACTGATTAGTTCCAAACGTCGAACCTGTCGAGCAGAAGAGTTATTCGGCTTTTGATTAAATGCATATGTTAATGGCTTATGATCACTATAAAAAATCTGATGTGGGCAGCACTTGACATTCCCTGCACACTCAAATTCATTTTTTTATTTCTTTAAGAACTCATTAAATTGAGTTTAATTGCACAAAATGACACTAAATTTGCATTTTTAATTAAATTTCTGGTTTTATTTGGCAATTGGACATTTTTCCAAAGGCGGCATAAAAATGCGAGAAATCTCAAATATCTCGAGAACGGTTAGTCCTAGAGTAATAGAGTTATTCTTATTCTTTTCCTCGTTAAAAATTACGTATAAAACAAGCATTTAATAAATTCCCTATATATTACCATTTGAACATACGTAGGCTTTTTTCAGATATTGGCGATATTTGCGGACCATTTCGTAAAAAAGGCAGGTTATTCTTTTCCGAATCGTACTAAAATCTAATCAGCACCAAAGTATTCCCCATGTGATTTAACTACCAAATTTTGTGAAATTTGGTCAATTTGTATTTCAGCTAGAGTGAATACATGAGATTTTTGCTCGCCATTTCGCAAAAAAAGGCGGGTTTATTTTTCCGAATTGTACCAAAAACTATTCAGCACCAGGGTCCCACCCAAGGGTCCTGCCTACCAAATCTTATGAAATTCGGTCCACTAGTTCTTGAGTTAGAGTGGATACATATATTGCACAGACAGACAGACAAACACACACACAGACGTCACGCTAAAAATAGTTTTTTCGTATTCTAGAGGTCTCGAAACGTGTAGATCCGTCGAAAACTCGAGTTGCGATTGTCGGCATGATTCCAATATTTTCCCTATATATTACCATATACTGTAGGGAAAGTAATAATCACGATACTATCTTCCAGCATATGTTTAAAATGCTTCTCAGCTGTCTAAACTCCTACTAACTTCCGATGAAACGTGCTGTATTCAACTTGCTCTGGGAAAATATATTTAGAAAAAAATTTAAAGGTTCCCGTCCGTCTTTAACTGCTGTTGCAATACGGCACCTTTCTCTATCTCAGAATCTTCGACCATCAATACTAACGGAACATCCGAAGCGGGGAATGCAAGGGAAGTGGTGTCAATAACAGTATTTTTACAAAACTCAAACGCCTCTCTATCTTCATCAATCCAAACGAAAAGTATTTTATCATTCTTACCCTTATTCCTGATAAGTTTATACAACTGAAATTGTTTTTCTGCTGCAGCCTTCAAAAACCGCTGATAAGAATTCAACATTTCCAAAAACGTTCTCAAATGCTGTAGTAGGGCATGGAAACTAAACCAATTTACCAACTGTTGTGATACAACTGCTTAAGGGAGACTTAATTAATTGATTGATAGATGCTTAATTAAGCAGCCATTTAACACAGTGGCGTAGCTAGAAATTTTAAGCCCTAATGCAAATGTGGGCCAAGCCCTCCCCCTTTTTGTTATCCATAATAATTTTTAATTTACTAAAACTTCTTTCCACACTAGCAACTGTAACAAGTAGTGTAAGAAATAGCATAAATACAACATACACTTCCAAAAACTCACTCTCCAAGCAACCATATTTTTCCAGAAGTAAATTTGAAAATTGTCTAATAGACATTAAAGGTGTCAAATCATTCTTTAATAGAGAAAGTACTTGTATGTACTGATTCGAGAATTAGTCAGAAATGATATTACAATATTTTTTTTGAAAGATTTTCACATTTTTTAAAAATATCTCTTTCCGGTGAGTGAATGATGTTTTTTGGTTTCAAAAAATCAAACCAAGTTGTTATAGTTGTCATCCCTGCAAATCTCTGCTTAATTTGGGGATTTATTGTATCCAAAACGTAATAAAATACATTGACTTTAAATTGCTGCTCTCCGTTTTCAAATCGATAGTCACAAGCCAATTCATCAAAATGACGTTTAGATATTCGCAAGCGTTTCGACTCAAACATTCATTTCACACTCCTGAGCAAGGTTCTGAGCTTCCGATTTTATTCCTTCATAGGAGTTTATCAATTCTTTTAAATGTTCACAGACACATTGTAGTACTGTGGTGGCTTCATTTAAATCAATATGTATATTTTGCAATTTTTTGGAAGTATAATCAATTTGACACATCACTTTAAAAAGACAGAAAGAAAAACAAAATTGAATTTCTCCATTTTCTCTATAACGTGCTTCTTCTTCTGTTACTATATCAATGGTTTTATTTTCTTTCCATAATTCAAGTACAGCACATACATCAATGTGTTCTTGGGAGTGTTTATATTCTTTGTGTTAAATTTCTCCAATCTCTAATGCCAGTACGCCACTGATTCGAAGCATTAGAAAAGAGCCAACATGGATCACAATCAGCAGCATCCAAAACACTTAAATAAACGCTGAACAGGGCCATATTTTGTTATGGAAGTATAACATACTTCGCTATAGTTTTGATTGGCATCTCTAGGAAAAGACCCCTTTGCTTTATGATAATTCATTATCAATACCCACTTTTCCTCATCTGAAATATTTACATAGCTTTCAAGATCGCAAGATAAAATTTCACAATCTGGTTTTGTTGCATTATTATAGTCTTTATATTGTTCATCATATGAGCTTTTATTAACACTTTACAACAAAGTTGAAAAGTGTTTATGACTTTGTTCATTCTGCCTGTCTGTCCGTTAGCACGATAACTGCCGTAAAAACGACTTAATTAAAATGAAATTTTAGTATGTTGTTCAGACGGTCTGTGGGACCTATGAGAATATAAATGAATAATGTCACCCAATTAGTTTTTAATTGAACCCGGGTTGAAAAAATGAAATACATTGAACCCTATGGGACCTAATGTTTCAAACATTTTTTAAGCGAATTTAAAATTCACAAATTGCTTCGAAAATTTTAGGAAATATTCAAATTATCCCATAAAATATAGAAAAAAATTTTTAGTAAAATTTGTTAGGTAGTTTTTTAAATGAAAATTATTTAATATAGGGAGAAAAACAAATTCAATTAAATTCTGACTCTCGTTATATCCTCCAGAAGGAAAAAACAGATATAATATATAATAAATTTCTTTCCAAGTGTTTAATTATTTTATGTATGAGAAAGATTTCATATTTTAAAATAAATATAGTAGATAACAATTTTTCAAATTTTTAAATAAAATAAATTATTATAGTATTGTGATGAATGAAACGATTGGAAAAATGTTTATAAATGAAATGTTGCTTTCATATAGAGGCGATTTATATTTCGATGACGTCATTTGAATAAAGTTCATTTGTTTTCGATGAAGTTTTCACATATAATAAAGTATTGTAGTGTTATGATAATTTTAAAAATAATACCGAGGAATGTATCGCATTTTAGATATGTTTAACCAGGCAATTTATATTTCAATGCCTTCATTTGAATGAAGTTCATTTTCTTCGATGGAGTTTTCAAATATAATAAATTAATCTAGTATTGTGATAATATTAAAAGTATTACCGAGGAATGTATCGCATTTTAAAGATGTTTGCATAAAATTGCATTGAAGTTGGAAAGTGTTTCATAATCAATGCTTTCTGCATGATTGATCTTTCTTGGTTTTCTTTCTTTTAGGGAATGATTTTTTGGAGGGTGGGTGTGGGGGCCCTTTTCGAAGTGGAGCCCGGATCTGTAAAGAAGTTTACACTTCAAAAAGATTTCAAAATCATGAATATATTCGCATATATCGACAGAATAAGTTGATTTTTAAATTATTGTTTTTCTATTTAGAAGTAATTTCGAAATTTATAAACGAGGATTATTATATAGACGTGCCCCTGTCCCCTGCATGTGGAATCACTGTATTTTGATAGCATTTTGAAAAATAAAAACTACTATGTTGGCAAAGAACAGAACTACGACATACAATTTGAATTATAATGATTCGGTGCTAAATTTGAGCCCTGGAAGCTAAGGAAGTGATTCCAATAGGCATACGGTCAGAAAGGGTTATTACGGTCATTCCATGAGATTTTGACTAGCCGTATATTTATTTAAAACTATTAATTTTCAGATTATCGTGCATTTTGCAATATGTTTATTAACGTAGCCTGAAGGACACCTGAATGCCGAGGGCCCCAATGCCTTGCATCGTTTTGCCTTATGGTAGCTACGCCCCTGAATTATAACAACACCTGATTGGACTGGACACCCATTTTGCAAAGATAAACAAATAAAATAAAATATAATGATAAATACTTAGTAAATTGGGACCGTGTAGTGGGTAAATAAAATTTAGAATATAAAATACAAAGCAAAGCGTCATGAAAATATAAGTATAAATTAAGTAAGTAAATTTGCATATTGGCGTCTTAAAATACAAAATACATAAAAGATTTTAATGCATGACAAAATTTACACTTTTGTACATACCTGGACCGGTAAATAAAAATTATAATAAAAAATAATATTTAATGTTTTTTGTATAAGCATTGTTTGTACCAACAATAAAACAAAGTAAAATACACTGGATTCTTTGAATATTAAAAATCTTCTTTATTTGTAAAAAAAAAAATGTTTTATTTCACAGCTGCTCAATCACATTTGAAAAGAGATCAATCATAAGTATTTTTTTTTCGCAAAAACAATTCTTTTTGGCACACACACACACACATACACACACATATATATATATATATATATATATATACTTTTTCTCTCTCTCTCTCTCTCTCTTTATATATATATATATATATATATATATATATATATATATATATATATATATATATATATATCAATGGCGGAAACAATAATCAAATTGATTAGAAAATGAATTTAAAAGTCCTGGTTAGCCATCTATAATCTAGTAGAATAGAATCTTAATTTTTTTTGTCTAAAGTGATCATAAAGAAATTCACTTCACTTGTGAAATGATAGAAATAATGGTGATTTTATCGCTTAAATTTTTTTGTAAATTGATAGGAATAATGCTGAATTTCTCACTTTACTTTTTTTCGTAAAATGACAGGAACACCGATGGTTTCACCTCATTTTTAAAAATCAAATAATTTATCCAACTTCCACAGGAGACGAGAGGCGCCAAGTACCCCTGCCTGACCACACCACCAACCTTCAGCAAATTTTTTGGAGTCGTGCAGATAGATAACAAGACAAATTTCTTTCATAATTCCAATTTTATTCTTTATCAGCATTCATCAGATAGCTCTATATATGTTTTAATCTTTTCTATTTTATAAAAAAATAATTTATATTCGTAAAGGGAACTTTTAGTTCTCAATTAATCTAAACATTTTATGACTGAGGAACAAGGCCTAAGAAACAAAAATGGTAACAGGAAAAATTAAGTACCTTCTTCTACCAGATCGTTTAGGCAACTGGTAGAAAGAGACGAAAAACCCGCCTAAACGAATTTTAGAGGGGTCTCAAGTTCGGATCACAAAAGGAGAGAAGAGTTAGATCAAGTGATCCAAAACAAAAGCTTCTCTCAACCGGAAATGAAGATTAGTCAATTGCCGGAAGAGTGCACTGTAACCAGTTTGTATTCGGAATCATTCACGGCTAGACGAGAAGAAAAAACGTGAAATTGAATTATGGCGCACTTATAATTAAAATTAGAGAATGGAACAAAATGACTTATTAATAAAATAAAAAGATAAAGGTAATTTCGAATAAGGTAATTGAGAATAATAAAAAATAAAATAAATTAAACAATTAAACAATTAGTCTAAATTGGGTGGCACTTCCCGGCTGCCCAAACGGTTACCCTACACCTTTCTGGTAGGTCGGACGGTCTGGGTCTCAACAACAACAACTATCTATACCGCAAGGACTCTCCCCTCTCCAAATGTGTTCAGAAAGAGGGGGACGTGGTTCGCGTATCGAAATTGAAAATGACATTTTAAAAAGGATATGAATGAAATTGGACGGAGAAACTCTTCGTGGTTGAGGAGTGTGTCAAAAGACATCCAGCCGTGTATCGAATAGTTGATTTAATGGACGAACCTATACTAGGCGCCTTTGATCTGCAAGAATTACAAAAAGTACAAATGAAAAAAAATTCCCGATTTGTAAAGTTATTGAAAAACGTTATAAGGAAAAGCAGATGGGATTTTTTGTGAAATTTCGCTGGTATCCAAAAAAAATTAACCAATGGATACCAGCTTCCAATTTAACAACAATATAAAGATATCACCTCGCAACGTTCTCCAAGCCGCTTACTTTGCTGCCCATGCCCTCAGGTGAGTCGTGCGGCCTGGGCTTTCCACACTTCAGTTGACAAAATGTCTTTCTACGTGACGTTGCTCAGCTAGAGTTCTATGAGTTATTTCCCCGAAAATAAAATTTCGCATTTTATTATTCGGTTACCTGCCCCTATTGAACTACAAGGAATTTGGGAAAAGCGGACTCGTTTCTTTCTTATTTCCTCATAGTTGCCATAATACAAATTCACAAAACAATTTAATAAGTTTTGACATATGAGATTAAAAAATCATTGGACGTCGCATACCGCCTGGATTTTACGGAACGATGTCAGACATTTTGAAAGCAATTGCCATTGAGGAAATCAAAAATTAAATATAGTTTGACTTTAACGACATCACAAAACGGGTTCGAATTCACGTGAAAGAATTAGCACGGGTAATATTGCATGAAGGACTCGCACAACTGCTCGGATTTGAACCCTGTAAAATTGCTTTCCCAGACTAGAAGTGACTGTGGAAAGTCCATTCGTGGCAGACCCCTGCGGTCATTACAGAGTGGTCATGGTGCATTCCGACATCGTGGAACCTCAGATTGTGGGAGAGTTTTAGTACCTCTACTTAGAATCGTGAATGTTACCGGAACAGACAGAGAAGTGGTTTAAGTGAATTATGACAGACCTCACTACCTAGGGGTGCGGTAGCCCTGTGGTTAGCGCGCTGGAGTTGCACTCGGTAGGCCCGGGTTCGATTCCAGCCACTGCCCAAACTGCCGCCGTGTTCACGCGGAGTACGATCACGTTAAACATGTGAGTCACGTTAAACATGTGATTTTTGCACATTTTGTAAACAAAAAATTACTTCTTTTTCAATGTGCATTATAGTATTTTTAAACTTATTTGTTAGCTAAGCGTGGAACCTCCCGATTTAATGGCGGTTACGAGGCTAAATATCTTTCAGACAATGTATACTAATAAACCAATGTAATTACTCTCTCTATGTGAAGGGTTATGACACGCTGAAGTTGCACTCGGTAGGCCCGGGTTCGATTCCAGCCTCTGCCAAATCTGCCGCCGTGTTCATGCGGAGTACGATCACGTTAAACATGTGGGTCCGTAAGTCCTTCCGAGAGGTTGGTGGTAGGGGAAGGAGGGTACGGTCCCTGTGGATGCCTCCCCCACTGGGTTCCGGTCTAAATTGGGTGGCACTTCTCGGCCGTCCAAACAGATACCTTACACCTTTCTGGTAGGTCGGACGGTCTGGGTCGAAAAAAGAAAGACCTCACTACCTACCGGTGTGTCGCAAAATGATTGACACTTTGGAAATTGTTATCCAGACGGGCGCTCTAACGCCATTTGAACGTGGACGCATATACTTGAAGTTGCACTTTTGACAACAAAAGTACCTACCATAATAGTGTATGTACCCTAGCACTGCTATACAAAATCTTTTAAGGACTACCATGTCCACCAAACAGGTCATGGATTTAACTATTACCAAGGGAGCACATTTCAAAAGTGATATGGATTCGGGGGATTGTTTCGATCTTTCTTTAGAACTGCAGTACCACTTCTGAAATCTGGTGCCAAGGCCTTAGGCAAACAAATGTTGCTGAGTAGCCTAAGCACGATTCAAGACGTGTCGAAGGAGGACAATGTGAAGGTGGCGACCAAACAACGCCTCAAAAAAACCGTTCGCGATTTAAGGGACAAAGTTGTCACTCAAGTAAAAACGATGATAGGTTCAGGTCGTGAAAAAGCAAATAAAAGGAGAAAGCGCTCCAAGAAACGGATGACTTCGCGATCGACCAAGAAGGTGAAAGCACGCTATATATTCTCTTAAAGATGTCACCCCCCCCCCCATTCATAAAGATTCTGCGGCTTGTGCCAAATCCGAATTAGATTTATTCGTGATATCACCTACGCAAACAGCTATCAAAAAAGGACAATATATTGAATTCCCCCTCTACAATATACGAGATGGCGGACCCGTAGAGTTTAACATCTCGGGTAGTGGAGACGAGTATTTGGATTTGGAATCCTCATACATTTAGGTGAAAGTGGTGAAATCGGATGGTCTGATCCTGTCGGACAAAGAATTCGTGGCACCTGTTAACTTATTTTTACATGCCCTCTTTTCACAAGTGGACGTGAGTTTGAACGAGCGACTCATCTCGTCGGCCACCAACACCTACCCCTACAGAGCCTACATTGAAACTCTCTTAAACTGCGGAGAAGATGCAAAAAGAGAAGTTTATTCATCTATCAAGGTTTCTTCAAGTACAACAATCTAGCCGAAGTGAATCCAACAGCAACAAAGCCCAATGAAGGGTTGCAAAAGCGATATGAACTTTGTAAAACTAGCCGTGTCGTAGACATGATGGACCATCTCCATTGTGATTTATTTAAACAAAACAGACTTTTGTTGCATTTGGTAGACTTGAAAATTAAAACGATACGAAGCAAACCCGATTTCTGTCTCATATCGCCGAAATTGACAGCTGAGTATAAGGTCGTATTAGATCACGCTTCCGTCATTTAATAAAAGTAAAAGTGAGTCCCGGTATGTCGTTGGGACATGTGAAAGCGTCGCGTTGGAGAACTTTAGCAAAATATCCCATAGACCGTGTCTTGTGCAAGACCTATTCAGTATCAAAAGGCAGCTGGTCATTTACGCAAGAGAATGTATTTCTAGAAGTGATGCCAAAACGTGTAATCCCAGGCTGTCTGCAAAATGCTTCAGTGAATGGAAAATATGATCTGAATACTTTCCATTTCTTTCACCATCATGCAGACTTTGTGGTCATCTATGTAGACGGACAACCTGTACCCGCAAAACCCTTACAATTGTGTTATGAATCGAATCAATACATACGGACCTACCATAGACTCTCAGGATTTCATCAAGACCGTGGTCTATTTAACGAGAGAGCAATATGCCGAAGGTCACAGACTTTACGCCTGTGATCTTACTCCAGACTTGTGTGACGGACCCCATTTAAACCTTCAACATCAGGGTCGAGCGAGCTGAAATTTTCAAAAGCATTGAAAGAAACCATTTCAGTTCCGATTCATGCAGAATTTGAAAACGTCATCGAAATCACAAAATCTCGACACGTGTTGTGTGACTTTGCAAACTAATGGACAGCGCTCAATTAACACACATCCTCTCCACGAACCGATTTACTAAAAATACTTTTTTAGGTGTTTTTCCCAGTGACCGACTATTGGAAAAGATGCATCATTACCCATCACGTTTCATCGCCAGTGTGGACATGGGCAAAATTCGTGGAAGTCATTGGGTCGCCTTTTACAAGTCTACTTCTCATCATATAGAATTTTTCGACTCTTTCGGAAGACCTCCTTATGCATTCTCTGACCTTTGTCGAAATATGCACCCTCTTCAGTGGGTTTTAATCCATTACCCCCTACAATCACCAGGCGGTTTGCGGTCACTATTGTGTATATTACATATATGCAAGATGTCGCGGATAGACGCTAAACGATATTTTCCCTACATTTACACAACATTCTCTGTCCAACGGTAAGAAAATGTATCGTTTGGATTAGATTATTTTCATGTAAGAACCCCTTTTCATGAATGAATAAATATATTTAAATCCTTACAAATAGGATATTTTTTCAATGGGTGCCATCTCACGTAGACATTTACGGTAATGAGGTTGCGGATGGTCTGGCCAAGGAGGACAGCCTCAGGAGTTCTATTGAAGGTGGCTGTTTTTCTTTCTCGGAACTTGCCTCACGAGTCAAACTTGAAATCAACTCCACTTGGAGAACGCCTCCGTGCATGAGTGGTATGATTGCAGCCGCCTTGGTGTTGCGTTGATTGGGGCAGGCAGTAGGGGAGATGAGGCGGCTCTGGCCAGACTCCGCAGCGGCCATCTTCGTGCTCTTCGGCGTGTGTTGGGTTCTAAGGTTTATCCCCTTTGCCCGAAGTTCAATGTGGCTCAGGCTTCTCCTGCCCATGCCTTAACATGTATTGGATGCCGGAGGAGTCAGCTGTGCTCCAGTCCTGGAGTAGTTCTTCATCTTTTGAAGACTCACGGGTTCATGGACTTGATCTGATGCTGCTGTCGGTCAAGTGTGATAAGAAACAACAACAACAAATCCTTACATGCAGTGTTTGTCATCGTTCCCTGTGGAGTATCCATCCTTGCAACACCCGTTCACTATGATCATCGCCGGGTCTACCGATTGTGGTAAAAGATTTTCCGTACGAGATTTAATAAAATATAAACGCGATATGTCTTCACATTCTCCAGACAAAATTGTGCGGTTTTACGGCATCAACCAACCTCTTTACTCTGAAATTCCCAATGTGTCGTTTGTGGAGGGCTTACCTACATATTATCAAGAATATTTGGGAACTCGAACACTCTTCATCACAGACGATTTAATGAGCGAGCTTGGAAAAGATGAACGAATGAAGCAATTATTTACAAGAGGTAGTCATCATTTGAATTTAAGTATTATATTCATCGCACAAAACTTTTTTCACAAGGGTAAAGAAATGGGTGAAATTACTTTAAAAGCGCATTATTTACTTTTTTGTAAAAATCGAAGAGATCTCAGTCAAATCACGCATTTGGGAAAGCAACAGTTTCCATCCCAGATCAAATTATGATGATGCAACACAAAATCCCTACTCATACTTATTCGTAGATTTGCGATGCAACACCCCCGAAGAGCTTCTATTGCGCACGCAAATTTTACCAGGTTAAACACAGTGCGTGTACTAGCCAAGACGAGGTTAAGATCCAAATATTAAAAGAATAACAGACTTCAAAAGAATAATAGACGTTGGAAATCATGTAAGATGTTCATTGGACACCATGACAGTATCGCGTAAACAGCAGAAACAGTTGCGGCTCCTTCAAATTTGTCTAGCCAAACATCGTAAGGCCTAGTTGAAAAAAAATTCTGCTACAGCAATTATTGCCATTTGCGAGTGTTGTTTAAATACACTAAAAGGAAATATCCCTCTCACATCCAAGCAAAAAGTAGGATTGCATAAATACAAGTCTGTATTACGCAAATTGGCAGATAGAAAAACAACTGTGCTAATACGAATACATCTTATTGTTCAATGAGGTAGCGATTTTTTCTCATTTCTCATACCATCAGCCCTAAGCGTCTTATCTTCATTTTTCCATGGAATACGCACGCCATTAAATAAGCACTTGTCCCTGAAAATGTGTCTTCTATGAGAAAACACAACCCTTTCTTAAATCAGCTGACACAGTTTGACAAGGGAATGTCAGCCATTTTACATAGTTCTATTGGTGAAGATTAAAAAGTAAAGTGGTACTATGAACTCCTCACACGAAAAATGAATCTGGAAGAATTTAACCCTCCCTGGACGCCACCCAATACTATTGTACAGAGTGAACAAACTACCAGATCACAAGTCAAGACCTCTTTCCAGATAAGCCCAACACCACGGAGGTGAAACCACATCACGTTGATGTCATCTTAAGCAGTGTACCTACAAGATTTAAAAAGAATGCTGAAAATTTATTAAATTTGGTTCGAAGCAATCCGGATATTCTGAAATGGAATTTAAATAGTGAAATTATTTATCGTAGTCATTTATCTGAAAAGTCTAATATTGCAGACTTATAGCATCTCATTTTCACACAATCGAAAAGACCGCAGTTTCGGGACAGGAGTCCTTTCTATCGGCATTGAGAGATATGAATGTACCAACACACTTTATAAAAAATCTATTTGTATCCAATCATCAAGCTTCTGAAAAGAAAAATATCAATAAAAACCTATCAACCATTCATCTTGGTTCTCCTTAAAATAAAGTATGTTTCTGTAAAATCTTGTTTTGATTTTTTTACTTTCCCTGCAATACATGGTAATGTATAGGGAAAGTATTGGAATCATGCCGAAAATCACAACTCGAGTTTTCGACGGATCTACACGTTTCAAGACCTCTAGAATACGAAAAAACCATTTTTAGCGTGACGTCTGTGCGTGTGTCTGTGTGTCTGTCTGTCTGTCTGTCTGTCTGTCTGTCTGTCTGTGTGTCTGTCTGTGTGTCTGTCTGTCTGTCTGTGCAGATTTTGTATCCACTGTAACTAAAAAACTAATCGACCGAATTTCACAAAATTTGGTAGGTAAGTCACTTGTGGGCGGGGCTAGGGCTGATTAGTTTTGGGTACGATTCGGAATAAAAGAACCCGCCTTTTTTTGCGAAATGGCCCGCAAAAGCTTGTATCCACTCTAGCTGAAAAACTAATGAACCGAATTTCACAAAATTCGGTAGATGACTCACGTATAGGTCACTCTGGTGCTGATTAGATTTTGGTACGATTCGGAAAAAAATAACCTGCCTTTTTTTGCAAAACAGCCCGCAAAAATCTTCAAAATCTAAACTAAAGAACTTGGTATACTTAGATATATCCATTAAATGCCCGTTTAATACGTAATGTTTAACGACGAAAAGAATAAGACCAACCCCATTACACTAGGACTAGCCGTTCTCGAGATATTTTAGTTTTTCGTACTTTCCCTACGCCACCTTTGAAAATAAGCCCGGTTACCGAATGAGAACGAAAATTGAATTAAAAGTGAATTACACAAAATTGAATTAAAAGTGAATTACACAAAATTCGGTAGATGAGTCACGTATAGGTCACCCTGGTGCTGATTAGATTTTGGTACGATTCAGAAAAAAACAACCTGCCTTTTTTTGCAAAATGGCCCGCAAAAATTGCCAAAATCTAAAAAAATCTGATGTGGTCAGCACATGACTTTCCCTGCAAACTTATATCCACGTTCTATTTATTTCTATTAAATGTAATTCACTTTTAATTCAATTTTCGTTCTCATTCGGTAACCGGGCTTATTTTCAAAGGTGGCGTAGGGAAAGTACGAAAAACTAAAATATCTCGAGAACGGCTAGTCCTAGTGTAATGGGGTTGGTCTTATTCTTTTCGTCGTTAAACATTACGTATTAAACGGGCATTTAATGGATATATCTAAGTATACCAAGTTCTTTAGTTTAGATTTTGAAGATTTTTGCGGGCCGTTTTGCAAAAAAAGGCAGGTTATTTTTTTCCGAATCGTACCAAAATCTAATCAGCACCAGAGTGACCTATACGTGAGTCATCTACCGAATTTTGTGAAATTCGGTTCATTAGTTTTTCAGCTAGAGTGGATACAAGCTTTTGCGGGCCATTTCGCAAAAAAAGGCGGGTTCTTTTATTCCGAATCGTACCCAAAACTAATCAGCCCTAGCCCCGCCCACAAGTGACTTACCTACCAAATTTTGTGAAATTCGGTCGATTAGTTTTTTAGTTACAGTGGATACAAAATCTGCACAGACAGACAGACAGACACACAGACAGACACACAGACAGACAGACAGACAGACAGACAGACAGACAGACACACAGACACACGCACAGACGTCACGCTAAAAATGGTTTTTTCGTATTCTAGAGGTCTTGAAACGTGTAGATCCGTCGAAAACTCGAGTTGTGATTTTCGGCATGATTCCAATACTTTCCCTATACATTACCATGTATTGCAGGGAAAGTAATAAAAAACTGGGTATACTCAAATATATCCATTAAATGCTGATTTAATACGTAATTTTTAACGAAGAAAAGAATAAGACCAACCCCATTACACTAGGTCTAGCCGTTCTCGAGATATTTTAGTTTTTTGTACTTTCCCTACACCACCTTTGAAAATAAGTCCGATTACCGAATGAGAACGAAAATTGAATAAAAGTGAAATACATTTAATTAAAATAAAGAGAACGTAAATATAAGACTGCAGGGAAAGTCATGTGCTGCCCACATCAGATTTTTTTGTAGCATTGAACACAATTTCATATTGATAAAAAATATTTAGCACACAATTCCATTTTATCTAATTCTGTTAAAAACTCACAAGGGCTATGTGAGACCAGAAATAGATCTCACACTTTGGTGAGATAGTTTTATGTACAATATTTATTGATCTGAAACTTCGGAGAGTACTTCCAGTCTGGATGACGCCAGGTTTTACAGCATGTGAACCCAGAGGTCAGATAAAACTATAAATTTAGGGATGTCAAAACAGAAGAGGGGTCGAACCCTTAAAAAAATGTGAAGTAACACGACATTGGATGGAAAGGCAAGTCAATGACGAAAGTGCTTGTTGCGTCATCCGGAATACTGCAAATCAGATACCCGGAATACTGCAAATCAGATACCCGGAATACTGCAAATCAGATACCCGGAATACCGCACCCGGAATACTGCAAATCAGATACCCGGAATACGGCAAATCAGATACCCGGCATACTGCACCCGGAATACTGCAAATCAGATACCCGGAATACTGCACCCGGAATACTGCAAATCAGATACCCGGAATACCGCACCCGGAATACTGCAAATCAGATACCCGGAATACGGCAAATCAGATACCCGGCATACTGCACCCGGAATACTGCAAATCAGATACCCGGAATACTGCACCCGGAATACTGCAAATCAGATACCCGGAATACCGCACCCGGAATACTGCAAATCAGATACCCGGAATACGGCAAATCAGATACCCGGCATACTGCACCCGGAATACTGCAAATCAGATACCCGGAATACGGCAAATCAGATACCCGGCATACTGCACCCGGAATACTGCAAATCAGATACCCGGAATACTGCACCCGGAATACTGCAAATCAGATACCCGGAATACCGCACCCGGAATACTGCAAATCAGATACCCGGAATACGGCAAATCAGATACCCGGCATACTGCACCCGGAATACTGCAAATCAGATACCCGGAATACTGCAAATCAGATACCCGGAATACTGCACCCGGAATACTGCAAATCAGATACCCGGAATACTGCAAATCAGATTCCCGGAATACTGCACCCGGAATACTGCAAATCAGATATACGTGTGCGACATGATAATAGAACGACGATACTAAAGAATACGAGTTCGACATTATGACTAGAACAATATGACTTGGCGAATACGGAAATGACTCCGAGAATGACATAAGTGGAGTGTTTGAGTCAGCAGTACAATATGATCGACGAAGTTACGGGGCGATGCATTGCAATACGAGTTAATGATGCTGGTAGTAAGGACGATACCAAGTATGTGCTGCTAACAAAGTCCAAGACAGACTTGAAGGTATGTGTTCCTCAAAAAGATATTTGAGTCTAAACATATTTTAGGCAATTTAAGTGGTCTCACATAGTCCCTCCGCTGAGATGATGTGATTAATTGTTGTAATTGAATAATTAATTATTTATGTTTCTGATAAATGCTTTATTGTTAAAGTTAAAATGGTGTGATCCATTTAGCACTATATTAATTAATAATTCTTTTACAGAACTCGCGCGAAAGTTAAATAATTGGAGGGTTAATAGCGGCACAACAAAGCAATGTACAATAAATAATGAGTCCACTATGTTACGATTTTACGATCAAGTTAAGATATATTAGATATGTTAATGATTATTAAGATAAAAGCCTAACTTTCAGGAACTGTGCCACAGGATATTAAAAATAATATGTGCGATATATTTCTTCCAAGTTGAAAATGTTTTTTTTTTTCTAATACCAACAATTTAAAAATATGAATGTTTCAACGACATACGGTATAATAAGACATCTAATACATGAAAATATCATGCAAAGTAAGAAAGAAGTATGGTTAATGTAAAAAAGAATATATTAATGAATATTAAAAAGAAAATATATATGACTTATAAAAGTCCATGTGTATACTCATATATTGAAAATTCTTAAAAGTTGTTCGTTCATGAAAAATGTATAAGGCAACTTACATACCTCTATACAAGCTCTTCAAATTTTTCTTATCATTTTACTTTCCCTGCAATACATGGTAATGCATAGGGAAAGTATTGGAATCATGTTGAAAATCGCATCTCGAGTTTTCGTCGGATCTACACGTTTCGAGACCTCTAGAATACGAAAAAACTATTTTTAGCGTGACGTCTGTGTGTGTGTCTGTGTGTCTATCTGTCTGTCTGTGCAATGCATGTGTCCACTCTAACTAAAAAACTAATGGACAGAATTTCATAAAATTTGGTATGTAAGTCACTTGGGTGAGACCCTGGTGCTGATTAGTTTTTGGTACGATTCGAAAAAGAACAACCTGTCTTTTTTTACGGAATGGCTAGCAAAAATTTCATGTATCCACCCTAGTTAAAATACTAATTGACCAAATTTCACAAAGTTTGGTAGATAAGTTACTTGTGGGACACTCTGGTGCTGATTAGATTTTGGTATGATTCGGAAAAGAACAATCTGCCTTTTTTATGAAATGGCCCGCAAAAATCTAAAAAAATAAAAGACTACGTATGCTGAAATGTATCAACAAAATGCTTGTTTTATACGCAATTTTGGACGAGGAAAAGAATATAACACAGTCCATTATACTTTAGGACTAACCGTTATCAAGATATTTGAGATTTCTTACATTTTTGTTACGCCGATTTCGGGAAAATGTCCAATTACCAAATAAAAAAAAAATTGAATTAAAAATCTGATGTGAGCAGCACATGACTTTCCCTGCAGACTTATATTAACGTTCTCTTTATTTTAACTAAATTTATTTCACTTTTAATTCAACTTTCGTTCTCATGCGGTAACCGGGCTTATTTTCAAAGGTGGCGTAGGGAAAGTACGAAAAACTAAAATATCTCGAGAACGGCTAGTCCTAGTGTAATGGGGTTGGTCTTATTCTTTTCGTCGTTAAAAATTACGTATTAAATCAGCATTTAATGGATATATTTGAGTATACCCAGTTCTTTTGTTTAGATTTGGACGATTTTTGCGGGCCATTTTGCAAAAAAAGGCAGGTCATTTTTTTCCGAATCGTACCAAAATCTAATCAGCACCAAGGTAACCCACAAGTGATTCATCTACCGAATTTTGTGAAATTCGGTCCATCAGTTTTTCAGTTAGAGTGGGTACAAGGTTTTGCAGGCCAATTCGCAAAAAAAGGCGGGTTCTTTTATTCCGAATCGTACCTAAAACTAATCAGCACCAGACTCGCTCACAAGTAACTTACCTACCAAATTTTGTGAAATTCGGTTCATTAGTTTTTTAGTTAGAGTGGATACAATATCTGCACAGACAGACAGACATACAGACACACAGACACACAGACAGACACACAGATACACACACAGACGTCACGCTAAAAATAGTTTTTTCGTATTCTAGAGGTCTCGAAACGTGTAGATCCGTCGAAAACTCGAGTTGTGTTCCAATACTTTCTCTATACATTACCATGTATTGCAGGGAAAGTAAAAATGCAAATTTATGTTATTTTGTGCAATTAAACTCAATTTAATGAATTACAAAAGAAATGAAGAGAACATGAATATAAGTCGGCAGGAAAAGTCATGTGCTGCCCACATCAGATATTTTAATCTGTGACGTAGGAAGATGTGATACTCCTAATCTATGACACACGCCTTCTCAGTGAATCAAACTGGCCGATCTATAGTCACAAACCATCAGAACTGTCTCTAACCTTACACAGTGTGCACGAATTTTTATTACCTCAGCGAATATACAGTTTTTCAAACTTTTTTGATAATATATTTTTTTCAAATTTAATATTAATTTACAAGTTATTTAACTGTAAATAGTGATGAACAGCAATACAAGCGGTGTAAACGAACATCAAATGAATATGAATATTATGGTAAGTCACGTTTTCCATTAGACTATTTTAATGATTAAATGTGTTTATGATAATTACAAATATTATCTTTTAATTAATAAATAATGTATTAAAAATACGGTTTTATACTAATTCATTTAACGAACTATTAAAATTTCTTATATTCATTTTATACTAATGAGAAAAAAATCGGCAAATTGTTCAATATAATTTAAAAAGTATATACACCTCGGATCGTTGATTGTAAATTTTGAAATGTCACCGAAATTTATTTTACACACACCTGGAATTTTAAAAAAGTGGTTTTAACCAACTTTAAAGTCATTTATTACTTTCCTTATATACATAATGTATAAGGAAAGTATAGTGACGGGGTCTAAAATTCGAATTCGAGTTTTCGACGGGAGAGCATGTTTCAAGCATCCCTGATCGCGAATCAAACATTTTTGAGATGATGTCTGTGTGTGAAAGTATGTGTGTGGGTGTGTGTGTCAGTGAGTCTGTGGAGACGATGTCTCACGAACGAATGGAGCGATTTGAATGAAATTTGGTACAAAAATCACAATCCGTGAGTACTGGAAGCCTATTGTTACTTTCCTTATATACATGATGTATAAGGAAAGTATTGTGACGGGGTACAAAATTGGAATTCAAGTTTTCGACGGGAGAGCACGTTTCAAGCATCCCTGATCACGAATCAAACATTTTTGAAGTGATGTCTGTGTGTATGTGTGTGTGAAAGTATGTGTGTGGGTGTGTGTGTCAGTGAGTCTGTGGAGACGATGTCTCACGAACGAATGGACCGATTCGAAGCAAATTTGGTACAAAAATCACAATCTGTAAACACTGGAAGCTTATTGTTTTTATACGCAATCGAGTGTTCAGAATCCCCCTAAATTTTCGAATGAAATTTTGAAAAAATCTTCAAAAAATCAAAACCACTAATAAAGTTACGCAAATAGACATTTCTTATATACTTTTTCATTAGAAAACGATTGGCATGAATTTTAGAGCGCTAACATGAACCGTTCTCAAGATATTGTTCATTTTTCAAAAAAATTATCAAAAGTCATATAAAATAAAAAAAAATATTTCCTATTGAGAAACATGTTCACTTTTCATATGTAATACCATGCGATAAATTGGGTGACATCATTCTCGTGGATCTCGCTCGTTCCATTCATGAAAAAAGCTACTTTGAGTAATACATTTGTATTTGAACGCCAATAGTCATTTATCTGCTGTAAGTATAACTTATTTCTTAATGCATAACGCTTGGCGAGATATTGGCGACGAGTTTGGCGGAATGTCGCCAACTTGGCGACTTTTTAAAATGTTGCCAAATTAACGAAAATCTCGCCAAATGGATGAAAATGACGCTAAATCAATGAAAATGACAACTGATTGACGAAAATTCAATATCTTGGAAAGAATATAAGTATCTACTAGAAGAAAAACCTATTTTTTTTTACTGTAAAAGTAGTAAATTCATTGCATTATATAAGGAAAGTCATGTGTTGCCCACATCAGATTTTTTAATCTTGTGTTCAAGGATATTCGTCAAGTGTAGTTAAAAGCATATTAATATATTATTTTTTTTGTGTATATTTTACAAAATTTCTTTTTAATGAAGGAGTATGTGTTTTGAATATATATAGTATTTTTTTTTCTTTTTTGAAGTTTTGAAATTTTGATTAATTTTTTTTTTCACTGTAATACATGTTGGAGTGTTTTTAAAAACTTGTATTCAAAAATTCTCTTTGCGTGTAATTTTTAAAAATTTTAAGATGTGAATTCATTTTGGTGCGTTGTAAAGATGTCACCTGTTCACGTGGAGTTAGTTAAATAAAATAGAAACTATATACACCACGATGGTTATTGTGAATTGGGAATGCCACTGAAATCCATTTTACATATATATGAGATTTTTAAAATGAGTTTGTAAAACATCGTGTAGTAATTTATTTAAATTTGTGCTCAGGGATATTCATCAAGCGTAGTTAAAAAGCATATTAATATATTATTTTTTTGTGTATGTTTAAAAAAATCTGTTTTTAATGAATGAGTATGCGTTTTGAATATGTATAATGTTTTGCTAAATCGTGTTTAATCTTTTCTTTATTTTTGACGCTATTACTAATTTTTTTGAAGTTTTGAAATTTTGATACTTTTACTATTTTTTTTCTTTTACACTGTGATACACGTTGAGTGTTTTTATTTTAAAAACTTGTATTCAAAAATTCTCTTCACGTGTAATTTTTAAAAATTTAACATGCGAATTCATTTTGGTGAGTTGTAAAGATCACACAGGTTCACGTGGAGTTATTGAAATAAAATAGAAACTATATACACCACAATATTTATTGAGAATTTGGAATGCCACTGAAATTCATTTTACATATGAGATTTTTAAAAAATAGTTTGTAAAACATTGTGTAGTAATGTATGTAAATTGTGTTCAGGGATATTCATCACGCGTAGTTAAAAGAATATTAATATATTATTTTTTTGTGCATATTTTACAAAATTTATTTTTAACGAAGGAGTATGTGTTTGAATATTTCTTTATTTTTTGAAGTTTTGATACTATTACTAAATTTATTTTTTGAAGTTTTGATACTATTACTAATTTTTTTTATTTTTTTTATTTTTACACTATGATACATGTTGGAGTGCTTTTATTTTAAAATTTGTATTCAAAAATTTTCGTTACGTGTGATTTTTAAATATTTAACATGTGAATTCATTTCGATGAACTGTAAAGATCACACAGGTTCACGTTGAGTTAATGAAATAAAATAAGAACTATATACATCACAATGTTTATTGCGAATTAAGAATATCCCTGAAATCCATTTTACATATACGTGAGATTTTTAAAAAGAGTTTGTAAAGCAACCTTTATTTTAAAACAATGTCTTCAGAAATTCTATTTATTTGTAATTTAAAAAAAAATAGACATATGATTGCCCGTGAATTCATTTTGGTAAAGTGTATTTTATGTTAACGTTGAATAAATGAAAAAAAAAACATATACACAAAGTAGATTTAGTAAAATGTTTTATGTAATTTAAAAAAGTATATGTACAACACAATGTTTATTGTCAATTTAGTGAAAAGATTCGTAATTTTTTTTTTCGCTTTCTGTGCTTAATTTTACTTAAGTTATTATAAAAAAAACACACAAATTGGACAGGTGTTGTTGTTGAGACCCAGACCGTCCGACCTACCAGAAAGATGTAAGGTAACTGCTTGGACGGCCGGGAAGAGACACCCAATTTAGACCGGAGCCCAGTGGGGGAGGCATCCACAGGGACCGTACCCTCCTTCCCCTGCCACCAACCTCTCGGAAGGACTTACGGACCCACATGTTTAACGTGATCGTACTCCGCATGAACACGGCGCCAGTTGTGGCAACGAACAAATCCAGCGCGCAAACCACCGAGTTACCGCGCCCGAAATGTGCCAACAGTACGCGGTGTTCCCAGGTGTTCACCCACCCAAGTACTAACCGCGCCCGATGCTGCCTGACTTCGGTGATCTAACGAGAACCGGTGTTTTCAGCACGGTACGGCCGTTGGCTCAAAATTGGACAGGTGTATATTTTTACAATTAATTTTATTGAATATATTTTTAAAGATTGCACAATTTTTATATAAAAATGATCATATATACTTTTTACTCACAATTCTTTAGAATGAAGAAAAATAAATAAAAAATAAAACTTATATATTGTTTTAAATCAATTTACATGATCAAAAGGGGAGTGCTACAACTCCAGTGTCAACTTCAATTAGACAAGATTTTGCAACAACTGGACTCAGTGGTGTATATGTATGCATTTTTTTCTATATTTTGGATCAATTCCAAAAAGTTAGGGAAACATCAGCTGTTTCTCGTATTTTTCTCGTTTCAAGTGCAGATAATTATTAGTGGGGTATTAAACAGCTGATAAAAGTGTCTATTTATGTGTTTTCAGGCATAAAAATGAATGTAAGTGTAAGCGTCAACCGAGAACTATTTTCTTTCATATTCATTTTATTCTTGTAACCTTGCTCTAACAGCACTCAGTGAGTCACGTGATGTTATGTACGACGCTTGATGCCCGCATTCGATGTTATAATATATTTTTGTACGTGTTTTTAATTGCACGTGAACCCGATGAAGTATAAATTAACTATGAGCATGTCAAGAATTTATTATTAAAGAGGTTTAGGATAAGCCCGGAGAAATTTCGACGAAAGTTTATCATCAAATATCACCTAAAGACACTTGGCGCGATTTTACTTTCGAATTGAAAAACTATTTTGAAGAATGGATCAAAGGATTGGATATAAACAATTTTAAGAAACTTATATATATATATATATATATATATATATATATATATATATATATATATATATATATATATATATATATGTATATATATATATATATATATATATATATATATGTATATATATATATATATATATATATATGTATATATATATATATATATATATATATATATATATAAAAGATTTGATTATAACAGATCCATTGAAGAGAAGAGTTCCAAATGAAATTAAAGATCATTTTTTGGATGACTGGCCGAAATTTATATCTTCCAATGAACTCGCAGACAATTTAGATGAGTACGAAAGTGTTGGGGGGGGGGGGGTAGAAGAATTGTGCGGTTAGTTGAACAACATCAGTATTTGAATATGCGAGGAAAAACAACCAAATAAATAAATTCCATGTACCAAAAGAAGTGAAAGAAGAAGTTCAAACAGTAAAAGAATGAATCACAGTCAGTATTTTGAATATGCGAGGAAAAACAACCAAACAAATAAATTCCATGTACAAAAAGAAGTGTTCAAACAGTAAAGGAATGGTATAGAAAAAAACTTGCTGGTCCTGATACTTGTTATAATTACTATGAAAAAGGATATTTTTCACGTGACTGTGTAAAACCTAAACGTCCAAAATATTGCACAAAATGTGAAAAGGAAGGTAAGTCATGGTACTAAAGATTGCACTGAAATCAAACATTCAACTTCTTTATGTGTTTCGAATATTATACCTCTACATCAGTCATATAAATTTATAAGTGTTGACTGGTTAAATTCAATTTCATCTATTATCGACACAGGTTCGAATGTGAGTTTAATGAAACTTAAATTAGTATCAGCTTTTAATAAAACTATTGAGAAATCAGAATATTTGAAAGGTATTGAAGGTAATTTAACAGCTTATAGTGTAGTTTATTGCAATATGTTATTGATGAAATAGATTTGAATCGATTAGCTTTCTTGTTGTTCCTGATGTTAGTTTCAGAGGACCTGATGTACTTATAGGGACAAATGTTATTACTTTCCCTGCAATACATGGTAATGTATAGGGAAAGTATTGAAATCATGCCGAAAATCACAACTTGAGTTTTCGACGGATCTACATGTTTCAAGACCTCTAGAATACGAAAAAGCTATTTTTAGCGTGACGTCTGTGTGTGTGTCTGTGTGTGTGTCTGTGTGTCTGTCTGTCTGTCTGTGTGTCTGTGTGTCTGTCTGTCTGTCTGTGCAGATTTTGTATCCACTCTAACTAAAAAACTAATGGACCGAATTTCACAAAATTTAGTAGGTAAGTTACTTGTGAGCGAGTCTGGTGCTGATTAGTTTTGGGTACGATTCGGAATAAAAGAACCCGCCTTTTTTTGCGAAATGGCCCGCAAAAGCTTGTATCCACTCTAACTGAAAAACTGATCGGTAAATCAGTCACTTGTGGGTTACCTTGGTGCTGATTAGATTTTGGTACGATTCGAAAAACAATGACCTGCCTTTTTTTGCAAAATGGCTCGCAAAAATCGTCCAAATCTAAACTAAAGAACTGGGTATACTCAAATATATCCATTAAATGCTGATTTAATACGTAATTTTTAACGACGAAAAGAATAAGACCAACCCCATTACTCTAGGACTAGCCATTCTCGAGATATTTTAGTTTTTCGTACTTTCCCTACGCCACCTTTGAAAATAAGCCCGGTTACCGCATGAGAATGAAAATTGAATTAAAAGTGAAATAAATTTAGTTAAAATAAAGAGAACGTTAATATAAGTCTGCAGGGAAAGTCATGTGCTGCCCACATCAGATTTTTGATCTTCCAAACGTAGCATTGGAAAGAAAATAAGGAAATTCCATATTAATAAATGAAAACATTTCCGATTTATTAGAAAATTTTAAGCTTGAAAATGATTCGAATTACAAAGCAATACTTAAAAATCTGATGTGGACAGCACATGACTTTCCCTGCAGACTTATATCCACGTTCTCTTTATTTTAATTAAATTTATTTCACTTTTATTCAATTTTCGTTCTCATTCGGTAACCGGGCTTATTTTGAAAGGTGGCGTAGGGAAAGTACGAAAAACTAAAATATCTCGAGAACGGCTAGTCCTAGTGTAATGGGGTTGGTCTTATTCTTTTCGTCGTTAAACATTACGTATTAAACGGGCATTTAATGGATATATCTTAGTATACCTAGTTCTTTAGTTTAGATTTTGAAGATTTTTGCGGGCCGTTTTGCAAAAAAAGGCAGGTTATTTTTTTCCGAATCGTACCAAAATCTAATCAGCACCAGAGTGACCTATACGTGACTCATCTACCGAATTTTGTGAAATTCGGTCCATTAGTTTTTCAGCTAGAGTGGATACAAGCTTTTGCGGGCCATTTCGCAAAAAAAGGCGGGTTTTTTTATTCCGAATCGTATCCAAAACTAATCAGCACTAGCCCCGCCCACAAGTGACTTACCTACCAAATTTTGTGAAATTCGGTCCATTAGTTTTTTAGTTACAGTGGATACAAAATCTGCACAGACAGACAGACACACAGACAGACAGACAGACAGACAGACACACGCACAGACGTCACGCTAAAAATGGTTTTTTCGTATTCTAGAGGTCTCGAAACGTGTAGATCCGTCGAAAACTCGAGTTGTGATTTTCGGTATGATTCCAATACTTTCCCTATACATTACCATGTATTGCAGGGAAAGTAAAAATCTGATGTGGGCAGCACATGACTTTCCCTGCAAACTTATATCGACGTTCTATTTATTTCAATTAAATGTAATTCACTTTTAATTCAAATTTCGTTCTCATTCGGTAACCGGGTTTATTTTCAAAGGTGGCGTAGGGAAAGTACGAAAAACTAAAATATCTCGAGAACGGCTAGTCCTAGTGTAATGGGGTTGGTCTTATTCTTTTCGTCGTTAAACATTACGTATTAAACGGGCATTTAATGGATATATCTAAGTATACCAAGTTCTTTAGTTTAGATTTTGAAGATTTTTGCGGGCCGTTTTGCAAAAAAAGGCAGGTTATTTTTTTCCGAATCGTACCAAAATGTAATCAGCACCAGAGTGACCTATACGTGACTCATCTACCGAATTTTGTGAAATTCGGTCCATTAGTTTTTCAGCTAGAGTGGATACAAGCTTTTGCGGTTGAAAAGTGGCGTAGGGAAAGTACGAAAAACTAAAATATCTCGAGAACGGCTATTCCTAGTGTAATGGGGTTGGTCTTATTCTTTTCGTCGTTAAACATTACGTATTAAACGGGCATTTAATGGATATATCTAAGTATACCAAGTTCTTTAGTTTAGATTTTGAAGATTTTTGCGGGCCGTTTTGCAAAAAAAGGCAGGTTATTTTTTTCCGAATCGTACCAAAATGTAATCAGCACCAGAGTGACCTATACGTGACTCATCTACCGAATTTTGTGAAATTCGGTCCATTAGTTTTTCAGCTAGAGTGGATACAAGCTTTTGCGGTTGAAAAGTGGCGTAGGGAAAGTACGAAAAACTAAAATATCTCGAGAACGGCTATTCCTAGTGTAATGGGGTTGGTCTTATTCTTTTCGTCGTTAAACATTACGTATTAAACGGGCATTTAATGGATATGTCTGAGTATACGTAGTTCTTTAGTTTAGATTTTGAAGATTTTTGCGGGCCGTTTTGCAAAAAAAGGCAGGTTATTTTTTTCCGAATCGTACCAAAATCTAATCAGCACCAGAGTGACCTATACGTGAGTCATCTACCGAGTTTTGTGAAATTCGGTCCATTAGTTTTTCAGCTAGAGTGGATACAAGCTTTTGCGGGCCATTTCGCAAAAAAAGGCAGGTTCTTTTATTCCGAATCGTACCCAAAACTAATCAGCACCAGCCCCGCCCACAAGTGACTTACCTACCAAATTTTGTGAAATTCGGTCCATTAGTTTTTTAGTTACAGTGGATACAAAATCTGCACAGACAGACAGACACACAGACAGACAGACAGACAGACACACAGACAGACAGACAGACAGACAGACACACAGACAGACAGACAGACACACGCACAGACGTCACGCTAAAAATGGTTTTTTCGTATTCTAGAGGTCTCGAAACGTGTAGATCCGTCGAAAACTCGAGTTGTGATTTTGGGCATGATTCCAATACTTTCCCTATACATTACCATGTATTGCAGGGAAAGTAAAAGTGAAAAAGCTGTGATTGTGGAACCACATAGTGTACAGTTAGTTAATTCTATGAATGATGTTATAAATTTAATTTCCTTTATTATTGAAGAGCAGAATTTCCAAGGTAATGAAATATATGTTCAAAATGGCGTAGCATGTGTTCCAGTCATAAATTTTACCAATAGTGAAATTCGCATGAAAAAATCAAGTCGTACTTAAAGGGAATGTAATTCTAGTTACAGTAGTAGAGAACAATGAAAAAGAAAATTTTGATGAGAATTACGTAAAAACTACACAAAATAATTGTGAGGAAAATGACACTTTCGATAATTCTTTTAAATTTGGCGAAAGTTTACATATCCAACTAGAAGATCAGGAACCATAATTGTTAATATTAAGTCAAATTAAAGTCGGACCTCAGCTCACAGAATCAAAAGCACAAAAGGTGTGTGATCTTTTAAAATGAATTCAGAGACTGTATTGCAGTGAAAACCAACGAGTTGGGATGCATCAAAACCACAACTATGAAAATAACGGAAGTTCCTGGAAGCAAGTCGGTTTCGCATGCTCCATACCGTACGTCATATCACGAATGTGAAATTTTACGAAAAATTATTACCGAACTGAAAGAACAAGATGTCATTCAAAACATTACTTCGGATTATAGTAGTCCTATATTATTAGTAAAGAAGAAAACGGGAGAATACCGTAAGGTCACAGATTATCGCTTTTAAATGTACAAACGGTAAAAGATAAATTTCCTTTTGCCACACATTGATGATTTACTTGATAGATTGACTGGATACAATCTTTTCTGTATTATTAATGCTGCTCAGGGTTTCAAACAGATTCCTCTACATCCAGAGTCAAAATATAAGGCAGCTTTTGTTACACCCCCATGGCCATTTTGAGCCAACAAGATTAGTTTTTGGATTGACAAATTGACCTGCTGTTTTTCAAAGAGCCATGACAATCTCGCTGGGCGACCTCTAGTGGAATGTTGTAACTTGCTTTGTCGATGATATGCTCATAGGAGCTAAAACATTTGAAGATTTGATGACTCGATTACGTAAAGTTCTCACGAAACTTCGTGGAGCAGATGTGACGCCCAAACTATCAAAATGTGGATTTGCGATGGAAGAAGTAGAATATTTGGGTTTCTCAATATCAAAGGAAGGAATAAAACTTGGATCTCGAAAACTTGCTGCAATCTCAGAAATTCCACCACCAAGAAATGTATGAGAATTGAGAAGATTTCTAGGACTTTTATAGTTTCTTTCGTAGATTTATAGAACGCAATGCTTTATTAGCATCTCCGTTAACTCAATTGTTGAAAAATTCTACATTTGAAAGGACTGCAGATCATCAAAAAGTTTTCGAAGAATTAAAGTTACGTCTAACTTCTAAACCAGTACTAAAATTTTATGACAACCGTGATGAAACTGAACTTCACACAGATGCAAGTTTCTTCGGATTATCTGGAATGCTCCTGCAGTATGATAAAGATAAAAGAATACGTCTAGTATACTGTGTAAGCCGTCGAACGAGTCCTGATGAAGCAATGTGCCACTCCAGTTGTTCAGAATGAATTGCTGCTGTTTGGTCAATGACACGATTACGGCCATTTCTTATTGGTAAACATTTTACTCTAAACGGAGTTTTCAGAGATAATATTTATTGCCACTCAAAGGAATCTCAAGCCTCAGATAGCCCGGTGTGGCAGAACTATTGAACGAGTTCGACTATGAAGTAAGGTATCGTGCAGGGGATAAAATGTGCCATGTTGATGTCCTTAGTAGAGCACCAGTAGAAGAACCAAAATTTACACCAAATGATGAATTCGATCTAACAAGTCCTGTTGAACTAACATATTCATCTACAATATTGTATATTGCTACTAAAAACGATCAGGTAGCTTTACTTCAATATCAGGATTAGGAAGTACAATGTATTTTGCAAGCAATAACTAAGCCTTCAATTAACCGAAACCCAGCAGAACGTCAACTTACCAATCAGTATAGTCTAGAAAACGGAATTCTTTATAGAGTAATAACAGATCGTGATGCAACCAAAAAACTGTTTGTTATGACTCGACCTATGCGGAAGTATTTTGTTGTCCGCTATCACGATTTTGCTGGACACTTTGGAGTCGATAAAGTTAGACAGTTAACTCAAGAAATATTTTGGTTTCCAAATATGATGAATTACATAAAGCAGCATATACGACAATGTGTTAGCTGCGCTTTTAACAAGGTCCCTGCTGGAAAAATTCAAGGGAATTAAACCCAATTCCTCCTGGGAAACGACTGTTTGAAAATATTTATATTGATTTTCTTGGACCTTTTGCAGCTAGTTCTCGCAGAAACAAGGAAGTTTTGGTCATCATAGATAACTTAACGAAGTTCATACGTTTACGTGCTTGTTCCATATGCACAACGGCCAATGTGATCAAATGTTTAGATGAATTTATTAAAAATTTTGGAGCTCCGGTGCGAATAATCTCTGATCGAGGAACATGTTTTACCTCAAAGGCATTCACGAAATACTGCAGTGAAAAAAAATTGAACAGACACTAATTTGCAGTCAACGACCCCAAGCAAATGGCCAAGTCGAACGAATAAATCGAATTTTGATCCCTGCCATTACTGCCATTTGTAATAAAGATAACCAAAAGGATTGAGATAAATTTATGACAGAAGTCCAACGTCAAATAAACTGGACACCAAGCAAATCCACTGTCAAATCTGCATTCCAGTTGTTGTATGGTTATGTACCAGAAAAAACTAATGATTTTCCAATTGACCTGTTACCGGGAGAAGGGAATTATTGTGTGTAATGCCCGAAATATAAAATATTAAAGAATTGATGTGAATGAGAAATGGTGGAAGCAGGGTGAATGCGAGGGGAGTGAATATCCCCACGCTAAGCCCATTGTCGGTAACCGAGATTGTGCCAGGGTGTCTGCATACCAAAAGAGAAGTCACGTAGATCGCCAGCAGAAGAAAGGGTATAAATAGAAAGTCAAGCTGGGGGTCAAGTCAGTCAGTCTGTTGGAGTTGCATTTGTGAAGAGCAAGAGAATAGCAGTTTAGATTTGTGTGTGGAATGAGTTCGGAGGAGACCACATGGTCCTCAGATGTTAAGAAAAGTGTAAATGTTGTAAAAAACCTCGGTGCGCTTCTTCTAGGTGTGAAAGACGAAAATCAGGTATCGTACAATTAGAATTATATGAGGATGACTTTTTCAAAATTTGTGTTAAAAAATTATAGTTAATTTGTACCACCACTTGATCCAACCAAAGTATCAATTATCTGGCATTACACCCCCCCAAATTATTTTGAGATGTATTCGAATATAATGATACTTATATAATTTGTAATTTAAAGAGTGTAATATAATTATGTGATAAAATAAATGTTTGTTCTTTTACTATTAACCTTTTTTAGTTCCAACTTAGTATCCCGTTATGCAAATTTTAGGTGGATTTTGCGGTCACCAACGCAATGTACACAACAGTAACTTTTAGAGCATTTTACATGTATGATTAATCTTCTAATTAATAATTAATTTAATTTAAATGTATTTTGCGATAAATTATAAAAATAAGAATAATCGGCAAATAAATCGGTACACATTTTTATCGGCACATTGTGAACCAAAAATCCTACAGTCAAAAGCAAAAGACAAAACTTCTGAGTCTCAAGTTAAAATGAAGAAAAATTACGATGAATGACATTGCCCTGCTTTTAAGTATGAAGTCAGCGATGTTGTCCTTATGAAGCGTTTGCCAGAGCACGCTGGTAGCAGCACAAAACTACAAATACGGTACCGTGGACCCTTAGTGGTAGAAACTGTTTTACCCTCTGACACATATAGAGTGTCTGATCTGCGGAATATTGGACAAGGACGAAGACGACATCCAAGTTATGAAACTACTGCACACGTCTAGCAATTGAAGCTGTTCAAATTATTGAACGACGAGGAACATTGTGACCTTGAGGATGTAGATGGCGCTACTACCGCAAATACACCATAGACAAGGACGCCTATTTTTCAGAATAGCCGATTGTAAGCGTCAACTGAGAACTATTTTCTTTCATATTCATTTTATTCTTGTAACCTTGCTCTAGCAGCACTCAGTGAGTCACGTGATGTTATGTACGACGCTTGATGCCCGCATTCGATGTTATAATATATTTTTGATTTATTACTATGCGAAGTATTTAATAAATATTTTTTTAATTTATGCTAAAATGTCACCCATTAACATTCTTCTGCCTGATACATCCCTTACATAAGTATATTTTTGGAGGGATGTTAGAAAATCAGTTGTTTCCGGAACAGATGAAGATCTTAAATCACGAAATATTTGGGAGTCTGTTTTAAAAATATTATGCGTCAAATGATTTTAATTTTCAGTATTGCATATATGTTGGAAAACACATGTAAGTATTTTTGGTGAAAGGTAGGGTGTCAACTGTTTGACTGTCAACTAAATATATGACTGTCTAACATTACATTTTCATTCACAAGAGTTGTTAGGGGTTTCAGAATTAGTAGTGGATTGAGATTGATCGTGGTTTTATAGATTGAGATGGTGATTAGCAATTTTGATGATTCTGCTATTGTTTTAACAATGTTTTCTTTAAAACGAAACTGATACGGGAATTTTATCTATTTTATAGATATGTCCCAAGTGTTCCAAATCATTTAAGTTCAAAACCAATTTGACAAGACCCATGAGGGTCAACCGTTCACGTGTGAGGAGTATCAAAAGCGGTTTACGCGCAATGCGGACCTTCAAAGACATCAGAAGCTTCACAACGATGCACGCCTTGTGGTGTATATAGTTCTTATTTTATTTCACTAACTCAACGTAAACCTGTGTGATCTTTAGAGTTCATCAAAATGAATTCACATGTTAAATATTTAAAAATTACACGTAAAGAGAATTTTTGAATACAAGTTTTATAGGAATATGCACATAAATGAAGTTTTAATTTTTTTATATTATATATTCCTTGCGAAGAACGGGTGTACTGCTAGTGAATATATATATAATTCCATCTATTATACATCCACAATTCTATATGATACGTCGCAACAGCATATTATGCATAACTTATTAAAGACAAATTAATAACATAAGTAGCACCGCCAAATATATGCTATAAGAATTTAAATACACTTTAAATTGTCAATATTTGAATTAAAAAAAATCTGATGTGGGCAGCACATGACTTACCTTATACAATGCAATGAATTTACTACTTTTACAGTAAAAAGAATAGATTGTTTTTATAGTAGTTATCTGTATTCTTTCCAAGATATTGAATTTTCGACAATGAGTCGTCATTTTCCATGTCGTCATCGTCAATGAGTCGGCATTGATTTAGCGTCACTTTTATCCATTTGACGAGATTTTCGTTAATTTAGCAACATTTAAAAAAGTCGCCAAGTTGGCGACATTCCACCAAATTCGTCGCCAAAATCTCGCCAAGCATTATGGACGAGAAAATAAGTTATTCTTACAGAAGATAAATGACTATTGGCTTTTAACTACAAAAGTATTACTCAAACTATCTTTTTTCATGAATGGAACAAGCTAGATCCTCGAGAATGAAGTCAACAAATTTATCGCATGGTATTATATATGAAAATTGAACATGTTTCTCAATAGAGAATATTTTTTTATTTTATGTGACTTTTTGATAATTTGTTTGAAAAATGTACAATATCTCAAAAACGGCTCATGTTAGCGTTCTAAAATTTATGCCAATCGTTTTCTAATGAAAAATCACATAAGAAATGTCTATTTGCGTAACTTTATTAGCCGTTTTAATTTTTTGACGATTTTTTCAAAATTTCACTCGAAAATTTAGGGGGTTCTGAACATTCGATTGCGTATAAAAACAATAGGCTTCCAGTGTTTACGGATTTCGAATTGTGTACCAAATTTCGTTCGAATCGGTCCATTCGTTCGTCAGTTATCGTCTCCACAGACTCACTGACACCCCCCCCCCCCCACACACACACACACTTTCACACACACATCACTTCAAAAATGTTTGATTCGTGATCAGGGTTTCTATATTTTTTTCTAATTTAAATTTTTACACTGTTCTACCAGAATTGTTTAATAATACTGCTTAAAGAATATAAGACATCAGAAGATTACAATACATGCGTTCTGTATTAAAATTGGCAAATACTTTTATGCATATCATCTTATTAACTTAAATGTACGATAACGAGCTTATATACCATCTGTGGAATGTTCATATAAAAAGCACGTAACTCAAAGTTCTTAGCCGATCTAAAAAATTCGGGATGTTTTCAGACCTCTCATGCATTTTTCAAGTTGGTGATATTTCGCCAAAATCAATGTCAAGTTAACCGAATTTGTCGCAAAGGTCAAGTAACCCCAACCATTAGATTACAAGAATGGTTTTCCGTCACAAACTTTTAACAATATAATGTCGCTTTCGTTACAAAGTACCACTTCCATTTTATAAAGTAAACAAAATGTAAACAAAACAAATAATGTAAACAAAAGTAATGTAACAAAACAAGTAATGTAAACAAAAACCATAATGTAAACAAAACAAGCGATTGTAAAATGAGTTGTATTAGAATTGTTGAGTTTTTTAACGCAAAATTATTTAGTTCTGGAGTCTGGAATATAAGTGATATGAATGGAATATTCATTGATTTTACTTAGATAGAGAAGTAAGTGATTTAATAGTATTGTCTTTTTAATTTTAAGTTTTCTATTATTGTACAATGATAATTTGAAAAATATCACCGCTGAATGTATTGCATTTTAGAGCTGTTTAAATAAAATTGCATTTCAGTTGTAAAGTGTCTCATAATCATTGCTTTATGCATGATTAATCTTTATTGTTCTATTTAAACTTTAGTTTAAGAAATATATATTGTCAAAGACAAAATATTTGAGTTGCACGTATGCGTCCTGGGCAGATTAACAATAGCAAATACCACAGATTTTTGCAGGCATGCACCTACATAGTTGAATTTTTAAAGGACGTTATCCTTTTTAACACTTTACAACATAGTTGAAAAGCGTTTATGACTTTAGTCATTCTGTCTGTCTGTCTGCTTGTTCGCATGATAACTGCCGTAAAATTGACTTTATCAAAATGAAATTTTAGTATGTTATTGAGACGGTCTGTGAGACATACAGAAATGTAAAAGAATAATATCACCCAATTAGTGTTGCACTGAACCCGGGTTGAAAAAGTGAAATCCATTGAATCCTATGGGACCTAATTTCTCAAAGTACTTTTTAAGCGAAGTTTAAATTTCACAAAATGCTTCGAAAATTTTAGAAAATATTCAAGTTATCCCATAAAATATATAAAAGAAATTTCAACAAAATATGTTCGGTAGTTTTTTTAAATAAAAATTAAATTAATAATTACACCCATTTAATATGAAGAGATCAAGTGACCTAATTCAAAATAAAAAAATCTGATGTGGGCAACACATGACTTTCCTTATATAATTGATGAATTTACTACTTTTACATTAAAAAAAAATCTGATGTGGGCAACACATGACTTTCCTTATATAATGTAATGAATTTACTACTTTTACAGTAAAAAAATAGGTTTTTTTTATAGTAGATACTTATATTCTTTCCAAGATATTGAATTTTCGACAATTAGTCGTCATTTTCATTGATTTAGCGTCATTTTAATCCTCTTGGCGAGATTTTCGTTAATTTGGCAACATTTCAAAAAGTCGCCAAGTTGGCGACATTCCGCCAATTTCGTCGCCAAAATCTCGTCAAGCGTTATGGACGAAGAAATAAGTTGTTTTTACAGCTGATAAATGACTATTGGCGTTCAAATACAAAAGTATTACTCAAAGTATCTTTTTTCATGAAAGGAACGAGCTAGATCCACGAGAATGATGTCACCCAATTTATCGCATGGTATTACATATGAAAAGTGAACATGTTTCTCAATAGGAAATATATTTTTTTTTCATTTTATATGACTTTTTGATAATATTTTTGAAAAATCTGCAATATCTCGAAAACGGTTCATGTTAGCGTTCTAAAATTTATGTCAATCGTTTTCTAATGAAAAATTACATAAGAAATGTCAATTTGCGTAACTTTATTAGTGGTTTTGATTTTTTGACGATTTTTTCAAAATTTTATTCGAAAATTTAGAGGGGTTCTGAACCTTCGATTACGTATAAGAACAATAGGCTTCCAGTGTTTACAAATTGTGATTTTTGTACCAAATTTGGTTCGAATCGGTCCATTCGTTCGTCAGTTATCGTCTCCACAGGCTCACTGATAGACACACACACACACACACACATACACAGACATCACTTCAAATATGTTTGATTCGTGATCAGGGATGCTTGAAACGTGCTCTCCCGCCGAAAACTCAAATTCGAATTTTCGACCCCGTCACAATACTTTCCTTATCCATTATGTATATAAGGAAAGTAATAAAAATCTGATGTGGGCAAGACATGCCTTTCCTTATATAATGAAATGAATTTACTACTTTCACAGTAAAATACATAGGTTTTTCTTCTAGTAGATACTAATAACCTTTCCAAGATATTGAATTTTCGACAATTAGTCGTCATTTTCATTTATTTATCGTCATTTTTATCCATTTGGCGAGATTTTCGTTAATTTGGCAACATTTCAAAAAGTCGCCAAGTTGGCGAAATTCCGCCAAACTCCTCGCCAAAATCTCGTCAAGCGTTATGGACGAAGAAATAAGTTATTCTTACAGCAGATAAATTGGCGTTCAAATGCAAAAGTATTACTCAAAGTATTTTTTTTCATGAATGAAACGAGCTAGATCCACGAGAATGATGTCACCCAATTTATCGCATGATATTATATATGAAAAGTGAACATGTTTCTTAATAGGAAATATTTTTTTTTTCTATTTTATATGACTTTTTGATAATTTTTTTGAAAAATGTGCAATATCTCGAGAACGGTTCATGTTAGCGTTCTAAAATTTATGTCAATCGTTTTCTAATGAAAAATTACATAAGAAATGTCTATTTACGTAACTTTATTATTGGTTTTGATTTTTTGACGATTTTTTCAAAATTTCATTCGAAAATTTAGGGGGGTTCTGAACATGCGATTGCGTATAAAAACAATTAGCTTCCAGTGTTTACAGATTGTGATTTTTGTACCAAATTTGGTTTGAATCGGTCCATTCGTTCGTCAGTTATCGTCTCCACAGACTCACTGACACACACACACACACAGACATCCCTTCAAAAAAGTTTGATTCGTGATCAGGGATGCTTGAAACGTGCTCTCCCGTCGAAAACTCGATTTCGAATTTTCGACCCCGTCACGATACTTTCCTTATACATTATGTATAAAATCTGATGTGGGCAACACATGACTTTCCTTATATAATGTAATGAATTTATTACTTTTACAGTAAAAAAAAATCTGATGTGGGCAACACATGACTTTCCTTATATAATGTAATGAATTTACTACTTTTACAGTAAAAAAATAGGTTTTTCTTATAGTAGATACTAATATTCTTTCCAAGATATTGAATTTTCGACAATTAGTCGTCATTTTCATTGATTTAGCATCATTTTTATCCATTTGGCGAGATTTTCATTAATTTGGCACCATTTCAAAAAAGTCGCCAAGTTGGCGACATTCCGCCAAATTCGTCGCCAAAATCTCGCCAAGCGTTATGCACGAAGAAAAAAGTTATTCTTACAGCAGATAAATGACTATTGGCGTTCAAATACAAAAGTATTATTCAAAGTATGTTTTTTCATGAATGGAACGAGCTAGATCCAAGAGAATGATGTCACTCAATTTATCGCATGGTATTACATATGAAAAGTGAACATGTTTCTCAATAGGAATTTTTTTTTTTTTTATGTGACTTTTTCATAATTTTTTTTAAAAATGCACAATATCTCGAGAACGGTTCATGTTAGCGTTCTAAAATTTATGCCAATCGTTTTCTAATGAAAAATTACATAAGAAATGTCTATTTGCGTAACTTTATTAGCAGTTTTGATTTTTTGACGATTTTTTCAAAATTTCATTCGAAAATTTAGGGGGGTTTTGAACATTCGATTGCGTATAAAACCAATAGGCTTCTAGTGTTTATGGATTGTGATTTTCGTACCAAATTTGGTTCGAATCGGTCTATTCGTTCGCCAGTTATCGTCTCCACATACTTTCACACACACACAGACATCACATCAAAAATGTTTGATTCGTGAGCAGGGATGCTTGAAACGTGCCCTCCCGTCGAAAACTCGAATTCGAATTTTTGACCCCGTCACAATACTTTCCTTATACATTATGTATATAAGGAAAGTAATAATTAAATTCTTGGAAAGATATTTATTATATAATATATCTCATTTTTCTGTCTGGAGGATATAACGAGAGTCAAATTTAATTGAATTTGTTTTTCTCCCTATATTAAATAATTTTTATTTAAAAAACTACGTAACATATTTTACTGAAATTTTTTTTATATATTTTATGGGATAATTTAAATATTTCCTAAATTTTTCGAAGCAATTTGTGAATTTTAAATTCGCTTAAAAAATGTTTGAAACATTAGGTCCCATAGGATACAATGTATTTCATTTCTTCAATCCGGGTTCAATAAAAAACTAATTAGGTGATGTTATTTATTTATAATCCCATAGGTACCTCAGACCGTCTGAAAAACATACTAAAATTTCATTTTGATAAAGCCATTTTTACGGCAGTTATCGTGCTAACGGACAGACAGACAAACAGACAGACAGACAGAATGTACGAAGTCATAAACACTTTCAACTATGTTGTAAAGTGTTAAAAATCAGGAAATACATATATATATATTTCTTTTTCATGAAATTTTGTCTATGAGTGCGCTAGGGATTCAGTACCCTATAACGCAACATTTAAAAAATATTTTAATTTGTTTTTTTTTATGCATAATATTAAAAGGTTGTTATTAGATAAAATGTTTTTTACAAGAAAAAAATCTGATGTGGGCAGCACAGGACTTTCGCGACACACTCAAATTCATTTTCTCCTTATTTCTTTCATAATTCACTAAATTGTGTTTCATTGCACAAAATAACACGTATAATTATTTGAAATGACACTGAATGTGAACTAACTGGACGTATTTTTAAAGCTGATGTTGCAAAAATATGAAAAGCAAAAACTAAAATATCTCGAGAACGGTTTGTTCTAGAGTTGTGGATTTGGTCTTTTGTCGTAACTAAATGAGGAATGAAACAAGCATTTAATTGATATATTTGAGCATATATAGTCTTTTATTTTAGAATTTAACAATTGTTGCGGGTTGTTTCTGAAAAGCGGCAGCTTCTTTTTAATCGAAAAGTCCAGTCAGCACCAGAGTATCTTACAAGTGAGTTATCTACCAAAATTTGTGAAATTTGGTTCATTAGTTTTTAAGCTAGATTAAATACACATATATGTTTCGCTAAAAATAATTTTCTAGCTTTCTCAAATTCTAGAATCTGTTGAAAACTCGAGTTGCAATTTTTGACAATATTGTAGTATCGTGTTTCATGGCAATATATACCCAATACGTAGCTAACATTCGTTGCCTATATATATTCTAAACTGAAAATATTTCCAATGTAATGTCAATATTGGCGTAATGTCGTAACGCCGATATCTTGCCAATATTGACCTTACATTGGAAATATTTCCAATGAAGCGCGCAGGTACACAATATTAGACTAATACTGGCATAGTACTAGGGCTTTAAAATCATAGCTATTGAAATTTGCAATAAATGAAACAGCTACTTGTGATATTAGACATTACAACTTTCTAGTTATTACTTTCCTTATATACATAATGTATAAGGAAAGTATTGTGACGGGGTCGAAAATTCGAATTCGAGTTTTCGACGGGAGAGCACGTTTCAAGCATCCCTGATCACGAATCAAACATTTTTGAAGTGATGTCTGTGTGTGTGTGTATGTGTGTGTGTGTGTGTGTGTGTGTGTGTGTGTGTGTGTGTGTGTGTGTGTGTGAAAGTATGTGTGTGTCAGTGAGTCTGTGGAGACGATAACTGACGAACGAATGGACCGATTCGAACCAAATTTGGTACAAAAAACACAATCCGTAAACACTGGAAGCCTATTGGTTTTATACGTAATCTAATGTTCAGAACCCCCCTAAATTTTCGAATGAAATTTTGAAAAAATCGTCAAAAAATCAAAACCGCTAATAAAGTTACGCAAATAGACATTTCTTATGTAATTTTTCATTAGAAAACGATTGGCATAAATTTTAGAATGCTAACATGAACCGTTCTCGAGATATTGTACATTTTTCAAAAAAATTATGAAAAAGTCACATAAAAAAAAAAAAAAATTCCTATTGAGAAACATGTTCACTTTTCATATGTAATACCATGCGATAAATTGAGTGACATCATTCTCGTGGATCTAGCTCGTTCCATTCATGAAAAAATATACTTTGAATAATACTTTTGTATTTGAACGCCAATAGTCATTTATCTGCTGTAAGAATAACTTTTTTCTTAGTGCATAACGCTTGGCGAGATTTTGGCGACGAATTTGAGGGAATGTCGCCAACTTGGCGACTTTTTCGAATTGTTGCCAAATTAATGAAAATCTCGCCAAATGGATAAAAATGATGCTAAATCAATGAAAATGACGACTGATTGCCGAAAATTCAATATCATGGAAAGAATATTAGTATCTACTATAAGAAAAACCTATTTTTTTACTGTTAAAGTAGTAAATTCATTACATTATATAAGAAAAGTCATGTGTTGCCCACATCAGATTTTTTATGTTATGTCTGTGTGTGTGTGTCAGTGAGTCTGTGGAGACGATATCTCACGAACGAATGGAGCGAATAGAATGAAATTTAGTACAAAAATCACAATCCGTGAATACTCGAAGTCTATTGTTTTTGAACGCAATCAAATGTTCAGAACACCCTAAATTTTCGAGTGAAATTTTGAAAAAAATCATCAACACCTTTATAAAGTTACGCAAATAGACATTTCTGATGTAATTTTTCCTTAGAAAACGATTGACATAAATTTTAGAACTCTAGCATGAATCGTTCTCGAGATATTGCACATTTTTCAAATAAATTTATCAAAAAATCCCAAAAATTAAATATATATATTTATATATTAATTGTTGAGAAATGTGTTCATTTTTCATATGTAATATCATGTGATATATTGGATGACACCATTTTCGTGGATCTAGCTCGAGCTTTCGCGGATCTAGCTCCATTCATGAGAAAAGTTATTTTAATAATACTTTTGTATTTGAACGCCAGTAGTCATTTATCTGCTATAAGAATAACGTATTTCACCATCTATAACGCTTGGCGGGAATCTGGCGACGATTTTGGCGGAATGTCGCCAACTTGGCGGTTTTTTTAAATGTTGTCAAATTAACGAAAATCTCGCCAAATTGATAACAAGAAATATCAATCATGCTTAAAGCATTGATTATGAAACACTTTTCATCTTCAATGCAATTTTATTTAAACATGACTAAAATGCAATACATTCCTCTGTAATATTTCAAAACTTATCACAATACTACATTAATTTATTATATTTGAAACCTTAAATCTTCATCGAAAAAAATTAACTTCATTCAAATGACGGCATTAAAGTATAAATTGCCTGGTTTAAACATCTCTAAAATGTGATACATTCCTCGGTAATAATTTTAGAATTATCATAATACTACGATAATTTATTATATTTGAAAACTTCATCGAAAACATCTGAAATTCATTCAAATGACGTCATAAAAAATAACACGCCTGGCTCTCTCTATAAAAGCAACATTTCATTCATAAATAATTCCCCCATTCATGTCATTCATCACAATACTATAATAATTTATTTTATTTAAAAATTAAGACCATCGAGCTACAAGTAAGTAAACTCTATGCGTTAAACTTCATGGAAAATATCGTCCTTCTCTTTCTAAAATCAATGAATATTTCATTCATATCAGCTAAGCAGACTCCATGGACTAAATGATTTTGTGTTAAAGAATTACAGCGATTCTAATACAACTCATTCTACATATTTTGCTGTTTACATTTTAAATAGGTGAAAAATAGGCTTAATAGTAGAAATAATCAAATTTAGATGAGCATTTAAACTGGAATATATAGTCATTGCGTTGTTTCAGTATGTAGATGCAGAGAATTTAGGCAAAAATAAAGTAGTTTTAGGACGGATACAACACTCAATATGAATTAAAAAGAACTTTAAAAATCACGATTTTGACACAAGATGGATGCCATATATCATTTTGAAGTGGGTCATGCGATCGTTTTATATCATGGACACGTGATCGTTTCATATAAGAGGTGTTATTATTATTTTAATTTTTATTTAAAAAACTACTGAATATATTTCGCTGAATTTTTTTTTATATATTTTATGGAACAATTTGAATATTGCCTAAAATTTTCGAAGCAATTTGTGAATTTTAAATCCGCTTAAAAAATACTTGAAAAATTAGGTCCCATAGGGCTCAATGTATTCCATTTTTTCAACTCGGGTTCAATCCAAAACTAATTGGGTGATATTATTCATTTATATTCCCATTGGTCCTATAGACCGTCTGAACAACATACTAAAATTTCATTTTGATTAAGTCATTTTTACGGCAGTTATCGTGCTAACGGACAGACAGACAGACAGACAGAATGAACAAAGTCATAAACACTTTTCAACTTTGTTGTAAAGTGTTAAAAATGATGCCAAATCAATGAAAATGATGACTCATTGACGAAAATTCAATATCTTGGAAAGAATATAAGTAAGAAAAACATCTTTCTTTTTTTTTACTTTCCTTATATACATAATGTATAAGGAAAGTATTGTGACGGGGTCGAAAATTCGAATTCGAGTTTTCGACAGGAGAGCACGTTTCAAGCATCCCTGGTCAGGAATCAAACACTTTTGAAGTGATATCTGTGTGTGTGTGTGTCTGTGTGTCTGTGGAGATAACTGACGAACGAATGGACCGATTCGAACGAAATTTGGTATAAAAATCACAAACTGTGAACACTGGAAGCCTGTTGTTTTTATGCGCAATCGAATGTTCAGAACCCTCCTAAATTTTTGAGTCAAATTTTGAAAAAAGCGTCAAAAAATCAAAACCGCTAATAAAGTTGCGCAAATAGATATTTCTTATGTAATTTTTCATTAGAAAACGATTGACATAAATTGTGGAACGCTAACATGAACCGTTTTCGAGATATTGGACTTTTTTCCAAAAAATTATCAAAAAGTCATATAAAATAAAAAAAAAAATTCTTATTGAGAAACATGCTCACTTTTCATATGTAATACCATGCAATAAATTTGGTGACATCATACTCGTGGATTTATCTCGTTCCATTCATGAAAAAAGGTAATACTTTTGTATTTGAATGCCAATAGTCATTTATCTGCTGTAAGAATAACTTATTTCTCCGTCCATAACACTTGGCGAGTTTTTAGCGACGAATTTGACGGAATGTCGTCAACTTGGCGACATTTTTAATTGTTGCCAAATTAACAAAAATCTCGCCAATTTAATAAAAATGACGCTAAATCAATGAAAATGACAACTAATTGAAGAAAATTCAATATCTTGTAAAGAATATAAGTATCTACTATAAGAATAACATTTTTTTAACTGTAAAAGTAGTAAATTCAATGCATTATATAAGGAAAGTCATGTGTTGCCCACATCAGATTTTTCTTTGAAGAAATCAAGCATCAGTACATAATGTAGCTGCAATTGTTTCAAGGGCAGTTTGAGCCCTATTTTTTAGGTCATCTTTTTTAGGTCATGTGCCTTCTTTACAAACGCTAAGAAAGAACTGCTATTATGAGTTAGCAGCTTTATTAACAAGTTAGCAGGTTATTTTAGAGTTTAAAGGAACACGCCGTTTCTGACCTGAAGAAGAAAGATCAACAATACCTCGAAATAATTGCAGTGACATTATGTGCTGATCCCTACTATCTTCAACAAAGTACTAGAAAGTTGCATTATCATTCACTCGGAGCATATTAAATTTTCGTCGTTTTTCGCCCATTGAAGAGAATTAAGTATCCTTACCAGTAAATGTGAGAAAACATTTAAAATGTACATTTTCTTTTAAAACGTACGTAAATATGTAGTGTAGTAAACATAGCATTCGAAAAAAACTGCAGCGTTTGAAGTTCCGTTAGGGAAACATAATACTTTTCCTTTACATTTTAGCATTTTGATTTTCCGCCGAGTTTCAGTTTCTTTCCGAGTTTTTCAGTCGACATACAGTAAATTGGTTGTGTTCTTGTACTCGAAAATAGATTACGGAACATTTGGGGGGGGGGGGGGGGTGACACATTCGTGTGTACATAGTTTGTGGATCATAACCAGATCTCAAAGGTTTCGAATGAAGGAACGTTATGGTTGGTGTGATTTTGCAGTGTCAGATTAAGAATTTGAGGGGCCCTATGCTATACCTTATTCAGGGAAATCTGTAGAAATGGTGTTATGACTTCATTAATTGTATTCAGTTGTGATGCCACAGCTGGAAAGGCTTTGGCGGCAAGGAGTGAGAACCAGCGACACTCTTCTTGCTGACCTCGCTAGAACGCACCTGTCTTGGCTTATCGCCGACTGGAAGGGAGAAAACAATATTCTTACATTAATCTCTTCTGCAATGTTTTCATTTTTAACACTTTCCAGCATAGTTGAAAAGTACTTTTGACATTGGTTAATCTGTCTGTTTGTCCGTTCGCACGATAACTGCCTAAAAATGACTATATCGAAATGGAATTTCAGTATGTTTTCGAGACGGTCTGTGGGACAGCTGGGGATGAAAATGAGTAATATCACCCAATTAGTTTTGGATTTAACACGGGTTGAAAACGTGAAATACATTGAACCTTATGGGACTTAATTCTTCAAACACTTTTAAGGGGAGATAAAATTCCCAAATTATTTCGAGAATTTTAGAAATATTTACAGTATCACATAAAATGTGCAAAGAAATTTCGGCAAAATATATTGGGGAGGTCTTTAAGTAAAAATTGAAATAATAATTACATCCATATTATATGAAGAAATCACGTGACTCATTGCAAAATAAAATATGGCTTCCACTTAACTGCCACTTTTCGTGCTTCCACTTATCGTGCAAAATGACGCATGCGTCAGCTCTCTATATATAAGAGCCTTATTACTTTCCTTATATACATAATGTATAAGGAAAGTATTGCGACGAGGTCGAAAATTCAAATTCGAGTTTTCGACGGGAAAGCACGTTTAAAGCATCCCTGATCACAAATCAAACATTTTTGAGGTGATGTCTGTGTGTGTGTGTGTGTGTGTGTGTGAAAGTATGTGTGTGTGTGTGAAAGTATGTGTGTGTGTATGTGAAAGTATGTGTGTATGTCAGTGAGTCTGTGGAGACGATAACTGACGAATAAATGGACCGATTCGAACAAAATTTGGTACAAAAATCACAATCCGTGAATACTGGGAGCCTGTTGTTTTTAAACGTAATCGAATGTTCAGAACCCCCCTAAATTGTCGAGTGAAATTTTGAAAAAATCATCAAAAAATCAAAACCTTTAATAAAGTTACACAAATAGACATTTCTAATGTAATTTTTCGTTTAAATTTATAATTAATGTTACATCCGTCCTAAAACCGTTTTTTTTTTTGCATATTATCTGTGCATCTAAATTCTGTGCCAACGCAATTACAATATTTTTTATTTTAAATGATCACTAAACTTTGATTTTCCCTACGACGAAGCCTAATTTCTATTGCATGCAGAATGTAAATAAATCAAGCGATTGTAAAATGAGTTGTAAAAGAATTGTTGATTTTTTTTTCACGCAAAATTACTTAGATCTAGAGTCTGGAATATAAGTGAAATGAATGGAATGGTTATTGATTTTACATAGAGAGGTTGTCGATTTATAAAATAAAATGGTTTGTCATATTTATAACAATTTCGAAGAACTAATTTAACGGGAGATAAGAAAACGATGTAGTCTCTATAATAATGAAATATTATAATTATAACATATTTACTATTAACTGCAAAAGCATCGAAAACACTTCCGATTACAACATTTGAAAAAGGTTATTTTGTGTAACTACAGTGTTGCCTTTGTCGAAGTTTTAAGGACAATTTTGTCGATGGCAATTTTTAAAGCAGCTTGAAATGTATATAAAATTTTATTTCAGTTGGGGTCGTAATCAATGCTTTATGCATGATTGATGTTTCTTGTTTTCCTTTCTGTTCATTCGAGAATCTAAATATTTGTATTCCTTTTTGGAAATTATTAGAGTAATTTGCGGGATAACATCTTCCTATTTCATTGCGAATTTATACCAGAATGTACGTTATCAAGTCACTGCGCAACAGTGACCAGTGGGCAATTATCGTGCAAAATGGCGCATGCGTCAGCTCTCTATATACAAGAGCCTTATTATGTACGTAATTTACACCGAAGAGCCGAATAGGAATAATTATTTAATAGCAACGGAGTTGTCAGTTGCACTGTCGATCATCCAGCGATTCGAATCAAAAATGCATGTCATGGCAGTTGCGGATACTATAGGCGCCGACGTTAATTATTGAGGTTACGGAAATTTTAAATCGAATGATCCATGCCATTTTCAGAGGATTTAAGTTAAATTAACACTTTTTCAGACAGATTATCTAGGTTATTCTTATAGTAAGTACTTATATTCTTTCCAAGATATTGAATTTTCATCAATTAGTCGTCATTTTCATTGATTTAGCTTCATTTTTATCTATTTGGCGAGTTTTTCGTTAATTTAGCAACATTTAAACAAGTCGCTAAGTTAACGACATTCCACCAAATTCGTCGCCAAACTCTCGCCAAGCGTTATGGACGGAGAAGCGTTATGGACGGAGACTATTGGTGTTCAAATTCAAAAGCATTACTCAAAGTATCTTTTTTCATGAATGGAACAAGCTAGATACACGAGAATGATGTCACCCAATTTATCGCATGATATTTACATATGAAAAGTGAACATATTTCTCAATAGGTAATACTTTTTTTTATTTTACATGATTTTTTAGTAATTTTTTTGAAAAATGTGCAATATCTTGAGAGCGGTTCGTGCTAGCGTTCTAAAATTTGCGTCAATTGTTTTCTAATGAAGAATTACACCAGAAGTGTCTATTTGCGTAACTTTATTAAAGGTTTTGATTTTTTAATGATTTTTTCAAAATGTCACTCGAAAATTTAGGAGGGTTCTGGACATTCGATTGCGTTTAAAAGCAATAGGCTTCCAGTATTCACTGATTGTGATTTTTGTACAAAATTTCGTTCGAATCGGTCCATTCGTTCGTCAGTTATCGTCTCCACAGACTCACTGACACACACACACACACACACACACACACATCACTTCAAAAATGTTCAATTCGCGACCAGGTATGCTTGAAACGTGTTCTGCCGTCGAAAACTCAAATTCGAATTTTCGATCCCCCCCCCCCCCCCCCCCATCACAATACTTTCCTTATGCATTATTGTATATAAGGAAAGTAATAACAACAAGAAAGATTAATCATGCATAAAACATTGATTATAAAGCACTTACCAAATGTAATGCCATTTTATTTAAACATCTCTAAAATACGATACATTCAGCGCTAATATCTTTTATACATTAGTTTATCTTATTTGGAATCTCAAAAGTTCATCCCATATGGCAAAGCTATAAAATCGCTCTGCTTCTCAATGTAAAATCAATGATTATTTCATTCATATTATTTATATTTCAGACTCTAGAGCTAAATAATTTTGCTTTAAAAAAAATTCATCCATCCTTATGCAACTCATCTTACAATCGCTTGATTTGTTTACATTCTGCATACGTTAAAAGTAGGCTTCGTTGTAGAAATATTGAAAGTTTAGTGATCATTTAAAATAAAAAATATTGCAATTGCGTAGGCACAGAATTTAGATACACAGGTAAAATGCAAAATAAAGCGGTTTTAGAATGGATGCAACACTAAATATTAATAGAACCGTTCCTTAAAAATCACGATTTTCACTAAGCGAAAAATAAATAGATGCCATATTTTATTTTGCAATGAGTCACGTGATCTCTTCAAATAATATGGGCATATTTATTATTTCAATTTTTATTTAAAATGCTGCTTAACATATTATGATGAATTTTTCTTAACATTTTACATGATAATTTAAATATTTTCTAAAATTTTCTAATCCAGTTGGGAATTTTAACTTTGCTTAAATGTTTGAAAAATTAGGTCACATATGATTCAACGTATTTCATTTTTCAACCCGGGTTAAATCCAAGACTAATTGGGTGATATTATTCATTTACATTCCAAAGTAGGTAAGAAAAGGGGCGTTTGCTGACAGATGCCGCATGTGGCACAGATGGCGTCATAAGGATGAGGATGGAGAGTTCTGGTGGTGTCTTCAACACATTTTAAAATATTTTTAATACATGAAAATTTCAAATTTTTTTTCAACTTTGTATCATTTTTATAAAAGCTATTTTACAAGACATTTTCATGAATTATACTTCCCTCGTAAGAACTTTTCAAAAACATTTGCACCTCCTCAAATCTTTTATAGAAACTATTTTACAAGACCTTCTCATGAATTTTACTTCGCAAGCAAGAACTTTTGATTTTAGAAACATTTAGAACTTTTTAAATGAGCAATATCTGTTCATTTTTATGGGAAATAGACCTGTCAGTGTAAAATAATATAATTTTTAACCATTATCTTTTATAGTTTTTTTTAAAAATACAATCCACTTTTAAAATTTTAAATGAAAATTTATCTTACCATGAATATATATGTAAAAAATCTGATGTGGGCAATACATGACTTTCCTTATATAATGTAATGAATTTACTACTTTTACAGTAAAAAAAATAGGTTTTTTTTATAGTAGATACTTATATTCTTTCCAAGATATTGAATTTTCGACAATTATCCGCCATTTTCATTGATTTAGCGTCATTTTTATCCATTTGGCGAGTTTATCGTTAATTTAGCAACATTTAAAAAGACGCCAAGTTGGCGACATTCCGCCAAATTCGTCGCCAAAATCTCGCCAAGCGTTATGGAAGAAGAAATAAGTTACTCTTACCGCAGATAAATGACTATTGGCGTTCAAATACAAAAGTATTACTCAAAGTATCTTTTTTCATGAATGGAACGACCTAGATCCACGAGAATGATGTCACCCAATTTATCGCATGGTATTACATATGAGAAGTGAACATGTTTCTCAATAGGAAATATATATTTTTTTATTTTATATGACTTTTTGATAATGTTTTTGAAAAATGTTCAATATCTCGAGAACAGTTCATGTTAGCGTTCTAAAATTTATGTCAATCGTTTTCTAATGAAAAATTACATAAGAAATGTCTATTTGTGTAACTTTATTAGCGGTTTGATTTTTGACGATTTTTTCAAAATTTCACTCGGAAATTTAGGGGGTTCTGAATATTCGATTGCGTATAAAATCTATAGGCTTCCAGTGTTTACAGATTGTGATTTTTGTACCAAATTTCGTTCGAATCAGTCCATTCGTTCGTCAGTTATCGTCTCTACAGTCTCACACACATACTTTCAAACACACACACACACACACACACGCACACATACTTTCACACACACACAGACATCACTTTAAAAATGTTTGATTCGTGATCAGGGATGCTTGAAACGTGCTCTCCCGTCAAAAACTCGAATTCGAATTTTCGACCCCGTCACAATACTTTCCTTATACATTATGTATATAAGGAAAGTAAAAAGTCACTTTTGGAAGTATTTCAATCTAAAATTCTTATTTATTTATTTTTAAACTACTTTAAATCAATATTTAATTTAAGAAAATTATTTCATACTGGTGGGGGAACACCGCCTTTGAAGAGTGTAACGAAATAATGCGACAGCTCTGGAGTGTGTTGGAACTCGCATACACTTTTTTCTTGTACTAAGCATTTCCTTTTTATTTCTAACACTTCTTATTAATGTATAACCTACAATATCAAATGTGTAACACTCAATTTCTAATGTATAACATACTCCTGCAATTCCTAGTGGAAAACATATTTATGTCATTTGCTGAATGCATATAAATATTGACTAGTTTTTCTCAAAAAAATTCATTCAGTAGATATCGTGCAACACACTGAATCCTAACATTGTTGGATTCGCCTGGGATTATCAAGCTGTGGTAAGTTTGAAAAGACTCGTTCTGGTTTATGGAATATTTCTATTATGCAGATAATTTAATTAAATTTTAATTTTAAAAAAATAACTGTTTCGTTAAAACAATGGAATCTTGCACTCTCTGAGTTCTAACATTCACACAATGCTATTCAATCCACTACAATAATATAATTGTAGGGTGTTAAGCCCCCCTTGTCACAATAAAAACGTACCTTTAATTTTCCCATTCATTCAGAAAATGACTTGAACAACACTGAATCCTAAAATTGTAGGATTAGCCTTGGAATATCCACTTGAGCTAAGTTTGAAAAGTCACTTTCTTGTTTGTTTCATAACGTTTGTTAATAGAATCATTTAATTAAATTTTAATTTAAAAAAATAATTGCTTCATTGCGTACAATTTAATGAATACAATTTAAAAAAATCTGATGTGGGCAGCACATGACTTTCCTTATAATGCAATGAATTTACTACTTTTACAGCCAAACAAAATACGTTATTCTTATAGTAGATACTTATATTCTTTCCAAGATATTGAATTTTCTTTAATTAGTCTTCATTTTCATCGATTTAGCTTGATTTTTATTCATTTGGCGAGACTTTCGTTAACTTGGCAACATTTAGAAAAGTCGCCAAGTTGGCGACATTCCGCCAAATTCGCGCCCAAATCTGGCCAAGTGTTATGGACGGAGAAATGAGTTATTCTTATAGCAGATAAATGACTATTGGTGTTCAAATACAAATGTATTACTCAGAGTATCTTTTCTTATGAATGGAACGAGCTAGATCCACGAGAATGATGTCACCCAATTTATCGCGTGATATTACATATTCCTCTCATGTTTCTCAACAGTGAGTATATTTTTTTTAATTTATAGGATTTTTTTATAACTTTATTTGAAAAATGTGCAATATCTCGAGAACGGTTTATGCTAGCGTTCTAAAGTTTATGTTAATCTTTTTCGAAGAAAAAATTACATAAGAAATGTCTATTTGCGTAACTTTATTAAAGGTTTTGATTTTTTGATGATTTTTTCAAAATTTCACTCGAAAATTTTGGGGTGGTTCTGAACATTCGATTACGTTTTAAAATAATAGGCTTCCTGTATTCACGGATTGTGATTTTTGTACCATATTTCATTCGAATCGCTCCATGCGTTCGTGAGATATTGTCTCCACAGACTCACTGACACACAAACACACACACACACACACACATACTTTCACATACACGCATACACACATACAGATATCCCCTCAAAAATGTTTGATTCGTGATCAGGGATACTTGAAACGTGTTCTCCCGTCGAAAATTCGAACTCAAATTTTCGACCCCGTTACAATAGTTTCCTTATACATTATGTATTTAAGGAAAGCAAAAATTGAATGGTAAGATGCGATAGCTTTGAAAAGATTAGTTCTGGTTTATTTAATTTTAATTTTGTTATGCAGATTATTTAATTAAATTTTAATTAAAAAAAGTAACTGTTTCATTAAAAACAATTAACACTATAGAGTATTGTATTTTCTACGTTCCAAACACTAGCTCACATCATAAAATTTAAAATCTCTTTCACATAAACACCTACTAAAATTAAAGTATAAAACACCTTTTTTGCAAAATACTGATTATGTTCATAAAACTCTTTCATATTCATATCAATCTACCACTCATTCCACCGAAAACATCCACCATTTAAATTCGCAGAAAAGATATTTCCTATTGTTACACATCCGTCAAGGCATTTTGGTCCAATGGCTTCGAGCGTCAAGCTAGCAATGATCGAGCCTCTGCCTGTACAAAGTGAATCTTATCCTTTTAATTTCAAAACTTTAAAAACCTCCGATAGAGTGCGCTTTACAAATCTTCATTACTCGCGCAAATCTTCAAACGTCTGTTAAGGGGTGGCACCTCTGAAATTTCACTTTAAGTACCTCACGACTGATAAATATCGTCAGTACGTCATAGACCGCCTAGGGAGAAGGTCGGAGTTCACAGCCCTTCTGTTATCAGTTCAAGGTTGCCTCATCGGGTCAAAGTTCAAGTGTCCTCATGACGTCATCGCCCAAAATTTCATCTCCTCATGAGATGCCCGTCCAAAGTTCAAGTTCCGTTATCAGCTCAAATATTCCCTCATTCGTTCCACAGTTCACCACATTTCCCAACACTTTCTTCTCAACGAGTCATTCTCCGTCCTCCTCCTCGTGACGTCATCTGTGTCGCATCCGGCATCTGCCCTTGAACCCCCTTTACTCACCTACTTTCCCATATGTCCTACAGATCGTTTCAACAATATACTAAAATTTCATATTGATGAGTTCAGTTTTACGGCAGTTATCGTGCGAACGGACAGACAGAATGAACAAAGTCATAAACACTTTGCAACTATGTTGGAAAGTGCTAAAAAAATGTAACATTTAATTTTTGGTATTTTTACCAATGTTCGAAATATCCACAAATTTCTATATCATTTCTGAGTTAAAATCTTGTATTCAGAATACAGTAAATAGTCAGAAAGATAAATTTCCTATACACGCGACTTTATATATAATAAACAGCGAATGAATAATGAGAACTTGAAGAAATAATAAAAAGAAAAAAAATTATGCATGTGTGAATACATCTTTCGTAATAAATTTGCATAAAATAGGGGCTCGAGGAACCCAGAAGAAAATTATTGTGGATTCAAAAAGTGTCTCGAATCCACAAAGTCGGTGCCGCTGCCAGATTCCGAAACGTAGACGTTAGTCTATAATAGTTTGTTTCCAGATATCAAATAAGAAATTAATTTAGATACACTATTCTCCAACACTATTTGAAAATTATTCTTACAATTCGGGTTGAATAAAGCTTAACAGGATATGAAATATTGCAAGTAAATGTATTAAATATTTAAGAAAATGGTGGAGAAAACATTGAACTGGTTTTCGTATTTAAACGTTGAACTAGTTTTCTTATTTCATCGTTGAACTACTTTTCTTATTTAAACGTTGAACTGGTTTTCGTATTTAAACGTTGAACTGGTTTTCGCGTTAAATGACCAGGTCTAGAATCAGGATAGGGTCACATCTGGAACTGCGGGATTTCAGATCTGGCAGGAATTTTGCTTCCATCATCACGATCATTGTAAACTATAATCTTTTATCAGGAAATTGTTCAGTCTGGATTGGAGTCTACATTTGATCAACTTGGGAAAGGAGAAGCTGATCAAAATTCCATTTCATTACGTACCCGTCAAATTCGATTAAATAGCAGGCACGTCTTAATCGTTCAACGACTGTGTCATTTCCACAGCGTTAAATTTGCATAATTCTTAGACTGCATATCTAAGATTGTATGAATTAGACGGTATGTCTTGCCAAAATTTGGTTGCTCAGATTTTCCCCATTGCTGTTTACATTGGACATATCTTGATGTGAAGGTCAAGGTGCTGAGGTACCAGAGGCTTCATAATCTATAGTGATTATATATATACAAACACACACACACACACACACATATATATATGTATATATATATATATTAGTTACCTACTCTACAATGCCTCTGAAGTCATGGACGACAGAATATTTTTTATGCGTACATATTTGTCAAAACTGTTACATCTTCAAAATCTGGTTTCTCAGAATTTTCCCCATTATCATTTACAATGAAAAAACTTGATGTGGAGATCAAAGTGCTGATGTACCAGAGGCTTCATAATCTGTATTTATTTTATATATGTATAAAAAGGTTACCTACACTACAATCCTTCTGAAGTCATGGACGACTGGATATATTTTTTTGTTAAAATGTTTCTCAAAACTGTGATATTTTGTATTTTTCAACTTCAGAAAACGTATCCAATGACAGCAGACATCGAGAAAACACCCGCTTCCAACGGCACCATTCCTAGTAAGAAAAAACTGGACATTTCGGATCTTGTTAGGGGGGACGGTTCCTGGCAGCGACGTGTATTCTTGATCGTCCTCTTTATACACATCCCCAGCGCCACCCACAATCTGGCTATGTCCTTCCTGGCTCCCAACCTTGACCATTGGTGTACCCGACTCCCAGGAGCAGAAAATCTCAGTGTAGAGCAGTGGAAGAGCAAGGAGTTACCTCCTGATGACCTGCAATGCTCTAGGTAAGGTATACTCTATTTAAACCTAAGACAGCACTTGAAGAAACCCTTTCTTTACTCTCGTGCATTGCAGAAATATTTTCATTATCTGTATTGGTGGCAAAGTGTTTTATACTATTTTTTTTACTAAACTAGGCACACTACACTTCACTAACCACCGTAACTGGCTTCGCGAGTCGGGAGGGTTCGCCTCCCACTCGCGATCGTAGAACTAACTCACTTCACGAGCTATTTTAAACTAATATTTAAATCCAATAATATTTAAATCGAATTTAGCGTGTTCGCCTATTATTTCTCTACAAATTTACCAAATCCCATATTGTGTTCCACATTTTGTGCAGAAGGCGACAGATAAACTCGAGGTACTTGCCGATACAGTAGAATATTTTTCACGTCCGAGCTGCATAAAAAATAGAATAATTCGTAAACTAAATCGAAATTAAACAAAAGAACACCATCCTGCAAAAATTCGTGGTCTTACTTACTATTGTTAGTCTGGCCAGGACGCGAACTCGCAGCTCAAATAATTTTTCTTTGACTTTGACATATATTTCTTAAGTTGGAATTTAAATTAAAAAACGGTTTATTTCAGCATATTCCCCAAACCTTTATCTAGAAGTGTACCATTTAAAAATATATATATATGCTATAGTTTTTAAAATACGAAGCAGAGAAACTCCAGGAACGATAAATTTGTCAAACAGCCGCGTCAGCTACTATTTTCAATATAGAGAGAAAAATTTTTGAAGCATTTATTTCTCAGGATCATTATCTATACATATAGCGATACATATCGATACATAGCGTTATATTATCGATACATGTAGCTTAGAAGATAACTGATATGGATTCAACAACAAATTCTAGAGGAGGAGGGGGATATGTGTGAGTGGTTAATAAGAATTTTCACTTCTGGTTCCTTTTTTTTCGGTTCAGAAAATTTCGTTTTATTTTAAACACACATTTTTCAAGATTGGTTATACATAGAGTTCATAAGATAACGTTATAGATTCCGCATTACATTTTAAAGGGGATAGGGTGCTTTTATAAGGCTCTCTAGTTACGGTTTGTTTTCCACTTCCGGTTAAAAAAAATCTCTGAAACTCCTGTTTCTCAAGATTGACCATGGATAGAGCTTAGATGATGACTGATAGGAATACAGCATTAAATTCTATGGTGGATTGAACACTCACTAAAGATTTCCTCTTCCGTTTTTTAAGATGGCAGTTCCGATTAAAAAATCTATATTTTCCTTGTATCATCTATTTCTCTATAGACTATAGATGTAGCTCTGAATATGACTGATAGGGATCAGCTTTAAATTCCAGAGGGGGGTTGAGAGGTTTACTATGGATTATCACATGTTGTTATTCCCTCCTTCGGCTCAAACATTTCCAGGGAAACATCTATTTCTCAGGATTGGCTGTAGATAGATCTTAGATGGTGGCTGTTGCAGATTCAACATCGAAAGGGTAAAGAGAATTCTCTATGGATTTCTACTTCAGATTCTGAAGATGTCACTACCGATTTTTCAGAAAATTTGTATCTCTGTACGAAATAAGTGTGCAAAAGAGTGTAAAAATGATTTAAAGTTCAGTCTAAAATGAAGACAATCATTTGCATTAGATTTAGGTTCCTTCATAAATCTATTAACATTGTCAGCGTTTAAGGAAAGAAAAATTTGAAATAATTTAAATTCATTCACTATGAAACAATTATAAAATAAAATAAAATACTATAATTTTATATAAATATTATAGATTATTATTATTATTATTAATATCATTATTAATATTGTTAAATAATATTAACATTATTTAATTATTAATATTGTAGATTATTATTAATATTATTTAATTATTATTATTATTTAATAGAAATATTATAGATTATTATTAATATTATTATTAATATCATTAGTAATATTATTAAATAATATTAATATTAGGTTATTATTCATATTATTTAATAGAAATATTATAGATAATCCATTTATAAAAATTTAATAAATAAATGTGCAAAAGAGTATAAAAAAATGTAGATATCCACTTACCACTAGATGAAGGTTCCTTTATAAATCTCTTGATATTATTGCCAGTGTTCAAGAAAAGAAAAGTTTGAAATAGTTTCAATTTATTTATTATCAAACTATTATAATATAAAATAAATAAGAGTGCATTTATAAAATAGATAATACATTTATAAAATAGAAGCATTAATGTTATAAAAACGGATTATCTATAATTTAATAGAAATATTACAGATTATAATTAATATTAATGTTATAAATATTGTTAATATTATTAAATATTATTAATATTAAATTATTATTCATGTTATTTAATAGAAATATTATAGTTAATTTATGTATAAAATAAAATGAATAACTGTGAAAAAGAATATAAAAATTTTTGTTAGTTACGCCGAAATAGAAAAGTCGATAACCACTTGCCACTAGATGAAGGTTCCTTCATGAATTTCTTGAAGACAAGTTTGAAGTAACTTTTCGGTATGTTGTATTTTTCCAGGTACGCAAATATCAATTTCACGCATCCCGTTCAAGATACGAACTTGACTCGAGAAATTGTTCCCTGTGACTCTTGGGAGTACGACACGACTTTTTACAGCTCCACAGTTTTAAGCCAGGTAACCCATGGAAACCTTTTGATGTGTATATTCTTAAATTCATTTGGTTTGATTGTTTATAATCATAACTATTTTTCATACTTATATTATAAACTAACAGTATATCCGCGCTGTACGGGATATATAATTTAAAGAAACAAACTGAAAATTCACAATGATTGGCAAATTCCTGTAGTATTTTAAATGGCATTGTTATTCAAAATATTTTACTGAAATATTTAATTTAATTCTCCTAAAAAAGTATAAGAATCTCTGTTCTCGCCACACAAAATTATTTTCACAGGTTGAGGTCGCATGTTAGAGGTCGCATGTTGACAACGGCTTCAATCTCAGTTAATATTGTTGCCAGTTCCTCAAATGCGAGCTGAGCTCGTCCTAAAATCTTTCGTAACGGATCCTTGACACATTTTACAAGTCGTTCGTAAAATCCTCCCCACCAAGGGGCACGTTCTACTATGAATTTCCATGACACACCTTGATTTGATATGAAATCTTGCAGTTCTCGTTCCCTTATGATTTTTCTAAAATACTGCAGTTCCTTATCGGCAGCTTTAAAACTTTTTGCATTGTCAGAATAAATGACCTTACAATTACCACGTCTTGACAGAAATCTTCGAAATGGTAAAAGAAAAGAATTGGTTGTCATGTCTGATGACAATTCTAAATGAATAGCTCTGGTTGTACACACGTAAATAACACAATATATGATTTTGCAGTATTATTCTTGTCTGTTTTTCGATAATCGGTCCTGCGAAATTCAACCCGATAATGCTGAAAGGGGCGATTCCGAAATTCTGTCCTTCGTAAGTTGACCTGTTAGTTGATTCGATGGTTGAGCACTATACTTCCTACAAGTTAGACATTTGTTAATGATCTTTTTAATGAACTGTCGCCCTTGCGGAATCCAAAATTCTTTTCTAATTTGCGATAGGGTTAACGAAACTCCACTATGTATAAATTTCCAGTGCTCTTACTTAACTAACAACTCTGTAAACCTTTCATTTCTGGGTAATATGATTGAATTTATTTCCTTTGGACTAAATTCACTTAGATTAACTCTGCTTCCTATTCTTAATGAATCAGTGTTATCTAAGTATGGATATAAGCTGTAAATTTTTGAATTTTTCTTAACATGATCACCTCTTTTTAAATCTTCAACTTCTGCCTTATAATTTTTTAACTGCATTTCTTTTATTAGTGATACTTCAGCTTCTTTCAATTCTTCAGCAGATAAATTTCCTTTACGTTTAATAGAGCTTTTTACATTGAAAATGAATCTTTTTACCCATGCTATTATTCTTACTACTTTCAGTAATGAACTAAAACGTTCCATCTCTGTAAGTGGTTTTTAAGGATCTGATGTGCAGAATTTGAGAAATTATTTTTCCTTTTGCTTCCTCCTGTATTAATTCTAATCTTGGTAATGTTAAACGTTTTATGGGTGCTAATCAGGTTTTGGAGGTGACAAAGGTTGTTTTTATATCGTTGTCCTTAACAAATCTAAGAAAAATGACAGTTCCAAAAGCTCGTTCACTTGAATCACAGAAGCAGTGTACCTCTACACTGCTATAAGTGTCTTGCAAATCCCGGAAATAATATCTGGGAAATTCTATTTTACTAAGATATGCGAGTTGTGTGCACCAACTATCCCATTTTTTCTCTAAATTTCCTGGCAGCCTTTGATCCCAATCAATTCCCTGCTCCCACAGTGATTGAAAAATAATTTTTATAATGACCGTAAATGGAGATAAGAATCCACCTGGGTCAAAAATTCTCCTAGCCGCTTTGATTACAGTTCTCTTATTTTTTTCCTGGTAATTGACGAATTCGGAAAGATTATGATTATCTAATCTTAAAACATCCTTATCTGTGTCCCATATTAAACCCAAAATTTTAAATGGAGTTGCATTACGTGATGCGTCGGGTAGTACATCCAAGTTCAAGGATTTTAAATGTTCCTTTACGTTTACAAAAATAGAATTACTTTGTCATTTACGAAGGGACATTATTAGCATTTTGGAAAATATCTGTGGATTCTTTTGATAACTTCAAAGTCTCTTCCACTGTAGATGCACCTGTTACCAAATCGTCCACATACATTCAAGAATTAATCACCGAACAAGTTTCGGGATACTGATTTTCAAAACTTTTTACATGGTGTTTTATAACGGCTCCTAACAAAAACGGACTAGAAGTCACACCAAATAGTACACGTGTCATTTTCATAATTATAAGTTTCACTGCAGAATCCTGATCTTGTGGAAGTCTGTCAATCCACAAATATCGCGTCAAATCTCTATCACCTTCGGCAAGACTTATTTGCAGAAATGCCTTTTCTATATCTGCGACTACTGCTTTGTTATTGCTTCGAAACTGTAAAATTAAATCAAACAAATCCGGGTTTAGATTTGGACCTGAAAGAAGCACGTCATTTAGAGGTAATTGAGAAGGAGCATGTGCCGACGCATCAAAAACAATACGCAGTTTAGTAGTTTGTTTATCTTCGCGAATTACAGGGTGATGTGGCAAATAATATGTCAAATTTCCATTAGTTGAATTTATGTTCTGCGATTTAACCATTTCTACTATTCCAGAAGAGATATTCATCAATGACGGCTTTGTAGTCTTTAAACAACATCGGATTTAATGAAATCGTTTAATCAAACTTTTAATTCTTCTTTTTGCGATCTCGTAATTGTTAGGAAGTTCAACTGTATCGGATCTCTTAGGTAACTTCACTTCATATCTATCATTCTTAAATTCGATATTTCTTTCAAATTGTTCTAGTATTTGTTTGTCGCATGTTTTGAACTCTGAATCTGTAGGTTCGCCTCTAATCCCTAAAGATTCAAGTTCCCAAAACCTTTGAAGTTCAATCGACGTTTTATCTTCATTACTTTCGTCCGAAATAGAAACATGCATTGTCATACAACTCAATAAATTATTTGAATTAATTACATTAGAATATCTACCATGAATCAATCATCCACCCAAGCTTCGTCTCATTCAAAACGACGGTTGGTGAAAGACGTTTAACTTTTCCCGTCATGATTGACCAATAATAATCACTCCCTACTAATATAATCACATAATTCAGCACTAGGTGCTCCTATTATATCTGGACAAATGTTTTCCATTTCTAATGCTTCCAAACTAAACACATAATCTGAGCTCATGTCTTTCAATAAAATGCGTACTCTATTTTGAGTGCTGACGGGAGGATCTTGACTTTCCGCAAACTTATGTATTTTGATTGACTCGTTTCCATTGACCTCCAACCCTACTTTTCGGGATAGATCCCGTTTTATAAAACTTCTTTGTGCGGCCGTATCAAATAATATACGAACTTTAACAATTTCATTTCTTCCAATTAATTTGCACCGCAAAGTCTGAAAATATACACACGAAGTTCCAGATCCACATTTGCTTTGATCATTTTGTTCATGGATTAACGACGAAACTATAACTTGTGACGCCGAAGGTTTTGTCTGGAATGCTTGCACACAGAGGAACTGCTGATGTGATTTTGACAAACAATTTAAGCATTTGATTTGAGTTGCTCTGCATTGGCTCTTACGATGGAATTTTTTATAACATCTGAAACATTTTGCTTGTTTACGTAAAGAGTTTCTTCGCTGTTCTAAGTTACAATTTTCGGATTTGTGATTTTCATTGCAAAATGCACAATGAATATCTGTTATAGAATTCAAACAAAATGCAGATGGGATCTTATTTGTCATCGGACTGAGATATTTCGGGGGTTCCAATTTCATTTTACTTTCGTAAGATCTTGCATTTTCAATTTTGTAAGATGTTACGTTTTGAGCCTTTTCTCGCATTTCGATTTCTTCCTTTAGAGAGATTAGTAACGTAGTTACATAAGTTTCTTTTTCCTTACTTTGCCTATGAAATTGTAATACCAATCCATTTGGAATGTATTTATATAATATGGGCAACAATAAACATCCATATGAGTCGGAATTGACATCGAGTGATTCAGGACTTCTGATTTGTACCGATATTTCATCGTACAATCTTCTTAGCGCAAACACATCGTTTGACTTACGCACAGGTTCTAAACTTAACAAACGATCAGTGAGTGCGGAAACTAAAACTTCCTTTTTCCCAAATCTATCTTCTAGAATTTCTACTGGCTTTTTATAATTTTCAGCTGTTAAAGGAAGACCTCTTATGGAGACTGCTGCCGAATTACTAAGCAACGATTTTAGGTAATAAAATTTCTCGACTTCTTGGAAGTTTCACTTTCGTGAATCGCGGCTTAATATTGAGGCCAAAATTCTTGAAATTTACAAATATCACCTTCAAATTTGTTTAGGGAAATATGTGGTAACTTTGTGTTAGTCTTCAATTTGATGTCGGATATCGTTTCTGCACTAAATGGATTTACCTTCGGATATTCATCCAAGTTCCCCAAATATCTACTGGCACGCGATCTGCACAGCACAATTGACTGAGTGTATTCTGAGGAACCTTCTAATTCTTGTTCCAAATGCTCTGTTTCAGTTTGCGTTTCAATTAATTCATTCAATTTTTCTAGCGCACCTTTATGTTCTACCAGAACAGCTATGGAATCCTGAACTACTTCTGCCCTCGAATCTTCTTCTTTATTTATTTCATCCTCAATTTTCTTTATAACCTTTGTAATTGCACTACGAATTGTGCCTGGTTTCGTTTTACTACGCTTAACAGTATCTTCTACACTCATGTTTTCGTTTAGCCTTCAAATCTTCAACTCAACTGTTCAAGAAACAAAATTTAGGTACTTACCCCTCTACGATTCATCAGCTTTAACTTTACGTGTATCTAAAAGATGAACTACGGTGAGCAACAACTCCAAGTATTCCCGGCCGATGCACCACTATGTTGGCGAAACTCTCTCTTTGGTTCAGTGGATTTCAAATTGAGCCTCCCCTGTTCAGTTACACGAATCTACACAATTAATCATAGACACAGATAAGCCTGAATAAAACTTTATTCACCGACGGCAGGCACATTACATAAAATGTTTGGACGTGTCATGCTGGTTAACATCCACCTTCCACAGCTTCAATTCGTCTACAATGTCTACAATTGCTGCTGCCTCACTTCTTATCTGTCTAGGACGTCACGACAGCGCCACCTGCCTTTGGGTTACAAACGAACATGCAAATTTCTCTCACGGTCTGGGTCAACCAGCAACCAACACATTGGTTCTAAGGCAGTTATTCCCTCTTCAAACTAGTGAGTCGTCTTATACTTTTTTCTTTTCTTTCAGTGAATGATATTGTTTAGGTATAATTTAAGACAGGGCAGTTTGGTAAATTAATTAGGCTTGGAACTCAAAAATTCAGGTTTCGAACTGCATTCCGGCACCACTACACCTTTGGATTTATTTGGCACAGTGATAATATACATTTCACTGTGCCAAAGCTTCATACTTGAAAGCTTATTTAACCTTCATACTTGAAATAAGCAAATATACGTATTTTCAATTATTGTCTGCCTTTTAAATTGAAAAGCATGTTTGAACTATTTTTACGGACGAGCGAAGCGAAATCCATTCTCCATTGCTAACGAAGCGAAATCCATTCTCCATTGTTAACGAAGCGAAATCCATTCTCCATTGTTAACGAAGCGAAATCCATTCTCCATTGGTAACGAAGCGAAATCTGTATTTGCCTGGATTTTGTTATCCCTTTTATTCAAGGTAGGAAGATTGAATTTTGCATACATACGTGAAATTACAGGCAGATTTGCAAAATCACAATTTAGATTATTAAAGCCAGGCGATACGCCCATTTTTATACTGCGCATGATCACTTCGTTTCCTACAAGTAGTCAAAAAATAAAATATGCCAAACGGTATTTTTGATATGAATATGTTATATAAAAGTTAAATAAATAATAGTCCTTTATTAAGTTTCACTACCCTATTTTTTATACGGTTGCTAGAAGAACGTAGTAAAATAAGTATCCTTGGCCTCCATAATAAATACAGTAATAAAACGCAAATCCTTGAAAATACGTCTTCACGATTTAAACGTGTTACTTTGATTTCACTGCTTTTCCGTATTCAAATTTAACTTAATGTTTAAATTCTAAAAACATATAGAATAATTTGTATCAGAATTCTCAAATATTGAAATTATTTTTTTTTTATACTTCTAATTTCATAATTATTTGTAAAATTAAATTTTAATTTGAAATATTTCACAGCCCGCATACTTCATACACATAATTCCATTCAAAATCCGTCCTTTTGATAGTTATTTATAAACATATACTTAGTAACGAGTCAAAATTGGTGATTCACCAAAGTATATTGATACATAATTTGCAAATGAAGCCCAAAGAAAGTCTAAAATCCTCAGCTTTTGATCTTCAGAGCATCGTAGCCGAGAGGTAGATATGACTTCGTATTCGAAGTTAGTCTAAATCCATTTAAACAAATAAAGACTTCCAGAGAAGTGCAATACAAAATAAGTTTTGATGAACAGGTAAAATAGATACAAAATGCTTTGCCATCTAAAAGCAATTTAAAAAATATACCCCTCCCCCATTTATGAAAGCAACATTTTAATAAACAATCAAGCAGTTTACTAAAGTTGAACTGCGTTTATACAAGCAGTGACTAACGCTAGGACAAATAGCGCCATCTATTTCCCATCCCATTAACTATTTCCTTTGGAAGCAAATTAATCATTAGTACGTTCACGCATTTCCAGATATAGGGTTACAACAATAAGTAATTAATTACAACAACGGAGTGTCACTAATTGTACAAGTATCAAATATCAATTAACAACATTTTACAAGTATCAATTAACTAAACATGTATCAATTAACTAAACACGTTTCAATAAACTAACTTATCCTTCCAGAAGATGTAATAATTGATGTGTAATTAAAAGAAATGGTTTATAGAATGAGCAAAATAGATGGCGCTGCCTAACTGTAAGTCTCCGGATAGATAACACCATCTATTTTACATCTCGTTAACTATTTTTCTTAGCAGCAAATTAATCATTTGTGCGACTTTAGGTAGGATAAGTTTTAATTGCTATCTTTTATATTCTACACACCCAGTTTATAGGAAATTAAAGTAATTGGATCTTGGGATTTTTTCTTGGAATGAAAGACAGTTATAGGGACTTATATATTCACAAAGATGGGCAATATTTTGATTTAATATACTGTTCTGATTTATCTAGCGTTGTAGTAAACTTCTACTCGACGAGGTATGCTTTTATACAAGTGTTATGCATTTCTAAGTCTTTTTATGAGTTCCAGCATAAAAATACTTATTGCACACATGATCTCAAAAAACAGTGTGTTTTTTAGGGAAGAAAACAAAACAAAACAAAAAAAATAAAAATACGAAACTTTGTACATTTATATTTATTTAAAGTCAGAATATAAATCCACAATTATAGCAATATTATACTGAGTCACTATGAAATCCTTAATCACCCCAATAACTGTGTAAGGAAAGGTCCCCGATTGCACACTTTAGGTCTATCTATAGAAAAATGATCAATCAAATAAAAGCGATTCCAGAATTCCTAGTGGGAATATTAACAAGAGACATAAATCATGCATAAGCATTGATTATAAAACACTTTTCAACTGAAATGTAATTTTATTTAAACATCTCTAAAATGCGATATATTTATTTAGTGCTGATTTTTTTTTAATTATCGCAGTACTACAATAATTTATTATATTTGAAAACTTATACTTCATCGAAAAAACATGAACTTTATTCAAGTGACTTCTTCGAAATATAAATCATTTGGCTCTCTATGTAAAATTAGTGAATATTTCATTCATACACTTTTATTCCAGACACCAGAATTACATAACTTTGAGTGAAAAAAATTCAGCAATTCTTATACAACTCATCTTACAATTACTGCTTACATTCTGCATCAATTAAAATTAGGCTTTGTGAAACTAGGAATCACGTAGATAGTTTTATATGTGGATTTATGGTAGACCAAATAATGGCATCAGACGGCAAGACGCCAAGGTATTGTAACCCTGACCCGAGAGGTCAGCAAGTGCTATAAATAAGGGGGCTTTAAATACAGGTTGGGGCGTGCCAGAGCAGCTACTGGAGGCTAAAGGAAAAACCATGGGATTGGTTCAAAGTTAAACCAATATGGAAAATGTGTTGTCATGTTGCCCTGAGATCGGCCAATGGTAGCCGAAGAGGCGTCGAAGACCCAGACCGTCCGACTCATCCTAAGCCTAGAGTAACAGTTTCGACGGCCGGAGCCGAAGAGGCGTATGAGACCTCAGGCAAAAAGAGGTGGCAACCGAGAGAAGGTTCTACAGATTCAGTGATATAGAAATAGAAACTCTAGAGATTCAGACATGCAGAAATTACGGATACAGATCACTGTATTCAGAACAGTAACAAGTCGAATTCAGTGGTAGATCATTCAGAATAATATAGCCAGAGATGTAAAAATTACGGTAAAGAGATGAAGCAGTGATGCGTGTCAGCGTTCAGACAAGAGTCAGTAGTGTGCCGTCCTAAAAAGGAGGCAAAGGTTGCCGAAGAGGCAATGTGCAATAGCAAGTTGTGTGTCAATGTCAAAAGACAGACTTGAAGGTATGTGTATATCAAATATTATAGAAGATCATATTCAGTTTAGACATTTTTAACTTACCTGGTCTCACATGTCTAATCTCCTCCTTAACTATATGTGGTAATTATAGTAAATAATTTAATAATAAATAGAATGTTCTTTGATAATGTTATTTTAAAAGTTAAAATGGGTGCAGTTAATTGTGAGTAGTATTATGTTAATAGATTTTATGTCAGGACCTCGTACTAAAGATATATATGGTAGGTTTTAATGCTGTACAATGCAATATTACACGACTTACGGTCAACGGCCATGTGTAAGAGATTAATTTAATATGCGCTTTGCGGTATTAATTCTATTATTCTTTTGTGCATCACAGGCTTCGTTGTAGAAATAATCAATAAAGTTATATGATCATTATATAGATATGTAAGAAAGTTTGATGATCAAAAACTCAAAATATTGTAATTGCTTTGACACAGAATATAGCTACACAGAAAATACGCAAAAATAAACCGGTTTTAGGACGGATGCGATACTAAATATGTATTTAAAAGAACTTTAAAAATCATGATTTTTACACTAGAAAATAAAGATAGAAGCCATATTTTATTTGGAAGTGGGTCACGTGATCTCTTTATATTATATGGGTGAAATTATTATTTTTATTTAAAAAAACTACCGAACACATTTTGTTGAAATTTTTTTGTATATTTTATAGAATATTTTGAATATTTCCCAAACTTTTCAAAGCAATTTCGGAATTTTAACTTCGCTTAAAAATTCATGAAAAATTAGGTCCCATAGGGTTCAATGTATTTAATTTTTTCAACCAAAATTAATTGGGTGATATTATTCACTCACATTACCATATGTCCCAAAGACCGACCGTTTCAACAGCATACTAAAATTTCATTTTGATAAAATCATTTTTAAGGCGATTATCGTACGAACGGACAGACCGACAGAATAAACAAAGTCACAAACACTTTTCAACTAAAATGCAAAGTGTTAAAAACTAGGAAAAGAATTCGTTATCAAAACAAGATGGATAAAAATACGTATTTACTAAGTTATAAAGTTTTATTTATTGAATAAGAATCGATAATAAAATTGTTTCAGAAGGCATTTATTTGACACAATATTGCTATTGACGTATATTCAGGAATGCTAATATAAATAACAATATAAACAACCCTTACATGCTAACAATAATATAAATAACAATATAAACAACACTCACATGCTAACAATAATATAAATAACAATATAAACAACACTTACATGCTAGCAACAATATAAAGAACATACAACTAATATAAGCAACAGTTACAGCTTATATAAACAGCATTTACAACTAATATAAACAACATTTACAACTAATATAAACAACACCTATATAGTAACAATAATATAAACAGCACTTACAACTAATATAAACACATGTTATCAACAATATAAAGAACATACAACTAATATAAGCAACACGTACAACTAATATAAACAGCATTTACAACTAATATAAACAACACTTACAACTAATATAGACAACACTTACAGCTCATATAAACAACACTTATTTAGTAACAACAATATAAATAACATTTATAACTAATATAAACAACACTTACATGCTAGCAACAATATAAAGAACATGCAACTAAGATAAGCAACACTTACAACTAATGTAAACAGTATTTACAACTAATATAAACAACATTCACAACTAATAAAAACAATACTTACAACCATTATTAACAACATTTATATAGTAACAACAATATAAACAGCATTTAAAACTAATATAAACAACACTTACATGCTAGCAACAATATAAAGAACATGCAACTAATATAAGCAACACTTACAACTAATATAAACAGTATTTACAACTAATATAAATAACATTTACAACTAATATAAACAACACTTACATGCTAGCAGCAATATAAAGAACATACAACTAATATAAGAAAAACTTATAACAAATATAAACAGTATTTACAACTAATATAAACAACACTTACAAGTAATATAAACAACACTTACAGCTCATATAAACAACACTTATTTAGTACCAACAATATAAATAATACTTACAACTAATATAAACAACAATTACATGATAGCAACAATAAGTAACTTACAACTAATATAAGCAATACTTACAACTATTATAAATAGTTTTTGCAACTAATATAAACAACACTTACATTTAATATAAACAACATTTATATAGTAACAACATTAATATAAACAACACTTAAAAATAATATAAACAACACTTACATGCTAGCAACAATATAGAGAACATACATCTAATATAAGCAACACTTACAACCAGTATAAACAGTATTTACAACTAATATAAACAACACTTACATGCTAGCAACAATATAAAGAACATACAACTAATATAAACAAGACTTACAACTTAATATACTTAATATACTTAATAAAACTTACTATAAACTTAATATACTTAATATACTTAATATAAACAGCATTTACAACTAATATAAACAACACTTGCAACTATATAAACAACACTTACAGCTAATATAAACAACACTTATTCAGTAACAACAATATAAATAACACTTACAGCTAATATAAACAACACTTACATGCTAGCAACAATATAAGGAACAAACAAATGTAAGCAACACTTACAACTATTATAAACAGTATTTACAACTAATATAATCAACAATTACAACTATATAAACAACACTTACAGCTAATATAAACAACACTTATTTAGTAACAACAATATAAGTAACACTTACAACTTAAACAACACTTACATGCTAGCAACAATATAAGGAACTTACAACTAATATAAGCAAGACTTACAACTATTATAAACAGCATTTACAACTAATATAAACAACACTTACAACTAATATAAACAATACTAGCACTTATATATTAACAACAATATAAACAACACTTATATGCTAACAAGAATATAAAGAACATACAACTAATATAAGCAAAACTAATATAAACAGCATTTACAACTAATATAAATAACACTTACATGCATGTATGTTCAAAATGGCCCCGTCAGGGACAATGCAAATTTTGATTCTAGAAAGAATATTACCGAGTAATTTGATAACCATTGCTTGTATCACTGTGTTAACCGAAGAAGTAAATGGTGAAGTGCGATAGGCAATTACTACATTCTATGTGAGCGTTTCGTGCGCTTTTTTATCAGTTCCTACTTATTAGATCAGTGATTTTCAAGATTTTTTTGCTTGGCTGAGCCCCTAAACTATCCGCAAAGTCTTGCGGAGACCATACTTAACTGACACAAGATTCGACGTGGTTTAATTATAAGATAGAAATACAAAATGGTAGACTAAATTATTATTAATTCATACTTTTGAATAACATATTTAAATAGTATTTATCTCCCATTTTTATTTACTAATCACTATTAATAATAAATTTACAAACATTTTTGCTTTACATTTGGTTTAATAGAAATTGATAAATAAATAATTATATTTTATTTTGCCCCACAATAGGTACAATTTCATCTTATAAATAAAGGCAAAATGGTGGGGCAAGGTACTGCAAAAAGAGGAGGGGGGGGGGCTTTCTTGGGACAAACAAGTTATATATTGTTAAATCAAAGACAACAAATCGTAGATATAAAAAAGGTCATTTTAATAGAAACCATCCTTTTTGACGTGCAAAATGATGTACCTTTATGACGTACAGAGCGCTTTCGGATATCACCATACCCTTCATCAGTGGCTAGATAAAAATCACCATTCAAACAGACTTATATACAAACCAAATCGGCACACAAAATTTGCATAAATTAATTACGGAATAATGATAATTAAATTGAATTATAAACATGATAATTTGAGATTAAATGATTTCAAAATTACATTAAATGGTACATAAACAGGAAATTTAAGAGTAAACCAGTATTGAATACAAATACGGAAAAGGAAATAAAACATGCTCAAATTTCAGTAAAGAATAAATTACATCAAATTGAAACGTCATAGATAATCATGTAGAGGTTTGACACGTATCGAGTTGACCTTCCCGGTCGTCCAAATAGTTGCTCTAAGTCCTCTGGACGAGCCGGACGGCCTGGGGCTTTCACGTTCACGTATCGAGTTGAGAACGAGACGCCAAGCGTAACTTAAAATCTGCACAGGATCAAAATTACAAATGGAGTCACAGTACAAATAAATAAACTGGAATTCATAAAGAAGAATATTATGAGGGTTATTGCAACTAATTAAAAGGAAAGTTATTCAAAAAAGGGTTGAAAGTTATGGTTAACAACACATTGGGAAGAGTAGTAGAGAGTTTACCATTCTTGATATCACGAGCATGTTCATCTAAAGCTAAACGGATACCGAGAGTACATTTAGTACAGCCAATATAGAATTTGTATTCATTATCAGAAATTAAAAGGAGTAAAATGTACACCCCAGTATCACCCTTGTAGTATGGATTTTTCCCATATCTCCAATATTTTACTTTTGAATCAGGTTGCACGGATGTCGGTCCCTGAATGACACGGCGATCAATGTTTAACCTGCTTCATATTTGTCCACCTGCTTGCCAGGGCAGAAAACAAGTTGGAACTTCGGAATTCACCGCACCCGGACTGTCATCAGGGTTCTGTGTCCGAAAGAGATACCGACCCCTGTGAATTAGGGCGCAGTGGAGCCAGGGATTACGTGGGGCTGAAAGTGCCTGTGGTAGCCCGAGGGGTCATTATGTCCAATGGTAAGTGCCCTGGGCGCTGTTCTTGAGCCCAAGGGCTAATCAAGGAAGGTGTAGGCGGGTGTGAATTTTCAGTTTTCTTTTTGAAAAGAGAGAGATAAGTTAGAGTGAACGAGGAGACGGTTTTGAGATGGAAGTATGAAGACACCAAAAGAGATTCTGATGATTATCAGAGAAAACGGACCAGCCTCGTGAGAGACCGCCTGAGCCCTAGGCCACGCCACTGCAATCGCCAGTCATGGTAGGCCCTTTCAAATATACAGCTGTCCTTGAGTGTTTTATCTCTCTCTTTGGACACCCAAAATACCTTTTCCATGTCACGACTAGAGGGTGACATTTTAGCGTAAGACACGCAATGTTTAGAGACCCCCGGAGCATACTGTGTTTTAGAACAAAGGGTAATTAATAGTAATTACCCTTTAGAACAAAGGGTAATTAATAGTAATTAACCTTAGCATATATAAAATTTCATGGTGGCACCAATATTTTGTTCTGATCATAAAACCTACTGTATATTCAGATAACTTAGTTATCTGAATTTTAATTATATTTATTTCATGATAAGTTAGTTATGTGAATAACAGATGCTGGTTGCCAGTGGAGATAAGATTTTATGAAACGTTTACCCTTCATATACCGTCTACACCTCATAGACATACAGATATGAACTGCTTTACAAAAGTGTTGAAATATGCTCTGGAAGTTTCTCTTTCAAAATCTAAAATTTAAAATGTTTTTTAAAAAATTCTACAAGAACAAACATTTTGAAGGAGACTTAAAAAAACGAAGACTTATTCCTTACTAAATCATAGGTTTTCAGACACTTTTAAGAGGGGGGAGGGATTTATTCCTTTATATTTGTACCCTGTAAAGCAAACCACCGATTGAACCGTTTTATAATTTCGTTCCCTTTTCTTTTCCAAAGTTCAGTGGAGCCGTGAGAAAACTATTTTTACAGTCACAGACATCGCACAAGAGTATTATTATTCAGCCTCAGGTTTGGACCTCATTTTACAAGATGCCCCAAAATAAATGACTGCAGTCCATTTCTGACAAAGCATGACACCCTTTTGAAATATATAACAGACTCATAAAAGCAACTGACTCCTTGAAGCAACCCTGGGCTATATATTACTTCCATAGCCCTGGAAGCAACCTGCCTAGCCTACAGATATACAACAATGCATATTGCTCTCCAGCTTTCTTTATATAGCCATCATGTACAAAGACATACAGCAACTTATTCAGGGATAAATTACACCGCTGTTTTTAAGCCAGTTCAGCCGATATCTGGGCTTCTGGGGTGCTGGATGCAGTTAGTTAAATTACCGACACAGTAAATCAGGTAAGCAAAGATAGACAAATTTATTACACTAAGAATAAGCTTGTCAAAACATTGAGGGCACAGACGGTTTAGAATTTGTTTGTTTGGTAGGAGGAGAGGTGCTGTTGTCTGCTAAAATCCCACAAGTCCGGGTGTTAAAAGCATCCATGAACCGGTTTCATATTTATTACGCGTCCCATGAAATAACTGATATTTACAATGACAATAATAAAAACTTATTATGCGCAGAATTTGCGAACCGACAAATGCAGTTCTGCCACGTAATCATCTTCAGTTTCTTCAGCATTTAGGTCAGGCTACCCGAGGCTGCAACGGCTAAGTTCATAGTGAAGCCATCAATAGAGTATCCCCAAGAATTGCGCATTCATATTTATTTTTTTGTGTGTGAATATATAATAACAACTAAAAACTCATAAATTTCGAAACATTCTTGTTTTAATAATGCGAATTATTATATTTATATCTAGTCCTTTTTTTGTTTGTTTATTTTGCATAATGTACGAATGCAAAACTTTTCATAGCGATACGTGCATTCTTCTTTGAGTTATTTTGTCCACATCACAAACATAGAGAGGGAGAGTTTGAGGGTGGAACAAAAGTATCGGAAATATGGGCAAAAGATTTTAACACATACTTTCTTGTCAAAAATAAAAAAACAACATATTTGTAATATTATGAAGTAAAAATGTAGAAAGTATTTTTGATTAAAATGAAAAATTATAGATAAGGTCTGAGTATACTTCTCTAAAATTAATGGTATTGTAGCAACGGGTGGTTAAGTGTTGAAAACCCAGACCACACGACCAGCCCGAAGGCTTATGGTAGCTAAAAGTGTGGCCGGGGGTGGTTAAGTGTTGTTGTTGTTGAGACCCAGACCGTCCGACCTACCAGAAAGGTGTAAGGTAACTGTATGGACGGCCGGGAAGTGCCACCCAATTTAGACCGGAACCCAGTGGGGGAGGCATCCACAGGGACCGTACCCTCCTTCCCCTACCACCAACCTCTCGGAAGGACTTACGAACCCACATGTTTAACGTGATCGTACTCCGCATGAACACGGCGGCATTTGTGGTAGCGTGCAAATCTAGCGCGCAAACCACGGGGATACCGCACCCGAGGGGGTGGTTAAGTGTTGTTGTTGTTGAGACCCAGACCGTCCGACCTACCAGAAAGGTGTTGAAAACCCAGGCCGTCCGGCTCGTCAACAAGGACTTGAGCATCCATTTGGACGGCCGGGAAGGAGTTAGCCGAAACCAACTCCCAACTTCCATGGCTTTCGTCCGACGGTCCAGCAACGTTTATTTTGAGAATCAAAAATTTACAGGAGAGTTTACATAATATGTTTCACATTTTGAAACAATATAAAGTTTAAACAGTGAAAGACACATTAAAACGGATTACAATAATTCTTGAACAATTGTTACTTCAACTGGTGCACAATGAGAAATAATACAACAAAAACAACAACGAAGACAAAAACAAAAACTAAACCAAACCAACTAAAACTAAACCAACCAAAAACAAAAACTAAACCAAGACAAACAGCAACAAACGGGGCACAATCAAAACACAGCAAAACACAGACAAAACAAAGACAAAAACAAAACACAGACAAAACAAGGCAACCAAACAAAGAGAGGGTAACACCTCCAGGGAAAAGGACAACAGGGGACCACCGACCAAAAGGGCGAAAAGGGAGAGGCTCACAAGCTGATCAGGAAATTTGATTAGAGATGTCTCTAGCAATGAGAACACAGTTTTTAATTTTATCTATAGAAGATTTATTTGAACTGACTCTCGAGAACCAGGCTGCGCAATTGGCAGGGGAGGGTTTTGTAAGATGAAAATTTTTTGTATGGGGACAAGAAAAAACAAAATGGTCGGCATCGCCGAAAGAACCGCAGGTGCAACAAGAGGTGGATTTATGTTTAAAATAATGGAGATAATCTAGAAATGGGCCATACCCAGTTAAAAAATATATTAAATATTTGTTAGTAATTTGGAGAGAGGGATTGACCAGAGGGAGGAAGGAAGAAATCCGGGCCGGATCATGAGTCCGGGGGGAAATATAAGAGTTAAGAAAGATTTGCCAATGATGAGAAATATTTTGTTTACAAAATTTTTTAAGGAGGGAAAACGGGAAGGGAAGGGAAAAGGGAGAACCCGAGGAGGTAGCAAGTTTGGCGTACTTATCCGCAGTCTCATTTCCCGAGATATCAGAGTGGGCCTTAACCCAACGAATATTAATAAGATTTTTGTTTGCTAAAGCATTAAGTTTAATTTTTGAAAGATAAGAGGATTTATTTTTAATGGAATTTAGAGCCGAAAGAGAAGAAAAACTATCTGTGAAAATATTAATTTTAGTATTATTAGTTGAGGCCCAATTAATAGCAAAATTAATGGCGGCAATTTCTGCCTGAAAAACCGTGTTCCCATTAGCTAGTTTAAAAGTGAATGTTTCTTGAAGCGTATCATGATTGAATATACAGACAGCAAAACCAGTGTTTCCATCAATGGAAGAGCCATCTGTATAAACATTGAATTTAGAAAAAGAGGAGGGAGGGAGGGGGACAAGATTAGCAATACGATTAGAAGGAGGGATAGTAGAAACCGGGCAGTTTGAGTCGAAAAGGGAAGGGTCCGGGACGGGCAAATTAGAGAAGAGATTTAAACGATGTTTCCAAAAAGCATATTTTATATAGTTGGTGTTAATTACTATATGGATAGGGGGAATACCAGTTATGGAGTAAAGAGAAATGTTAGAAGTGGTCCGAAAACCAGAAGAAATTTTTAAAAGAAAAATCCTTTGAAGGGAGAGAAGTTTTTTGACCTGATCCCCCGTCAATGCTTGACCCCAGATTCCCGCACCATAAATTAAAGACTTTTCTATTACCGATAGGTACCAGATTTTTAAAAAGGATTTGTCTACCCCCCAATTATTGCCAGACACCCGCCCAAAGGTGTTGGCGATCTTATAACATTTCTCCTTTAGGTTAAATATATGTGTACTCCATTTGAGATTATCATCTATTGTTATTCCTAGGAAGATAAGAGAACGGGAGGTAGGAATTTTATAGTTCAAAATTTTAAAAGAGGGCCTATTACGAATTTTAGATCTGTTTTTGTTAAAGATTATGGCTCTACATTTATCAGGAGAGATCGTAAGTTTAAGATTTGAAAGGGAGGAGGAAACAAGATTTAGCAGGTTATTTGTATTGTTACGAAGGGTCATCAGATTGACACCGTAAGTAACCACCGCAAGATCATCTGCGAAGGCTTGGATATGAAAAAGGTTATTATTAAGTTTGAGGATGTCATTAAAATAAATGCTCCACAGGGTAGGGGAGATAACCGAACCCTGTGGAGCTCCCATAGATATTGTTTTATTAAATGTAATAGAATTATCGGTAAAAGAAATTTGTCTGTTGCTTAAGTAGGAATATATAAAAGATTGAAAAGTTGGAGGTAGGTTTATGTTTGATAAAGTTTGAGGTAAGATACTCCAGTTAAGGCTATCAAAAGCCCCGCAGATGTCCACGGTGGTTAACGAAACAAAATTTTTTGATTTGTGTACTGTTATAGATTCAATCAGCCTGTGAGCAGCATCTTCACAACAGGTGAGTTCTCTAAATCCGAACTGAAGGGGATGCAGAGTCCCCTCAGTCGACAACCAGAAGTTGAGTTTATGTATAAAAATTTTTTCAAGTATTTTACCAAAAGTTGGGAGGAGGGAAATAGGCCGAAAGGAGGAACAAAGGGAAGGATTTTTACCCGGTTTATTAAAAAATAAAATATTTGCATTTTTGAGGCAGGAGGGGAAATGACAAAATTTAAAACATACGTTAATAGACTTTGAAATGAGTGAGGGGAAATTTTTAAAAAGTTGTTTCCAAATGGCAAAGTCAAGGAAATCAAGTCCTGGAGCTTTGCCCATTTTTAAATTGTTAAAGACCAAGAGGAGCTCTACATCAGAGACAGTTCCCAAGCCAGCATCTGGCACGGAAAGAGAAGGGAATCCGAGGAAGTCTGAATCTTCTTTAAAATGGTGATCCAAAAGACGTTTAAGTTTGTCATTATGATTGAGAGAGGGGGAGTCAGGAAAGTGAAGATTTAAATTTTTGAATTTTTTATATTTTTGAAATGAAAATTTGAAATGTGAGCCAAAAGTTTGATTACAGCTGGAACAATACTTTTTCCAGGAATCCAAACGAGATTTTTTAATTAGTTGCTTATACTTCGCCCTGTTACGTTTAAATAGTAGTTTAGCCGCTGAAATTTCATCTGGGGGGGCAGAATTCCCCTCGAGTGATTTGATTCTTTTAGAGAGGGCGGTAACAAAATTACGAAATTTGGACAAGTCTTTGTTCCACCAGGAGAAATTTGAAATTTTTGATTTTTTCTTTCTAATGAAAGAGAGGGCACAATTTTGAGTTAGATCAATAAAGGTTTTAAAATAGTTGTCAAGAGAGGGAATATCAGTTATTTTGTCTAGAAGAGAAAGTAAAAATTTAAGGTGAGATTTAAAGTTATAAATAAATTTGCCAATCCCGTATTTAGTTTTAAGAAAAAAGGAATCTTTTAAAAGGGGAGCTACATTTAAAGTTATTTGGATAAATTTATGATCACTGTGTGAATCACTCGAGAGGACTTCCCAGCACTGAAGAGAGTCATAAAGAGAGAAATTTAATAAAGTTAAATCAGGATAACCTACACCGGTATGGGAAACGAATGTTGGACCACAGCTAGGATCATTACATAACAGTAGATTATTTTTCAAGCAGAAATCGATGAGATCTAGACCCCTTTGGTCGGTAAAATTATAACCCCACATCCTTGCTCTGGCATTGAAGTCCCCCAGGAGAAGGGTATCAGAATTATAAAAGTCATAGGGGGATAGTTCAGAAAGTAATGTTGAAAAATCATCACGGGGAGGGAAATAAAGACTTCCAATAGATAAAAATTTACCAGAAGGGAGCAGAACATCTATAAAAATTGACGAGGTAGTTTTAAATTTAAAATTAACCGTTAATGAGGTATTAAAAATTAATATAACTGCTTTTTGAGAAAGGGAAGAAAATTGAAGGGTACCAGGGGGGGTAGATAAAATTTTTTCCTGTGCAACATATGGTTCTTGAAGGCAGATTATGTCTATATTATTATCAATTGCAAATTTTATTGAATTAGAGTGGGCGACCAGGGAGTGATTGGTGTTAATTTGAATGCAAGTTAAAGACATAAGGAAGGAAATCGACAATAATGCCAAAGCCCGGATGGGGAAAGGAACTAAGTCTACAACATTCAGAAGCTGAAATAATTATATGCAATAACAATTTTAACAAATTAATGGGGAACATGTAAGCCTAGACATAAACATATAAACAAATATATCATAAACATATAAGCAAATATATCATAAACAACAAAGAAATAGAGCAATAAACGACAGTTGACATACTATGCTTCTTTTTGGAGTCTTTTGATTTTTTCCAGTTCGACCTGAAAGGTACGACAGTTTTTACGATCATATGCTGAATGGTCTGTTCTATAGTTCAGTTCAGGATGATCGTCATTCGATGTGGTGCAGTTTATACATATGGGTGATCTCGCCCGGCATTCCTTGTATGTGTGTCCAGGGAGAGTGCAAATTCCACATTTTCCAACTGGAAAGTGGCAAAAGTTCGCCACGTGTCCATATCCTTGGCAATGGTAACAAATCTTCAGGGAAATGAATTTCTTAATGAAGAAATACGAAAAATGGTTAAAAACTTTCTTTGCCTCAAGGATTCGAGCAGCGGAAATCATGTCTACCAGGAACACCCAATTAGTGTTCCCATTTTTGGCCTTAAAGTTTTTCAAAATTTTTATGTCTCCAGGTTTTAGTGATGGGTGATTATTGTGTATCAATGCTTTGACATTTTCCTCAGTATAGTCCGGAGGAATGTTAAAGACGATAAGGGCCCTCTTCTTATCCTCTTGTTTACGTATTGTAAATTGGCTGGTGATTGAAGAATTCGTGAAGAGAGGCAACAGTTTATTGGGGTCGCTTTCTCGACACGTCACTTTCAAAGTACCATTAGGCAGGGCTGACACATTTTTCACACTTACTCCCTTAGGGCAAGGGAGGGAAAACAAATTTCTCTTTAATTGGTCATTGTTCAATGTACGATCCTTCCCCTGCAGGAGAATACTCGAGTAAGAACGAGGAGCATTTTGTTTGGAAGCCATAGAAGAGCGAGGAGGCGCCGACGAGGAAGACGAAGTAGCTACCCGATTAGAAGATTGATCACTCAAAGGATGTTGGATGGAGTTATTCATCAGAATTGGGATGTCCTTACGGAGAGAATTAGCTGTGGTTCTATACTCCGCCAACATTTAAAAAAGATTTAAATTTGGTTAAAAAAAGATTTAAATACGCAAAGATTTAAATTTGGCCAAGTCATCAGTAATAGTTTTTGTGAGATTCGACAAGGCCTCTGGACCAGGAAGAGCAGAACGGGAGCGAGGAGAAGAAACTGAAGCAATATAAATGTTACTTTCCAGCGTGTGTCCCGCTATACGTATTTCCTTTATTTTATCATCAATGTATGTCTTTTGTACAGCAGTCATTTTAATATTCCTGGAAAGATAATTATTTAATTTGGAGACATTGGATAATATTTTACGAAGGTGTTCATTGTTAATGTTGAGTGGTACTGACGAAGCATCTGCAAAATTGGACTCCGGGCTGGAAGCGGTAGATGGAACAAGAGTAGGAGAGGTTCCTTTAATTGAAGAACTTGGAGGAGGAGAAGAAACGGCATTGGCAGCAGCAGAAGAAACTATTTCGCCAGAAGGAGGAGAGCATGTAGAGACGGGAGGAGCAATCAAAGGAGGGCAAGGCGAAGTGAAGGCTTTTGAAGTTGATCTTGAAGACAAGGGGAAGGAAGACATTTTAGAATTTGATGCAGGAAGCACTGGAGGCAGAGAAGAAGGCTGCGAATAAGAAGCAAAGGCCCTAGAAGTTGACCTTGTGGATAGTGGGAACGTAAATTTTTTTGAAGTTGAAGCTGGAGGCTGAGAAGACGACGTTGCCGGAGCCAGGGGAGAGGTATTTGAAGCTGGTAACGAAGTCCCGCTGTACCGAGGGAGCCGAGGAGGGAGGATAGTACTTGAGAAAATTGGAGATTCAAAGATTTTTGACGATCGGGATGCACATTTAAAGTTTGTAAATCGAATAGGATTTCCAGTGGTAGGGGTGTCCTCGAGGGAGGAAAGAGCACTATTAACTGTGGCACCATTTTTTGAAGTACTTGTACTAGGAGCAGAAGAAACAACATCACTGGGAGCACTGGCAGCAACTCCTTGAGCACTATTTTTTATGTCACTAGCACTGTGGGGCGAGATCACAACAGTCGGAATAAGGGGGAGAGGTGGAAATTCTGCTGTAGAGAGGAATTCCATGTTGATAGACATTGTTTATAAAAGTAATAATACAATAATACAGATGTATCAATGACTAATAAGTAAGAATTAAAAGAGGAGGTGTTACCAAAAATGATTTACTTGGTGAAGATATAAAACTGTATTTAAAGCTACTTTCCTAATGTTTAAAGCTATTGAAACTGTACACAAACACTTCAAATCACCAAACCTATCACTAATCACATCATAAAACATATCACTAAGCATATTTATTTTTCTGATACCATACTGTAATATTCAAATGTTTAGGGGAATGACCAAGGGCAATTAACAAATAAACGGACCTAAAAGGGATGGTGCGCGTTAGCGAGCACCGGAGCAGCAAAGAAAAATAAAGAAAAAAAAATAGAAACCTGGAGCAAAAAACCGCGAGCGGCTAGGACCAAGGGGGGCGAGAAAAGGGGGAAAGAAAACTGAAATTTTTCCAATTTATCACCCGGAAGGGGGGGTGTCAAAAACCCAAAAAATATAACAAGTACAAAACGATTATCGGGCACGAGTTGCCGAAGGGATTGATGAAATTTTGATTTTTTACTAACAAAATTAAATTTTTTAAGTTTTTAACATGGGATGGATTTTAACATGTATGGACGGCCGGGGGGGTGGGGTGGTTAAGTGTGTCATAACCCTTCACATAGAGAGAGTAATTACATTGGTTTATTAGCATACATTGTCTGAAAGATATTTAGCCTCGTAACCGCCATTAAATCGGGAGGTCCTACGCTTAGTTAACAAATAAGTTTAAAAATACTATAATGCACTTTGAAAAAGAAGTAATTTTTTGTTTACAAAATGTGCAAAAATCCAAACAAACATTTAATATATATACATATATATATATATATATATATATATATATATATATATATATATATATATATATATATATATATATATATTCTGCTACACAACTTCAGAAATTGGTTTATTTTAATCCAACCTACTAAGTAAAATATATGTTGTTGTTGTTGCTTATAACCTCCTGTTTCGGTGGAACCACAAACAGGACCAGTGATGCCAGAAGACGGACAAAGAATGACACAGGACAAGATCACAAAGTTTATTAACACAAACAACATCACTGAAGAAGGTCAAGGGGGGTGCAGCTTCTCATTTAGCGAGGACCCAGAGGACGGAAGACTGTCTTTATCCTCAAGAAAACAACCATGACTTACTCGGGATTCGAACCCAAGCCCACTATACAGCAGTCGAAGACGCTATCCACTTCACCGCCTGGGCGGCGTAAAATATATTGTCCAACGAAGTAAAATGTTTTCTAATTATTCGCCAAACAAGTGATTTTTTAAAAATATGTCACTCAAAAGAGTCATTGACAGCAAACAACCCTTTTCTGAAACCTATTAACCCACCCCTCTTCTTTGAGGGTATTCGCGTAGAAGATGAAAGGCATTGTTGTTGCTGTTGAGACCCAGAGCGTTTACAAACAAGCTAACTTTGCTACAATGGCATTAGCAGTAAACAAAATTACGCAAAATGCGGATTTGTGTAAAGTCTTAGGAAAGAACAACAAACATTCAACAACCAGTTATTACAATCTATAACAGAAAAAATTGATAACCTTAAATTGAACAACACTCCACTAAAAGACAACACACATAAGCAAAATAATAATCAAAGTACATGCCATTACTGTGGAAAAATAGGACATTATATGCCGATTGTAGAAGCTATGCTAAAGAAAGGGGGGGGGGGGCGGAAAAGACAAGACTGGCAGAGAACCCACACACACAACTGGCAAACAAACAACCCTTTTCGATACAACTATGACGTACTAAAGAACAGTTATGCACCGACCAGCTCTCTAGAACAATATCAAAATTATTCGCGCACAAGTATGCAACAATCTTTTCCAAGTCAAAGAAACAGATTTAATGATTATCAGGAAAACGCGCCCCATTTCCGTTCAGTAGCACATACCAAAGTGACCAACAGTTTATCCCCCACAAGTGGATACAAGGAATTATCGGAGTGAAAACCGATTTTCGCCTAGAAGCATGGACATAGACGTAAACAGAGACGGATAACAAGAGATGCGTCACTTTGATAGATAAGACATTTAAATTATTATCAAACAGGTACTACTGAAGTGGTATGTACGCGGGCGTACACAATTTTGTCCTCTCCTGCGAACTGTGCAGAGCAAAGAAGGGGAGAAATCAGGCTGGTCGTAGGGTAGGATGCCAATTCCACCGGATCTCGCGTATGCCCTGTCAATGGATATCGTGGGTCCTTTCCCATCCAGCGTAAACAATAATCGGTACGTTTAATTTTATTCAATTCGAACCATTAAGGAAGAAACGGTGGCAGATAGACTCTTACATCACATTGACAGACCATATTCCATTTAGTCAGACAGAGGAGTTCAACATACATCAGACGTGTACAAACTTATGACTGAAAAACTACAAATTGCCACGAGATTAAGCTCAGTGTAAATCCCGTTCTTAAATGGACAGGTGGAGAAAATAAACGGCCCGCTGAAACATACTATAAGTACTCTAACAAACAATTCTCCATATTGGGACACCGCTGTACAGGTTCACGTAATGATATATAACAACACCATACACGCTTCTACAAAGTAAGCTCCAAATTTTTTGATGTTTGCGAGGGACATTAGAAAGTTACTAGAGACGACGATAAAGGAACCAATTCCTGATCATACATAGCAAGAAGAATAATTCTCATGAACAACACATATAGAATGGCGACCAAAAACCTATTGGATGCTGAAGAAAAACAAGAATGCCAACAATTCGCGAAAGCAAAGAACCGCTCACTGGAGATAATTAACCTAGTTTTTCTGAAAATTCACACAAATTTTAAAAAAGAAAAGTATATATGACCGTATCGTGTTCTCAGATAAATCAACAGATTCGTCTACGAAATCAAAGAAGTCAACAAACCGTTTTTCAAGTCAATTAAAGCGCATATTAATAGGCTACGACACCTAATTGAAAGAAGGCAACATTTAAAGGCACCAGAAATAAATGAAACGCTCGCATAGGCAACCATTACACAAGAATTCTTAAGGAAATCACCACTTTTGCCGAACCCAACACCCGAAAACAAAAAGCAAATTCCTTTTTACTTTCCTTATATACATAATGTATAAGGAAAGTATTGTGACGGGGTCGAAAATTGGAATTCGAGTTTTCGACGGGAGAGCACGTTTCAAGCATCCCTGATCACGAATCAAACATTTTTGAAGTGGTGTCTGTGTGTGTGTGTGTGTGAAAGTATGTGTGTGTGTGTGTGTGTGTGTGTGTGTGTGTGTGTGTGTCAGTGAGCCTGTGGAGACGATAACTGACGAACGAATGGACCGATTCGAACGATATTTGGTACAAAAATCACAATCCGTAAACACTGGAAGCTTATTGTTTTTATACGCAATCGCATGTTCAGAATCCCCCTAAATTTTCGAGTGACATTTTGAAAAAATCGTCAAAAAATCAAAACCACTAATAAAGCTAGGCAAATAGACATTTCCTATGTAATTTTTCATTAGAAAACGATTGACATAAATTTTAGAAAGCTAACATGAACCGTTCTCGAGATATTGCACATTTTTCAAAAAAATTATCAAAAAGTTATATAAAATAAAAAAAAATATTTCCCATTGAGAACCATGTTCACTTTTCATATGTAATACCATGAGATAAATTTTGTGACATCATTCTCGTGGATCTAGCTCGTTCCATTCATGAAAAAAGATACTTTGCGTAATACTTTTGTATTTGAATGCCAATAGTCATTTATTGAATAGTAAGAATAACTTATTTCTCCGTCCATAACGCTTGGCGAGATTTTGGCGACAAATTTGGCGAAATGTCGCCAACTTGGCGACATTCTTAATTGTTGCCAATTTAACAAAACTTTCGCCAAATTGATAAAAATGACGCTAAATCAATGAAAATTACGACTAATTGAAGAATATTCAATATCTTGGAAAGAATATAAGTATCTGTTATAAGAATAGCATTTTTTTAACTGCAAAAGTAGTAAATTTATTGCATTATATAAGGAAAGTCATGTGTTGCCCACATCATATTTTTTTCTCTGGGATGAACAGGAAATAAATAACCAGGGCGCAACGTCAAAACGAACTCTTCCAACAGCTGTGTCTACTAGGGGACCAGCTCAAAAGAATGCGAAAGTAGGGCAACAGAAAGTGGTTACTCAGATAGCCAGTACTTCCGTACCGTCGCTAAATTTTAGTAGCCAACAATTCTTTCCCTTTCGACACGAGAATGTCAGGAACTCCCCGCGTAGTCCACCACAGCCCGCGAAACCACAGGATTCTACTTAAATAAAAAATAAAAGGGAAGAGAGTGTTAAAGGGTGTCTTCCACGAAGTATAAAGGGTAGTCGAAGGACTTTATTGCCAAATCCTAGTAAACGCATGCATAATTATGCCTTAGAAGTAAGGTCAAGATAGATTAACTGGAAGAAGGGAATTCCAACGTTTTTCTGGGTCCAAATAATTTATTTTAGGGTGTTGTCTCGTTGAAATTATAATGTAGGTGAAAAATAGCATTTGCATTGATAAAACTAAAAGGTAAAAATCATTTAAAAAATTCCAGTTTCAAAATTTTATATGTCGTTTTCCGGAATTATAAAAAAATGAAAGGATTAAACAGTAAACAAAGGCCTTTATAAATACTAAACGATTTAAAAATGTAAAGGAATTAAATAATATGTAAGTTATCATGATAATAACAATAATGATTTTCAGTAAAGAAATGAATCCGAAAAAAGTCAATAACTAAGAAAATAAACAAAATAAAACCAAATCGAATAAATAAACATCTAAAAAAAGTTCTTTAAACAGAATCTGAACGTGGGGTAGAATTTTTTTTACGTCAAAAGCCAGGGACGGTACGTTAGATTCATAGCAATAAGTGGTTTTCTGAATAAGGGTTTCGGGAAAATCATATTCTAATACTAAGATAAGAAAATAGAACGGATTAGAAAAGTAGAGCTTTTAGAAAGGTGCAGGAATATAACGTAGAAAACCCAGGCCGTCCGACTCATCCAAAGGACTTGAGCAACTATTTGGACGGCTGGGAGGTATATAACGTGAAGTGTCAAAAGCAGAATGATGGGCGAACAGATGAAATAAAACTTTATAGAAGGGGAAAGACTGTACAGGAAATTTTATTAATGAATGAAGATAATCGAGTAATAAAGGAAAGAAAGAAAATATGGCATGAAAATAATGAAGGGTATTATATAGATATTGTGGAGCTAACTAAAGTAGTGTCAGAAAAGAGTAATTGATAAAATAAGAAAAGTTAAAGAATGGTTTTGTAGTGTACAGGAAACTAGAAAGTGTAAAAAAAAAAAAAGTTTTTATTTGTTTGTTTGTTTTGAGATAAATTTTTTTTTCTGTTTATATTTTGGTTACGACGTTTATCTAACAAGGACGGTGTGCAAATTACATCGGCGGATCGTAAAAGCGAGAAAATGTAAGTAAAGGCACTAAATAATTGTATGTTTAGAATAAAAGTAAAAAATTTTTTTATCCTTCTGGTGTGGTGAGCGAGAGTAGATAACACAGGAGGTGAGGAGTGTATTTATATACATACAACATTTCAACATGCAAACTAAATATTCTTAACATTATCCAATTTTTCAACATTATTTCCAATTCTTTCAAATATATTCACTTTCATTCATTATCATAGTGACTGCGCATATTTTAATTTAAACAATGCTAAAATCTAGTCAACACATGTTCCTCCATTAAATTTATTCATCCCTTCATTTAAATTATTTTTATCCAACTCAGTATTATTTATTAAAATTTTCATTTAAAATTTTGAACTCACACAAAAGTGTCACGGAAACCAAATGTGGGACACAAATAAAAATATAAGAGAATTTAAAGTTAAAATTAACATTAATTATTCAATTCATTAAGATTGTGCGTTATGTTTTGCAATAACCCTCCAATTATTTAACTTTTGCGCGAGTCCTGTATAGGAATTATTAATTAATATAATACTAAAAGGACTACACCAATTTAACATTAACATTAACATTTATTAACAAACATAAATACTTATTAAATTCAATTACAATATTTAATTATATTATTTCAGCGGAGGGGACATATGCGACCAGTACGGAACCGCCTAAATAGTAGTTAGGACCAGATATCATTTTCAATGGGCACATACCTTCAAGGCTGTCTTGGACTTTGATCATAAATCAAAATGCTGGCATCAGATATTCGTACTCGCCATAACTCTCGGTGTGTGGCTCCTTCTCGTACTCTGATTGCACTCACAAAAATCAATAGTTCTCCATTATTTTTGAATATCTACGGAGCACTCTACATTTCTAGTCGTCGTTATGTCATAATGTCGGACAAGTATCAGAACAAGTCATCGTTTCGAAGTTATCTTAAGTCGTATTAAATCATCACTGCCGTTGATCAGTGGCCTTCTTAGGTCACAGGTGTGGTTCTCTCCTTTTCGGGGGTGTCACTATCCCCTTTGCTTTCATTTGTAGCATTCAGTGTGACGCAACAACCTTCATCTGAATTGGCTAGCATTCCATCCAATGCCGTTCTTTACACTATTTTAAGAGTTCGTTCGACCCCTTCTGGCTTGAGTCCCTTAATTTGCGGTTTCAGTTGACCTTTGGGTTCACATGCTGTAAACCCTGATGTCTTTTTGACTGGACGTATTGTTGTCGTTTCAGACACCATGAATTTGTACATGAACGTATCTCCCCACAAACACAGCACTTCATGTGAGATCTATTTCTGGTCTCACACAATCAACCACTAAGTGATCGCATTGAGTGCAGCAAAAATTAAGGTTTATACAACCTTACTACATACAAACAAAAACAATAACCATAAATCAATGATCCAAGACAGGGATCAACATCAATGGTGAACTGCAGAACCGGACAGCTGAAAGTTTGAATTGGCCATCCAGTTGTACAAATGGCGACTGTGACACAAGCAATAACTTTTGTTCCAGAATTTGTTTTGTATGCATTGAACTTTTACCTAATGCTTTATACAAAGGACAGACATTCAAAAAACTTTATAATCGTTCTTTACATCATCGGAAATTATGTGCAATGAGGCACCCACATATTTATAATTGTGATTTAAAATGTTTATACTGAATTATTATATTTTATTACCCGATACACAGTATTTGTGTATATGCTTTTGTTTTCGATGTATAATAATGTTTACAGAAAATAGACCACCGCATAAGGAAGGTATTTGGACGAGTAGAAGGAAGGCGCTGTGCGCCCCAGCTTTTGTGATCGGCGACAAAGCGTGCATTTGTTTTTTTCGGCTTATCGTGTAAGGGGAGAAAATATTGTAGTATGGATTTTTCCCATAGCTCCAATATTACTTTCCTTATATACTCGTACATAATGTATAAGGAAAGTATTGTGACGGGGTCGAAAATTCGAATTCGAGTTTTCGACGGGAGAGCACGTTTCAAGCATCCCTGATCAGGAATCAAACATTTTTGAAGTGATGTCTGTGTGTGTGTGTGAAAGTATGTGTGTGTGTGTGTCAGTGAGTCTGTGGAGACGATAACTGACGAACAAAAGGACCGATTCGAACCAAATTTGGTATAAAAATCACAATCCGTGAACACTGGAAGCCTATTGTTTTTATACGCAATCGAATGCTCAGAACCCCCCTAAATTTTCGAATGAAATTTTGAAAAAATCGTCAAAAAATTAAAACCACTATTAAAGTTACGCAAATAGACATTTCTTATGTAATTTTTCATTAGAAAACGATTGACATAAATTTTAGAACGCTAACATGAACTGTTCTCGAGATATTGTACATTTTTCAAAAAAATTATCAAAAAGTCATATAAAATAAAAAAAAATATTTCCTACTGAGAAACATGTTCACCTTTCATATGTAATACCATGCGATAAATTGAGTGACATCATTCTCGTGGATCTAGCTCGTTCCATTCAAGAAAAAAGATACTTTGAATAACACTTTTGCATTTGAACGCCAATAGTCATTTATCTGCTGTAAGAATAACTTATTTCTTAGTGCATAACGCTTGGCGACGAATTTGGCGGAATGTCGCCAACTTGGCGACTTTTTTGAAATGTTGCCAAATTAACGAAAATCTCACCAAATGGATAAAAATGACTCTAAATCAATGAAAATGACGACTAATTGTCGAAAATTCAATATCTTGGAAAGAATATTAGTATCTACTATAAGAAAAACCTATATTTTTACTGTAAAAGTAGTAAATTCATTACATTATATAAGGAAAGTCATGTGTTGCCCACATCAGATTTTTTTACTTTTGGATCAGGATGCACGGATGTCGGTCCTTGAAAGACACGGAGCGCAGTGTTAACCCTGCGCATTTGGCCACCTGCTTGCCAGGGCAGGAAACAAGTTGGAGCTTCGGAATTCTCTGCACCCGGACTGTTATGGGCGTTCGGTGTCTGAAAGGGATACCGGCCCCTTTGAATTAGGGCGCAGTGAGGCCAGAGGTTAAGTGCGCCTGAAAGTATCGGTGGTAGCCCGAGGGGTCATTATGTCCAACGGTAAGCGCTCTGGGCGTTGTTCTTGAGCCCAAAGGCAAATCAAGAAAGGTGTAGGCGGGTGTGAATTTTCAGTTTTTTTTAAGAGAGAGAGAGAGAGAAGTTGGAAGGAGCGAGGAGAAGGTTTTGAGACGGAAGTGTGAAGACACCGAAAAAGATTTTGATGACGATCGGAGAAAACGGACCAGCCCCGTGAGAGATCGCCTGAGCCCGAGGCCAGGCCACTGCAATTGCCAGTCATGATAGACCCATTCCAATATACAGCTTACCTTGAGTGTTTGCTCTCTCTCTCTCTCTCTCTCTTTGGACACCCAAAATACCTTTTCCATGTCACGACTAGAGGGTTGTTGTTGTTGAGACCCAGACCGTCCGACCTACCAGAAAGGTGTAAGGTAACTGTATGGACGGCCGGGAAGTGCCACCCAATTTAGACCGGAACCCAGTGGGGGAGGCATCCACAGGGACCGTACCCTCCTTCCCCTACCACCAACCTCTCGGAAGGACTTACGGACCCACATGTTTAACGTGATCGTACTCCGCATGAACACGGCGGCATTTGTGGCAGCGTGCAAACCACGGGGATACCGCACCCGAGATGGCCAACAGCACGCGGCGTTCCGAGGTGGTCACCCACCAAGTACTAACCGCGCCCGATGCTGCTTGACTTCGGTGATCTAACGAGAACCGGTGTTTTCAGCACGGTACGGCCGTTGGCCTACACGACTAGAGGGTGACATTTTAGCGTAAGACAAGCAATGTTTAGTAACCCCCGGAGCATACTGTGTTTTAGAACAAAGGGAATGAGAAGCTGCACCCCCCCCCCCCGACCTTCAACAGTGATACTTGTTTGTGTTAATAAACTTTGTGATCTTGTCTTGTGTCATTTTTTGTCCGTCTTCTGGCATCACTGGTCCTGTTTGCGACTTGGCCGAAACAGGAGGTTATAAGCAACAACAACAACAACAACAAAACAAAGTGTAATTAATAGTAATTTGATAGACAAGAATTGTATACATGTAAATTACTTTTATATATGGTGTGTTTTTCTTTGTGTTTTAATAGTAGGTGTTAATAAATGTTTTGTTTTAAAGTTATTTCTCTCTCTCTCTCTCTCTCTCTCAAGATGTCCTTATTTTCAGTTAACATCTAAGTGTATTTTTTTTTCGATCAAGGCCACCTTTCGCGTCCCGGACAGGACGTGTGGTATAATACCACGCGACATGGCTTTTAACGTTATATTTATCCCTAAACTTATCCGTACAAATGCGATTGAATAATGCTGTAATATTCGTGTGAGCAGGTTTAAACTTAAATTAATGGCAAAATTGAATGAGAAGATGAAAATCATCGGGTGATACTTGTTACATAGTGTTTTACAAAAATATGTAACATTGCTGAAGTTTTTGGAGAGGATGGCGACCTGCAAAGGACGGTCCCTAGCCCTGGTACAAATATGTATAGGGTCCCCCTCTGGCCACCTGCAAAGGAGGGTCAGTGGAGCTGCCTGGGTGGTCTTACACAAGAGGAAGACAGAACGGGGGAAAAGGGTCGGTGGGGCCGCAATTAAGCCCAGAGGTTCGCGCAGGAGAGTGGGACCCCTGGCCACCTGCAAGCGATAATTCAGGGGCGAGTGGGCAAGCCCTGCTGTCATGGAACTGGCCACTGAAAGTGGAGGCCAAGCTGTCCACCAGTAATATTAAGGGGGGGCTTAAGTTCTGTCAGCAAATGATATTTGAGTAGGAGGAGAGATAGAATTGAAAGTTTTCAGAGAGGATTTTTTCTAAAAAGAAGAAGTCGGGAGTGCCTAAAAAGTGTTTGCGAAGTGAGGTACTAGAAATTTGCACGGGAGCGAGATGCTCTCCGTTTCCCCGTCCGAACAACCGATCGCCTCGGCCGATGAGCCCAAGAGCCGAAGGTAAGGCCTTTTGACTTCGCACAGTACGCAAGGTTGAATTATCTCTCTTCTGTTAACACTATGCTAAATTTTTTCCTTACGAGGAATTTTGACAGAATTTGAGGATTGTGAATTTAAGTGTATTAGTAATTATCTGCGTATTAGTGATTTTTATAATGTTTAATGACCTACGAGGTGTATAATGTTTAATGAACTAGCATGTTAAACTTTTACGATGTGTCGGTACTTCGAGTGAGCAGCTTTTGGCTCAGACCTTTTTCATGTTTCTTTCAATTGTAAAATATGTAAATAAAACTTGTTTTCGTTAATTCAAATTTAATCTTGGTCCTCATTTCCAAACCTCTTAATTACCTTTTTAATTTTCAGCTTAAAGCACTTATACGATCATGCAAGCCGTAAACTTATTTGTTCCATGAACATTTTAAGTATTTTAGCGTTCTAATCGAACGTGAGGTGGAATACCTCGCAGCAATACTGAAGGCTAGATTTATACGGCATGAGGTCAAAAACTGCAATAAGTTTAGTATTAGGTTGAATAAATTTAAGGCGAATATGAGCGAAAATTTTATAAAGAAACTCAAAGGAATAATCAGCTTCACGACCGATATAAAAGATAAAGTTAATTTCATTAATTAATGTCGAAATAGAAAAGCAAACATTAAAGGCACGATTAAAATAATCATTGAATGAAGCTTTTTTGGAGGATATAGGATGAGAAGAATTGGTAGGGATACAAGAGTTAGTGAACGTGGATTTACGAAAAATAGAGGTATGAAAACCAAAAGAGTTAAGGGAAACAAGAAATGCTGAAAACAAAAATTAAAGTGACCTTTTTGGTCTTTGATTTAGTATTATTGAAGTTGACGTGTAACCACTTTAATTATTAAGTTATATATTATTGTAAAAAGTTCGTGTTTGTCATTTTCTTTAACAATGCTACCACTGATGATGGACGTTATGACGTCTGAAAGCGCTCTGGCAGTTTTGTAATTTTTTGTGTACGTCAGTAATGGTGTTTTTACATAGACATTTTGCTAAATTTGTAGTCTTTGATAAAATATTTTACATATTATTGCTTTATGATAGATTTACATATTTATGTGATGTAATTAAGAAAAATATATTTAAACTTCTTTGATATTTTGCTGTTATTGTTATTTTTTTCAATATTTGCATCCAGTAACCCTATGAGTAGTTAATAGGAGTACTGGTAATGAATGCCAACTAAATTCCTTGCTACAACACACATTTTCCGCTTCAAATTTAATTACTGCATCACATAGTACTCTGCAACTTTGTGATTGCCATTTTTCTTCTATGTAGCATTGTTTCTGAACTCGTTATCCTAACTTTTTATCCTGAGATAAGAACATTGCAATCATTATCATTCAATCGGGTATGGTGACTTTATTATAGCTAAACCTCACATGTTACGCTATTGAGTTGCTTATAAGAACTTCGCAAAGAACCTTGTATATCGACATTTATTTTGGCACAATCTGTAAATTTATTTTTTTTTAAACTTTAAAGGAACACAAACGTACAGAGTTTCATATTTGTGCTTTTCCGTTTCTAAGAAAACATAAATCGGTGTTTCACAATGCGATCAGTAGTTTTGATTTTTATATACTTTATTTTGATTCTCAGTAGTTTTGATTCTCAGAAGTTTTGATTTTTATATACTTTATTTTGATTCTCAGTAGTTTTGATTCTCAGTAGTTTTGATTCTTATATACTTTATTTTGATTCTCTGTAGTTTTGATACTTTAATTCTTTATTTTGTATCTCACTAGTTTTGATTCTTGTATACTTTATTTTGATTCTTAGTAGTTTTGATTCTTATACACTTTATTTTGATTCTCTGTAGTTTTGATTCTTAAATACTTTATTTTGATTCTCTGTAGTTTTGATTATTGTATTCTTCATTTTAATTCTCACTAGTTTTGATTCTTGTATACTTCATTTTAATTCTCAGTAGTTATGATTCTTGAATGTTTTATTTTGATTCTCAGTAGTTTTGATACTTATATGTTTTATTTTGATTCTCAATAGTTTTGATTCTTATATACTTTATTTTGATTCTCTGTAGTTTGATTCTCGTATACTTTATTTTGATTCTCAGTAGTTTTGATTCTTATATACTTTATTTTGATTCTCAGTAGTTTTGATTCTCGTATACTTCATTTTGATTCTCAGAAGTTTTGATTCATAAATACTTTATTTTGATTCTCAGTAGTTTTGATTTTTATATAATTTATTGCATCCTAATCGATGGTACCTCGTCACTTTAAAATCTCTGAAGTAAATTCTAATGACGGGGTAAAAATCTCAAATCCGTGTTTTTAGATATTAGTCATGCACTGTATCAAATCGGAAAATTGTGCTGCTAAGGCACCATTGGATAATTGCATGAACGTTAACCTGGATTAGAACCATGCATTTCACATTTGCCAGTTGACACCTTAGCCATTAAACATAGTCAGTGGAGTAGGATTTCGTCTTTTGTGATGTTACGGACTAAGGACTTTGAGAAAAGTCGCCAAACGGCAGTAAGTTTTCGCATTATTACAAATTGTTTGATAATTCTGAAGCGGCAGTATTCAAGCGCGTATACATTGCACTGAGTTGTGCACATTTGCCCCAGTGACGTCCAAGGAAATTTAGTGACGCTGAGTGGAGTAGAATGACAGTCGCTATTAACTAGTTCAGTTTCTCTAAAAAGCTCGAGAACAAAGTGGGCGAGTTTTCTGTTTCACTGACAACACATGCATCGAGCGAGATAAAAAAAATGTAGTCAGTCATGCCCGGGATAAGAACCCCTGGTCTAAAGAGTAAAGTATTTTAATCTGCTTATTTCAATTAACTGCGACGAATAATTTTTCAACTTTCTGCTTGCATTATGAAGGCACCCAGAAAGCCAATAGCCTATTAATATGTTTCTTGCGAATTAGTTGTCCAGGACAGAGCACCAGGCACGAAGCTCCTTTAATCTCCAATCTCAACATTTGGTATTTATCATCATACTGTGACATTATTTCATTGCCCCATTCTATGGAAACTCAATTTTATTATTTACTAGCTTTTATTTTGACTTGGCTCCTAATGTGGCAGTTTGTTGCACATTTGGGTTTAAGCAATTTGGGGGGTTGGTGCAGATCTGGGTATTTACTTCGCTTTTGGCAGTTTAGGAAGATGGTTTGGATATTTTAAGTTTAAATTACCCTACTTTACAGGTTTTGTTTGGTTTGGGTTGTCAGAAAAGGGGTATACCTAATTTTCAGTAATACTTATGTTTAGAATTGTGCGGGTTCTTTTATGAGATTTGGCCTTTCGATGACCATAATCATGCATGTTGAATAATAATTCGTTCGAGATGGATGGCAATTTATTATAAAATTTTGTCGCCTGCTTTTACATTTCAGCTCTCACGGTTTTAATTTTGAAGACTTTCCTAACCACCGAGTTTCTTAGATATCTAGGCACTTTCCCAATACTCCTTGGGGTGTTGTTTTGTCTTTTTTCTATGCAGTCTATGGTAGTTTGACAGACATATCCCCATACCGGGGCTGCAAACAGCATTACGGTGCGGATGACCGATTTATAAATTAGAAGCTTGTTTTGGTGACTGAGATTTCCGTTTCCTATGAGTCGGTATTGACTCCTGTGGCCATATGGTCTTTTTTGATTATATTTTTTATGTGCAATTTCCAGGGATTTAGGTGGGAATCTAGCTTTACACCTATGTATTTGTTCGATTTTTCCGCATAAAATGATTGATTATTTATATACAGATGCGGCGGGTTTGTCTTTTTCGGGAAAAGTATAACCAATGACATTTATTGGGGTTTAATTTTATTCGACATTTTTCCAGCCATGTTTGGAGTATGTCTAGTTGTTGTTGTAGCTGTTTGTGCATTACTGAGAAATAAGTGTTTTTTGCAAGAATCGCACTGTCGTCTGCATAGAGTGTCAGCTCAGTTTATTCAGACCTGGGGATGTCGTTCAAGAATATATATTGAAGAGGATCGGGCCAAGGATCCTTGTGGTACACTGCTTTTTATGAGCTTGGGTGTGAAAGCCCCAGGCCGTTCGACTCGTCCAGAGGACTTGGAGTATCTATTTGGACGACCAGGGAGCTTGGGTGTAGATAACTTGTCTTTTACTCTGACTTGAAAGTGTCTGTTATTTAAGTATCACATTAAAAGTTTGACTAGTGCGTCAGGGACTTTTAGGGTGATCAATTTGTACGCTAAACCGCAGTTCCACACTTTATCGAAGGCTTCTTGGATATTCAGCAAAATGGCAGCTGTGGGTGTCTTGTTACTAAGTCCAGAAGATATGTACTCGACCACTCTCAGCAACTGATGGGTGGTGGAATGTTTTGTCTAAAATCCGAACTGTTTCGGAATGATAATATTTTTTGCACTTGGGTGTGTGTTTAGTCTAAGTAAAATTTTGACAGAAATTTTGCTATGTATTGGTAGTATGCTAATTCGTCTGTAGTTGGCTGGAATAGTAGGGTCCACCCTCTACCTAACGGATCGGTATGATTATTTCGTCCTTCCATTCTTTGGGGAAATAGTTTAATTTTAATATCATGTTTAATAAAAAATATTATGTTTAGGGGTTCATTTTTAATAGTGACATTCCTAATATTAACGTGTCTTGGGTTCTTACGATTTTTGAGGTTTTTTATGATTTCTATTATTTTCTGTGGGGTTATCTAAGCAGTGATCGGAGAGTTTTTGAAGTTGTTTAGTGTTTGACTAACCAAGTTTAGGGTGTCCTGCTACATTAGATCGTGGTTTGACTCGAACTGGGTTTCATAGTGTTTTACTACTGCCTCGTCTGAGTACGCAATTTTGCTGCTGCCTTTTAGTGGCGGAAGTTTCTCAATTTTCTTAACTTCCAACATTTTCTGAATTTTTTGGCAAAATGCCAAAGCGATACATCTTCCTGGTTGAGGGATTCAATTAACTCTTTGTTCTGTTGCTGCTTTTCTGCGGCGATTTTTTGCCTAACTTTGCTCGTGAGTCTGTTAAGCTCTCTTTTTAAGTTTGTTTTTCTATTAATCTGCCATGTTTTTCTCATCATGTCTCTCTGTCTTACTAATTATCTGACATGGTAGAAAAGTGTTTATATTTTTGGTGACTCATGATGTGTTGTCGAAGAGGCAAGTGCTCTCTTGATTTCTGTCGTGAGTGTGTGCGTGGCAGAATCAATATCCACCGTGCTCATTATGTCGGATATTGCTAAATGCGGCTCGAAAAGTGTTCTTTTGAATACGTTCCAGTTTACCCTTGCTTGTCCCAGCGAGGCTGGAAGGAGTGTGTTCAAATCAAAAATCACCAGCACCGGTAGATGATCCGAATCGAATTCCTCTAGGGTTTTAAGGGCCCCGTTCACATGCAAGCGGGTATTTTCCGGCCATGAAACATTGGGGTGAAAAAGGGGGTATTTTCCGGGTTCCATTCTAGACCCGTTCACATGTGCAACCCCCATTACTCCCGCTTAAAGGGCTAGGACCAACTTTTCTTAAATGTTTTTGACATTCATTTTTGGTAAACAATATATCTCTTTTTTTGTTTAATTGCTTTTTTAAAAAGCGTATTATTTTTAATTCATTACCCGATGTTATTATTTTCTCTATTTAATATAACAAATGTGAGGAAATGAGAAACAAAATAATCTTATATATAAATTAAATCTAAATAATGTATATAAATTAAACTTGGATCTTTATGAACTAAACATCAAATTAAAAATAATATGCCAAAATTAAATTTAATATATTTTTAAAACTGTAAATATATGCTTATTCTAATATATATAAAAGTTTTATTCCGTGAAACTGTTTAAAGAATTCATTCTTAAAAGTCAAAAAAGAAAGTTTTTCTCATTTAATCTTCGTTTTTAGGCTAAATTATGACGTATAAACTTGAATTAGTGGAAAAAGTGTAACACCATTTTAAGAAACTTTATTCAAGACAAATCGATATAAGAAGTTGGCGTAGAGAAAAAAATATGCATATTTATACCGAATACATTTTAACTATTACAAAATCGGTATAACTCATTTTTTATTACAAACACATAAGACCTTACTGCATGGCCCAGATACAAAAAATCTCATATACCACTAATACCGCAATTAAAAATAATGTTTTTAATATATTAATAAAATAAAATCGTCTTTATATGTAGTTAGTAGCTAAATTATAAAATAATATATGTAGTTAGTAGCTTAGTTATAAAAATAATTTATATTTCTGATACTAGCAATCATGGAGTATTCTTTCTTTTTTTTTAAGAGGGGGGGAGAGCATTTTGTAAGCTAATTTACACAGTTCAGTTTATTGCAAAATGTATGTATGTAAAGTTATTTTGAATGCCTGAAACATTTTACTTTGTTATTGATATACATAATTATAAAACGCAATTCTCTACTAATCATAATATTGACATCATAATCACATCAACTCAAGTTATGGAACATTTCGCATTGATATGTAAAAGCTTAGAATACAGAACTAAAATAATCAAACTTGAAATATAATGTATAAATAATTTATTTACAATAATTAACAACATATATTCATTTAAATATAAAAACATTATACTCCTTTTTAACAATATAAAATAAATGAGTATTAAGATAGATTTATCTAATATACATTCTCCTTATATAGAACTAAGAAAATCTTTTTATCATTTGTTAAAAACTACTTAGAAAAATCCAGAAAATTTGCCCAAGAAACAGAACACTATATTTTAAAGTTGCTGCTTCAAAGGAAAATCAGCTGGCTTACGACTTTTAACTAACACTTAATTGTATACGTTTTGTAATTAAGAAACAAACATTTCTATAAAAATTATCCTGAAATCGAGGAACAAATATTTCTAATTCATGAGATAACAGTTAGCTCAAATAAACAAAATGTACATACCCGCATCAATATTTTCCAATAGGATTCTCCGTTCATTAAATTCTGATGTATAATAAGGATCAATCCGTTTAATTCTTAAATAAATCCGTGTAATGAATGCAAAATAATCTATACAACGAGCTATAAATTCATCATTATTGTACAATCTTCAGATAGAATTTGTAAACAAGGTCCAAGAGGTATCTCAGTATCCGCCATGTTTTTCAAGAAATCGAAGTAGCGCGCATGGAATTGTGGGTAAAAATCCCCAATCTACCCCCTTCGTTCCCTCAAATAAGAAGAAAGGAAATTATACCCCGTTTCAACCCTCTTTCGAACGGGTATTTTCCCCGCTTGGACATGAGAACGGTGACACAGTCGAAATGCGGCCATGATACCGGCTTTAAATTGTGCATGTGAACGGGGCTAGTGTGAGCGTAGTCTATGTTTCGCGTTAGGACAAAATCTATTAGTGTACCATTGCCGCTTGTGAAGCATGTCGGATTTGGTGGCATAATAATATTGGCGTTTGTAGTGTGCAGTAGTCTGTTTATATGTGTGCCACGTGGGATATTGTTTAAATTACATGTTAAATGTTGAATATATTAATATGTTAAAATTAATATTTTTATTATATTAAATATACTTTATAAATATTATCGATACATATAGACGTTAGTCAAAAATATTTCACTTTTAATTTTTTACAATCTCATATTTTTTCGAGAAAAATAGGAGTATTATCATTTTTTAGATTAACGAAGCGCTGTCCAAATGGCTGCCGTCGAAAAAAGATTACCCGTGACCTGTCGAGCTATAAATAAAAACAAAATCTGATATTTAAACTTGAAGCTACAGAATTAGTGCCAATATAAAACCCACACTTAAATTTTATTTTAATTACAGTATTTTTCTTTGGTTATTTTATGTTTTAGCACCTGCGGAAACAATTATTTGGAATGAGATCATCTGCTTAAAAATTTATCAATTCATTCCGTATTTATTGCAAATAAACAGTATTTTAATGCTCCAAGAAAACTGAGAATGCTAAAAGAAGGATTAGACAAATGTGGGCGAGGCTATATTAATAAATTATACACATTCCGAGTGTGCCTAATTAAATCGTATTTATCTAAATAATGCTTATTTTCTATAATTGAACATAATTATCTGGATTTTCAATTTGTGTAAAAAATTATAGTTGGTAAAGTCGCCGCTTGGAATTCCAATAAAAGCAAAGTACAATGGTTTATTTGCAATTATTAGCGAGGATTATTGTTAGAATTCTACCCTCTAAAAATAAACCGTGCAACAGTAAATCAAACATAATACATGAAGTTATACACCAATCTACTCAGGGTTTAAATGAAAATACTCTGACAAGATATTTAGTCATACAATCATTAATGGGACAAAAATGTTTATGTGGGGGCTTTATTTACCACTAAATTATTACAACAGAATGATACATAACGAGGATAAATATTCTGATTGATGCATATATATGGACCAGCGTTACTTGAGTGTGACCAGTACTCTTATCCACGTTCGTTATCACCTCTTTATTAATTTACTTAACTTTTTTACTTATTTTTATTGATGCAAACTTAAATTTTTTTTAAACTTAAATTCTGTTTATCTTGCCAATTTCTTAATAACTTTCAAGTAAGCTTTTATTATTTTTCAATTTCTTCCTCTGTCCAATCACTCTGATTGCCTGACTGTTTTTACGGTTCCCACCCTTCCCTTCCCTCTGCAATCTACTCGTCAGATCAGCCATCCAAGACAGAATCTTCATCATATATAAAAGAAATGCAACCTACACTCAGCGTCCTTCAAGAGAGGAGTGCATAGCTTCATCTCATCTCTCGCAACACCTAAAGGGCTTTCTAATATATTAGATGTGGGGGTAAGTGTCTTCGGACGCAAGCACCCCGTAACGAAGTGTCTTGGTACAAGGACGTGTCCAGAAATTTCATTTCGGGGAGGGTCCAAAGTACAGTGAACAGTCAATCCAAGAAAAAGTTTGAAAACTAAGTAAACTTGACTAAAACTTGACTAAATTGATACTGGATCCCAATTGAACGAGAAAATACGAGAGCACAGGCGAGGACATATTCAAAAATTTCATTTTGGGGGGAGGGGCGGACCCTCCGGACTCCCTCTATGCATACGTTATTGTCTTGGTACCAAGTAAAATTTAATATGGCACTTGGACAACTCGCACTCTGATGCAAGATGGGCACGGACGATTCATCCCCTCAATCAAGTTATCAAAGGCAACAGATGGCAATGATGGCCCAACCTGTATGAGTAGTTTGCAGTTTCTGGAGGGTAGTGGGAGAATATAAGTAAGCAGATGACCGTTTCGGCGCATCTTAATTGTTCTCGATAGGATTAAGGTCCGGAGAATCCGCTGGCTACTCTATACATTAAATATCTTCGCTCGTGTTTTATTAAGTTTACTCTATGTGGACGAGCATGTTGTCCATTAAACAAAAATCCGAACCGACTGCCGCTGCATAAAGGCTGACACTGAGATCAAAGACTTTGATGAGATACCTCTGCGCTGCCACAGTGCCACTTGTGAAAATATGTAGGTCGGTGCTGCATATCTTGGATGGACATTCGAACATACAGATTAAATGTGCCGATACTCCGCGAAGATACAAAAATAGTTTTGTGCTGCGTTAAGGATCGAACACAAGACTATTGCGTTAGACCCTGCCTCCATGGACACTGCGCTATCTTGGTCCAGATGCATGCTAGCCATCTTAGTAATCGGGAAATGCTAGCATGTACAAAGTTTGAGTAACTAATAACAACGGCGAAAAGTAGCCAATTTTTGGAACCGCCCTGCAGCGACTTCTAGCACCAAAGGCTGACGTCTGCAGGCATTATTTCATTAACGAAAAATGTTTGATTGAGTGTTCCCTATCTTCCATTAAAGTTTGTACAGATAATTTCGAATTATCTTAAATAATAATTTAATTTAGTTTTATTATAATGCATAATTTTTATTTATTTATTTACTTATTATTATTTTTAGTGGGATCTGGTGTGCAACCGGAAGTGGCTGGTGTCGATGTCAAAGTCCCTGTATGTGGTGGGAGTCCTCTGTGCCGTCACTACCTTTGGATATCTGTCTGACAGGTAAAAATATACAGTTTTCTGACTACTTTTGACTTTTCATACAATTGTCCAAAAGTATTGCTCTCAAGAAAATTTTCGAATTCGATATTTTGACGGATAAGCAAGTTTTAAGACCTCTCGAATCTGTGCCGAATACGTTAAAAATGATGAGCTTGAGTGAGAGAGGGTGAGAAACAGAGTGAGAGAGAGTGAGAAAGAGAGAGAGTGAGAAAGAGAGTGAGAGAGAAAGTGAGAGTGAGAGAGAAAGTGAGAGTGAGAGAGAAAGTGAGAATGAGAGATAAAGTGTGAGTGAGAAAGAGTGAAAGAGAATGAGAGGGAGAAAGACAATAAGAGTGAGAGAGAATGAGAGGAAAATAATGGGGCAGAGAATGAGAGGAAAATAATGGGGCAGAGAATGAGAGCAAAATAATGGGGCAGAGAATGAGAGGAAAATAATGGGGCAGAGAATGAGAGAGAGAGTGGAAGAGAATGAGAGAGAGAGTGGAAGAGAATGAGAGAGAGAGTGGGAGAGAATGAGAGAGAGAGTGAGAAAGAATGAGAGAGAGAGTGGGAGAGAATGAGAGAGAGTGGGAGAGAATGAGAAAGAGAGTAGGAGAGAATGAGAAAGTGAGTAGGAGAGAATGAGAAAGAGACTGGGAGAGATTGAGGGAGAATAAAGGTGAGATTGGGTGAATATGAGAGAGAGTGGGAGGGAATGAGAGAGAGAGTGGGAGAGAATGAGAGAGAGAGAGTGGGAGAGAATGAGAGAGAGTGGGAGAGAATGAGAAAGAGAGTAGGAGAGAATGAGAAAGAGAGTAGGAGAGAATGAGAAAGAGAGTGGGAGAGATTGAGGGAGAATAAAGGTGAGATTGGGTGAGTATGAGAGAGAGTGGGAGAGAATGAGAGAGAGAGTATGAGAGAATGAGAGAGAGTGGGAGAGAGTGAGAGCGAGTGGGAGAGAATGAGAGAGAGTGAGGGAGAGTAAGTGTGAATGAGTGAGAGAGAGAGTGAAAGCGAGTGAGACAGAGAGTGAAAGCGAGTGAGACCGAGTGAGACAGAGAGCGAGACAGAGCGCGAGACAGAGAGCAAGACAGAGAGCGAGACAGAGCGCGAGACAAAGAGAGAAACAGAGATATGTGGTCATAAGAAGTTAATTTAGAAGCATGAGCCAATATCGAAATTTATGTGAAGACGTTTTATAGATAAAACCTGAACTAGCTAGAAATCCTTTGTAATTCTCATGAATAGAATTTAATTTATCAGAACTTTAAAATGTGCATAACATAATTATTAAAAAGTTTCGATGTGGATTTTTTCATTTTTCTGCTTAATATGATACATAAGTTTCGACCTTCTCTACAAAAATCACCCTTTTTAAATTAACCTTTGCTAAAAACTCTTATCCGACAACGAACCCACACTAAGTCCAATGAATTCTGAAATATTCTTCTCTCGCGTCATGTTTGCGAGTTTAGCTTGAACTATTCAGAAAGTGCCTCTGCATCTACCATAAGATAAATATTTTTAGCCAACATGGGCAACTATGACATCTAATGGTTCATGTAAAGTTTTCAGCTTTGGGTTTTCAAATAAGTAAAGTTCTTTGTCCAAAAATCAACCTGTAAATATCTTTGGTATAATTTTCAGCAGTTGCATGAGAAATATGTTTCCCATTTTGTAAAAATTTTCCTGACACCGCGTTTTGAATCTTCTAGAAAACTATTGCCCTCTCCAAAATTTGTGCATACACTTCAGATCCGTCGTGTCATTTGGACGGAAAGGTACCTTCACGGATAAGATCTTCCCATGTATTACTTATCGCTAATATTAATTGACATTCCTTAAAAGTATGAATGTCTGAATCTTCTGATATTCATGACTGTCATGAATCTTCTGATATTATACAGGGTGATTCTAAAATGATGGACAAAACTTTGTGAAGTGGTAGTACGCCCCAAACCAAGCATTTTTTGTCATGGTTTACCGGGTCGTAAATGAAACGTAAAGGTGTTGCAGGATTTAAATTTTGGCGTAGTGGCCCCATAGCTTGGCTCCCACGGTAGCCCGATCTGTCGTGTCTTGACTTCTTTCTGTGGGGATATCTCAAGAATCTCGACTATGACACCCCCCTGGAATCTCTTCCTGGCTGTCCAAACGTTTACCTTACACCATTCTGGTAGGTTGGACGATCTGGGTCTCAACGACAACACCCTGGAATCTAAAACTTGTGGGTGCGTAAGTCCTTCCGAGAGGTTGGTGGTAGGGGAAGGAGGGTACGGTCCCCGTGGATGCCTCCCCCACTGGGTTCCGGTCTAAATTGGGTGGCACTTCCCGGCCGTCCAAACTGCCGGGAAGTGCCACCCAACCTTACACCTTACACCTTTCTGTACCTTACACCTTTGTTACCTTACACCTTTCTGTTAGGTCGAATGGTCTGGGTCGCAACAACAATCCCTGGAATCTGAAGAGGAATTCGTCGCCAGAATTTCGAGTGCTGCTGCCGAAGTTCGCGCATGCCTGGCATGTTCGAGAGAGTTCGCCAATCCCTCCATCGTTGCTGTGAGACGTGCATTCAGGTTGACGGTAGCTCTTTTGAGCCATTCTTGTAATTATTGTTTATTAAATGTTATTTTATAACTTCTAAGTCATTCTTGTGTTTTCGCCTCACTTCATTTGTTTCACCATTGAGCGCCCTCTGGCGGTTCCGATCCGGTACATTATGACGAAAATGTTTGGTTTGGTGTGTACTACCACTTCGTAAAATTTGACCAAACATTTTTAATCACCTTGTATATAGGGTTCATAGGACAATTCTTAAGCACCCAATTAACTTTGTAAGGATATGTTCACGCGTGTATGCATTAGATCTATTTATAGTAAAATGAATATCAATGATCGAAAAACAGTGCTTGCAACGCTCACTAGCAGATAATTTAAAAAATTAGGATAACGATTTTGCTCTAGGAGTGCTGCAATCTCTTTTATTTGATGGAGTATGGTCACTTTATTATAGATAGACCTAACGGTCCATGATCAATAGGCAGACTCATGGCCCATTCCTTACAAAGGTTTCGGGGTGATAAAGAACTTTTTAGGAATCCGTATATGATGGGCCGTTTTAATTTTGTGTATGTCTTTGACAGGATGGGCAGAAGACCTACGATTGCTGCCTCGTCTTTCATTGCAGTCTCTTCTGCCATCATCTGTGCCTTCTCCACGTCCTTCATCATGTTCATTGTGACACGGTTTTTTGTCGCCTTCGGCTTGGCAGGTTGCTTTAATATCAGTTTTGTACTTTGTAAGTATACTATAGATATATACCATTATAGATGTATACTATAGATAGGGTGCTATAGTACTTTAAAAATAAAGACAACCAAAACAAGAAAGACCAATAATGCATAAAGCATTGATTTTGAAACACTTTGCAACTTCAATGAAATTTTATTTAAAGATCTCTAACATGCTATACACTCCTCGGTAATATTTTAAAAATTATCATAATACTACTTTAATTTATTATATTTGGAAACTTAAACTTTCATCGAAAAAAATGAACTTCATTCAAATGACGGCATTGAAATATAAATTGCCTGGTTTAAACATCTCTAAAATGCGATATATTCCTCGGTAATATTTCTAAAATTATCATAATACTACAATAATTTAATGTATTTGAAAACTTCGTCGAAAGCAACTGAAATTTATTCAAATGACGTTATCGAAATATAACACGCCTCGCTCTCTCTATAAAATCAGCATTTCATTCATTACATTTTTCTATTCTTTTTCATATATCACAATACTATAATAATTTATTGTATTTAAAAGCTTAAGACCATGGAGGTACAAGTAATTAAACTCTATGAGTAAAACTTCATCCAAAAACTCGTCCTTTCCTCTGTAAAATCAATTAATATTTCATTCATATCAGCTATATTGCAGACTCCATGAGCTAAATAATTTTGCGTTAAAGAAATGTAACAATTCTTATACAACTCATTCTACGTATTTTGCTGTTTACATTTCCCATAAATGAAGACTAGGCTTCGTTGTAGAAATAATCAAAGTTGGATGATCATTTAAACTCAAATATACTGTAATTGCGTTGTTTTAGTATGTAGATGCACAGAATTTATGCAAAAATAAAGCGGTTTTAGAACGGATACAACACTAAATATTAATTAAAAAGAACTTTAAAAATCACGATTTTGACACAAGATGGATGCCATATTTTATTTTTAAATGGGTCACCTGATATCTTCACGTAATGGTCATGTGATCGCTTCATATAAAAGGTGTAATTATTATTTTAATTTTTATTTAAAAAACTACTGAATATATTTTGCTGAATTTTTTTTTTTGATATATTTTATGGGATAATTTGAATGTTTCTTAAAACTTTCAAAGCCATTTGTGAATTTTAAATCTGTTTAAAAAATATTTGAAAATTAGGTCCCATAGGGTTCAATGTATTTCATTTTTTCAACGCGGGTTCGATCCAAAACTAATTGGGTGATATTATTCATTTATATTCCCACAGGTCCCACAGACCGTCTGAACAACATACAAAAATTTCATTTTGATAAAGTTATTTTTACCGCAGTTATCGTGCTAACGGGCAGACAGACAGACAAACAGACAGAATGAATGGACAAAGTCATAAACTCTTTTCAACTTTGTTGTAAAGTGTTAAAAATTGGCCATAATTAAAAGTCTTTTATTAAAATCCCCTTTTATGATATATTAAAATTCCTCGGCCATAGCGCTTTCCGAGATTATTATACCCTTCATCAGTGGCGAAGTGAAAATAAGTAACGAACATATGCTTAAATACAGGCAATATATTTTCATTTCGCCACTGATCAAGGGCATCGTAATACCTGAAAGCGCCAAGGCCGTGTATTTTCAGTACGTTGTAAAAGGAGCCTTCAATAAAATAGTTTTAATCATAGCCAAATATTTTTGGTTGTCTTTATTTTTAAAGCATTAATTATTTAACCCGTTTTCATTCTATTTTATAGGTTACTATAGATACATACTATTGATATACAGGGTGTTTCGAAACTAATGCAACGCACTTTTAAGGGTTGTTGTTGTTGAGACCCAGACCGTCCGACCTACCAGAAAGGTGTAAGTTAACTGACACTTTTAAGGGTGATAGAACACATCGAAAGAAACACTTTTCTTCATAGAATGCATGGTCACAAGTGAAGCTGTTACGCGCTAGACGGCTCTTTCTATTTCTCCACACACACGCAGTCTTACGCAACGCAAAAACAGGACTGACATGAAACATCGAAACAAAGCTTTATTTAAGACAAAACAAACGTATGACAGAACTGAAGGACCCCCATTCAGACAATTAGTAATGCAAGCGAGAAAATATTCCGTGATCAGGAACACGCTTATAGGGGAAGCGTCCTCGGTAAAGCCTTTGCGCTTCCCTACCATTACGTTTGGCGAGACAGTAGACAAAATGCATGTCCGTCTTCTCCACATTGGTACACTGATCGCTAATGAACTTACATTCTAAAACCACCACTTTTATACGCGGGCCTGAGAAAGATCTTTAGCGCCTGAAAGCGCCCTCTATCCCGTAACCGCTTCATTTGTGACCAGGCATTCTATGATGAAAAGTGTTTGTTCCTATATGTTCTATCACGTCTGAAAAGTGTGTTGCATTAATTTTGAAATACCCTGTATACTATAACCATATACGATAGATATATACTACAGATATATGGTATATATGTATACTATAGATATATGGTATAAATGCATACTATGGATATATACTGTAGATATATACTATGATGTGTACTATCATAGATATATACTATTATAAAAAATCTGATGTGGGCAACACATGACTTTCCTTATATAATGTACTGAATTTACAACTTTTACAGTACAAAAAATAGGTTTTTCTTATAGTAGATATTTATATTCTTTCTAAGATATTGAATTTTCGCGTATTAGTCGTCATTTCCAATGATTTAGCGTCATTTTCATTCATTTCGAGAGATTTTCGTTAATTTGGCAACATTTCAAAAAGTCGCCAAGTTGGCGACATTCCGCCAAATTCGTCGCCAAAATCTCGCCAAGAATTATGGATGAAGAAATAAGTTATTCTTACAACAGACAAATGACTATTGGCGTTCAAATACAAACGTATTACTCAAAGTATCTTTTTTCATGAATGGAACGAGCTAGATCCCCGAGAATGATGTCACCCAATTTATCGTATGGTATTACATATGAAAAGTGAACATGTTTCTCAATAGGAAACAATTTTCTTTATTTTATGACTTTTTGATAATTTTTTTAAAAAATGTGCAATATCTCGAGAACGGTTCATGTTAGCGTTCTAAAATTTATGCCAATCGTTTTCTAATGAAAAATTATATAAGAAATGTCTATTTGCGTAACTTTCTTAGTGGTTTTGATTTTTTGACGATTTTTTTAAAATTTCATTCGAAAATTTAGGGGGGTTCTGAACATTCGATTGCGTATAAAAACAATAGGCTTCTAGTGTTTACGGATTGTGACTTTTGTACCAAATTTGGTTCGAATCGGTACATTCGTTCGTCAGTTATCGTCTCCACAGACTCACTGACACACACACATACTTTCACACACACACACACACACACACACATACACACACACAGACATCACTTCAAAAATGTTTGATTCGTAATCAGGGATGCTTGAAACGTGCTCTCCCGTCGAAAACTCGAATTCGAATTTTCGACCCCGTCACAATACTTTCCTTATACATTATGTATATAAGGAAAGTAATATATACAACAGATATACAGGGTGTTAGTAAAATGTTTTGACAAAATAAGAGAGGTGATAGTACCCATCAAGATGAACAATATTTACTACGGAAAGTAGGGTCGCATTCCACTCTGAGTGTCAGAAAAGCGTAAGGTTAAAGTTGAACTTTCAACAGTGAAAATTAGGAGAATTAACGTAATCATAAGTTGTACAATCCCATTTATTTACACCAGAGAAAGACTCAAAGTAGATGCTCAAAGTGACGGCCAAGGGTGCCGTTGCACGATTCACTCCGGCGAATGAACGACTGGCGCACCCACTCGAAGCAGCCTGGGGTCGTGTTTATCCTGTCCGCTGCAACAACGATTCTTGCGACGAGATTTTCTACGGAGTCCACTAACGTCTCATGCACCAATGATTTTATGTGCCCCCAGAAGAAGAAGTCCAGTGGATTGAGGTTCGGTGAACGTGGAGGCCAAGCTACAGGTCCACTACGTCAAAGCCACCATCCGGGATATGTGGCATTCAAGAAGTGTCCGACCGCACTAGAAAAATGTGCTGAGTCTCCATCATGTAACAACCACATGGCTATGGCATTGGCCCTTGTAAATCCACAACCTAAAACTAGTTATAAATTTCAATCATATCACTCCACATCATTTTTGGATTTGTGAAAGTTCTTGACTTTACATAGATCTGTAGAACAATTTTGGTATATATATTTTTATTTTATTCTACCGCCTGTACATTCCTGTTTTGTTTCTCAGTGATGGAAGTTGTGGGACCAGAACTCCGATCCGTCTATGGCATGGCTGTGCAGTTCGGCTGGTGCCTTGGCTTCGTTTCCCTTCCCGCCATAGCCTGGCTCCTCAGGGATTGGTTCTGGATCCAGGTGGCATTGACTGCACCCTGCCTCATCATGTTTGCCTTTTGGTGGTAAAATGATATTTTATAATTAAATACTACTGAACTTTACAGAAAATTGCTAACTTTATTCGTTTTTCATTTTTGAAGGAACATTATAATGGTAAAGGGTTAATAACTCTGCATTATCCCACACTGCATTATCTGCATTATCCCACATCGCGGTTATATTCATTCCCGAGGAAATACTTACTCGTTATGAGTGTCACATCTTGTTTCTCAAATAGTGAACAGTCTTCCTCAAAATCTTATAACAGGAGGTGCTCCCTTTGTTGGAATCATACTCTTGAATGCAGTCCACCGAAAGGAAAAGCTCTTTTCAGCTTCAGCGAAATTGAAACCTGCCATTCTCACCAATTTAGAAACCTGTGGTGACCAATGAAATCACTTATACCACGCAGTAAGCCTTGCTTGCAGGCTCGTACAATTCGAACTAAATATTACATACTAAAGTAAGATGTCTGTAGCAGGAAATCTAGTCTTACGGCGATGAAATTTAGTACACAGGTATTTCAGGATCTGAATAAATGTACCTTGGCGTTATTTTTTTAAATTTCGAATTAATTTTTTAGTTATTTTATGTTTTAGTCCGATTTGGGGCGAATTTGAATCATTGGAGTGTTCCTATTGACGATCGGACCTACCCATCCCCACACTACATTGTAAAGCATTGTTGTATAATTGTATTATTTTTACAGCCAGAATCGTTGTAAATTGTATATCACCTGTGATGCAACAGGTATTTACAACACACTTGCTGCATTGTAAGGTATTTTCGGTAAAATCCTAATTGCGCATATGCTTGAAAATTTCCTTGATCGATTAATTGCGTTTGTAACATGATTGCTGTATTTATCCTATGTTTATTCTATTATACAATACACCCCTTTGAAGGAAAATTTAATCAATTAAAAGAGTAGAAAAATTTCAGCGTGCGCAAAAAATTACATGATGTGTGAATTTGCATCACATGGTTTTGGCATAACTTTCATTCACGCCCTGTGGATGCAAATGTTTTTTGTAATGTTTAGCAGTGCAGCAGGTTTTCTTGCTTCTAACTGTATCAACTATTTGGTACGAACGAGTTTTAATACATTTAAATCAACAATACATTTGCAATTTATTTCTTTAAATTTTACAGAAGAACTGGCCAATGATAATTCGCAAGAAACTGGCTCATTACATTTTGGCTTTTCATATATTATATGTTTTGCACGTTTTAACACTTTCATAGGCATTCTATTTACTGTGTTTAACAGCGACGTAGCGGCCATTATGGCTAAAAAGCTGAGCTTACCCTGCTTAAAATCTAGTTTAAAGAATTGTTTAAATATACTTCTATTTATTATAACTTTTTAAATAACTTTCAAATATATATATACTATTTAGAAAATTTTTACATTTTACTTCCTTAAAGTGGCGCATTTCAAAGTATTTTTCCCATGAAAATACATATTTTAATGTTTTAGAAGCTGAAATCATCCAGTCTTCGCAGTCTATAAGTAGAAGCATGGCATTAAACCAACCCATCTATTAAACTCCTCCCTAGCGGATTGACTAACATGAAAGCCAGCCTTCAGAAAGGCGTGGCTATTTCTTTTCCCATTTTCAGCTGTTTGTAAATAGTCAATAATTGGGTGAAAGAATATTTCTCGGTCAAGGCTAATGGATCTTCCATTTTGGGTCAAATGGAATTCTATTAATTAATATTCGCAGAAAATAACCATTTGTAATACTAAAGAATTTGAGCCATATTTTCACGAATAAACTATCATTTACCTATTGTAAAAAATCTGATGTGGGCAACACATGACTTTCCTTATATAATGCGATGAATTTACTACTTTTACAGAAAAAAAATCGGTTATTCTTATAGTAGATATTTATATTCTTTCCAAGATATTGAATTTTCGACAATTAGTCGTCATTTTTATTGATTTACCGTCATTTTTATCCATTTGGCGAGATTTTCGTTAATTTGGCAACATTTAAAAAGTCGTCAAGTTGGCGACATTCCGCCAAATTCATCGCTAAAATCTCGCCAAGCGTTATGGACGGAGAAATAAGTTATTCTTATAGCAGGTAAATGACTATTGGCGTTCAAATACAAAATTATTACTCAAAGTACCTTTTCTCATGAATGGAACGAGCTAGATCCACGAGAATGATGTTACCAAATTTATCGCATGATATTACATATGAAAAGTGAACATGTTTCCCAACAGTTAATTTTTTGTTTTAATTTATAGGATTTTTTGATAAATTTATTTGCAAAATGTGCAATATCTCGAAAACGGTTCATACTGGCGTTCTAAAGTTTATGTCAATCAATTTCTAAGGAAAAATTACATAAGAAATGTCTATTTGCGTAACTTTATTAAAGGTTTTGATTTTTTGATGATTTTTTCAAAATTTCACTCGAAAATTTAGGGGGGTTCGATTACGTTTAAAAACAATAGGCTTCCAGTATTTACGGATTGTGATTTTTGTACCAAATTTCATTCGAATCGCTCCATTCATTCGTGAGATATCGTCTCCATAGGCTCACTGCCACACACATGCACACACACCCACACACATACTTTCGCACACACACACACGCAGACATCACCTCCAAAATGTTTGATTCGTGATCAGAGATGCTTGAAACGTGCCCTCCCGTCGAAAACTCGAATTCGAATTTTCGACCCCGTCACAATACTTTCCTTATACATTATGTATATAAGGAAAGTAAATACAATATCAAGACGAAGAAATATACTAATAATGACAACCATTAAACTTGAATACTTTGCAAAGCAGACTTAGTTCTTTGAATAGGAATCAACATGGCGAAGTATCCGTTTGCGCATTTGGGAGTTTTAGAAAGAATAAATCTGATTTCCCTTCAAACATCCCACGTTACACTAGATATCTCAGTTAGATAAAAGTGGTTGATAATTTTCTAGCGGATTCTTTGCATATTGTAATTATAAGATACTAGCAGCATATCCGTTCTTCGTACGGAGTATATAATATAAAGAAACTTGAAATTCATAATCATGCCCAAATTCTTATAGTATACTAAATGACATGTTTAATCAAAATATTCTGTTAAAATATTTAATATAATGCTCCTAGAAAGAAGTTTAAGAATCTCTGTTCTCGCTATATAAAATTATCTTCATGGACATATCTGAAGAATAAAACATCTTGGACCCCTTATGTAAGCAAATATAAAAAAAATATGGAATTGAATCAATATATGCAAAATAAAAGCGTTAAAATTGTATGGGACCCGTACTAATTATATACGCGAATATTAGAAAATATAACCTGTATTAGTAGATTACATGTATAAATTGAAAATACCAATAAACCCGTAATCTTTAAATCTGAAGACAGTCATTTATTCCAATATATGTCAAAATTAAAGTGCTAAAATTATATGGGAAGATATACACGTACTACTTATAATGTCCGATTATTAGTAGAAGATTACCCGTTTTGCAATATGAGTCTCAAATGTTTTTTGGTAAAATACAACAGACGACGTAATAAATTGAATATATAATTAATCCCCTTAATCTTCATACCAGAAGACTGTACTTGATTCCAATATATATGCCAATATATGTCAAAATATATGCCAATATACCTGTACTACTTATATTCTCGTAGGTTAGAAGATATACCCGTGCATTCCTAGAAGATTACTGGTACAACGTACAATATGCGTGTGTCAGCAATTTTTGCCGCAATAAAACAATGGCGTAATAACTTAAAAATATCAATAATCCCTGAATCAATAATTCCGGAAAATATCAATAATAATAATGTTTAAACCTGAAGAGTATAATTGATATTATCCAGTCCAAAATGAAATGGCAATGGAATTTATTTTATATACATATCTTCATTATTCAAATCGGAAAGGATTTAGTAAAAATCGTCTGCCGCATAAACACATTGGATTTAAATCCGTTGCTAAGCGACATGATATCATTTGCTTCAAATAAATTGGTAAAAAAAATATCGTCTAAATAGTTATATTTCTATGGAACATTTGGCGACAGTTTCGTCAAATTAGCGACATTTTAAAAAATCGCCAAATTTATCGCCAAGTGGGACTGTAGAACTGACAGTTCCACTTTGCGACAAATTGACGAAATATCATCACAATACTATCCCCTAACAAAAAACAATTAATATCATATATGTAGCGCAATTTTATCAATTTCAAGATATTTTTATAGATTTGAAAACATTTTTATCAATTTGGTGACATTTTAAAAATTCGCTAAATGTATTACTAAGTAGGATGGTTGGTCTGACAGAGAAATGCTAACCAAACTACTTTAATTTCAGTACTCTCTTCTAAAAAACAAAAAAAAATTTCATTGATATGTAGAAGACCCAAGCCACACGACCAAGCCGAAGGTTTATGGCAGCTGTTTGTGTGTCGTTTATATCAATTTGGCGACATTTCCGTCAATTTGGCAAAGTTTAAGAAAAGTTGTCAAATTAGCGATATCCCTCCAAATTCGTAGCTTTAAATTTGCAGATCTGAATGAAACATTCTTATCCCGTTTCAATATACTAAATGAAAACACTACAATTGTATTAGAAGATATACCCGCTCTACTCTTTTTCTGTTTCAACAATCGGCTATATGAATTTATTGGCTAAACACAATATATGAGTTTAGTAGCTAAATACGATATAAGCTTGAAAACTCTTTGCCAAAATAAATGAAATTGATGTACGCAGTCAGCAATTAATATAATTAAAATAAAAATCAAACCGTCCATTCATAAGATATACTTTTATATCCATTTATCCATTTATTTATTATTTAAATCGAAAAAAATAAATAAAAACATTAACAAACACATTTAATTTAATTGCGATGCCGAGCAACATGATATATCCTCCTAAAATGTTAAAATTTATTAACCACTAACAGCACACCCGTTATTCCTACGGAGTGTATAATTTAAAGAAACTTAAAGTTCGCAATCATGTGCAAATTCTGTTAAAATATTAAATTTATTGCTCCTAAAGAGAAGTTTAAGAATATATGTTCTCACTATGCAAAATTATCTTCACGATCAGATCTGAAGAATAAAACATCCTGCCCCCTTTTGTAAGCAAATTTACAGAAGAAAAAATAGGAATTGAATGAATATATGCAACCCCGTACTAATTATATTGTCGCAGATCAGAAAATATGCCAATGTGTTAGTAGAAGATTACCCGTATTACAATATGCGTCTCAAAAATATTTGCCAAAATAAAAGAGATGACGTAATAAATTGAAAACATCAATAATATCCGTACTCTTTATACCAGAAGGTCGTAATTGATTCCAATATATGCCAATATATATCAAAACATATGTCAATATACCTGTACTACTTATATTCTCGTAGATTAAAAGATATATACGTGTATTTGTAGAAGATTCGTACAACATACAATATATGAGTTTAAACAATTTTTGTCATAATAAAATAATTGCATAATAACTTGAAAATATCAATAATCCTTGAATCAATAATCCCCGAAAATATCAATAATAATAATTTTTAAACCTGAAGACCGTAATTGATATTATCCAGTCAAAAATGCTATAAGAAAAATCAAATCGTTCTTTTCTAAAATATATTTTTATATCCATTTATTTATTATTCAAATCGAAAAAATAATTATTAAAATTAACAGGCAGATTTAATTTAATTGCGTTTCTGAGTAACATGATATAAGATAGAATCTTATAACATGTTAAATATGTCATGTCTTATAACATAAACTGCGAAATTAAATAACGATTTTGATTTCTCTATACTTCTCATTGTTCCGTAAAAGCTTGTTTTAAATAAACCATGAACCATGGAGATAGATTTCCCCTTTAAATCATGTTTCAAACAATTCATGTTTTCAGAAAGTGACTAATTAACGCAAAAAATCTCCCATCAAACTCAGAGATTAAATTTTAATTCACTTTCAAACGATTTTCAAGCTTTTCGTTTGGATAAACCACGGAGTTAGGGAGTAGAACTCCTAGGAAAAAGTTCCGTTTTTCATTAATATCTCGACAACCCCAGGTCTTAGAAACTCGAAACTTAGACAAAAGTTATGGGGGATATTTCAAGGCCATTCACCAAATTTCATTAAATTCGGTTCAGCCGTTTTTCCGTGATGATGAGACAAACGAAAATTTCGTTTTTTACTAATATCTCGAGAACCACTGGTCGTAGAAACTCAAAACACGGATATAATTTTAAGTGGGGCTATTTCTGGGCTACCCACAAAATTTCATCAAATTCGGTTCAGCCGTTCTCCCGTGATGGTGTGACAAACAGACAGACAGACAGACAGACCGACAGACAGACAGACAGACAGATTTTCATTTTTATTTATATAGATTTTTAAGTTTTCACAGTACAGTATTTGTATATAATTAATATACAATATTGTTTAAGGGCATTGTCAATAATAGTGATTCTCAACTAAGCTTATTTTCCAGATATCCCGCCAATTTTCAGTGCACTCTTTTATACATGGGCCAACGAAGAGCGTTTTCCGAGGGGGGGGGGTATTTAAACTCAAGAATAAAATGTACAACATCGTCTAACTTGATGATCGCCTTTACTACCTTGAATATTCCTCCCATATGAACGACCATGGCTTCATATTTAATGAAATGGTTGAAAAAAATTCAACTAATTTAGAAATAAGGAAACATTCAAAATATTATATTTTGTACGTATTTATCTTACATCGGTAAACTATTTTAAAATATCGTCCATTTCATTCGCTCTTAGTATTTTTATGTAAAATTATTTTATTTTATTCACCAAGCAAATAAAACTTATTGAAAGTGCGAATTCTAATATAAATTCCACTTACAATACTAAAGCCTTTTCCAAGTGAAACGCCAGTTACTCAGCCTCCCCATTCAAAAATATCACGCTACGCTATTAGTGTTTAATGTTCAACAACAACTATAAATGTAATTTTTAAGTTCTGCCAACAAATATAAATGTATTTTTTTAAGTTCCAAAAGAAAATATAAATATATATTTTAAGTTCTATCAACAAATATAAATGTATTTTTTTAGTTCTACCAACAAATATAAATGTATTTTTAAGTTCTACCAACAAATATAAATGTGTTTTTTAAGTTTTCCCAACAAATATAAATGTAAATTTTAAGTTCTGTCAACAAACATAATTTTTTTTTTTTAAGTTCTGCGAACAAATACAAATTTCTAAACATCGATTGAAGTTGACTGAGATTCGCTTGTCATTATAGGATGATACCCGAGTCTCCACGTTGGTTACTGTCCCAGGGCAAAGTTGAAGAGGCCCACAAAGTACTGAGCCGAGCTGCTGAGGTCAATGGAATAAAACTCTCGAACATCGACGCAACTCTGAAGAAAGTGATAACTAAAGCAAGTGAGGTATGTGAGTATGCTGACTTGAAGTGATATTTTCATATTATGGTTATGGGTATAAGATTACAACAATTATTGATATTTTAAAATTTTAAAGCCATCACTTATGTTTTGGAATTAGGCTGTTAAAGTTCAAATTTTTCTGAATGTGTTTAAATGATTGTTGTAATAAAATAAAAAATCTGATGTGGGGAAACACATGACTTTCCTTATATAATGGAATGAATATACTACTTTTACAGTAAAATAAATAGGTTTTTCTTCTAGTAGATACTAATATCCTTTCCAAGATATTGAATTTTCGACAATTAGTCGTCATTTTCATTGATTTATCGTCATTTTTATCCATTTGGCGAGATTTTCGTTAATTTGGCAACATTTCAAAAAGTCGCCAAGTTGACGACATTCCGCCAATTTCGTCGCCAAAATCTCGCCAAGCGTTATGGACGAAGAAGTAAGTTATATATATATATATATATATATATATATATATATATATATAACTTATTAGATATTGAATTTTCGACATATATTATATAACTATTATTATATATTTATATATTATATAACTTACTAGATATTAAATTTTCCACAATTAGTCGTCATTTTCATTGATTTAGCGTCATTTTTATCCATTTGGCGAGATTTTCGTTAATTTGGCAACATTTCAAAAAGTCGCCAAGTTGGCGACATTGCGCCAATTTCGTCGCCAAAATCTCGCCAAGCGTTACGGACGAAGAAATAAGTTATTCTTACAGCAGAAAAATTGGCGTCCAAATGCAAAAGTATTACTCAAAGTATCTTTTTTCATGAATGGAACGAGCTAGATTCACGAGAATGATGTCACCCAATTTATCGCATGATATTATATATGAAAAGTGAACATGTTTCTCAATAGGAAATATTTTTTTTTTTCTATTTTATATAACTTTTTGATAATTTTTTTGAAAAATGTGCAGTATCTCGAGAACGGTTCATGTTAGCGCTCTAAAATTTATGTCAATCGTTTTCTAATGAAAAATTACATAAGAAATGTCTATTTACGTAAATTTATTATTGGTTTTGATTTTTTGACGACTTTTTCAAAATTTCATTCGAAAATTAAGGGGGGTTCTGAACTTTCGATTACGTTTAAAAACAGTAGGCCTCCAGTGTTTATGGATTGTGATTTTTGTACCAAATTTGGTTCAAATTGGTCCATTCGTTCGTCAGTTACCATCTCCACAGTCTCACTGACACACACACATACTTTCACACACACACACACACACACACAAACAGACACCACTGCAAAAATGTTTGATTCGTGATCAGGGATGCTTGACACGTGCTCTCCCGTCGAAAACTCGAATTCGATTTTTCGACCCAGTCACAATACTTTCCTTATACATTATGTATATAAGGAAAGTAAAAAGTTATTCTTATAGTAGATACTTATATTCTTTCCAAGATATTGAATTTTCTTCAATTAGTCGTCATTTTCATTGATTTAGCGTCATTTTTATCCATTTGGCGAGTTTTAAAGTTAAAAAGTTTCCAAGTTGGCGACATTTCACCAAATTCGTCGCCAAAATCTCGCCAAGCGTTATGGACGAAGAAATAAGTTGTTCTTATAACAGATAAATGACTATTGGCGTTCAAATACAAAAGTATTACTCAAAGTATCTTTTTTCATGCATGGAACGAGCTAGATCCACGAGAATGATGTCCCCCAATTTATCACAGGGTATTACATATGAAAAGTGAACATGTTTCTCAATAGGAAATATTTTTTTTTATTTTATGACTTTTTGATAATTTTTTTGAAAAATGTGCAATATCTCGAAAACGGTTCATGTTAGCGTTCTAAAATTTATGTCAATCGTTTTCTAATAAAAAATTACATAAGAAATGTCTATTTGCATAACTTTATTAGCGGTTTTGATTTTTTGGCGATTTTTTCAAAATTTCACTCGAAAATTTAGGGGGGGGGGGTGTCTGAACATTCGATTGCCTATAAAAACATTAGGCTTCCAGTGTTTACGGATTGTGATTTTTGTAAAAAATTTCGTTCGAATCGGTCCATTTGTTCGTCAGTTATCGTCTCCACTGACTCACTGACACACACACACACACACACACTTTCACACACACAGACATCACTTCAAAAATGTTCGATTCGTGATCAGGGATGCTTGAAACGTGCTCTTCCGTCGAAAACTGGAATTCGAATTTTCGACCCCGTCACAATACTTTCCTTATACATTATGTATATAAGGAAAGTAAAAAAATAACCCACGGAAACAAGTTTTGCTACTATTTTAGCATCTCCAATTTAGCGTATGTTGAAAAAGCTTCATATTTTTGCGAATCGGTTTACAAATGGAACCAGAATGTATTTTTCTACAGATTTGCTCGCGCAAATAAATTTGTATAGCAAGAACAAAGATTCTTATACTATTTTTACTTCCCTTGCAATACACGATAAGAATAGGAAAAGCATTGGAATCGTCGAAAACCGCAACAGAAGTTTCGACGGATATGCACGTTCCGAGAACTTTAGAACCCAAAATAACAATTTTTAGCTTAACGTGCCTGTCTGTCTGTCAGTCTGTCTGTGCAGTGAAAGTTTCCACTCTAACTAAAAAAAATCTGATATCATCAGCACATGACTTTCCCTACAGGCTTACATACATTTTCTCTTTACTTCTGTGAGTGAACTCGCTAATCATACTATAGAAATGATCCTCTTTACTTCTGTAATAGTTTATCGAATTGAGTTTAATTGCATAAAATAATAATCATAATTTTTTGAAATAACACCGAATTTGCACTTTTATATCAATTTTCGTTTTCACTTGGAACCTAGATATATTTTCAAAACCGGCGAAAAGAAATATCTCGAAAACGGCTAGATCTATAGTAATGTGGTTGGTCTTTTTCTTTTCATCGTCAAAAATAACGTATAAAACAAGCAGTTAATTGATACATTTGAGCATACTCAGTTTTTTATTTCAGATTTTGACAATTTTTGTATCCCATTTCGTAAAAAAGCAGGTTCTTTTTTTCCGAATCGTACCAAAATCCAATCAGCATCAAAGTAACCCATAAGTGACTTATCTACCAAATTTTGTGAAATTTGGTCCACTGGTTTTTCAACTAGAATGGCTACAGACAATTTTTGCTAGCCATTTCGCAAAAAAGGCAAGCTATTTTATCCCGAATCATACCAAAATCTAATCAACACCATGGTAACCGACAAGTGAGTTTACCCAAAAATTTTTAAGAATTTGGGCGATTAGGTTTTGACTTAGAGTAGATACATACATTGCCCAGACAGACGCACAAGCAGATGTCATTCTAAAAATAACTTTTTTTTCATGCTCTAGAGGTAACAAAAAGTGGTGATCTATCGAAAATCGAGTTGAGATTTTCGACAAGATTACAATACTTTCCCCATACATTACTGTGTATTGAAGAGAAAGTACCTAGGCGACCAAATTTCATTAAATTTAGTAGACAAGTCACTGGTGGGGGACTCTGTTGTTGATTATTTTTTGGTACTATTGGGATAAAAAAGAACCTGCCTTATTTTGCAAAATGGCCCACAAAAATCACCAAAACCTGAAATTAAGGACTACATATGCACATATGTATCAATTTAATGATCTTTTTATACGTAATTTTTGACGACGAAATGATTAAGTCCAAATCCATAACTTTAAAGGATAACTTTAACCATAACTTTAACCGATATTGTGTTATTTTAGTTTTACGCATTTTTGCCACGCCGCACTTGAAAATAAATACTTCCAGTCTTCAAATGAAAACGAGCATTCATTGAAAACTGCAAATTCAGGGAAATTTTAAACAATTTATCATGTTATTTTGTGCAATTAAACTCTGTTTTATGAAATGTGAAATAAATAACAAGAAAGATCAATCATGCTTGAAGCATTGATTATGAAACACTTTCCAACTTCAATGCAATTTTATTTAAACAAGTCTAAAATGCAATACATTCCTCGGTAATAATTTTAAAACTTATCACAATACTGATACTGATACTGATTCTACATATTTTGCTGTTTACATTTTACATAAGTGAAAAATAGGCTTCGTTGTAGAAATAATCAAATTTGGATGATCAATTAAACATAAATATATTGTAATTGCGTTGTTTCAGTATGTAGATGCACAGAATTTAAGCAAAAACAAAGTGGTTTTAGGACGGATACAGCACTCAATATGAATTAAAAAGAACTTAAAAACTCACGATTTTGAAACAAGATGGATGCCATATATCATTTTGAAGTGGGTCATGTGATCTTTTCATATCATGGTCACGTGATCGCTTCATATAAGAAGTGTAATTATTATTTTAATTTTTATTTAAAAAACTACTGAATATATTTCGCTGAATTCTTTTTTATATATTTTATGGAACAATTTGAATATTACCTAAAATTTTCGAAGCAATTTATGAATTTTAAATCCGCTTAAAAAATGTTTGAAAAATTAGGTCCCATAGGGCTCAATGTATTTCATTTTTTCAACCCGGGTTCAATCCAAAATTAATTGGGTGATATTATTCATTTATATTCCCGTAGGTCCTACAGACCGTCTGAACAACATACATCGTGCTAACGGACAGAAATACAGACAGAATGAACAAAGTCATAAACACTTTTCAACTTTATTGTAAAGTGTTAAAAAGAAAATAAATTTGAGATTGGAGAGAAAGGCGTGTGCTGCCCACATGAGATATTTTTTTATATTTTTTATTGAAATAAAATCATATATTTTAATAGGGTTTTGTTTTTTTAAAATCTGATGTGGGCAGCACATGACTTTCCTTATATAATGCAATGAATTAACTACTTTTACAGTTAAAAAAAATGTTATTCTTACAGTAGATGCTCAAATTCTTTCCAAGATATTGAATTTTCTTCAATTAGTCATGATTTTCATTGATTTAGCATCATTTTTATTCATTTGGCGAGATTTTCATTAATTCGGCAACATTTAAAAATGTCGTCAAGTTGGCGACATTTCGCTAAATTCGTCGCCAAAATCTCGCAAAGCTTTATGGACGGAGAAATAAGTTATTTTTACAGCCGATAAATGGCTATTGGCGTTCAAATACAAAAGTATTAGTAAGTAGTAAAGTACAAAAGTACTCAAAGTATCTTTTCTCGTGAATGGAACGAGTTAGATCCACGAGAATGATGTCCCCAAATTTATCGCATGATATTGCATATGAAAAGTGAACATGTTTCTTAACAGTCAATATTTTATTTAATTTATGGGATTTTTTGATAAATTTATTTGAAAAATGTACAATATCTCGAGAATGGTTCATGCTAACGTTCTAAAATTTATGTCAATCGTTTTCTAAGGAAAAATTACATAAAAAATGTCTATTTGCGTGACTTTATTAAAGGTTTTGATTTTTTGATGATTTTTTCAAAATTTTACTCGAAAATTTAGGGGTTCTGAACACTCGATTTCGTATAAAAACAATAGGCTTCCAGTATCCACGGATTGTAATTTTTGTACCAAATTTCGTTCGAATCGCTCCATTCATTCGTGACATATCGTCTCCAGACTCACTGACACACACACACAAACACACACTTTCACACACAATCACAGACATCACTTCAAAAATGTTCGATTCGTGACAAAAATTCGTAAAAAGTATTCCTATTGTTATTTTCCTTATATACATAATGTATATAAAAAAAGTATTGTGACGGGGTCGAAAATTTGAATTTGTGTTTTCGACGGGAGAGCACGTTTCAAGCATCCCTGATTACGAATCGAACATTTTTGAAGTGATGTCAGTGTGTGTGTGTGTGTGTGTGTGTGTATGTGTGAAAGTATGTGTGTGTGTATGTGTCAATGAGTCTGTGGTGACGATATCTGACGAACAAATGCAGCGATTCGAATGAAATTTTGTTCAAAAAACACAATCCGTGAATACTGGAAGCTTATTGTTTTAAAACACAATTGGATGTTCAGAACTACCCTAAATTTTCAAGTGAAATTTTGTAAAAATCATCAAAAAACCAAAACCTTTAATAAAGTTATGCAAATAGACATTACTTATGTAATTTTTCCTTAGAAATTGATTGACATAAACTTTAGAACGCCAGTATGAACCGTTTTCGAGATATTGCACATTTTCCAAATAAATTCATCAAAAAATCCCATAAATTAAAAAAAAATATTAACTGTTAAGAAACATGTTCACTTTTCATATGTAATATCATGTGATATATTTGGTGACATCATTCTCGTGGATTTAACTCGTTCCATTCACGAGAAACGATGCTTTGAGTAATACTTTTGTATTTAAACGCCAATAGCCATTTATACGCTGTAAGAATAACTTATTTCTCCATCCAGAACGTTTGGCGAGATTTTGGCGACGAATTTAGCGGAATGTCGTCAACTTGGCGACATTTTTAAATATTGCCAAAGTAACGAAAATCTCGCCAAATGGATAGAAATGACGCTAAATCAATGAAAATGACAACTAATTGAAGAAAATTCAATATCTTGGAAAGAATATAAGTATCTACTATAAGAATAACATATTTTTAACTGCAATAATAGTAAATACATTGCATTATATAAGGAAAGTCATGTGCTGGCCACATCAGATTTTAGGATTTGTATACATTTTGAAAAATGAGCAAAGTTGATATGTATATCTGCTAATCGCTAAATAATGTGTGTTTTCAACTCTCTATTATAGGTAATTTGCTTAATTTAATAAAATTTTATGTACGACTTGTTTCACTGAATTACAAATGATTTTATAAATACAGGTACAAGAATCAGGTGAAAGCAAAGGCAACATCTTCGATTTACTGAGGACGCCAGGTCTGTGGCAAATCACTCTCAATCTGTACTTCATTTGGTAAGGAGTTCATGTACACAGCATTTTTAATAAATTATTTTCTTATATCAACTATTTTGTAAGCACCAATAGTTATGAGGTCACCGCAGCTAGTATTAATTTATATTTTGGACCAATGCTTGCAATATTTTTCTAATAATGGATTGACTTTTGGGCATATTCCAAATACACTCGCTTGCTTGAATTACGTGGTTATTTATTATTTGGAGTCTGATTCAATTAACCGACGTAAGATTCACCATCTCAGAGTAAGATTCACATGTATTTTATATTTAAAGAACAACTAACCTAAATTTGTTATATATTTAAAGTAATGATAAATTTAAGAGGACAACTGATTTAGATATAGTGTATTTAAATGTATTAAAGTGAATCTGTCTTAAATTTATAATAAATGTATATATAGGGTTAGACAAAATAATATGAACAGCTGTAAAAAGAGGCAAAATTTTTATTAATTGGCTGATGGCCCTCCTGTTGCATGAATTACAGTTTGTATCCGACGTGTGATGGACAAATACAAGTCATTCACAAAAGTTACAGGGATACGTAGCCACTCCTCCTGCGAAAAGGTCGCTAATTCAGAAAGTGTCCTTGGAGGTGGGAACCGACTATTCAGCTTGTCCTCCAAAATACCCCACAAAGGTTCAATTATATTAAGATCAGGGGACTGAGGGGGCCACACGAGGTGTTGTACTTCATTATCGTGTTCATTAAACCAGTCTTGGACAATTCCAGCAGTGTGAATGGGAAAATCACCGTCTTGGTACACAGGTCGTTCAACAGGGAACAAAGTTTGCACCATTGTATGAGGATGGTCGGTCAGAATACTGACATAATTCCATGCTGTAACCCGTCCATGCAGGACAACAAGTGGGCAGAGACCTTAATGCGACATTGCGTCCACAGCATCAGTGATCCCCTTCCACGCTGAACAGTAGGAAGGAGACAGTCAGCATGATAGGTTTCTGCTGGAGTTTTCCAAACGTAAACACTTCCGTTGGTCTGGAATAATGTGAACGACGATTCGTCTGACTAGATGACACTTTCCCATTGTTGTTGTGTCCAATTTTTATGCTCGCGCCACCATTTTCGTCGTTTCAAGGCATTGCATGGTGTAACCAATGGTGTTGGAATCGCCGCTCTACCGTGAATGTTTGCCGCATGCAGTCCACGCCAAATAGTTTTTGATGATACAGCTTCCCGTAGATGTGTGTTCATCTCAGATGTTATCTGGGATGCTGTTGTCTGTGCTTTCTGGCCACGATCCGCTTCAAAGCCCTTCTGCCTCTCAGTTGCGGCCATTAAGGGGCGTCGCGGTTACGCACGACACCATTGAGTAAACATCTCAAATTATTTTTTTAGTTATACAGATTTATTACAATTTCTATTGAAAAAATCTGAATTTTTGTTCAATTAAACCGAGAATTATTAAAAATAAGTTATGAAATATGTCACTAGATGGCAGCACTACAGCTTTCTTTAAAAAAGGAGACTCGCGGAAGCTGTAAAGCGTAGAATTTTCAACTCATACGGGGAAAATTCAGGGATATTTGATAAAGCCGCGTCCCTAATATCGGCATCTCGAGAGTGAAAGAATGGTATAGGAACAATATTAGAAATTTGGCGTGAAAAAAAACCAGACATTGCAGATTTACTAGTAGATTGTGTCGCGGGTCTTAGAGCGCCTTCAACCAAAAAGAAACAGAAGAGTAGAAAAACATGTAGAGGGACCTCTCAAATTGGCTCAGTTTCGCTAATTTGGCTTCAATTTTCTACATTTAAAAATATGTTTGTTCTGATTCACGTCTTTGTTATAAATTTGGAAGTTTAAATAAACATTTGAACAAATGAGTGGATTAAGTGTACGTGTGGTGTGTGGTGATGGGAAGGGGAGTGTTATGATATTTTAGGGGTTTCTGGCCATCGTGAATAAAATATATTGTTTAGGACACTCACTTTGAGGGATCACTTGACCCACCCAGCTGTCTTACTTATTGAAGTTGTTTCTCATTTCGTCATTTCTGATGTAGTGTGGTTCTGTCCTATGGGAAGGGGATTATTTCTGATTTGGTGCAGTTCTGTGCTCTAGTTGATCTGCTGGTGACGAATTTCAATATGTTTGACTCCAAATTAATTCTTTAAACGTCTGGAGTTTCCCATTTTTAGCATACCCGTAATCGATAGGCTATTTTTAGTAACGCTTCAGAAATATGTTGTTTCGGATATTTAGTTTGAGGGGTCACTTTATCTACCCAGCTGTCTTACTTTTTCAGCTATTTAACATTAAAAAATACCTAAAAATGAAAGAAATTTTAAATATTTAGTAAAAAACTTTAATATTAAAATTTCATCATGTCGTTTCCCTCGAAGTTTTGACCCCGAGCTGGCAACTATATTGCTCAGATATCCCCTGGGCGTAAATTTTGCTTGAAGTAGCCCCCCAAATTTCTTATCTCGACTTCTAATTTAACGATTTTGATTTTAACGATGGTTATAGTCTCTGCACCCTCTGTACGTGTCATCTGAATATACATATTTTGTGTCAGCCCGCTGAGCGTAACTTTCAGTTTAACTAGTCCCATAATTATACAATTTTAGCGAGCATTTTTCCCAATTGAGCGAATTTAGTTTTGCTAATGGCTATAGTTTCTGCACAATTTGTACATGTCATCTGGTTCTGCATCTTTGTTGTGACAGCTCTCTGAGGATGCCTTTTACTTCAATTAGCCCCCTCCCCAAATTTCCTATCTCACCTCCTAATTGAACGATTTTGCTTATGCTGATGGTTGTTGTATCTGCACCATCCGTACGTCTCAGTTTGATACACATATCTGATGAATATATAATATACATGCGTTTTTTGCGCTAACTCCCTGGGCGTAATTTTTAGTTTAACTAGCTCCCCAATTTTACATCTCAGTTCCTAATTGAGTGACTTTGACTCTGCTGGTGACTATATAGTCTGAGCAACATTTGTACATTTCACTTGGATACATATATTTTTATGTCAACCCCTGGATATAGCTTTTAGTTTAACTAGTCCTCACAATTTTACATATCTGCTCCAAATTGAGCGATTTTGGTTCGGCTTGTGGCTATAGTATATCCACCATTTGTACATGTCACTTGGATATGCAACTTTAACATCGCAAATCCCAGAGCGTAACTCTTACTTTGGTCACCCCCACCCCCACCCCCTACCCCCCAATGTTCCATCTCGCCTCCTAATCCACCGATTTTGATTTTACGGGTGGCTATAGTCTCTGAATCATCAGTACGTATCATCAGAATATGCATATTTTTGTAGTCAACTTCCTGGGCATAACTTTTAGTTTAACTAGCTTTACAATTTTACTTTAATGTAAAGTAGGACTATGTAATGTTTTTCCACTAGGAAGGATACATTCCATGTGGCCAGGATTTTTATGAACGAGCGAGAAGGTGGGGGATACATTATTTTACTTCATACATCCGTCGTTTATATTTTTAATACACACGTTACTATGCCCAAAATACGTATATGTATATATATATGCTTTATATAATATATTATTACATAATTCTTATTATTATTACATATTTCAAATATATATATATATATATATATATTACTAATACATATATAGGCAAAAATACATGACTGATAGCTTCGACCGTCTATCAGTCAGCTTCGACCGTCGGCCACTGTTGTGCTTGGCAGATGATGTCTTTCCCTGTTTGATTTTGACTGTCATTACAGTCGACACGGTACTTCTCCATACAAAAACAAGGGTGGCTGTTTTCGTTACTGAGGTTTCGGCAAGAGCGACCCCAACAATTATTCCTCTTCTGAAATCTGAGAGGTCAGCCATAACAAAGTTTTAACGTCACAATATATTTTGAATTCAACCGTTATCACTGCTACTCACAGACTGATGTGTGTACCTTCTTGCCCGCTAGGTGGCACGCTTCAACACTAGAGGGCAGGAGTATACGACAGGTTTCCCTCGAGCATTGATATTACACAGGTGTTTATATTATTTTGTCCAACCCCTGTATATTATAGGTTTGTAATATTCCACTAATATTTGCCATAATGTTGATGTATTGAAAAAATTGAACCAATCTCTATTATATGAACAAAAGGCTCATATACAACGACTGTCGCAATATCGTAGTTTAGTCGTTCTCAAAACGTTTAGCTTCTCAATCATCTTCAGCATATTTTTTTCAGGAACGATTTTACGGGCTCGAACTGATATCTAATCCTCTTCAGCATATTTTGGGGGAAACAATCTTATGGTCCCGAACCGATATAGATAAATGCGAGGACACAACTTATTAAAGCAACAATTTTAGTATTTCTGTGGTAAATATCTTTAATATGAAGCAAGTAACAATATAGGGCATTATTTTAGGCCCTCACACAGTTAAAAAAATTCTCTGCGCTTAGTATTAGGTGAGGAGGGCTAAAATACTAGCCTGCATCGCTACTGGGTTCCAATTATATACTTATACAAGAAAAATGCTAAAATACTTGTCTGAAGGACTTTCATGCTCGAAGTCATCTCATCTCTTGACACGTAATCCACAGGTTGTGAACGGTTGACCAGTTGAGCACTTTCTTTCTTCTGCCCAACTTTCTATTATAGGGTAAAATTTGCTTCACTCTAATCTTGTAAATCATCTCTGATATGTGTCTATGAGATTCGTGACTACCCGCAAAGAACCACTGTTGAACGCTAATAATTTAAGTTCCTATGTAAGCACTGAAATAAATGCTATACTTTTTTTCCCAGGTTTGCGAATTCTTTTGTGTACTATGGGCTGTCGTACAACACAAACGAACTTGCCGGAGATCCTTTCATCAACTTTGCACTCTCTGGAGCCGTGGAGTTTCCTGCCTATTTTCTTTCGATTTTCGCCATTCATTCTTTGGGAAGAAGGAATCCATTTGCCGGCAGTATGGTCATAGGAGGGTTGGCATGCCTCCTTTCCTATCCTCTTCCTCAGAGTAAGTATATTTACATGTTGACACTTCTAACAATGGTGAACATTTTCTCTAAAAATTCTCCCTTTGGAGGTGTTGCCAAACCTTTCAAAAATTGGTTTATTTATTTCTTAAATATTATTTTCTATTGCAATGTTACCGTATTAATCTATGAAATATCATTTTGGACTGCAAGTTTACCTTATTAATTTATGAAATATCATTTTGGACTGTAATTTCAGCTCATTAATTTATGAAAAACCATTTTGGACTGTAATTTTACCGTATTAATTTATGAAATATCATTTTGGACTGTAATTTTACCTCATTAATTTATGAAAAACCATTATGGACTGTAATTTTACCGTATTAATTTATGAAATATCATTTTAGACTGTAATTTTACCTTATTAATTTGTGAAATATCATTTTGGACTACACTTTTACCTTATTCATTTATGAAATTTCATTTTAAACATTGATTTTACCTTATTAAGTTATAAAATATCATTTTGAATTATAATGTTTCAATATTAATCTGTCGAATATCATTTTTGAATTTAATGTTACTGTAATGTGACTGTTGACTGTAATGACTGTAAATCAGGATGTGTCAATCAGTCGTTCGCAATCTATCTGTCGATCGCGGCGTGACTTTGATAAAAACTTTACATTTCCCTCCATTCCATGTACTTAAAACATTCTATTAATGAATCCCAATAGAATGGCTGCTTTTCCTTCATAATATACTCGTCAACTGTTAATCACTTTCTATCCACTCCTTCTTCTCGTACTCTAATGCTATTTGAACGTTGACCACACGTGCAGATCATAAGTGCCGATACCCTTTCTTAATTGCTTCGCGGAGGTAGGGGGGTCATTCAAGAAAACAAATTCTCCTGTTTAGGCCCAACCCACTTAAGAAAAAACTTTGAACCGTTTTGGAAGAAAAAATTTACAGTATCTATTATATAAGATATATGCTGCTCAATTATAGAGCGAGCACGGTCATAACAACATCAGCAGGAGTCCAAACCGGCCTCCAAAAAAAGCCGAAGGAACATCTAGACGACGTATAATCAAAGAGAAGTGTAACATCCTCAAAGGCCAATTAGCGAAGATAAAAAGATGCATAAACACAATAAAACTTTATATACATACATACAAGGAACAAAGGAAACATAATTGCTCATTTCAAGTTCAAGCAGCTTTTAATGAGACATGGTAAAGTCCACTAGTAGCAGTAGGATGCTTCGCAAGTTTGAGGATATTCATAGCTTCAAAGTTCTTTGGAAATTTTTCCTTCTTCACATCATTCCACAACTTGCAGGAATAGATGCAGTGTTCAATATCGCCAATCGCCAACCCACATTGGCAAATTTCGGACTTGTGAGAAACGCGCTTTTGGGAATTCTTGAAAGCACCAAGACCGGTGAGCAGTTGATACTGAGGGTTGGGCTGGAGAAAGAGTCTCCCGTCTAAAGTTGAACGGCCGATTTGAACACCTTGAAAAATGTTATTAAAATGTTTTTCTTTTATTAAATTGAAACAAATTGTAATTGCAAATTAAAACAAGACGGATTAATCATGCATAAATCATTGATTATGAAACACTTTCCATCTTCAACGCAATTTTATTTAAACATCTCTAAAATGCGATCCATTCAGCGTTAATATTTTTAAAATTATCTCAGTACAATAACTTATTTTGCTTAGAAACTTCACCAAAAAAGACAGTGCTAAAAACTAGTCTAGCTCTCTCTATAAAAACCGTGAATATTTCATTCTGGCACTTTTATTCCAGACTCCATAGTTAAATAATTTTACGTGAAAAAAATCAGCTATTCTTATACAACTCATCTTACAATCACTTGTTGACATTCGGCATCCATTAAAATTAGGGTTCGTTGCAGAAAAAATCAAAGTTTGATGACCATTTAAACTCAAAAATATTATAAATGCGTTGACGCAAAATGCAGATGCACAGAAAATATGCAAAAATAAAGCGGTTTTAGGACGAATACAACATTAACAAGAAAGATCAATCATGCATACAGCATTGATTATTTGAACATTGAACATACATTGAACATGGCTACATTGAACACTTTCCAACTCTAATTTTATTTAAACATCTCTAAAATGTCATTCAGCGGTAATATTTTTAAAATTATCACAATACTGCAATAATTAATTGTATTTGAAAATTTAAAACTTCATCGAAAAAAACGAACTTGATTCAAATGACGTCATCGAAATATAAATAGTCTGACTCTCTTTGTAAAAGTAATAAATATTTCATTCATACATTTTTCTTTTATTCATCACAGTACTACAATAATTTATTCTACTTAAAAACTTAAAACCATGGAGGTAAAAGTAATTTAACTCTATGCATAAAACTTCATCGAAGAAGTCTGACATTAAATCATCTGCTTCTCTATGTAAAATCAATGAATGTTTCATTCATATCATCTATATTGCAAACTCCTGAGCAAAATAATTTTGCTTTAAAGAAATTCAGCCATTCTTATAGAACTCATCTTACAGTTTAATCTGTTTACATTCTCCATAAGTGAAAATTAGGTTTCATTGTAGAAATAATGAAAGTCTGATGATCATTTAAACTCAAATATATTGTAATTGTGTTGTTTTAGAATACAGATGCACAGAAATTAAGCAAAAATAAAGCGGTTTTAGGACGGACACAACACTATATTTAAATTAAAAAGAATTTTAAAAATCACGATTTTGACACAAGGTGGGTACCATATTTTATTTTGAAGTGGGTCACGTGATCTATTCATATAATGGTCCCGTGATCTCTTCATATATAGACTTTATTTTAAAAACTACTGAATATATTTTGCTGAATTTTTATTTATATATTTTACGGGACAATTTGAATAGTTCCTAAAACTTTCGAAGCAATTTGTGAATTTTAAATTCGCTTAAAAAATGTTGGAAAAATTAGGTCCCATAGGGTTGAATGTATTTCATGTTTTCAACCCGGGTTCAATCCAAAACTAATTGGGTGATATTATTTATTTATATTCCCGTATGTCCCGCTGACCGTCTGAAAAACATATTAAAATTTCATTTTGATAAAGTCATTCTTACGACAGTTATCGTGCGAACGGGCAGACAGACAGACAGAATGAACAAAGTTATAAACATTTTCCAACTATGTTGTAGAGCGTTAAAAATAAATTTAAATGGACTTTAAAAATTACTATTTTAAAACTCGGAATAAAGATGGATGCCATATTTTATTTTGAAGTAGGTCACTTGATCTCTTCATATTATACGGGTGTAATTATTATTTTAATTTTTATTTAAAAAACTACCGAACATATTTTGCTGAAATTTTTGTGTATATTTAATGGCATAATTTGAATATGTCCTAAAATTTTCGAACCAATTTGTGAATTTTAACTTTGCTTAAAAAATGTCTGAAAAATTAGGTCTTATAGTGTTCAATGTATTTCATTTTTTTAACCCGGGTTCAATCCCAAACTAATTGGGTGATATTATTCATTTACATTCCCATATGTCCGTTCCGCAACCCGTCTCAACAACATACTAAAATTTCATTTTGATAAAGTCGTTTTGTGGCATTTATGGTGCGAACGGACAGACAAAAAGGATCAACGAAGTTATAAACACTTTTCAACTATGTTGTAAAGTGTTAAAAAAGGCCTTGTATGTACATTAGTTCATATATAGATGCTACTATGTCGAAAACCCAGGCTGGCCGACTCGTCCGAAGGCAAGGAGCAACAAAAAGTTCGGCCGGAGATGCTGAAAACCTCAGACCTCTAAGTACGGTAGATATCAGGGGGCATCGCTGACAAAATTACAGACAAATTCTTCCATTTATTAATATAGATGATGTTATGGAAAGTAACTGTTTGGGCAACCCTAGTATAAATGTATCTAATATCTGTTAGAAATGAATGATCTCTTATCACTGCGAAAAACGTATCATGCACTTTTGACATTTGTTTTCATCCCCCACTCTCTCGTTTCCTCAAGAAAAGGCATTTGTTTATATCATGTGATCTGCGCGCTTCATAAAAATATATACAGCTACATTTTGCGTGAACTCTAAGTTCCTTTTTTTTTGTGTGTTCTTCTGCTTTTGTATTACTACAGAGCAAAATGCTCGTTTCCTTTAAGTGTAACTTTTAATGCAGAATTTAATAAAATAATCTTTTTTTTTCAATCAAGTGCAATTATTCCGTGTCACAAAGATGCCTGACATCAAGAAAAAACCGAACATAATAAAACGATATTTTTTAAGACTTTAAGGGAATTGGATTGAAATAGTAAACTACGCCTTTTGTACAGAAAAGGTAAGCTTCTTTACCTTATTGTTATTATTATGCTGTTATGAAAGAAAATATAAATAATGACATACCTCTTATTGGTGAGGCAGTGCGCAATTACCTCTGCACAACCTATGTTCTAATTTTTCTATTAATATCATCTTTATTTATAGTGTTATTGTGTTTTTACTTATTAAATATTGTTTTGGCCTGTAATGTTCAAGAACAAAGCTATTAAATAACATTTTGGACTGTGAAGATACTCCGATGTCACTATATTAATGTTTTTAGTGAGGGATTATTACATCTCAATTATATATTTCGTAGATCCCTGGTGGCTGACTGTAACTGTTTCAATGATTGGCAAGTTTTTCATCACGTGTTCATATGGAATTATTTATGTATTCACCGCAGAGCTTTTCCCCACGGTGGTGCGTAACGTTGGGCTGGGATCCGCCTCACTCTGCGGCATGTTTGGGACCATTTTGGCGCCATTCATTCGGGAACTGGTATGTATATCGTCATAGAAAATTTATTTTTATAACCTTTTGCACAGTTAGTTTGAGCATATTCGCATCTGTCCTTATTGTAATGTTGCTGTTTTGAAAATGAGCTTTTTAATTTTCGTGCAATATACATGGTAATTAATATACAGGGAAAGTATTAGAATTGTGTCGAAAATCGCAACTCGAGTTTTCAACGGACACGTTTTGAGACCTTTAGAACACGATAAACCCATATTTTGCCTGTCGTCTGTATGTGCGTGTGTGTGTGTCTGTCTGTGCTATGTTTATATCCACTCTAGCTCAAAAACTGATTGACGAAATTTCATACATAAAGTTTTATACGTCACCTGTGGGTTACCTTGTACTAGTTAGATTTTGGTACGATCTGGGATAAAAGAATTTGCCCTTTTTTTGCAAAATGGCCCGCAAAAATTTCCTGTATACAGTTAACTGAAAAGCTTTCTAACCACACTAAAGGGACTGTTACATCTCGAACATTTAGCCGGATCTCGAAATTTGCGATGTCAATCTTTAAATAAGTTTGCAAATGTTCCACTGTAAGTGCTGATCCACATTTATTTTAAGAATATAATTTTTCAAATAAAATTCACATAAATAGGTCGCACAGAAGCCAGATGTGCGTCCTTGTACAAACATTTGAAATTGTAGAAATTCGGTTTTAGAGGAAATTTATGAAAATGCGTTGCAACCTGCTCCTTTAACCCGCAGAGGTGAGCAAATCTGTCGAACACCACGAGTAGGAATGATCGAGAAACTAAAAATAAAAAGAAAACTAGAAAGATCAATCATGCATAAAGCGTTGATTATGAAACACTTTCCAACTTCAATGCAATTTTATATAAAGATCTCTGAAATGCGATACATTCCTCGGTAATATTTTTAAAATTATCACAATACTACATTAATTTATTATATTTGAAAACTTCATAGAAGAAAATGAACTTAATTCAAATGACGGCATTGAAGTATAAATTGCCTGGTTTAAATATCTCTAAAATGCGATACATTCCTCAGTAATTTTTTTAAAATTATCATAATACTACAATAATTTATTATGTTTGAAAACTTCATCGAAAACAAATGAATGAACTTTATTCAAATGACGTCATCGAAATATAAATCGCCTCTCTATAAAAGTAGCATTTCATTCATAAACATTTTCCCAATCATTTCATTCATCACAATACTATAATTTATTTTATTTAAAAATTTGAAAAATTGTTATTTACCATATTTATTTTAAAATGTGAAACCTCTCTTACATATAAATAATTCAACTCCTTTAAAGATATTTATTATAAAATATATCTCTTTTTTCTTTCTGGAGGATATAGTAAGAGTCAGAATTTAATTGAATTTGTTTTTCTCCCTATATTAAATAATTTTTTTAAAAAAACTACTGAACATATTTTACTGAATTTTTTTTTATATATTTTATAGGATAATTTGAATATTTCCTGAAATTTTCGAAGCAATTTTAGAATTCTAAATTTACTTAAAAAATGTTTGAAAAATTAGGTCCCATAGGGTTCAATGTATTTCATTTTTTCAACCCGGGTTCAATCCAAAACTAATTGGGTGACATTATTCATTTATATTCCCATTGGTCCCACAGACCGTCTGAAAAACATACTAAAATTTCACTTTGATAAAGCCTTTTTTACGGCAGTTATCGTGCCAACGGGCAGACGGACAGATAGACAGAATGAATGAACAAAGTCATAAACACTTTTTAACTATGTTGTAAAGTGTTAAATATATATATATATATATACAGGGTATCTCAGACACATTGACCTCTGCTTTTGTTCCTTAAATATTCATTTTAGACATATATAATAAATTACAAAGTTGCATATAAAAAGGTACAGAATTTTATGAAATCGATTAAAATATTCAAGGAAATTATATTTTAAGAAATACAAAATATTATTTTTATATGGTGCCCGTACAAAAACATGTCCAATGAGTAAAATGTGCCCTATACACTAATAAGGTGATGTACAAAATTTTAGCATTTTATCGTAAAATGTCCCATTTTGTTAACTCCGATCACTCAAATAGCGGCTGTAAACCCTAAGGTCAGTCGAGTGGTCTGGATCTTCGACATCACCTTATTAGTGCATAGGACACATTTTCTATAAAGGCCTGACGGTCGCTCGTTTGCTCACTGGGCATTTCTACCAGTAGCGATTCAAAATCCGCATAGATAGCAAACGGAGACCGGGTGCTGGTACTCCCAAGTTGGAAAATTCCTAACAACTCTTTTCGGGACTTGGCATCTTAACACGTTGCGGCGCATGCTCTTTGCAGTATGGTGTCGAAAACCTAGACCATCCGACTGACCCAAAGGTTTACAGCAGCAATTTCGGTGGCCAGATGCAGTATGGTGTGTGCTCTTGGAGCAGATCTTCATGAGTGAAACTGTGGTTTCACCGATAACATACGTGAGAAGCATGCTCATGTTGAGTAACATCCCCGAGAAGTCTGGACATGCTGCGGATCAAACAGTAATGTTGTTCTGTGCCCTAATTTATGATGAGAAGGTTAATGCAATCACCATCCTTCCTCTGTGATTGATCTGACAGTTGTTAAGCTTCTCTAAGGTGGCCACCTTATTCACAGGTACCGGGCACTCCACATTCCCTAGTTTGATTTTTTGCTCCATAGGCAAATAATGATCCACACTCTCGGGTTTTTCACTCCACTGCACATTGAGTCCGTATGCGAGAAGGCACCACACGAAACACTTTTGGTCAATTTTTTTAATATTCAAGAGTGCTTTTTTGGCAAGGAGCTTGGGGGGAAGGGGAACAGATAACTTGCTGGACGCAGGGGTCTATATTTACCAATGCATACATCCATTTTTATTACTTCATCTAGAGTCCACCACGACTCCAACTACTGATATTCCTCGAAAGCACTCTGAATCTTCAGGTACCCATCACCCACATGGCGCTCAATTGTGTCAGAAATGAGGTCAATCCCACACCTACTATGAAAGCAGGCCGTCGTGTTTTCTTCCCCTCAGAATTCGGTCGGACCATCTTAGCGTAGAGGACTATGTACCACTTAATTTGATTTGACACTAATTCTTCACTCAGTAGTGTAATCAGTGGCACACGCATCTCTTCTAATGCCACAGTTAGATCCTGCCGATTCTCCTCTGCAGACTCCAAAGTGTGTGTCTTGAAAACACCCAAGGCTCGTTGAGAAGGAGAAATCGATCTTAGGGTCTGGTTTCACCTCCTTTTTACTTTCCCTGCAATACATGGTAATGTATAGGGAAAGTATTGGAATCATGCCGAAAATCGCAACTCGAGTTTTCGACGGATCTACACGTTTTGACACCTCTAGAATACGATAAAACCATTTTTAGCGTGAAGTCTGTGTGTGTGTGTCTGTCTGTGTGTGTGTCTGTCTGTGCAGATTTTGTATCCACTCTAACTAAAAAACTAATGAACCGAATTTTATAAAATTTGATAGGTAAGTCACTTGTGGGCGAATCTGGTGCTGATTAGTTTTGGGTACGATTTGGGATAAAAGAACCCGCCTTTTTTGCGAAATGGCCCTCAAAAGCTTGTATCCATTCTAGCTAAAAATCTAATGGACCGAATTTCACAAAATTTGGTAGATAAGTCGCTTGTGGGTCACCCTGGTGCTGATTATATTTTGGTATGATTCGGAAAAAAATAACCTGCTTTTTTTTGCAAAATGGTCCGCAAAAACGGCAAAATCTAAAATAAAAACTACGTATTCTGAAATATATCCATTAAATACTTGTTTTATACGTAATGTTTAGCGAAGAAAATAATAAGACCAACCCCATTACACTAGGACTAGCCGTTCTCGAGACATTTTCGTTTTTTCTCTATGCCACCTTTGAAAATGAGTCCAGTTACCAAATGAGAACGAAAATTGAATTATAAGTGAATTAAATTTAATTGAAACAAGGGAGAATGTGTATATAAGTCTGCAGGGAAAGTCATGTGCTGCCCACATCAGATTTTTTCTAATTTCTCCACATCAGCTGTCTTACAGTTACCTTACACCTTTCTGGTAGGTCGGACGGTCTGGGTTTCAACAACAACAACAACAACAACAACATCAGCTGTCTTCTTTTTGAGGCCTTCAGAGTGTGGGGGAGGGTGAGCACGACTGATGTGTTGCAACAACACATCACGTCGTGTGAATGTGGTTTCGCTTTGTGTGTCGAAGGAGGTCCGCTCGGGACAAAAACACTTCACCACACACACCACAATTTAAATTATCAGCATGAATTTTCACGTGCCTGGCCAAATCGTTTTTTCTCTTGAATCCCTTATGGCACTCATCACACACAAAGGGCTTTACACCAGTGTGGGTCTTCAGATGTTGGGTTAAATTATAGCTCGGAGTGAAGACCTTGTGGCAGGTAGGACATATCTATAAAATAGATAAAATGTCCCTATTAGTTTGGTTTTATAGAAAATTCCTAAGAAACACTAACACAATCTATAAAAAATCGTGACGAATCTTAATCATCTGTTTTTTTCTTTTAATTATTTATTCGCATGCTGCAACCCTTAGCAGTTCCTGTAATATAAAATGCATTCAAAGCAGTATTATACTCCCAGAAAGAGCTGGTTTTCCCTATCTTCTCCAAAAGATAGAATAAAAAATAACTCACGTGGACATCACTCGTTCCGGCTTCTCCTACCACAGCAGGTGTTGCAGCAGGTTTTTCACCGATAGGTGCCTCATTTATATCCTTAAAATCAAAGCATTATGCTAGTAAATTTTAAAAGAAGTGTACAAACTAGATTCAATTATTGTGTCAGGAATTTTAAAAAAAACTAAAATCTTTATTTTTAATTAAAAAAATAATCTTTAACTCACTTCTGAAGTGAACATATTAAAATTTTGTGGAAATTTGTTTTCCATTGCAAGTAGTATAGATCAACGATAGTAAATTCAAAAACACGTCTTTCCAAGCGCAAGTAACCTCTACGCATCGAATATTGTTGGTGGAAACATCACATGGCATATAATGTGATTCGATAAGAAATATCACGTGATTCCATACGTAACGTCACGTGATTCCATACATAACATCATGTGATTCGATTAGAAATGTAATGCGATAAGAAAGAACACGGATGTGTCACGTGAATCGTTGGGTCATGTGATTTTGCAGATTAGAATGTTACACGACTCTTAGATAAGAGCTCATTCGTTTAATGTTTGTTCTCCTAGAAGTTTCTTATTCCTTATTTTTTAAAAATGTCTGTTATTTTTAAACGCAAAAAGCTCAATATAGAATATGTTCGCGATATATTTAACGCGATCGTACTTTGCGTGAACACGGTGGCAGTTTTGGCAGTGGCGGGAATCGAACCAGGGCGGCCAAATTTTCATGCATTGAAAAGTCTGCCATTTCAACAATCCGAAGTGGTTGTGCATGGACGCACATACCAACTTCATCGAAAAGGATTTGAATTTGGAGACGTTGGGCTATCCTACGACTTTTCTGGAAGCAGTGTACTTTCGGTGGAATGGACACCTCCCTTATTGAACATTAAATCACGCGTGGAAGAACATATCTGATTCATCTACAATTTTGTGCTACTAAACCTCTATGCAAATGAACATTTCAAAATAGGACAGCATAAGGACAACGAAAGCTCCCTATGCCCTAAAACACCTATAGCGGCTGTCAGCTTCTGTGCAACTACGTCGATCGTTTTTGAACAAATAGGACAATCCCCTTTAACCATTAAATTCCAACACGGCTCTTTTTATGCAATGCATTCACTCACCAGCAAATTCTATTCTGATGGTATTTCAGCGAACCCGAACTTTCGGAACCTAGAATAAGTCTAACTTTTAGACAAATTCTACCTAAAAAGTCAACACAGAAACGCAAGTACAAGTTTCCGGTGTATGTACCGCCTGCACTCTATTCGCCTATACCCGAAATTCCTATTGATTGAACATATATGCAAACTCCTTCTATAAGTACTACAGATCCACAATGAGATATGATATCATCGGCACTAAACTATGCTACATCTAAACCTGCATCGGTTTCGACAGAATTATCTTCATCAGAAAAATTCCTCTACAAACCTGCATCGGTTTCGACAGAATTATCTTCATCAGAAAAATTCCTCTACAATTTGGGATGTGACTCCTATGTCACGGTGCAACATTTTTGAGGAAATGTCAAAGTTTCACTTTCGCGTTTATAAAGCGAATAATTCCAATGTTATCGTACCCACTTCTAATGGAGTGACACTCACACCTGCTACGTGGAGTGTATTTCTTTAAAAAAATTCAAATATATGTATGGACAATGAAAACATATCTATAACATATAAATAACGAACTCTTAGTGTGTGCATATCAAAGCAAGATGTATTTACAACAATTACCACCCTGTGATGCTCGACTTCAATTCCAAAAGAAATTAGTCCTATTAAATCAGGACAATTTTTAAACTCTTCAGAATATTTCTCAAGATGTATATAAGTGTGTGTTGCACCAATTACTTATAAATATCTTGCAAAATTTATTATGAAGCATCAAAAACCCATCGAAACAATCCCTACATGCACACCCGATGAGCTAAAACATATTTTAATGCAGTGTGCACATAAAAATAATCTATGCATGGATATGTATAAAGAGTACATTTGTCATAAATGCATTGCCTACTGCTGTAGTGATTTAAAGCATGAGTATCACAATTCACCGTATAAAGTTCAATTTAATGAATATAATATGTTACTGATAAACATTCAATTGCTCAAGAGTTTTTTGAAAGAAATAAAAACAACGTTTTTTTACTAGAATCTCACTTTTTTAAAAATCTCACCGTAGAGGTCTATTGTTCAGCTATGATTCAACACTTCAACAAGGGAATGGCAAACATGCAAGTTAGTTGAAGCAATATTTTTTTTATAAAAATCTATGTAATATTTTATGTTTATTAAATAGTTTTTTTTTCTTTCTAAACAGTGTTTGATTCTTTAGTTTTATTTATTTTAAAAGAAATACATTTCAAACCAAAATACCTTTTAAAATTATAATGTAAAGATTTTTTTTTTAATATTCAAGAAAAGTGATTATTAATTAATGTTCAAATGCATTACTCGGTAAAGTCAAAAGACATATCTGTGCATATACATGCGCATTAAAATATTAGATCTTTTAATGAAAAATAAATAAAATCAGCGGTGGCTCCATTCCTATAGAGTGCAATTCTACAAATCGTTTTGCAATTCTACAGTTCATTTCCACAAATCGTTTAAAAAATTTAAAAATATATATATACACTTTTCAATTAATTAAAAAGTCATTAAAATAACTAACCTGATTTATGCTGTCTTTGCGTGGGGTTAAGGACGCGTCTTCGCATAATTCAGCTATTTCCTCAGCTGTGATGCCAAAGTCAAACTGAAAACCCATAAAAATACGTTTTTAATACAAAATTAAATGCTAGTCATGAACTTGCATCAATGAAAATTAATACAAAACAATTAAATTCAAAAATATACTTATTTCAAAAGTGTTGGAAGACATCTTTAAGCTCTTGGTATAAAAACTAGGTGCAGTGGTAATCGCAAAAATAGAAGATGACCGTTACCAAATAAGTACCGTATGTTATACTCTTTTCAGAGTTGACCTTTGGTTTCGTGCTAAACAAATAATATATGAGGCAGTACCTAGTGATTACTCATGTGAGGAAGAATCTAGCACCGATAAACTGCTGTATTCACAAGCTGATAAGCAGGTTTCGTCGTTAAAATAGTTTAAATAGTTTGAAATAGTTTTGTCGTTAAAAAAGGTTTGGAAGGGAAGTCTTTAGGTTCAATAATATTATGGATTTATACCGTATATGAATTCTTATGCATATGTAAATGCATATTCATTTTTCAGAGCAGATTTTTCCAAAAAAAATTCTCACATTTTAGTAGTGTCTATAGAAAGCTGTGTTTTTCATACTGTATCTACAACCACAATATTACTATTTGTATGCAATGAGATATCAAACACACCTTTAATGTTTTCTCAAAACTGCAATTTACTTTAAAATTCTTAATGAAAATTGATCTTACCATGAACCTATTTAGAAAAAAAATAAGTTTTTGGAAATATTTCAATCTGAAATTCTTGTTTATTTTTAAACTACTGTACATCAACATTTAATTTAAGAAAAATTATTTCGCGTTGGTGGGGAACACAGCTCTAAAGAATGCGACACCTCTTTGGTCTGTTGGAACTCACATGCACTTTTTTTCTTGCACTAACCATTTCTTTCTTTTTCTAACCCTTCTTAATTATGTATAACATGCAATTTCTAATATGTAGCATACTCTTGCAATTTCTAATGGAAAGCATACTCATGTAATTTGCCTGTTCATTCAGTAGATATCGGGCAATACACTGAATCCTAAAATTGTAGGATTCGCCTCCGAATATCGAATGGCCCATTGTGGAAAGTTTTAAAAAGCTATGCCCTTGTTTATTTTATAATTTTTTATAATAGGATCAATTACTTAAAAAAGTTAACTTAACACAATAGAGTCTTGTATTTTCTACGCTTCCAACATTCGCTCAATACTATACAATCCACTACAATAAAAAAATTTGTAGGGTCTGAGACCCGTTGTAATGTTAAAAACGTGCCTTTAATTTCCCATTCGTTCAGAAAATATCGTGCATTTCAATAAAATAATAAAATTTTAGAGCACCCATGGCATATCCGATGGCAAGTTGTGGTAAGTTTGAAAAAACACTTCCCTGTCTCTTGAATATGCTTTTGTTATGCAGATTATTTAATAAAACTTTAATTTAAAAAAATTAACTGTTTCATTAGAAACGATTAACACAATGGAATCTTGTATTTTCTATTCCCGAACATTCATTAAGTCGTTTACTAAATGTAACAGCTTCATTGCATTTTAATGAATACGATTCAAAAAATTTCCTGTAACGTTAAAAACATATCTAATAGTTCCAAAAATTGCAGGGTCTTAGCTCCCTTGTCACATTCAAAACGTATCTTTAGTTTCACATTCATTTAGAAAATATCGTGCAATTTACTAAATTTCATTTAAATATTGAATAGTATCGACCCATTCACTCACATCATTAAATTTTAGTCCCCTGTTACACACCCCAAAATTCACCGAACATTCGGTAAAATTAATATATTAAAATATTTTCACAAAATATTGATGATATTAATAACACTGTTTCATATTCATTCCACCATTCATTCCATCGGAAACATCCCCCATTCAAATTCCCACTAAAGATATTTCCCATTGTTACACATCCGTCAAGACATCTTTGCCGAATGGCTTTGGCCGTCAAGATAGCAATCAACTGATTGCGGGTTCGAGCCCTTGCCCGTACCCAGCGAATATGTCCTTTTAAATTCAAAACTTCTAAAAACGACTGATATATGGCGCCCTCCAAATCTTCATTACTCGCCCAAATCTCCGCTAGGGGGCAGCACCTTCGAAAATTCACTTTAAGTATGTCACGACTGATAAATATCGTCAATACGTTACAGACCGTCGAAGAAGGTCGGAGTTCACAGCGCTTCTGTTATCGGTTCAAGGTCGTGTCAAAGTTCAAGGTCACCTTATTACGTCATCGTCCAAAGTTCACGTGTCCTCATTACGTCATAGGTCCAAAAGTTCATCTCCTCATGAGATGCCCGTCTAAAGATTACGTCATCAGTCCAAAGTTCCTATGATAAGGTTATCTCATTTACTTCCTCCTCCTCATGACATCATCGCTTGCGGATATTGCGCCACAAGCATCTTTTCTTACCTACTCTCGTTTCATTTATGAGAAAAGTTACTTTTTGTAATAATTTCGAATTTGGACGCTAATAGTCATTTATCTGCTATAAGAATAAATTATTCCTCCATCCATAACGCTTGGCGAGATTTTGGCGACAAATTTGGCGGAGACTTTCTTAACTGTTGCCACATTTTCTCCAAATGACTTTAAATCAATGAAAATGAAGAGTAATTGATGAAAGTTCAATGTCTCGGAAAGAACATAAGAGTAATCCATATAAGAATAATGCATTTCGCTGTCCTTCCGCCTGTAACGCTTGGCGAAAAATTTTGAGTGACGTCGGCAACTTGGTGACTATTTTGAATGCTACCAAAGTAACAAAAATGTCACCAAATAGATAGAAATAACGCCATATGAAAAGTAATGTTTCGGAAATTCTGATTTCCTTCATATGACTGGCATACCTTCTAGTATATAGGAAATGCAATTCTCTCCGTTTGTTTGTAACACTTGGTGATATATTTGGCAAACTTGGAAATAATTTAGCAAAGTATCATCAACTTGATGATATTTTATCCTAGATTGACAAAAAATATGGTCAAAATTGCAAAAATGACGCTAAATGAATGAAAATGATGCCTAATTTATGAATTAATTACTAAAATATTTTAATATATGGCCTATACCAGTTATTTAAGATCTATTGATATTGATAATTGTTTATTTAGAGTTGCGCGAAATATAAATTAATTGGGCACTTTGAAATAGTTTCACATGTTGCCATCCAGAAAATCGCCAATTGTACAATTCAACGATAGGAACACAGTCCGTGGATGTTATACATTATTGCTTTCCTTATATACATAATGTATAAGGAAAGTATTGTGACGGGGTCGAAAATTCGAATAAGAGTTTTCGACGGGAGAGCACGTTTCAAACATCCCTGATCACGAATCAAACATTTTTGAAGTGATGTGTGTGTGTGTGAAAGTATGTTTGTGTGTGTCAGTGAGTCTGTGGAGACGATAACTGACGAACGAATGGACCGATTCGAACCAAATTTGGTACAAAAATCACAATCCGTAAACACTGGAAGCCTATTATTTTTATACGTAATCGAATGTTCAGAACACCCCTAAATTTTCGAATGAAATTTTGAAAAAATCGACAAAAAATCAAAACCGCTAATAAAGTTACGCAAATAGACATTTCTTATGTAATTTTTATTAGAAAACGATTGGCATAAATTTTAGAACGCTAACATGAACCGTTCTCGAGGTATTGTACATTTTTCAAAAAATTATGAAAAAGTCACATAAAAAAAAATTCCTATTGAGAAACATGTTCACTTTTCATATGTAATACCATGCGATAAATTGAGTGGCATCATTCTCGTGGATCTAGCTCGTTCCATTCATGAAAAAATATACTTTGAGTAATACTTTTGTATTTGAACGCCAATAGTCATTTATCTGCTGTAAGAATAACTTTTTTCTTAGTGCATAACGCTTGGCGAGATTTTGGCGACGAATTTGGCGGAATGTCGCCAACTTGGCGACTTTTTTGAAATGTTGCCAAATTAATGAAAATCTCGCCAAATGGATAAAAATGATGCTAAATCAATGAAAATGACGACTAATTGTCGAAAATTCAATATCTTGGAAAGAATATTAGTATCTACTATAAGAAAAACCTATTTTTTTACTGTAAAAGTAGTAAATTCATTACATTATATAAGGAAAGTCATGTGTTGCCCACATCAGATTTTTTTACTAAATGCTTATGCCACCTGTTTTTGGCGTTGATGATTAAAGTGAGTTTTTTTTTTCTATACGCAGGGCATTGCGTCTCATCCAGTGGTCCCTCAAATTGTCTTCGGGGTGCTAGCAGTAGTAGGTGGGACAGCGGTGCTGCTTCTACCGGAGACGAAAAATTGCTGCTTGTCTGACACTTTGAAGGAAGCAGCAGAATCTTCAAGGTAAATACAAATTCCAGAATTTTAGAGCTTTTAAAAATTGGATTCTTGTGCTATTTTAAATTTTTTTTCAAAAGGTAAATCAAAATAAGAAAATCACCTATTTTGAAAAACGATGATTTTCTTATAAATTATTTTGTTAGTAAGAGCCTGAAACAACAAAAACAGCAAAAGCCCAAAGGTTAAGAGAAAAGACAACTACCATACCGACACGTCTCTATTATGGTAAATGAGACAACGGTCACTCTCGCTAAGTAGAAAAATGTCTGTCAACAGATAATTGCGCATGTGATCAGGAAGTTCGAAAGAAACGCAGACTAAACAAAAACAGCAAATGGAAATTAAACATAAAATCAATTGAAAACGTTTCTCGTCTAAGTCACGTTCTTTTGGTTGACATTTTTACATTCCCTGCAATGCATGGTAACGTATAGAGAAAGTATTGAAATCGTGTCGAAAATCACAACTCGAGTTTTCGACGGATCTACACGTTTTGGAGCCTTTAGAACACGAAAACACTATTTTTAGGGTGACGTCTTTGCGTGTGTCCGTCTGTCTGTTCATATTTTGTATCCACTCTAACGGAAAAACTATTTGACCGATATTCATCAAATTTGGTAGGTAAAACCCCTGTACATAATCCTGTTGCTTATTAGATGTTAGTACTATTCGGGAGAAAGGAACATGACTTTTTTGTAAAGTGACCAGCTAAAATTTCCTCTATCCACTCTTGCTGAAAAACTAATAGATCAAATTTCATAAAATTTGGTAGATAAATCACTTGTAAGTTAAAACGGTGCTGATTAGATTTTGGTGCAATTCGGAAAAATATAATTTTCCTCTTTCTTGCAAAATGGTGCACAAAAATCGTTAAATCTAAAATAAAAGACTACGTATGCTCAAATATATCAATTAAATGCTTATTTCATACGGAATTTTTGCCGATGAAAAGAATAAGACAAACCCCATTACTCCAGCCGTTCTCGAGGTATTTTAGTTTTCTTGTATTTCCGCTAAGCTAGCTTTGAAAATAAGTCCAGTTACCAAATGTGAACGAAAATTGAATTAAAAGAGCAAATTCAGTGCAATTTAAAATAATTACGGCTGTTATTTTGTGCAATTAATCTGAATATGATGATTTACTGAAGAAATAAAGAGAACGTGAATATGAGTCTGAAGGCAAAGTCATGTACTGTCCACATTAGATTTTTTCTGTTTCTGTTGGTGATTGTTCTGTTTCATTTATCTCAAGTAAAGAGCTTCTTTTTGCCTTCATCCTTTTCTTGGTATCAGTTAATAGAGCATGGGCACGTGACGTTACACAGAGAATTTTGCGCTTACGTTTTCTAAGCAAGTTACTCATATGCACAGTTTGGTAATTTTATAGTTATGGTAAATTATGTACAGCATGGTAATTTTAGTTATATCTGCATTAGTTACACTGCTATTTTAGAAAATATACTATCGTTTAGCCCTAAACTTAGTAGGTAATATCTACATTTATCTTCTTTCATGGCAATTTTTAATTTTCCGTTAAATAAATTATTCACTTTCACTAAAATATATACATAAGATTTTAAAGAAAATTAATTATGTACTGTTATGGAGCATAACATATTATTTGCACTTGTGCAAATACTGTTCATGCCCAGGGTTAGCCCCAGGAATAAGAGAGGGCGGGAGTAGCAATTAATCAATGTAAGTAATGTGTATGGTAAAAGTTTCTATACCGATGCCTCCTCACAGACATGATGGGACAGTTTGGCGCCATGGTTTGAATGGTACGTAACAGTGGTTGTAAATGTTCATAAAAAAGAGTTTGTAACAAATGTCAAATTGTAAAACTACAAATCTCTAGAAATTTATAGCCCCTGTCAGGTGTTGCTGACATCAAGGCCCGGTTCGGGACCTCCCGGATGTGATAAACCCTCCGGTCATGAATTTCGATTGGGACGCATAAGAAATGAACAAGTCCAGTAATTTGGTCGGATTTAGTACCGTCCTTTCCTCGCACATAAGTGAAATATCGAATGAGAGAAAGATGTGATTTCCACCCTATTTTTGTTCCCCCCCCCTCTTCAAAATCTGAAGGGACTCAACTTTAAAAATGTAAAATCAAACTCAATTCTGATCTCGTGAATAAAGGTCTCTAAGTGTGGGTGTGCACTTGTTTTGGAAGTCCGATCCGATATGCATTTTGATGCTTTTTTAGGCGCGGTGTCTGTGGCCCCTCTCTAGCATACAGAACGGAATACAGAACGGATGCATACAGAACGGAACCAACGCCTTTGGCACTCTTCTGCGAGCACGTAAACTCAGGTGTAACTTTTAGTCAGACTCGACCATTCCGCAAATTAAGTCTATGGCTGCTCTAAACAAATCGAACTAAGACGGAACCAGACCGAATGTTGCATTTTTCTACGCAGTACCACACAGTTCTGAATATAGACGGCGTAGTGTGGGCTACCCTTTGGACCCTTTAACAACACTGTGACAACTGTGTGAACTGCAAGGACGGAATCGACCGCTCAGTATATATCTCACTTCACTAACGAGTATACATGGGCAGAGTATTTGCGGAGCGTCAATCCTGGGCCCCTATGCATTGTACGCGTCAGCTGAGTGCGTCAACCGTCATCGGTGCGTTTGTGTGAGACAACGACCACCAGTTAGGCGAGAAACGACCCAACAGGAATCGACTTGCACGTAGTTCCCGGACCTCCAGGAATCGCTGGGTCAACCGACAATTGGGAGGAGGAGAGTGTAGTGGACTGTGATCCCCCAACTCCGGGATCATGCATATTGGAATATCAAGTCAGTTGCATCTCCGAAATCCGTGTGTTACCATAATCTGACTGATCGCGCATACCTGACCTTCTTCAGTATGAACTGAAATTTTCAATATTTGGAACTGCAACCCATTTCTTCTATGTGGAGGTCTTGTTTCTTTTAAATTTCAATTATGAATGATGTATTATTTATATGCTAATATAAATCAAAGTGTCAGTGTAAAGTTAAGTTTTGGGGAATTCTCCCTTGCTGTACAACTTGTGTTTTAAATGAGAATTGAAATAGAAATTATCTTAATTATCCCGTGCACCCCCGAAGTTAAGCTGGGTAGATTTAAGTGTATTGTAATTTTGTTCATTGTAGTATTATGATTATCAGTGTTAATAATTTATGTGTTTAATGAATATGTTAGTGGCCACAAAATCAACTGGTTATTTTAGTGAAACGCAAGTGTACTTTGATCTTTTCAGATCCCACTATCCTATTACAGGTTCAACTGGGGAACACTATGGGTAAGTATTAGTGGCGTATTTATGTAAATTTTACTTCACCACATATACCTTTCCATTTTTGCCTGCATGTACGCTGCAGAATATGTTAATAAATGTATACACCTCCATTAGCCAGCTAGTAACTACGGTAAAAATGCCTAGTAGCCTACATCAGTGTTTCTCAACTTTTGTGAGATAATGTCCTGGTAAAATCTTATTTGCTAAGGTCCCACAAATTTAATCGAAAATACCTTTCCAATTTTTTTAAGTTCATACATAAAGTAACATAAATAATAATAACTAATGATGGCATAATCATAGAATATTAGTACTTTTATGTACCACACTGTGGCATGCTAACAAATATAAAATTACATTTAAATAATTGTTATCAGTCACTGTACTCATGAAATAGGGTGGCATATATATATATTGTAATTTCTACAGGCCAATATCATTCAATTAATTTCTGCTGATTGTCATTGACATATCCCACGCTGATCACCAACAAGAAAAATCAATCATGCATAAAGCATTGATCATGAAGCACTTTCCAACTTCAATGCAATTTTATATAAACATCTCTAAAATGCGATACATTTCTCGGTAATATTTTTAAAATTATCACAATACTACATTAATTTATTATATTTGAAAACTTCATCGAAGAAAATGAACTTCATCAAATGACGGCATTGAAATATAAATTGCCTGGTTTAAACATCTCTAAAATGCGATACATTCCTCGGTATATTTTTAAATTATCATAATACTACAATAATTTACTATATTTGAAAACTTCATCGAAAACAAATGAACTTAATTCAAATGACGTCATCGAAATATAAATCGCCTTTATATAAAAGCAGCATTTCATTCATAAACATTTTTCCAATCGTTTTTTTCATTCATCACAATACTATAATAATTTATTTTATTTAAAATTTTGAAATATTGTTATCTACCATATTTATTTTAAAACGTGAAACCTCTCTTATATATAAAATAATTCAACTCTTAGAAAGATATTTATTATATAATATGTCTCGTTTTTCTTTCTGGAGGATATAGCAAGAGTCAGAATTTAATTGAATTTGTTTTTCTCCCTATATTATATAATTTTTATTTAAAAAACTACCTAACATATTTTCCTGAAATTTGTTTTATATATTTTAAGGGATAATTTGAATATTTTCTAAAATTTTCGAAGCAATTTGTGAATTTCAAATTTTCTTAAAATTGTTTGAAAAATTAGGTCCCATAGGGTTCAATGTATTTCATTTTTTCAACCCGGGTTCAATCCAAAACTAGTTGGGTGATATTATTCATTTATATTCCCATAGGTTCCACAGACCGTCTGAACAACATACTAAAATTTCATTTTGATTAAATCATTTTTACGGCAGTTATCGTGCTAACGGACAGACAGACAAACAGACAGACAGAATGAACAAAGTCATAAACACTTTTCAACTATGTTGTAAAGTTTTAAAAATGCATATTATTATTTAGTATAAAATTGAGTGTTGGATTATTAAATTAATTTTTGTTTGAAAAAAAAACCGTATTGAGAGAAATTTTATTTTTATTTACTGTAATTCACCAATTCACCATAGAAGTTGGCTGAGCAGACTTATTCATATTCAAATTTAAATGCAGCTTGGTTATTAACATTTGCTGCGTAGTTGTTATTTAGGCGTTTTGGTTCTGACCCTTACGACAGATTAACGAATATTATTTCCCTAAGAACATTTCCATTATGAAATATTTATTCATAAAAAATGCCTAGAAAACTAAAATTCGAGAAGAATCGACAAATTCGAGAAGAACTACTCGCGACCCGGTAGAATTGATGCCAAGGCCAGGCTGTTAAGATATACTGGTCTACATTGACTCAAATTTTCTTTATAGTGCACTTTAGCAAATGAAATGTTTAAAGATATATTGTTGCTGAAGTATTCTAAACAGCTTATTACCAGCATAAAGATACATTTCTGTGTTTAATTTGACTAGTTTTTATTAACACTTTACAACATAGCTGAAAAGACACTTTGCAACATAGTTGTTTAATACTTTGTTAATTCTGTCTGTCTGTCTGTCCGTTCGCGCAATAACTGCCGTAAAAATAACTTTATCAAAATGAAATTTTAGTATGCTGTTGAGACTGTCTGTGGGACATATGGAAATGTAAATGAATAATATTATCCAATTAGTATTGGATTAAACCCGGGTTGAAAAAATGAAATATTGATCCTTTTGGAAGCCAATTTTTCAAACATTTATGAAGCTGAAAATTCACAAATTGCTTCGAAAATTTTAGGAAATACTTAAATTACCGCATATAATATATATATAAAAAAATTTCAGCAAAATATGTTTGGTAGTTTTTAAAAAAAATTAAATAATAATTATACTCAAATGTAAAGAAATTACATAACCCACTTCAAAATAAAATATGCCATCCATCTTTTTCTCCCAGTGTAAAGTTCGTGATTTTTAAAGATCTTTTAAATTTATATTTAGTGTTGCATCCGTCCTAAAGCCGCTTTAGTTTTATGTATTTTCTGTGCATCTATATTCTGCGCCAACTCAAATACAATATTTGTGAATTTAAATAATAATTATACTCAAATATAAAGAAATTACATAATCCACTTCAAAATAAAATATGCCATCCATATTTTTCTCCCAGTGTAAAATTCGTGATTTTTAAAGATCTTTTAAATTTATATTTAGTGTTGCATCCGTCCTAAAGCCGCTTTAGTTTTACGTATTTTCTGTGCATCTATATTCTGCGCCAACTCAATTACAATATTTGTGAATTTAAATGATCATTAAACTTTAATTATTTCTTCAACGAAGCCTAATTTTAATGGATTCAGAATGTCAGCAAGTGATTGTATTGAAACAAGAATTGCTGAATTTTCTTCACACAAAATTATTTAACTCTAGAGTCTGGAATAAAAGTGTATGAATGAAATAGTGGCTGCTTTTGAATAGAGAGCCAGACGATTTATATTCCGATGACGTAATTTGAATATAGTTCATTTTAAATTCACATTTAAATTCTCAAATATAATAAATTATTGTAGTACTGTGATAATTTAAAATATATCAGAGCTGAATGTATTTCATAATCAATGCTTTATGCGCAATTGATCTTTCTTGTTTTCAATTGCCTTCATCGTCAATTTACCATTACACGTTACAGTAAAAATAATGCCCTTTTGCCCTATATTTCTGAGCATTCTACTATGCAGGCTGTTCATTTACATTCATGCCCATGCTCTATGTAGGAATAATTTATAGGCATTGCGTAGATACGGTTGCCTCTGGATACACATATTTATAAAGGAACTGTTAAGGTTCCATATGATTTCGTTAAAACGCAAATTTACGTTTCAATGTGGAGCTTCTCAGTTGATGCAATGATAAATAATGATGATATCCTGCAGCCTGTTCCGCTATGCAATAGTGATGGCTATAACTATGATTGGGCTTTGTTACGAAAACCCCAAGTTGAATGCTTGCATTCTGCGTGGAGTGTTCTTTTCAAACAAAGTAAATCAACACCATCTTAGTACAGACCCTAAAAACATTTATTAAAATGCATTATTGGACAGAGCCCGGACATGGTTACAGCTATCGCTATCGCATAGTGAAACAGACTGCAGGATAGCGTTTATTATTGCATCCACTGAGAAGCTCAACATTGAATCGAACCCCAAGCCATCCCCTTCATCCGAATTTGATCCCTGTACGTTGTAATATACATATGCCAGCCTCCAGGCCGAACATCTTGTTTACAGATTAAACACCCTCTCTCAGTTTCTAGCAACGTAGAGATTCTCGTACTCTGGGCCAGTTGACAGATGCAGTTGATAAAATTCCCACACCACCTAATTGCTTTAATGCTTAGAGAAACCTATACGTAGCGTCAAAACTGTAAGAATCTGATACAATTAAATGAATGCTAATTGCGTTTCCTAATTTCTACAAAATACGTTCCTATTTCTTTTCAGTGCCTCTTTCTTTAAATGAGACATCCTCAATCAAATTTCTTTTTGTGCACCAAAGCTATTGGAGCTTTTTCCCATTTTCAGTTTTTTTTTCATCTATTGTCTTTGTTTATTCATCTCGTTCTGTACTTTATCTATTATATTTTTTAATACTTTACAACAAAGTTGAAAAGTGTTTATGACTTTGTTCATTCTATTTCTCTGTTTGTCTGTCTGTCTGTCTGCCTGTCCGTTAGCACTATAACTGCCGTAAAAGTGACTTAATCAAAATGAAATTTTAGTATGTTGTTCAGACGGTCTGTAGGACCTATGGGACTATAAATGAATAATATCACCCAATTAGTTTTGGGTTGAACCCGGGTTGAAAAAATGAAATACATTGAACCCTATGGGACTTAATTTTTCAAACATATTTTAAGTGGATTTAAAATTCACAAATTCCTTTGAAAATTTTAGTAATATTCAAATTATTCCATAAAATATATAAAAAAATGTCAGCAAAATATATTCAGTCGTTTTTTAAATAAAAATTAAAATAATAAATACACCTCTTACATGAAGCGATCACGTGACCATGATATGAAACGATCACGTGACACACCTCAAAATAAAATGTCATCCATCTTGTGTCAAAATCGTGATTTTTAAAGTTCTTTTTAATTCATATTGAGTGTTGTATCCGTCTTAAAACCTCTTTATTTTTGCTTAAATTCTGTGCATCTACATACTGAAACAACGCAATTACAATATATTTGAGTTTGAATGATCATCCAAATTTGATTATTTCTACAACGAAGCCTATTTTCACTTATGTAAAATGTAAATAGCAAAATATGTAGGATGAGTTGTATAAGAATTGATGTATTTTTTTAACGCAAAAGTATTTAGCTCATGGAGTCTGCATAGCTGATATGAATGAAATATTCATTTATTTTATAGAGAGAAGGACGATTTTTTTCGATGAAGTTTTAAGCATAGAGTTTAATTACTTGTAGCTCTATGGTCTTAAGTTCTTAAATAAAATAAATTATTTTAGTACTGTGATGAATGAAATAATTGGGAAAATGTTATGAATGAAATGCTGCTTTTATAGAGAGAGCCAGGCGTGTTATTTTTTCTATGACGTCATTTAAATGAATGTCAATTGTTTTCGATGAAGTTTTCAAATATAATAAATTATTGTAGTATTATGATGATTTTAAAAATATTACCGAGGAATGTATAGCATTTTAGAGATGTTTAAACCAGGCAATTTATATTTCAATGCCGTCATTTGAATGAAGTTCATTTTTCTCGATGAAGGTTTAAGTTTACAAATATAATAAATTAATGTAGTATTGTGATAAGTTTTAAAATATTACCGAAGAAAGTATTGCATTTTAGAGATGCTTAAATAAAATCGCATTGAAGTTGGAAAGTGTTTCATAATGCTTTAAGCATGACTGATCTTTCTTGTTATTAGATATAGCTGTTAAACTAGTTTTATTTTCAATATTAACTTTTTTTACGACAGTTTGGCGCATTTTGTCCTTTTTAGACCTTGGTCTATAAAACCCCACATTAACATTATAAGCACATTGATTTATCTGTCTATCTATCTATGGGTAACGCTGCTACAAAATTTTGCCAAACGTGTTTCAATCGCGGATAAACATTTCTTGAACTCCGGAACTTTACGAAAGTATGACATCAGATACTAAAAGTGAGTCCCCGATATGGGCGACCCGTTCCCTACATAATGCAATGATTATACTTCCTTCACAGCGAAAACTGCGATGCAGCCATGGAGCTTTACATAGTGTTTTATATGAGATACTGAAAGTGAGACCATGATGTTGTTTTATTTCTTATCTTTTTATAAATTTTTATTTGAGATATACGACTCAACTCGGTAAACAAACTCAACAAAAATAGGAAATTTTTTTGCAGGTTTTTAACACTTTGCAACATAGTTGAAAAGTGTTTATGACTTTATTCATTCTGTCTGTCTGTCTGGCTGTCCGTTAACACGATAACCTCCGTAAAATTGACTTTATCAAAATGAAATTTTAGTATGTTTTTCAGACGGTCTGTGGAACCTATGGGAATATAAATGAACAATATCACCCAATTACTTTTGGATTGAATCCGGGTTGCAAAAATGAAATACATTGAATCTTATAAGACCTAATTTTTCCAACATTTTTTAAGCGGATTTAAAATTCACAAATTGCTTCGAAAGTAATTCAAAATATGGGAAATATTCAAATTATCCCATAAAATATATAAAAAAAAATTCAGCAAAATATATTCAGTAGTGTTTTAAATAAAAATTAAAATATTAATTACACATTTAATATGAAGCCTTCACATGACCATTATATGAAGAGATCACGTGACCCACTTCAAAATAAAATGTGGCATCCATCTTGTGTCAAAATCGTGATTTTTAAAGTTCTTTTTAATTCATATTGAGTGTTATATCCGCCTTAAAACCTCTTTATTTTTGCTTAAATTCTGTGCATCTACATACTGGAACAACGCAATTACAATATATTTGAGTTCAAATGATCATCCAAATTTGATTATTTCTAAAACGAAGCCTATTTTTCACTCATGGAAAATGTAAACAGCAAAATATGTAGAATGAGTTGAATAAGAATTGCTGCAGTTCTTTAACGCAAAATTATTTAGCTCATGGAGTCTGTAATATAGCTGATATGAATGAAATATTCATTGATTTTACAGAGAGAAGGACGATTTTTTCGATGAAGTTTTAAGCATAGAGTTTAATTACTGGTACCTCCATGGTCTTAAAATTTAAAAAAAAATAAATTATTACAGCATTGTGATGAATGAAATGAATGGAAAAATGTTTATGAATGAAATGCTGCTTTTATAGAGAAATCCATTTTATAGAGAAATATATATCGATGACGTCATTTGAATTAATTTCAGTTGTTTTCGATGAAATTTTCAAATATAATAAATTATTGTAATATTATGATAATTTTAAATATATTACAGAGGAATGTATCGCATTTTAGAGATGATTAAACCATGCAATTTATATTTCAATGCCATCATTTGAATGAAGTTCATTTTTTTCGATGAAGTTTCAAGTTTTCAAATATAATAAATTAATGTAGTATTGTCATAATTTTTAAAATATTGTCGAGGAATGTATCGTATTTTAGAGATGTTTAAATAAAATTGCATTGAAGTTGGAAAGTGTTTCATAATCAATGCTTTATGCATGATTGATCTTTCTTGTTAAGAAGATAAAATATTTTATGTGGAAAAATTATATTTCTACATTTTAAAAAGCAAAATGTGTGGTTTTAATAATTTCTGAATTTGAGAGCGTTTAAATACTGTTTACTTTAAAACTATAATGTGATGGTATAAAACGTACCTAAAATGCAAAATTATTGACACCATGCATTTTGTATGCAAAAAATAAGAAACCTGATTTTCTTACATATATTTTTATTAGGTTTGTAAAGGCTTGATATTAGTAAAGATAGTGTATTTGAAAACAATATACAAAGTTAGGATAGTAGGCAATGTTAGGTGGTTTGACTGCGTATTTAACATTTGTTTCATTCTGTTTAACTAATCATTAGAAAGCTTTAAATTGGTGTTTGATATTAACTGTCAAATTTATATATTTAATATATACGTTTTGACGATTTTATTACTTTAGGTTGAATATCCACAGGTAGAAACATGATCCCGATCGAACAAAATTATTTGTTTTATTGAGAATGCTACAATATTTTAAATTGCATGGTGTCCGTCCACAGAGCAAAACATTGTTTCTAAATAAGAAATTTGCTCATTAAACGTAAAACATTTGTCCTAAGAAGACCTCCATGTAGATGTTCGACGCAAGTGTTTTGAAGCATAAATCAATCTGTGCATTTTGTCTACTTAAATGTGTTCTCATATTCTATTTTGTTTCATGAAACTTTAGTGTTGTGTGTTGGTCATGCCCATAGCATCAAACATTTATTTGAGACGAGAGATATTTTGTTTCGACCCATGAACACTCGGGCATAAAAGTATGAATATTAACAATATTTCTCTCCCAACAGGAGGCGAACCAAGAAACCTAACATGCCCAATGGAAATTACGTGACCATCACGATATCCAATGGTGATGCGGAAGTACCTCAAAAGGACATGACTTCGCAAATTATCTTCGCTCCTTCACCGAAACTTGAAGCGAACGACAAGAAGCTGGCTGATGTTCCTGAAGACGACACTCACTGCGAAGACATCGAAAAAACTGAATACAAAAGTACCACAAACGAAGATAAATCCGCCGTGGACACGTTAGAACCTGTGCCTCAGTTTTCAAATATTCCATCGGCAAATTCCGAACCTGCAGCCGAGCCATCCGATGTTTTACCAACGATAACTTCAAGAACGGCTAGAGATGATAAAACAGAAACAGTTGAAGATCAGCCATGTCAAGTTTCAATGGCTATTGAGAGTAAAAGTCGCACATCAGGAACGACAACAAGTGCGAATGAAAGCGAGCAAAATAGTAAATTGTGACAGACGACTTTATCTCATGGGGACCATTTCTATATTAGGATCATGTTAAACGTCTGTAGTATGTTTAGAGGGAAGTGTCAATGCATTTATAACCTATGCAGTACATTTAATAATTCCGTGTTTCTTTAGAAGTAGTAAATGCCAATTTCCGGAAATTTCCAGAAACATAAAGATTTAACATGTGAAACCATTTCTGTATGTGTAATATATATATTGAGGGAAACTTTACAATCTGTTTTAAATATTTTAGTGAAGTACATTCCACCTTTTAAACATTGTGTTTTGATAAAGTGGCCTTATAGTCGATTTTTTTTTCTGTATTTTGCTTTGAAATCAAATGAATTAACTAAATTACCATGCAAATTTATGAAAGTTTATTTAAAGGATACAGAAAAATAGAAGACGATAATTTCTCACCTTCGACACACTTATATTATTTTAAACTGTTTGTAATTCACACTTAAAGTAGTTGCTCTAATTAAAAATATAGACTATAAAAGTTTGTAATTCAGTTTCATTTTGATTGCTTCTCAGTTTTGGATCTGTTAAGATCTTTAACGTTCAGATTCTAATTATACAATATTTTTTTCACATTCAAATTATGCAATATGTTTATATTGATAGTCGGAAATTAAGTTTTCCGAACCAGTTTTGATAAAAGAATTGTTTCTAGCAATTGATCTGCCTTCTGTTTGAAGTTGTTAGTTGTTATATTTGAATGTTAACTATTTGCATTTAATTGAGTAATGAGAAATTTTCAATCATTCAGGTCTTATTGACTAGCTCCGGCGGCAGATTTTTCAGCCCTACGCAGATGCGCTGGTCTTCCAACTACAATTCTATTTTGCTAGTTATTGCACTTTCCACTTTCCTTAAAGGAAAGTATTGTGACTTGGTCGAAAATTCGAATTCGAATTTTCGACGGGAGAGCACGTTTCAAGCCTCCCCAACTCCCCAATCACGAATCAAGCATTTTTTGAAGTGATGTCTATGTGTGTGTGTGTGTGTGTGTGTGTGTGTGTGTGTGTCAGCGAGTCTGTGGAAAAGATAACTGACGAACGATTGGACCGATTCGAACGAAATTTGGTACGAAAATCTCAATCTGTAAACACTGGAAGCCTATTGTTTTTATTCGCAATCGAATGTTTAGAACCCCTACCCCCACCCCACCCCTAAATTTTCGAGTTAAATTTTTAAAAAATCGTCAAAAAATCAAAACCGCTAATAAAGTTACGCAAATAGACATTTTTTATGTAATTTTTCATTAGAAAACGATTGACCTAAATTTAAAAACGCCAACATGAACCGTTCTCGAGATATTACACTTTTTTCAAAAAAAATTATCAAAAAGTCATATAAAATAAAAATATATATATTTCCCATTGAGAAACATGTTCACTTTTCATATGTAATACCATGCGATAAATTTGGTGACATCCTTCTCGTGGATCTAGCTCGTTCCATTCATGAAAAAAGATACTTTGAGTAATACTTTTGTATTTGAACGCCAATAGTCATATATCTGCTGTAAGAATAACTTATTTCTTCGTCCATAACGCTTGGCGAGATTTTGGCTACGAATTTGGTAGAATGTCGCCAGTTTGGCGTCTTTTTAAATGTTGCTAAATTAACGAAAAACTCGCCAAATGGATAAAAATGACGCTAAATCAGTGACGACTTATTGACGACAATTCAATATCTTGGAAAAATTATACTAAATAACTACTATAAAAATAATCTATTTTTTTTACTGTAAAAGTAGTAAATTCATTGCATTATATAAGGAAAGTCATGTGCTGCCCACATCAGATTTTTTAATGATTTGTTTATGCCGCCCAGGCCTCCAGGTCTTCTGAGCTCTTATTCAATGGGTCTCCCCCCCCCCCCTGTCGGCAGCACTGCAATTAGCTGATCGTTTTTTCGAAATTATGTTGACTATGTGTATTGAAGATAAAAGCAAGTAGTCCGTCAAATGCCAATTAGAGTGTCATCGTCCTCCCTTAACAATATGGATCAGTTTGTGTTTAAATACATTTGGGGTCGCCAGTTTGGTATTGTTTATATTTCAAATTAAAAAGCACTATGTCGAGATGTCAAGGATACATTCTTTAGCGTGTTCCAGGTATTAATTTCTAACTGTATCAATATGTCATGTAGACGTGACCTCCCCCATTATTACTTTCCTTATATATATAATGTATAAGGAAAGTATTGTGACGGGGTCGAAAACTCAAATTCGAGTTTTCGACGGGATAGCACGTTTCAAGCATCCCTGATCACGAATCAAACATTTTTGAAGTGATGTCTGTGTGTGTCAGTGAGCCTGTGGAGACGATAACTGACGAACGAATGGACCGATTCGAACGGAATTTGGTACAAAAATCACAATCCGTAAACACTGAAAGCCTATTATTTTTATACGCAATCGAATGTTCAGAACCCCCCTAAATTTTCGAGTGAAATTTTGAAAAAATCGTCAAAAAATCAAAACCGCTAATTACGCAAATAGACATTTCTTATGTAATTTTTCATTAGAAAACAATTGACATAAATTTTAGAACGCGAACATGAACCGTTCTCGAGATATTGTACATTTTTCAAAAAAAATTATCTAAAAGTCATATAACATTAAAAAAAAATATTTCCTATTGAGAAACATGTTCACTTTTCATATGTAATACCATGCGATAAATTGGGTGACATAATTCTCGTGGATCTAACTCGTTCCATTTACGAGAAAAGATACTTTGAGTAATACTTTTGTATTTGAACGCTAATAGTCATTTATCCGCTGTAAGAATGACTTATTTCTTCGTCCATAACGCTTGGCGATGATTTTGGGGAATGTCGCCAACTTGACGACATTTTTAAATGAAGAATAACTTATACTGTAATTTATACTGTAAGAATAACTTATTTCTCCGTCCAGAACGCTTGGCGAGATTTTGGCGACGAATTTGGCGGAATGTCGCCAACTTGGCGACTTTTTTGAATGTTGCTAAATTAACGAAAATCTCGCCAAATGGATAAAAATGACGTTAAATCAATGAAAATAACGACTAATTGTCGAAAATTCAATATCTTGGAAAGAATATAAATTTCTACTATAAGAATAACCTATTTTTTTTACTGTAAAAGTAGTAAATTCATTACATTATATAAGGAAAGTCATGTGTTGCCCACATCAGATTTTTATTTTTATACCGCCAACACTTACAATAATCTTGCATGCTGTGTATAGTTTAAATAATCTTTTTTTTTATCTTTTGCTTTTAACTAAGATTTAAAAATATTTCAATTTTAAACACAGCAGATTACCCGAATCCTGGTAACATAAGACTCCGTGTTATCCGAGATAATTTATTTTTATTTTTTAATTTACTCATCACTTTTGATGATCTATTTATTACTACAATAGATATTCAACATTGGATGAATGAGGATGAGTAACCAGAGATGATCTATGGGAAGATAATTTGAGTGAGATTAAACCACAGGGAGTGAAGACGAAGATGGCGGAGATGTTCAGGGAAATGGTCATGAATTTTGCTTAATGAAGGCCTACTGAGACAGTACTGCGATACATGGAACAGAAGAATAAAAGCACTCCTGAGTATGTACAGTATGTGCTAAACCAGTAAACGCATAATCGCATATGTATTGATTGCTCATATTATTTTTCTTTTTTTACATAGTTGATTAATGGAAGGGGCAAGGGAGATTGTAGGTAGGGGGAGACATTGTAGCAAGGTTAGCTCTAAATTGTACATTGTAGTATGTGATGTTTTTACCTGTTAACCCAGACTTACAGTGTCCGATCTGTTCTTGGTCCACATTAGCTCGGATAATCGGGACTCTGATGTATTCAAATTCCGATAATTAACTTTTCAATAATTTTAATATTTAAATTTTAGAATATTTTGTTTAATTTCGATCCTTTGTTTACTAATTTAAAATTTAATATAATCGCTATTTTTGAAAAAAAAGAATAAGTGCTTAACATGCTTGATGAAATTTAGAAGTTAAGTATGTTTAAATACTTACTTAATTATTACTTTCCTAATATACAATAATGTATAAGGAAAGTATTGCGACGGGGTTGAAAATTCGAATTGGAGTTTTCGACGGGAGAGCTCGTTTCAATCATCCCTGATCACGAATCGAACATTTTAAAAGTGATGTTTGTGTGTGGTGACGATAACTGACGAACAAATGGACCGATTCGAACGAAATTTGATACAAAAATTTCAATCCGTAAGCAGTAGAAGCCTATTGTTTTTATAAGCAATCGAATGTTTAGAACCCCCGTAAATTTTCGAGTGAAATTTTGAAAACATCGTCAAAAAATCAAAACCTCTAATAAAGTTGCGCAAATAGGCATTTCTTATGTAAATTTTCATCAGAAAATGATTGGCATAAATTTTAGAACTATAACATGAACCGTTCATGAGATATTGCACATTTTTCAAAAAAAAATATCAAAAAACATATAAAATAAAAAAAATATTTCCTATTGAGAAACATGTTCACTTTGCATATGTAATACCATGCGATAAATTTAGTGACATCATTATCGAGGATCTAGCTCGTTCCATTCATGAAAATAGATACTGTGGCGTAGTGGTAACGTGGGTTTACAGTCACAGCCAAATAACTCTCGAGAGACTTCAATTCTTTATTTGTTTACAGCAATTCGGTAATATACGCATTAGGTTACAAAGGTACCCAAATATGAAGTGAGGCGAATAGTCCACTGAGGTCACTCTGACGTGTTCAAGAAAATGTCCAAATCAATTTCCCGTGGAAAGTCTATGAGAGGTGATTCTCTGGCGAGGTTTCAAGATGAATTCTCTCGCGAATCTTCGAGATGAAGCTGACGTAAGTCCGCGATGCGGTGACATCCTGTCACTGCAAATGTTAGACCCAGGTGGTCTAAATTTTAGACTAGTGGTAGTCTATATGGATCGAGTCCTACAGGGCACTCGATATTTCTTCCGTTCCCGTACTTAGGTCAGGAACTGTCGCAGAAAGTTTCTGCTCAAAAAACAATAGTACAGGGCCTATGCCCGAGAAGCACTCTCTTTCCAAAAAGACGAGCTCTCTTGTCGAACATCAGATCTTATCTGCTCTCGAAAACTCTGTTCCGGTCGCCCTCAGAAAAAGAGCCAGAGAGACCAGAGGACAATTTTCTCTCTATTTTTTTTATTGGATCTTAATATTCGTGATGTCATTTTTCTTGAGTCTCATTTGCCCGGAGACTCGTGCCAGTAAGTCTAGGGGACACTCCCCTCACGTCTGGAAGCTCAAGTCCATGCGATCGCGGTTCATGCCAGCTTAGCCTTTCTTTTTAACTGTCAATTTTCTAGACTTGGTGGCGCGGGATTCGCGAAGTCCATTATTCTGGTGACCTCTGCCAAGGCCACCTAGAATAAGAGGCCCGGACATTGACAACTCAACCGCAGCAACGGAGGGAACGTATCTCCCGTGCGTAACACGTACGGGATCTGACACAGATGAATTTCTACAATAATAAATAAGACTAATATGAAAAAATATATCTATACTTGTTAGTTTACTAACAAGTAAATTAGAATTAACTTCAAACTGTGATTCTAAAATAAAAAATGATCTACATTGAGAACAAATATTTTTTCACTCTCTTCTGTAAACATTTATGTTAAAGTTATATTAATATAATAAACAACTATATTAATATTTATATAATACTTAAAATATATCAAAAAACAAAACTTATAAACCTTAGAAATTCAAATAATATTTTATAACTATAAATTAGGAAAAAAGTAATTACATATTATTCACTATAATGGGAGAAACTGCTGACACTTACCTATGACTTTAAAATACATATTTTATTAGCTAACATACATATATATATATATATATGTCTCCAGATTTAGTTCTCCAGTTTAGTCCAGCATTTAGTTTTAAAATATAAGCAACATAAAACGTAGTGAAATAGTTATGAATATAGATTTCTAAATTTAACTTTTCTATTTTGTGACAGTAACTTTTGCACCATTATTACTTTTACACTAATACTATATTTCAAAAACTCTTGATACCTACCTAGTTTTGATACCTACCCTGTTTTAGATAGCCTTGCCTCTGCCATGTTTCACATTCAAAGGGTCACAGGTGTGCCCGGTCTGGAATTTCCAAGCTCCAATTCCATTTTGGGGGTGGGGAGATTTAATTACGGTTTCATTTGGTGAATTAATTTAATTCGGCACAATCCCTCCCCCCTTAGGGAGATTTTGTCTAGCAGACAAAATCTGTAAGGCAAGGGGTTAAACATGGTTCACCTGACAACATCATTGGAGGCAATAAGGATTAAAGTAAAACAAAAAAAATTAATATATACACTACACAATTCCTACAAAAATTATAAAAATATAATACAGCACAATGCAATTCAGTTTCTTTTCCTAATCTGGCAGCATTCTGCTCAAACAGTCTGCATGCCCGATCTCCTTTCCAGCCCGGTGAATTATCTGATATTTAAAAGGCTGTAGAGCTAGGACCCATCTCATCAATCTAGGGTTCTGACCAGAATTTGTCTTAAGGAACACTAATGGGTTATGATCGGTTTCGATTGCGAACTTTTGGCCATCAAGGTAATGCCGCAGCTTTTTTATTGCAAAAATTATGCCTGCGCATTCCTTCTCCGTGGTTCCAAATCTTTGTTCCGTTGTTGTAAATTTCCTACTCAAATATAATATTGGGTGGTCAGTATTATCCGCCTCCTTCTGAGCCATTATTACGCCCAGCCCTTTTAAAGACGCGTCAATTTGAAGGATAAACTCCTTAGTGAAATCGGGTGCGTATAACACAGGCTTTTCTGTCAGTTTTGTTTTAAGCTCGTTAAAAGCGCACTCGCACTCTTCCGTCCATACTATCTCCTCTTTCCTGTTCTTTCCTTTCAGTGCCCGAGTCAGGGGTTCAGCAATAATTGCGTAATTACGTATATAGCGTGCGTAATAACTGTCCTAAGGTAACTACCTCTTTAAGACACGCCCGGTTAGAGCGCGAAAAAGAAACAGGCCGTGAGTATTTACAAGCATTAATTTATTTACACTATATAAATATTTACAACAATATTGATTTAAATTATTTAAAACATGACTTCCCATATTCCTAATGGGATTAAAACCAATTTCAGGTAAACCAAAAACAAATACAAAAGTATATGTTGTCTCATAGACTAAAATGTGAAAGATGGTAATTAAAATGAAACTTAAAACATCCCTATGAAATATTTAAAAATCCTTAACACGGAGAGAGAGATCGAACAAATACAAAATAGGCAAAAAGTCCCAATTGGGTAACTCACCAACATTGCTGGTCGAGTTGCGGACTTTCATCTTACTGGTATCCCACGCACTTCAAAACGGGGCTACTTTTTGCCCTCAAGTCCGAGAACATTCTCTTCGCTCCCTTTTTAAATTTCTGAAAACTCTCTCTCTCCAAGATTTTAAAACACGCCCCTGAGGCGCATACAACTACCTCATTGGATTCAGGGTCTTAACCCCTTGACCCCAAAGCCATGCCATTGGCTTTAGGCCTTCCAGAAACAAAAAGCCCCTTCTCAAGCCCCTGCGAAACTGATATGCTTTCGGGCACTAATTCAAAGCCGGCCGAAAACCCTATGATCCCTCCGAAAACGGACAAACGTCAAACCTTTCGGTGAAAATATGATCTCTAAAGAAACCTCCGACATTCTGTCTCCTATTCCGAGGAGAGCAGCTGGCCAAACGAAAAGGCTGACCCCCAAAATAAATAAGTAAACTCAAGATCGCAACCCCGAAAATATTGGATCATGGGTTTACCATGCGGCAATATACCTCCATTTCCCCATTAAAAAAATTCCAAAAATTAAAATTTCAAAATCCAAAAATTAAAATTTCAAAATTTAAAATTTCAAAAATTTTACCATCAAAAATAATAAGCAAATTAAAATATGCTGAGGCGCAGTACGCCTTCCCAAAATTACCTCCATTTCCCCATTAAAACATCAAAAATTCAAAAATTTCAAAAAAAAAAAAAAAAAATCAAAATTAAAAAAAAAACAATTTTATAATCAATACCATAAAGAAAATCAAAATGTGCTGGAGCGTAATCTGCTTTCCTTCCAGCCACTAAGAACCAACCTCTGAAAACAGAAGTTTCCTCCTGTATAATAAAACACATAGTAAAACATCATATTGCACAAAAGAAAAACAAAAAACAATTGGCAATATAGACACAATAAAATAAAATAAAATATAAAACAAACATGGTGAATAAAAATATAAAACAAACATGGTGAATAAAAATATAAAACAAAATGGTGAATTCAACAAAACAGAGAGTCTGTTATTTGTGTTGCACTTGCTGTAAAAGTCACTCAAACTAAAATGGTTTCTCATTGAATGTTTTTAGTTGTTTAAAAAACTTTGAATATTGTCCACCAAAAAGCACAAGCACTGGGATCAAGCATCCCTGAAAATTGTTCACTACGTGGTGTATTTTGTTGGTCCCGTCTTCCTTCAAAAATTTTCATAGTACTTTCATACGTTCATTGTTTATGACAAATGTTTATGAAATATTATCAATGTGGAGAAAGTTTATCACCAAAAGTTGTTGTTGATTGACAGCATTGATGAGGAGTGTCTATTCTGTGCTAACCCCATAAACACATAGTAAAATATTGAACACGATGTCCGATGTCTGGCCGTAAGAGAACACCATGATTGGAATCTTGAACCGTTTGTCTTGTAGAAAACAGGAACGTGGAACTGTCTGCATTGTAAAAAGTAGAGCAGAAAACCATCTGTACTGTAGAAATGACAGGAACGTGAAAATGTATACCTTGACAAAAATGGTAGAGCAGAAAACCATCTGTACTGTAGAAATGACAGGAACGTGAAAATGCCTGTTCTGTATACCATGTCTGACACTTGTAAATTGTTTATAACGAAAAGCATGTCTGTGGCTATAAATGTTTATACCCCTTGTACTTGGCATTAACATAGACAGTTCTTTCGTGTAGTCGGGCACTTTTACGTAAGAAAAAAAAAAAAAACACCGGTGGAATCTTCTGCACCCCGTCCGTAGAGGAAAACCAACACAGTAATTGGCTCTGTGCTGATCTATCTGTACAACATATTACAAAGCCGTATTCAGTCATCGAAGATTTTTTTATAGAGTTGGCATGTGCCTGCATCCGGTCACCTGTTGACCCGAAAACTGAAAACTGTTCAATTGTATAGGTGAAAACTGTTCAATTGTATAGGTGTAGCACCTTCCGTGCGCATCACCTTGGAGTTTTCGTGCTGTGAAATTTTCAGCAAACTGCTTCAACACAATTATGAATAATTTATATACAAAAACAAAATATATACAGACTGGCCTAAGTGGCGGGAAAGTTACCACCAAGAGACCCAGCCAATATGCACTTTATTCTTCTCTCCCTCCGAGAATAAAACATTTTAAAATAAAATTGCAAAACTTCCTAACTGCATAAACATGAAAGTAAAAATGTATAAAATTTTACCCCCTTACATAATAAACTTTACTCCTTTACATAGAAAAAACTTTAATGCCAAAGGCAACTTTACGTTAAATAACATGTTTCATATACCATGAAATTCAAAACTCAAAACCATAAAATATCACACAAAATTTTCATAATTAAATTACATGATCTAAACTAAAAAATGTCTATTCAAAGAAAAAAAAATCAAAATCATCCAACATATTAAAATACCTCATTAATTGCAAGTTACAGAAAATTATACATTTCCTGCCAAAAATGAATGTTTCAAACCCATTCGAAAATTTTACGTGTACCTATGTCTAACCCGTCGCTAATACTTGACTTTATCTCATATTTACAGTGTCTTACTGCATAAAAAAACTCTTTTGTTTTCTATTTATTCTCTAGTTTATATATCTCCCAAACGTGTACCTTTCAGAAAATAAAACCACACCTCGCAAAATTTTGCTTGAAATACGAAAACCCTCTTCTTACTTTCGAAGGGAAAATTTACCCTAAGTGCAATTTTTTGTTTCATTAAGCAAAATCATCTTATTCACTTATTTCCTCACTTCCTTTATTTTCTTTACAAAAGGGTTTTAACACACTTTTTATTAATACTTTCACAACTTTATGCATTACGCCTTATTTTCCTTAAATTAGCCTTATGCTACACCTTAAATTTTCCCTTTTTATAAAAATGAAATACCATTCACTTTCATTTTATATCTTATCCATATCATCTATCATGAAAATACCACTGATTCCAATCGCACTATATCCTAGCATATTATTTACTGTAAAATACCTATTTAACCATGACAATTTATGTAGGTAAAGAGATAACACCCTAACAATAAAATCAAAACACAAGAGAAAACACCATATATTTTTCTTTTCTTTTCTTTTTTTAGAAACACTACTTAAAGAAATGCTAAATTAGTGATATTATTATCCAACTGCATTCTCCCACAACTACATTTTATAGCCTTTTATCTTCCAATGCTTTGTTAGCGTTCAACATACCCGAAGGAAAAAATATTAAATCTCACCCTTCTTTCCTAAACTACCCATAGAAACTAAAAAAAATCTCTCCGTTCAGAAAATATGCTGGAAACTGTCACTTACCCTACTACGTGTAACGATTTAAGAAAATTATTGTATCCTTAAATTGATTCCCTTTTGAGCCCCGTCGTTACCTAACAAACATATCATATATTCTATTCCGAAATATTTATTCAATTATGTGTGTTTTAACAAAAGTAAAATATAAGTGAATGTAGGAAAGTACCCTTTACAGACGATAAAAATTATTGAATAAAAGTTAAGAGATACAAAAAAAAATGAAATACTTTTTCTTTTTTTAAATAAATCCTTTCAACGTTATGTGTCTTCAGAAGATGAATGAGACCCTTTGTTGATCACTCAAACAGTCTGATCCAATCCCCAATGTATAGAAACAAACACTCTAAATCCCAAACATCACACAATTCTGCCCGCAGAAAAATATGTGACTAAGGTCAAATTATATATCCTACCAACAATTGTTAAAAAGGCTTATTTATTTATTTATTTATTTATTTATCAAACTTAAAAATTTACTATTTTTGTTGTTTGTTCTTTGACTGTTATCTTTGTCACTTTATTAGAATTCCCCTGTAAACAAAAGTTTCCTTAGTAATTAAAATTTTGTTTCCATTTCGGTTGCAAATTGAATTAATATAATATCTATTTATTTTCATTATTTATTATTATTTTTTTATAATTACCTTTTAGCGAAAAATAATATACTTATTATTTTATGTATTTTAATTCCCAATAACCAAACTAACTCTCTGCAACTGAAACAATGAAGCAATGTCATTCTATTACCCACTGGTAACTTAAGCTTACTCTGCCCAAAAGAAAATAAAAAAAAAGTCTCTCTACTTGTCCACTCACCTTTGAAAATGTATATTTTCGTCGATTATCTCCTCCAATATCCCGTACAATATATCTGCTAAAACCACTCCTCCTTTCTTTGTAACCATTCTGTGGGTTTTGCGTTTTGTCTGTGAAAATGACTCTTTTTGGAGTGTGGAAGAAACCCCCATCGCGACATATCAAATTTCAACCTTGTGGTCAAACAGAAGAATGTTGCCCCTTTTGAAAACATCTGTGTTGTGTGAACAAGAAACCGTGGCCTGTACGAAAACTTTGGAGATCCCTGTGTTTGCCATAAAATTAAAACCGTCAAAGTTAACTGAGATAAAAATTGAAAAAAAAAATTCTGTTGCCTTAAAAAATTCGATTATCTAACCAACTCACATTCTATATTTTATTTTCAGAACCATTTGTAAAATTTTTGTAAACTCGTACCCATAACATATAAAAGGTTTATTATTATCTCACTTTACTTCCAATTCCAGCAAAAAATTTTGTTCGAAAACTAAAAATCACTCAAATGTGTATTAATTAAATAATCTTCGCGACCAAAATTATAAAATGTCAAAAATGAAAATTTGTCCCAAAAATACTATACCAAAAATTTTAACTGAATACGACAAAACCAACCAAAATATTTAGTATTCTGTGTATATCACCCTAGGAGTTTGTCTGAAAGAATAATTTTTATTAGTGCGAGAAAAAGACACTTGTTGATGTGTATCGGTCGGAGTAGGTAATAACGGCGATTTCGAACAAGATGTATGTGTGTGTGTGTCCGCTGTATCCGAGATGCTAGTGGGTGTATTTACATTTGTGGGTAAATTTCTGTGTGTCTCCTGGTCCCATAGAAAAAATGGAGTTTCGGATTCTCCGCATGTCTCTTGTTTTTTTTAAAGCAACGGAATACTCTGCGACTCTTCAGTTGTCTGCTGGTTATTTTCGATTTCATCAATTTTTAAATGATCCCGCCTTTCAATCATAAAACGCAAGCGATTTATGTGTGCCCTAAAGGTCTTGGAATAAGGCATATTTATCTGTTTTATGTCATAAATAAATCTGTTTATTTTTTTACCACTCTGTAAGGTCCCAGCCATTTAGCCTTTTTAAACGATTTCACGTGATTTTTCAAAAATACTTTTGATGTGGATCTCAAAATTGGATCAAAATATACTTAATCAAAAACATACAAAAAATTTAAGAAATATACAAACAGATTAATACCAACAAAAATTTTCAAACCATATCGTGGATCAAAAATGTTTGCCTCACAAAAACAAAACTGATATACATTTCCTCTCGATATACATAAAAAATCATTATCCAAACACAGTTATTGAATATATTCCCATGGGAAAAAGAAACCGTTTTTTTTTATCTCTACTTAAATTTAGAATAAACATTCTATCTAAATTATTTCAAATAGACTCAAGAAAAGATTTTTTTTTTGTACTTAAAATAGCATCTATCTAATTTCACTTCCAAAAAATTTCTTGATGTTACCATTTTCCCCAAAAAATTCTTAAATTCCAAAAATTTTTAAAAATTCCCCATTTACATGTAAAATGCAATCAATGACATAGATAAAAACCAAAAAATATATATATACACACTACTGCAAATTTCAATTCTTTGTATTTTATCAATATAACATTAAAATAGCACATATTTTCATGGCAAATGAAACTGTTTCTACCTTTATCCAATGTTTAAAAATTTCTTCTAAAATTTTCATTAGCTTAAAAATTTCTTCTAAATTTCTCATCTTCTCATAATAAAATTTACTTATTACTAGGGAAAAGCAAAAAAAATTATTGCAGATATTGACATTTACTATTTGCTTTATTAATTCATTTTTTTACCATCTTTCCAAAAAAAATTTTCTTGGTTAGTGAACCAAACATAATTCATATCCTGGTCTAAGGCACCAATTTATTTTGTCCTAAGGTAACTACCTCTTTAGGACACACCCGGTTAGAGCGCGAAGAAGAAAGAGGCCGTGAGTATTTACAAGCATTAATTTATTTACACTATATAAATATTTACAACAATATTGATTTAAATTATTTAAAACATAACTTCCCATATTCCTAATGGGATTAAAACCAATTTAAGGTGAACCAAAAACAAATACAAAAGTATATGTTGTCTCATAGACTAAAATGTGAAAGATGGTAATTAAAATTAAACTTAAAACTTCCCTATGAAATATTTAAAAATCCTTAACACGGAGAGAGAGATCGAACAAATACAAAATAGGCAAAAAGTCCCAATTGGGTAACTCACCAACATTGCTGGCCGAGTTGCGGACTTTCATCTTACTGGTATCCCACGCACTTCAAAACGGGGCTACTTCTTGCCCTCAAGTCCAAGAACATTCTCCTCGCTCCCTTTTTAAATTTCTGAAAATCTCTCTCTCCAAGATTTTAAAACACGCCCCTGAGGCGCTTACAACTACCTCATTGGATTCAGGGTCTGAACTCCTTGACCCCAAAGCCATGCCATTGGCTTTAGGCCTTCCAGAAACAAAAAGCCCCTTCTCAAGCCCCTGCGAAACTGATATGCTTTCGGGCACTAATTCAAAGCCGGCCGAAAACCCTATGATCCCTCCGAAAACGAACAAACGTTAAACCTTTCGGTGAAAATACGATCTCAAAAGAAACCTCTGACATTCTGTCTCCTATTCTGAGGAGAGCAGCTGGCCAAACGAAAAGGCTGACCCCCAAAATAAATAAGTAAACTTAAGATCGCAACCCCGAAAATATTGGATCATGGGTTTACCATGTGACAATAACCACTGAGGCCTAAAAACTGCCTGATTTGGGTTTTATTTCGAGGCGTCCGAAGGTCTAACACCGCTTTAATTTTTGCCTCGGTCGGCGTCCTTTGACCGTTCCCTACCATGTGTCCTAAGTATTTAACACAACTCTGCCCAAATTTGCATTTGGCAGGTTTTATCGTTAGTTTGGCAGAAGCGATTTTCCTCAAAACAACATCCAGGTGTTTTAAATGTTCACCCCAGGTCTCTGAGAAAATGGCAACGTCGTCCAGGTACGGGACACAAAACTCCTCACAACACTGTAACAATTGTGCCATGAACTTGGAGATACAATAGGGGGCGTTGACTAAACCGAACGGAAGCACTAACGGTCGGTACGTTCCGAAGGTCGTGACGAACGCAGCTAACCTTTGAGCCCTAGGGCTCAAGGGGATCTGCCAGTACCCCTTGGTCAGATCAATTACCGTAATGAACATCGCTGACGACACCTTCTCTATCCTATCATCCATGTTAGGTAGCGGATAATATTCTGTGCGAATAATTGAATTTAACCGCCAGTAATCGACACATAATCTCGGGTCCTTCCCTGGACTTTCCACTAGGATTATGGGTGAAGTGTATAATCTGACTCCCCAACCTCAATGATTTTTAATTCCAGCATTCTCTTAATCTCCCGTTTCACAATATCGTTCTGTTTCGGGGACGTCCTATACGGTTTAGAGCGCACGGGTTTATTACTTATGAGTTCGATATCGTGCTCTATTAAATGCGTTCTGCCTGGATCATTTGAAAATAGATTTTCATGCGATTTCAGTAACTTCCTTAACTCTTCAATCTGTTCTGAAGTGTACTTTTCTCGTAACGCACTGTCTGTGACGATTTCCTCGAAATCAAAAATGTTGGGATTAGCTACGGGATATGAAATATCCAACTCCGAATCCTTCGTTTCCTCTGCAACATTTTCGCTTATTAAAACATTCACGCACTCCACGCGCTGGTGGTATGGTTTTAATAAATTTACGTGGTACACTTGTACCTTTTCAGATTTCCCTGGCATCCTTACAGTGTAATTTGTCTCAGATAATTGTCTCTCAATAGTCCCGGGACCTATCCACTTAACGGCTAATTTATTCGGCCGGTGCGTCGCCAAAATCAAAACCTGATTCCCTGCCTTAAATTCTCTTTTAACGGATCCCTTATCATAATACCCCTTTCGTTTTATTTTTTTATCTGTCTCCGTTTCCGAAGCCAGCTGTTGACAATGCCTTAATCGGTTTAAAAGGTCAAATACATAATCCGTGACCACGTCATCTGTTATCGGCTCGCGCGCCCACTGCTCGAACAATAGAGTCTCCGGCGTCCGAAGGTTCCTGCCGTGAACTAACTCGGACGGACTAAATCCAGTAGATTCGTGGGTGACATTGCGTAATGCCAGCAAGACTGAGGGCAAATGTCGCTCCCATTCAATACCGGTTTCGGCGCACATTGCACGCAAAAGTCTTTTAATCGTTCGGTGAAATATCTCGACTGGATTTGACTGGGGGTGATAAATAGAACTATGGGTGATTTTCACTCCAAACTTTTCGAAGAACGTCGTAGTCAATTTGCTAGTGAAATGGCTTCCATTGTCCGATTGGACTTCCCTCGGGTATCCAATGCGGCTAAATAACAACAACAGGACATCCGTTACGTTCTGCGAGCTTACCGTAGATAAGGGTATAGCTTCAGGATATTTAGAGGCTATGTCAATACAAGTTATGAGGTACCTATTATTTTTCGAAGATACCGGCAGCGGCCCTACGGTATCTATGTTTATTTTTGAAAATATTTCTGAAATCACAGGCACAAGTTTAAGTGGGGCTTTTTTCTTTTCTAATGATTTCCCCACCCGCTGACATGCATCGCAAGTTTTTACCATTTCTTCGACGTTTTTAAAGCATTGAGGACAAAAATAGTGTCTCAAAAGCTTATCCTTGGTCTTAGTAGTTCCCATGTGCGAACCAAAACCTTCATGACAAAGACTTAATATTTTTGATCTATACTTAGTGGGAATCAACAGCTGTTTCCTAACTAATCCTCGGAGATCTGTCGATTTTCTGAACAGTAATTCGCGTTCAATTACAAATTCCGACGTTTTATTTTGCTCTACTTTTTCCCAGAGAGACTTTAAATTTCGGCATTTTTTCTGTTCCTCTAAGAATTCAGTAGCGTCTACGTTTATTAATTCTTGCGTAGGGTGTGGTTCAACCGGAGGTAAATCAATCGGTTCTTCTTCCCCCTCTATTAATTCTTCATTTTCCGCCACATTTGCGGGTTCTGACTCAATCAATTTTAATTTTTCATTGGAATTTCCTTTATTTCCCGTTTCCGCGCTCCGTTTTGTTTCTTCGGCCGCTTTTCTAGATTTGCTTTGACTCCTCGTAATCATAGCATTAATTCTTTGGAGGTTATCCTTATTTGATTCGATTAATTCCTGACTTGAGTTCCCCAACAGATAGTGATTCATTTCTACTGATTTGCCCACGATGGCTGCCTTGGTCCGAATTGTTCCGAATTCAGTGCTTTCCAAAATCACACGGGCTAGCGGTAAACACTTAAAATCATTTCCTAAGGGTTGCTTTACTCACACGGTCTCTCCTGTAAAGTCTTCAGGTTTTACTAAATTGATGGACGCAAGATCTATGCTACTCCCGCTGTCACGAAGTATAAGCGTATCTATGGAATTCACTTTCGCCGGGCTTAAACAGGGTTTAAACGACGTATTAATATATATTATTATAATCTATATTATTTATAATCTCCGCGCCCCTTTTTGATTCGGTACAGTTCGTACTGATGTGTCCGATTTTCCGGCAGAGATAGCACGTTACACTTTTCTTTCGTTCGAATTCCTTCGTTCTCCAATCGTTATTTGTCTGGTTAGCACTCGACCCATTTTTAGGTCCGTTACTATTTACATCCACCCTTTTCCCAGCTTGGGTTTGTTCGGTTGTTTTTGAGCGGTCTACAAATTTCCTTTCGGGAGGTTTAAAAATTTGGGGTTTCTTTAGAAAACGTCTAGATGCCTCGTAATCATCTAATTTCTTCGCTAGTTCGCTTGGCCTGTTAACTTTTCCCCAATTTTCGATGAAGTGTTCTTTCACTTCGGCCGACACGCGTCTTTTTAATTGGTCCGCCACCATCAATTCTTTTAAAGAATCAAAATCCTGAACCTCTATTTCTCTTAACCATCCTTCGAGATATGCCCGTAACTCAAAAACGAGGTCTTTCTAGAGCTCTCCTTCCCGTTTTTTATGCGTTTGGAATTTGGTCCTAAGGGTCTCTGAGTTAAGTTTATAAACCTGTCCATCAGTACCGACTTAATATGCTCATAGTCATCGACTTTATCTTCGGGCTCTCTAATTATAATTTCGGCGATCTCAATCGGTATCAAACTAAGTAATTGAGTTACCCATTCCTCCTTATCGATCCCATTCTTACGAGCTTGACGCTCAAATAATGTCAGAAATAGAGCCATATTCGACTTTTCGGGTTCATATTTCTGCATCACAGATATTAGATTTCTAGGGGGTCTCGCTCCCTCGTGACTCGACGAGGCCAAGCTAATAGTTTCCCCACTTTGAGCCAAACGTAACTTTCCAAGTTCGTATGCCCGTTCCTCTCTTAATTTTTCTGATTCCGATTCCCTGGATTCATGTCGTTCCTCTATAATCGTCTCTAACATGGCCTTAATACCTGGTTCGTCAAAATCTGGACTCTCTTGAATTTTTTTTACAAGGTCGATTACTTTCTCGTCATCTCCCAACTCTAGACCTAGTTCTACAACGAGGCTTTGAAGATCAGTTTTTCTATGCCTTTTAAGAAACGCCATCTCACTTAATTCGTGAATTCACGGGGAATCACTAACACAATGCTTTAATTATAACTACAATCTAGTTTCTAAAACGTCCCTTTCCAAAGGTCAATACTCACTGTACCTATAATTTCTCCCACAATACAGTAATCCCTCTTCCCAGCTTAACCATAAGACTCTCAGCCGAAAAAGGGGGAGAATTCCTTTCAATCGCAACTGCCTGGGGTGTGTCAAGCACGGCTTAACTATCTCCAACAGTCCCAAGCCTTTACGGATTATAACGCACAATGCCTATCTCCTTACTGACTAGCAATGGTTGTACAATTTACATTGAAGAAAACTCGTAGTTGCAATAAAACTTTTCCAAAAGATTTTATCTTGGTCATTCAATAATAATTATTCGGACTCTTATGCCATAATTTAGATAAGTTTAAATGCAACTTCCAACGCTATGCAATATGATTGTACGGCAATAAATTAACTTAATGTAAGACATATATAATAACACTTTTTCAAAAAAAAAATAGTTTACTAAACTGGAATATTTTAAAAATAGCCTTTCCCTTAATTTATGTGATTTAGATAACTTAATTGCTCAACATCCTTCACAGCACCCAGACTTACATGCCGTTTGACAGTTACGCAATACAACAATTTAATCTGGTTCTTAATTAATTTAGCTATTTCTCACAAATTACAAATTAATATTTTCCTACCAAAATTTTGTTTGCCTCCAAAGAATGAGTCAGGCTTACCTCGTCTGACGACCCTCGCTCTGCGTCGATGTCATTCAGCTCAATGATGATGCGGTCTCCTCTGACGTAATCTTTCACCCCAGGATGACTCGCAACGGTTTCGGAAGGGATGTGGCACTCGCTCCTGGACGGGATGTCCTCTTAAACCTCCTGGACGGGATGTCCTCTTAACTCTTGGACGGGATGTCCTCTTAAACTCTTGGACGGGATGTCCTACAGCTCCAGTCCGCAGTGGTCCGGTCTATTGACTTGCTTCAACTTCTTGATGAAGTGTGGGCCTGTCGTCCTTAATTTGACGATTAATTTATCCAACTCAGCTGCCACCAATATGGCTGTGGCGTAGTGGTAGCGTGGGTTTACAGTCACAGCCAAATAAATCTCGAGTGACTTCAATTCTTTATTTGTTTACAACAATTCGGTAATATACGCATTAGGTTACAAAGGTACCCAAATCTGAAGTGAGGCGAATAGTCCACTGAGGTCACTCTGACGTGTTCAAGAAAATGTCCAAATCAATTTCCCGTGGAAAGGCTATGAGAGGTGATTCTCTGGCGAGGTTTCAAGATGAATTCTCTCGCGAATCTTCGAGATGAAACTGACGTAAGTCCGCGATGTGGTGACGTCCTGTCACTGCAAATGTTAGACCCAGGTGGTTTAAATTTTAGACTAGTGGTAGTCTATATGGATCGAGTCCTACAGGGCACTCGATCTTTCTTCCGTTCCCGTACTTAGGTCTGGAACTGTCGCAGAAGGCTTCTGCTCCAAAAACAATAGTACAGGGCCTATGCCCGAGAAGCCCTCTCTTTCCAAAAAGACGAGCTCTCTTGTCGAAGATCAGATCTTATCTGCTCTCGAAAACTCTGCTCCGGTCGCCCTCAGAAAAAGAGCCACCAGGGGCCAATTTTCTCTCTATTTTTTTTATTGGATCTAAATATCCGTGATGTCATTTTTCTTGAGTCTCATTTGTCCGGAGATTCGTGCCAGTAAGTCTAGGGGACACTCCCCTCACGTCTGGAAGCTCAAGTCCACGCGATCACTCAAGGCGGTTCATGCCAGCTTAGCCTTTCTTTTTAACTGTCAATTTTCTAGACTTGGTGGCGAGGGATTCGCGACGTCCATTGTTCTGGTGACCTCTGCCATGTTTCACATTCAAAGGGTCTGGAATGAATCTTTGTGCCCGGTCTGGAATTTCCAAGCCCCAATTCCATTTCGGGGGGTGGATTTAATTACGGCGTCATTTGGTGAATTAATTTAATTCGCACAATACTTTGAGTAATACTTTTGAATTTGAACTCAAATAGTCATCTGCCGTAAGAATAACTTATTTTACGTCAATAACGCTTGACGACATTTTGGCGACGAATTTGGTTGAATGTCGCCAACTTGGCGACTTTTTTAAATGTTGTTAAATTGACGAAAAACTCGCCAAATGGATAAAGATGAAGCTAAATCAATGAAAATGATGACTCATTGACGAAAATTCAGTATGTTGGAACGAATATAAGTATCTACTATAAGAATAACATTTTTTACTTTCCTTATATACATAATGTATAAGGAAAGTATTGTGACGGGGTCGAAAATTCGAATTCGAGTTTTCGACGGGAGAGCACGTTTCAAGCATCCCTGATCATGTATCAAACATTTTTGAAGTGATGTCTGTGTGTGTGTGTGTGTGTGAATGTATGTGTGTGTGTGTCAGTGAGTCTGTGGAGACGATAACTGACGAACGAATGGACCGATTCGAACGAAATTTGGTACAAAAATCACAATCCGTAAATACTGGAAGCTTATTGTTTTTAAACGCAAACGAATGCTCAGAACCCCCCTAAATTTTTGAGTGAAATTTTGAAAAATTCGTCAAAAAATCAAAATCTCCAATAAAGTTACGGAAATAGACATTTCCTATGTAATTTTTCATTAGAAAACGATTGACATAAATTTTAAAACGCTAACATGAACCGTTCTCGAGATATTGCACATTTTTCAAAAAAATTATCAAAAAGTCATAAAATAAAAAAAATATTTCCTATTGAGAAGCATGTTCACTTTTCATGTGTAACACCATGCGATAAATTGGGTGACATCATTCTTGTGGATCTAGCTCTTTCCATTCATTAAAAAAGATACTTTGAGTAATACTTTTGTATTTGAACGCCAATAGTTATTTATCTGCTGTAAGAATAACTTATTTCTTCGTTCATAACGCTTGGAGAAATTTTGGCGACAAATTTGGCGAAATGTCGCCAACTTGGCGACTTTTTAATTTTTGCCAAATTAACTAAAATCCCGCCAAATGGATAAAACTGACGCTAAATCAATCAAAATGACAACTAATTGAAGAAAATTGAATATCTTGGAAAGAATATAAGTATCTACTATAAGAATAACATTTTTTTAACTGTAAAAGTAGTAAATTCATTGCATTATATAAGGAAAGTCATGTGTTGCCACATTAGATTTTTTTAACTGTAAAAACAGTAAATTCATTGCATTATATAAGGAAACTCATATGCTGCCCATATCAGATTTTGATTCATATTGTAATCACCTTTTCATCGGCAACTAATTTTCAAAAAGGAAATGTTCAAAAATAAAAAAGATGGCCATATCTTTGGCACAGTAGCTTAATGTAGTATATATGTAAATTGGCATAAGGAATCCCGACTGTACTTTCATATGTTTAATGAAAAGTTTATCGTTTAATTAAAATTTGCCTCACATTTAAATTGCTCTGTAAAAAGAAATGTTTTTAACGATTTACGAAAATAGAGTAAAGTTGTTTTGTTTATATTTTTGTTTATTTGTAAATAACCATCTGCAATTCTTTGCATATAATAATTTCATACCACTATAGAACATTTTTCAACACTTTTCCTACAATTATTTTTTGAAGCTGTACAGCCAGTGATCTTAATTTCTTTTAATTGAATTTTATATTGAAACAAAATTTTAAACTATATGTTAAATATGTACATAATTACAAGATCAAATTACATTTTAAACTTATCTGTTGTGTTTATTTATTGCAACCATATTCTGGATTTGTAATTTGCAAGGATTTCATAAATAACACAAATTGTTTGAAACGTCATGCAATAAATGTTTAAAATTATATTATGTACGGAGAATTTGAAGCAGTAAAATTTTTATTAGATAAGTCACATACCCGCAAATGCATATAAAAATATCGTCTGCTGCTTTTAATACGTAAGACGATTTTTACTGACATATTTTATCAATCCAAGAACAGGGTGTTATCCCAGAGTAATTTTTTTAACTATTCTTATTGAGAGTTATTGAAAATTTTAAGAATTCATTTATGAGTTTTATAAAGGTAGTCTCTATTTCAGACAGTTTATCCTGAGTTCAAATGAAAGATCAACCTGTTTTTACCTAGCCTGCAACAGTACCAGTTTTTCGAAAACGCATTACCAACCTTGTTATTGTTGAATTTTTTTGGATTTTAGAGCCATGGGTATTTCAACAGAAACTATTGAATGGCTACAGAAATTTTGATATAAAATAAAAATTCTTTCACTCTATAGGAAAATGCTATGTTCTTGAATTAAAACTAAGGTCTCTCATTATCGTTTGAAAAGGTAATGACCGTTTATACAGATGAACTTGAAAACAGCAGACGATTTTTCCGATATACTTTTGAGGTTATGTTAATGCCACCTAATTGAAAAAAAAACTTCTACTTCTTCAATTTCTTGGTACATTATATAATTTTAAATTTTGATATGTAGGAATTTTTCACCCCCCTTTTAATTTATTTTTAACGACTAATATGATTTCTGTTTAATATTTAAAATGTTATTTAAAACATTGGATTTATGACAAGTGCCATTTGCAAATTTGATATGTAGTTTCGAATATAGAGTTTATCTTTAACATAAATGTTAAATGAGGAAAATGTTAAACGCGGAACATATTTTTGACACTTCGTTTAATTTATGCATTTAATACATCTTTCATACTATGTTTAAATCTATTGTATGGCCTTCAGCGATGCACCAAACGTACTCTGTTCTTTTGTTATTATATTATACAGGCATATTTGACTTTTTAATAAAGTTTTTATTACTATAAGTCGTTTGGTTTTATTCTGGTGAGCTGTTAAAATATACATATTTATGTAATGTTAAAACGCACCTTTCTTAATTTCAGGTGGGAGGAGGTGGGTGGTTTCTCAGGATATAAAAATAAATTTAAAAATTCACGAGAAACAGTGATAAGAGTAATAATAACTTTCTAGAAGAGTTATAGAATAACCCCTAGATGCAATAATACGAAAAGCTAAACGAATTTGCTCAACGAAAGCAAACGAAAAGCTTAATGAATTTAAACAAGAAAGATCAATCATGCTTAAAGCATTGATTATGAAACACTTTCCAACTTCAATGCAATTTTATTTAAACAAGTCTAAAATGCAATACATTCCTCGGTAATATTTTGAAACTTATCACAATACTGCATTGATTTATTATAGTTGAAAACTTAAACATTCATCCAAAAAAATGAACTTCATTCAAATGACGGCATTGAAATATAAATTGCTTGGTTTAAACATCTCTAAAATGTGATATATTACTCGGTAACAATTTTAGAATTATCATAATACCTCAATAATTTATTATATTTAAAAACTTCATCGAAAACAACTGAAATTCATTCAAATGACGTCATTGAAAAAATAACACGCCTGGCTCTCTCTAAAAAAGCAGCATTTCATTCATAAATAATTTCCCATTCATGTCATTCATCACAATACTATAATAATTTATTTTATTTAAACATTTTGTTTGAGACCATGGAGCTACAAAAAATTAAACTCTATGCTTGAAACTTCATCGAAAAAAATCGTCCTTCTCTTTATGAAATCAATTAATATTTCATTCATATCAGCCATGCAGACTCCATGGACTAAATTATTTTGTGTTAAAAAAATACAGGAATTCTAATACAACTCATTCTATATATTTTGCTGTTTACATTTTACATAGGTGAAAAATAGGCTTAGTTGTAGAAATAATCAAATTTAGATGAGCATTTAAACTCAAATATATTGTCATTGCGTTATTTCAGTATGTAGATGCACAGAATTTAAGCAAAAATAAAGTACGGATACAACACTCAATATGAATTAAAAAGAACTTTAAAAAATCACGATTTTGAAACAAGATGGATGCCATATATCATTTTGAAGTGGGTCATGTGATCGTTTCATATCATGGTCACGTGATCGTTTCATATAAGAGGTGTAATTATTATTTTAATTTTTATTTAAAAAACTACCGAATATATTTCGCTGAATTTTTTTTTTATTTTATGGAACAATTTGAATATTACCTAAAATTTTCGAAGCAATTTGTGAATTTTAAATCCGCTTAAAAAATGCTTGGAAAATTAGGTCCCATAGGGCTCAATGTATTTCATTTTCTCGACCCGGGTTCAATCCAAAACTAATTGGGTGATATTATTCATTTATATTCCCATAGGTTCTACAGACCGTCTGAACAACATACTAAAATTTCATTTGGATTAAGTCATTTTTACGGCAGTTATCGTGCTAACGGACAGACAGACAGACAGACAGACAGACAGACAGACAGCCAGAATGAACAAAGTCATAAACACTTTTCAACTTTGTTATAAAGTGTTAAAAAAATTGAAACCGTATTGTTAAAACATTGATGCAATCATAATTCAAAGTATTTCTTTCACCATTCCTTAACGATCTACGAACATCTATATTAAAATTTCAGAAAATAAAAATTAAATATTGAATTTTTCCAATACTTTTCGAATCCTGGTATAGCGAAACTTAACCGCATTGAGAAGGCATACAAACCATATAAAGTACAATATTTAGGTGCAGATGTATTTACAGATCGCAAAATCTCTAGACATATTCTAAGCTTATCTATCTTAGATCTGCATTGATAGAGAGAGGCTGCTTATATAGCGGAGTGACATATCCGATTACAATCATACTAGCGTTTGTAAATTCGCTATACATACCATATACAAATGCTTTGCTATACATACCATATACAAATGTTGCACTTTACATATTTTACAGGATGCTCCAAAAAGATTGAAACGCGCTTTAATTCTTTACCTGTTGGAGATAAGTGGGCAATGTAAATTGCAAAAATGTTGAAAGTAAAGTTGGAAATAAGACTACGTTAATTAAATAGTCCTCCCATTTATTTTCAAAAAGTGACACTTTCTAAATTTTTATACGAACTCCTTAGACAAATTTGGCCAATCAGAAAATTTTTAATGCAACAAGATCATTTAAAAACCCGTATATCTGTCTTTAAAATTAAGCGAGTTATATTAAATCGAAAATTGAACATTGCGGCGACCATATATCAAATTAGAAATATAAATTTGTGACATAATCACAGAAAAGATAAAACTGGATGATAATACATAGGATACCCAACCGCGCAATATTGCGGCGTTAAACTTCGTTATGTCTGACTTCTCAGGAGATGATCAGGTGAAGATTAGATCACCTTATGTTTCACCTGAGCCTGAGTTTATTTCGCACGGCGAATGACATTTTTATTATTGTGGGCAAAAAAAATTGTCAATCAGAAATTTTTTAATTTTAATGCAACGAAATCATTAAAAAAACCGCATATCTGTATCTTTAAAATTGAGCGAGTTATATTTAATTGAAAATTGAACATTGTGAATGGGGACCCTATATCAAATTCTAAATGTAAATTTGTAACATATCACAAAAAAGATAAAACTGGATGATAATACATAGGGTACCCAACCGCGTAGTGAGTACCACTGCTTTATATGATCTATGTCTGTGTAATGCTTTATTTAGATGCATTTGTGTTTGTTAAAAATTTTTGACACATATTAACGTATTTTTGATCTAAACAATTGCCATCGTCAATTTGTTTATGATCCCTATTTTCACTGATGAAACAGCCTTTCACATGGTACGAAAAAGTGGCATAAGTCAGATTTTTCCTTTATCATAATTAAGTTGATTTTCAAGATACGGATATGTGGATTTCTTAATAATCTTGTTACATTAAAAATAAACTTTTTCCGATTGACCAAATTTGTCTAAGAGGGGTCGTATAAAAATTTAAAAAGTGTAACATTTTGAAAATGAATGGGAGGACTATTTCATTAACGTAGTCTTATTTCCTATCTTACTTTCAACATGTTTGCAATTTACATTGCCCACTTATCTCCAACAGCTAAAGAATTAAACAGCGTTTCAATCTTTTTGGGACACCTTGTATACAAATGTTTCGTTGTACATACAATATACAAATGCTTCGCCTATATATACCATATACAAATGCTTCGCTATACATACCATATACAAACTAATAAACATATAATACCATATACAAATACAATACTCAAGTGCAGATGTGTTCATAGATCGTTGAATCTGGGAACCTATTCTAAGCTTGTCGATCGTAGTTCAGAATTGAAAGATAGAGGGCGTTTCTATACTGGAGTGACATATCCTGTTGCAAACATACTAGTGACCGTAGCTTCGTTATAGGAACGCCTTTTATCGATCGAAGAATCCCAGCGGACAAGCTTAAAATAGGACCTCAGAAATTCCAATAGCTGTATATGACACGCAGATAGCGGTCGAATATGAATTCTCTAAAACGTTGGTACTGTTAGCTGCAGTCTTTAATAAAACTAATGAGGGAATTAATATGTTGGAAAGTTAATAGATAGCAAAATTTGAAAACTAATGAGGGACAAAACTAGTGAAGGAATTTAAACATTGAAAAGCCAATAGATATCAACGTTGGAACACTGATGAGAAAATTTAGCTAATAAAACTAATTTAAAATGAAATTAGTAAAACTTACGAGAGAATGAAACTAACAAAACTAATGATAGACATGAAACTAATAAAACTAATGACAGAATGAAAGTAATTTAACTAATGAGGCAATTCAAATGTTAGATAGCTAATAGATAGCAAAGTTAGAAGAAAAATGATGAATAATGAGGAAATTCAAATGTTAGATAGCCAATAGATAGCAATATTAGAAAAAATAATGAATAATGAGGTAATTCAAATGTTAGATAGCCAATAAATAGCTAAATTAGAAAGATAATGAGGGAATAAATTTAACAAAACTACTGAAGGAATTCAGATGCCAGATATCCGATAGATGGACCCTAATGCCAGTAGATCTGTAAAAAAGGATAGTTCAATTCAAGAAGTTCCTACTTGCTACAAAGTATGTAATGAAATAGAAAATTTCATAATGAGATTACAGTCCATATAAAATTGGATGTTTTAAAAAAAGAGCTCGTAAACCGCCGATACTAACACTACGCCAACGCTGCATACTAACTGTTTTGATTCACACAGCTTTTTAAGCATTTTCGACATTCATCTGTCAAACGTGAAACAACTCGTAAATCGAGGACTATTTCCCATGGAAAGATGCACAAAAACTTAGGTATGTAACTCGAGAAATTTTTGACCAATCACATAGATTCTCGTAGATTTTCAAATTCGTGAAAAAGTCATACAACATGGGAGAGGGAGGGAGGGGGGGGGGGAGAAGAAGTCCGTTAAAACATTATTTCTTCCCCTCCCATTTATCAGGGATTTAACATGATTAGAATTTGAAAATTTGTTGTTGGGCAGGAACATAAATAGTTTAAAAAAAAATTAATTTTTCACAATAGAAATTTTTGTTGATTTCTACGATATTTGTTATTTTGTAAAATTTGTCTGAATGATTTTCGCTATAACGATATCTTACTTTATATATGTTTTAAGGTATGTATATATTCATATACTAATTTATAAGCGTCTGAACTTTCTTCTGGCGAAATAGCTTATTGTTATTACACTTGTAAATCAAATATCAAAAAGTGAGAAAAACATAATTAATGCATGCTTGAACTTTAACTGAAATAGCCCAGCAGGAGTAAATTTCTTTTATGAAAACGCTGATGTGTAGATGTGTATGGAGGGTTTAGGAAGCGTATCCTTCCATGCAGACCCTTTATCATGAATAGTTAAGATATTTAACTTTTCATGTCCTTCATAAATACGGTAATGAAAATGAAAATGTTTCTCTAGACACTGTCTTAGTGCTGCCATCTAGTTTGAATAAGCGTAACAAATTCCGAGATTTTCAACCAGAATTTTTTTCCAAGATTGGTAATAAAGTTAGAAATGAAGGAATAAGAATACATATGTAACGAAAACTTAATTTTTACTTTTTATCGTATGATGAAGAAAGTATTGTTTTCCTTAAAAATTTCAAATTCGAGATTTTGACAGAGACGCTCCGTTTAGAGGCTTCCTGAACCCATTTTGAACACATTTGAAAAGATGTCAGTCTCTCTTTGTGTGAGGGGTATGAATACGATAACTCAAGATAGAATATACGTATTGCTAGGAAATTTTACCTGTAGGTACATTATGTAAAAATTCAACTAGAGTTAATTTTTACTGATTTCTATGAATAGAACTCTAATTATTCGAATTTTAAGATTTTTACAGAATTATTTGAAATGATGGTTTGCAGTTGGTTATTTGCGTAAATAATATTAAAATAGCGTATATTAGTACATATTATTGAAATTCTTCCAATTTATTTAAAAATAATTAAGTAATTTTTACAAAGAATGCAAAAAACAATAAATTTTTGAAGGAGCCGGGACACATGATGTATTTTCATTCTCTTTTACATATTTTGTGCAGTCATATTCGATTTTATAGATCATATTTATATATATATTATATATGTATATATATATATATATATATATATATATATATATATATATATGTATATATATATATATATATATATGTATATATATATATATATATATATATATATATATATATATATATATATATATATATATGTATATATATATATATATATATATATATGTATATATATATATATATATATATATATATATATATATGTATATATATATATATATATATATATATGTATATATATATATATATGTATATATATGTATATATATATATATATGTATATATATATATATATATATATATGTATATATATATATATATATATATATATATATATATATATGTATATATATATATATATATATGTATATATATATATATATATATATGTATATATATATATATATATATATGTATATATATATATATATATATGTATATATATATATATATATATGTATATATATATATATATATATGTATATATATATATATATATATGTATATATATATATATATATATATATGTATATATATATATATATATATATATATATATATATATATATATATATATATATGTATATATATATATATATATATGTATATATATATATATATATATGTATATATATATATATATATATATATATATATATATATATATATATATATATATGTATATATATATATATATATGTATATATATATATATATATATGTATATATATATATATATATGTATATATATATATATATATATATATATATATGTATATATATATATATATATATATATATATATATCTATATATATATATATATGTATATATATATATATATATATATGTATATATATATATATATATATATATATATATATATATATATATATATATATATATATATATATATATATATATATATATATATATATATGTATATATATATATATATATATATATATATATATATGTATATATATATATATATATATATATTAAAAAAAGTAGCTGCAGCCGCCGCTGTTTGACAAATTTCTCGTTTCTAGAAATTCTTTGCTTCGTACCGCAAAACCTATTTCATATAAAGATATGAAATTTGGTACACTTGTAGAAAAAGCCTATACGCTGAAATAAACTGTTTTTGATATATATCGTAGTTTAAGAAATATTTAATGTCAAAATCAAAGACAAAATATTTGAGCTGTGAATTCGCGTCCTGGATAGATTAATAACAGAAAGGCTAAGAATTTTGCAGTCAGGTACCTACATAGCTGAATTTTTGCAGAATGGAACCCCTTTTTTAATTTCGATGTAGTTTTTGAGATATTTTACTTTTTATGCACTTCAGAAGTAAACTTTTTTTCGCATCGACACGTCTAGCGAATTCTCTGTCTCGTACCGTAAAAACTATGGCATACAAAAGTATGAAATTTGGTACATTTATAGAGAAATAATAGGGTAACACGATGAAATAAACCGTTTATCAATTTAAACTTTAGTTTGGCATGAAATAGCTAGCGAAGCGAGCTCAGTGTCAAGGACTTCAGTTTTGGGATTCCCTGGGCTAAGAAAAGTCCCTGCTTTTACTTCCTGCGGAAATAGGCAGGTGATAGAAAAGAGATTTTTGAAAGTGGAATCTTTAGGAAAGATAGATATGAAGCGAGCGCAGCTAGTAGGGGGGCTTTCCGAAAAGGGTTGCGCCAGCGAAGGAGTGGGCGCAGAGATCTCCTAGTATATATATATATATATATATATATATATTTCTTCGTATTTTGTTCTGAATGTGATACATACAGAATCAAAACCGTATGAATGTATGAAAAACTTAAGTGGAAACTGACTGACCAGATATTTCATTGATAATTTGAATCTTACAAATAAAGTCTAATACGCGATTCAAATTTGCATTCGAATATCTCTTTGTACGGGATCTAACTTTTGATTTCGCAAATCGACACAAAATTTTGCAAATCGTTTTATTTATATTTTAGCTGGTATTGAATTTCAAGATGAGCGATTGGAAAAATGTTTCGTATGGAATGTTAATGGTGGCAAAGATTCACTCTCGATAATTTGCAAGAAAAATATATTTAATTATTTTATGTAGATAATAAATTCAGTTGAACTTTACCGTCTCATTTTATTTTTCGACTAACCATAGTGTGGTTAACATTTTGCTTCTTTTGTTTTCAGGCCTATGGAATGGCATGGTTGTACGAGGCATTTAACCAGGGCCCTATAATTCGGAGGGGGCCCCAAAACATGCGGAAAAATTATTCACCTTTTACCCTTATATGATCCATTTGATAATCTTAAACACAATTTTATGTTAAGATTTAATAGTTTAGCTTTATAAATATGCAGCCAAGCAAGTTAGTACAATTGATCGCTATGTTATTGCCACGCTCCATTATACATGGGCAATGACTACCAGGCGTTGCAAATGATGTGCCTTTGGATAAATTGGGTATTAATAGTAGTGACTGGGTATTTTATTTGTCCAACTATATTAAAAAAAATCTGATGTGGTGTGTAAAATATGACTTTTCATATATAATGCAATAAATTCACTCCATTTGCAGTTAAAAAAAATGTAAAAGATCTACGGTACTGTGTTTTTATAGTTGAATTGTACATTTTGCGATTTTCCGGATGACAACATGTAATACTATTTCAAAGTGCACATTTAACTTATGTTTCACATATCTAAATTAACAATTAACAATATTAATAGCATCCTCAATAAGCGATACAGTCTACATATTAAAATATTTTAATAATTAAGTCATCCGGCCACACAGTAAGTAACCGTAAGCCTTTGGGTTGGTCGTGTGGTCTGGGCCTTCCAATAATTAAGTCATGAATTAGGCACCATTTTCATTAATTTAGCGTCATTTTTGGAATTTTGACGAAATTTTCGTCAATCTGGGGCAAAATATTACCAACTTGGCAATACTTTCGTAGATTTGTCGGCAAGCTTGCCAAATACACCACCAAGTGTTACAGACAAAAGGAGAAAAGAACATTTCTTATATACTAGAACGTATGTCCGTCATATGACGGAAATCAGAATTTGCAAAACATTTCTTCGCATTTGGCGTCATTTTCATCAATCTCGTGATATTTTTGTCAGTTTGGCAATATTTAAAATAATCGCCAAGTTGGCGATGTCCCGCTAAATTTCTCGTCAAGCGTTGCGGACGGACGAACGGAGCAATGGCTTATTCTTATTGTCTGGTCTCTTATGTTCTTTCAAAGATATTGAGCTTTCATCAATTGGTCGTCATTTTATTGACTCAACGTCAGTTTTATCAATTCAGCGAATTTCTATCAATTGGGTAACATTTTCGTCAATTTTGCAACATTTAAAAAATCACCAAGTTGAAGATATTTCAAAAAATTTGCCACCAAAACTTTATCCGAAAGTTACGGACGGAAATATAGGTTTTTCTTATATTACTCGTAAATTTTTATATTCTTTCCAAGATATTGAATTTTCGTCAATTAGACGTCATTTTCATTGATTTAGCGTCATTTTTATCAATTTGGCGACATTTTCGTTAATTTGGCAATATTTAAAAAGTCGCCAAGTTGGCGACATTCCAACAAATTCGTCGCCAAAATCTCGCCTAACGTCATGGACGGAGAAATAAGTTATTCTTATAGCAGATAAATGACTATTGGCGTCCGACTACAAAAGTATTACCCAACGTATATTTTACCATGAATGGAACGAGCTAGATAAACGGGAATGATGTCACCAAATTTATCGCATGATATTACATATGAAAAGTGGTATTTCAGAATAGTTAATTTTTTTTTTATTTTATGTGATTTTTTGACAAATTTATTTGAAAAATGTGCAATATCTCGAGAACGGTTCATGCTAGTGTTCTAAAGTTTGTGCCAACCGTTTTCTAATAAAAAATCACAAAAATGTTTATTTGAGTAACTTTATTAAAAGTTTTGAGTTTTTGATGCTTTCTTTCAAAATTTCACTCGAAAATTTAGTGGGGTTCTGACCATTCGATTGCGTTTAAAAATAATAGGCTTCCAGTATTCACGGATTGTAATTTTTGTACCATATTTCGTTCGAAGCGCTCCATTCGTTCGTAAGATGTCGTCTCCAGAGGCTCACGGACACACACACACACACACAAACATCACTTCAAAAATGTTTAATTCGTGTTGAAGGATACTTGAAACGTGCTTTCCCATCGAAAACTCGAATTCGTATTTTCGACCCCGTCACAATACTCTCCTTATATATTATTACTATGTATATAAGGAAAGTAATAAATAAATATTTCAGCATTATCAAATGACTGAATGTTGTAGTACTTTTGACCAAAACTAAAGGAAAACAATAGTTGTTGTTGTTGAAACCCAGACCGTCCGACCTACCAGAAAGGTGTAAGGTAACTGATGAAAACGATAGTGTAGTAGCGATAAGGGGCCGTTCTCGAGATATTAAAACTTTTACTTTTCCACGTGGAGACGGTACCTCTATCGAAATAATTAAGCGAATTACATTAAATTTGGTAACTCGAATTTAATCGGTAACAGCAATAGTTTTGAGTGAGATCCAGTGAAAAGCAATCTCTAATTTCTGTTATTTTTACTTTCCTTACATACGTAGTATAATGTATAAGGAAAGTAAAAGATAATTAATAAAATATTAATTAAGTACTTGAGCTTTATCAATTTTTTCAGTTCTTACCCGTTTGGATTTCGCGATGAAAAGAGAACAGAAGACGCTTTAATTAAATTTATCAGTGAAATTAATAAGGGTTCAAATTAATTGCCGACAATAATGTTACTGGTGTGTTTTTAAACATCAAAATATCCTTTGATTCTCTTGATCATAACATCTTGCTATGCAAGTTGAAGAAAAGACTGGCATTAGGTGCACTACTCTGGAATGGTTCAAATCTTATCTCGACGAACATGAGCTATCTATTGAGAGTTGGTTCTACTAGAAGTAAAAGAAAATTAGTTAAGCAGGATGCTGTCCAGAGGTCGGCCCTCGATCCAATTCTGCTTCTTGACCTATGTCTGTTTTATTTAAATGACGTTATATGCCGTTAATATGCTTTTACTGATGGTATCGCTTTAACTTATCATTCAACGACGAATTCTGATGGTTTAAGAAATGTGGAAGACGATTTTAATTATCATTAGACAATGGTTTGTGCCAATAATGCTCTTAATGTCAAAAAATCTAAGCTTACTTGTTTAACCTTGTCACAAAAAATCTTTATTTAGCATTGTTTTAGAATATCCTGCTTGTTATTTGTGGCGTTGCCCCGCTGGAAAATTACCATGTAAAAATAGCCGCTGATTGTAAAAATGCCGCTTACTCGATTATCGAGTATAAATCCAGGTTGAGTGTTTTGAAAGTAAATCATGTGAGGAAATACACAATAAATACAAATATTGGTAAATTAAATATAGCTTTTATTTTAAAACGCATATTAAAACCTGATAATGAATTTCAACACAAATATGTTACTATGCATAATAAAGTTCGCTATTGCGAAAATTATAAACGTTGATCCCTCTCCCGATTATGATTCTATTACTTTCCTTATATACATAATGTATAAGGAAAGTATTGTGACGGGGTTGAAAATTCGAATTCGAGTTTTCGACGGGAGAGCACGTTTCAAGCATCCCTGAACACGAATTAAACATTTTTGAAGTGATGTCTGTGTGTGTGTGTGTGCGTCAGTGAGTCTGTGGAGACGATAACTGACGAACGAATGAACCGATTCGAACGAAATTTGGTACAACAATCGCAATCCGTAAACACTGGAAGCCAATTGTTTTTATACGCAATCGAATGTTCAGAACCCGCCTAAATTTTCGAATGATATTTTGAAAAAATCGTCAAAAAATAAAAACCGCTTATAAAGTTACGCAAATAGACATTTCTTCTGTAATTTTTCATTAGAAAACGATTGACATAAATTTTAGAACGCTAACATGAACCGTTCTCGAGATATTGCACATTTTTCAAAAAAATTATCAAAAAGTTATATAAAATAAAAAAAAATATTTCCTATTGAGAAAATGTTCACTTTTCATATGTAATACCATGCGATAAATTCGGTGACATCATTCTCGTGGATCTAGCTCGTTCCATTCATAAAAAAAGATACTTTAAGTAATGCGTTTGTATTTGAACGCCAATAGTCATTTATCTGCTGTAAGAATAACTTATTTCTTCGTCTATAACGCTTGGCGAGATTTTGGCGACGAATTTGGCGGAATGTCGCCAACATGGCGAGTTTTTGAAATGTTGCCAAATTAACGAAAATCTCGCCAAATGGATAAAAATGACGCTAAATCAATGAAAATGACGACTAGTTGTCGAAAATTCAATATCTTAGTAAGAATATTAGTATCCACTATAAGAAAAACCTATTTTTGTTACTGTAAAAGTAGTAAATTTATTACATTATATAAGGAAAGTCATGTGTTGCCCACATCAGATTTTTTTAGTACTTAAATTCCGTAATTAATTCCTTCTATATAATCGATTGAATACATCTGTCCTCCGGTACGCATTCTACAGTGGAGAAGAAGATAGAGGACTTACCCGTAGAACAGAAATGGCGCAATCGTCAGGATCAACCTCTCCTATTTTGGAGATGTTATTACTTCGCAATCTAAAATCTAACTCCCGCACTTTTGATTTTTTGCGTCTAGCCAGAGAATCGGGCTACACCCCTAGCCTTGCATTTGACTGTAGTTTGGTAGGGATACGTTGAGAATTGTAATAAATCCTGTGACGTACCCGTTCTCCTCCGGGTCATTAAGTGAACCTTTTCCAAAGGGTTGGTGAAAATTGAGAGCTGGTACACTTGCAGGTGTCCATTTTTATTAAAGAAAATCATAGCGTCCTTTTCCAATTCTCACGGTCTGCAGCTGGTCCATTCAAAATCCGAGCTTTGGAATACTCAAAATGTTTCCAGAGAGAGGGAGGGGGGGTCTTAAGAAGGAAGTGGCAACAGGAAATTCCAACTTTGTCGCACTACATTGTTATTCTACTAGTTAGTATTCGTAATGGCAGAACTGTTGAGCAGGTGAGTAAGTTTAAATACCTTGGCATTACCATCGATGGTCTGCTATCTTGGAAACCTCATATTACTGAACTAAGTAAACAATTAATGTTAAATATCGGGAAATTTTAATTCTTACGCTAGTTTGTCTTTCTAGTGTCCTTCGGTTTCATTATTATACTTTAATTCACTCTCGGATTCAGTATGGAATAACCTGCTTTGGTGGTACTTATCTGAATACCCTTAGGCCTAGTATTTTGCGCCTTTATGTGTACACAACTCTAAATATGTTTTATGTTAGAACTAGGAATGTGGTTGGTTCTCACTGTAACTTAGGGTTGTAGAGGTATATTATTTGCCCCTCTCGGACTAATTCTACTAGATTTCAAACATTTTATGTCTTTCTAGATTTTACAATTTTCTGTCCCAATTTAAAAACTATTCTTCTCTCCCTTCTTCTTACAGGGCTATTAAAGACAGCATTTTTATTTATATTTCAATTGAAGTTGAGTTTTGTGATCCTTGCCTATGTTTTGTCCATGTTTATGTATTTAAATCTTGTACTGTAATGAATTATTATAACTAGCCCATCTGTAATTTCTATTCGTGTCCTATGCTGCTGTAATTACCATGTTTACCCCCCTACTTCTATAAGATTAATCTTTTAGGAGTGGCTTTTTATGAATTCTCCTTTTTGGATATCAAACTTTTAATATTATAGTATTGTAATGGGGTCGAATATTCGAATTCGAGTTTTCGACATTTTTGAACATTTTTGAACATTTGAACATTTTTGAAGTGATATCTCTCTTTGTCTGTGTATGTTTGTGTGTGTCCAGGAGTCTATAAATGCAATATCTTAACAGATGCATAGTATTGCATATTGTGAGTATTGAATAATATTTAGGACTTTTTTCATTCAATATAATTTTTGTGAACATTTTATTTAGAAACGTGCAGTATCTCTGGAACTATTCGTGCTAGCGTTCTAAAGTTTATGCTATTCTTTTTCTAATTAAGAAAAAACATGTAAAATGTACTTGCATGTAAATTGCATGTAAAATGCAACACTTTCAAAAATCCTAATTTTTTAAAGATCTTTTAAAAAACTTCATTCGAAAATCGTGCAATGTCTCGAGAAAGATTTATACTAAAGTTCAAAAATTTGTGACACCCGTTTCAAAAGAAAAAAATGCGTCTAAATTCATTAGCTTTCTATCTATATATACTAATTGCCAAGTGTCCGTCTGTCCGTTTGTCCGTCTGTCTGTCTGTCTGTCCGTCTCGCTTTTTCTAGGCACTTCCCGAATAGATAGAAACTTGCAATTTGGTACACGGCTCGGTCGTCCGATAAAACCCCCCTGGAAAAATCGATTGTTTCGAAAACGTTCTCTAGAGGGGGTGCTCCACACCAAAATGTTCGAAAAGTAAAATGATAGGAAAGCATACTTTGCGATGAAATATAGACTTCAAATTTTGTGTATGGGTAAACTATTCGAAAGGAAGAAAGTGTGAAATTTCAGATTTTCAATATTTGCTACTCTAGGGGTGCCGCGAACTGAAATGTTTGATTTGCCAAATAAATGAGAAACGCCTGCTTTAAAATTTGATAGAGGCTTGAAATTTGGTATATGGGCTAATCAGTTAATGAAAACACCCAAGACAAAAGTGTTTTCACAAAATGTTCATTGAGAGGGGTGCTCCAGAGAAAAACGTTCGAAAGGTGAAATGACGAGAAACCATGTTTCGAGATGCGATAGAGATTTCACTGGAGAGACTCCTTCCTCCTGACCGAGGACGGTTTACTGGATAGAGTAGTAGGGCTCCGACTCTACTATCTAACATGCCCGTCGCCTTGGCGACGGGCCCGGGGAAATAGGCGCGAAACGAACCTCCGACCGTCAGTGATGGTTTATTACAAATTTCCACATATTATATTTACAATTATTCACATTCTGTTTACATTGAAGTTCACATTGATGTTCACAATTATTGGTTGATGATTGCATTACATTTAATCCTCTGTTTTGCTGATGTCACCATGTCCGGTGCTAATTTTCCGGCGACATAATATCCAGTTAGGGTTTTTAAGTACAGCCTTTGCGGACAGTCATTTGGAAAGGTTTTTCGGTTCGTGGTTATTGCAGTAATGAATGTCCGTATCCTCACCAAAAGTTCGCGTGATACTTCACTTTGCTCTGAGTGTTGAAGATTTTGTTGCAGTTTCGCTCCGCTTACTGGCCATTGTGAGAGTGGTAGGTTGTTATTGCTCTACTATGTTAATTTATTATACAGTTTAATATACAGAAAGACAGAGGACACGTCGAGTTACATATATATATATGTAATACATATCTACAGATATAACACATAGATTATTTATTTACACATATTGATTTGTTGTTTGTTTTGTGAGTGTTATGTATGGTGTTGTATTAATGGTTAAGAACTCTGAAGTTTGCGACCATAGGTTGGTTATGTGATTTTGTAGATATCGCGTTGGTTTTCGAAAACATAGGCCATGGATTTATTAATTTTGCTAATGACATAGGGGTTGTCCGCTGCTTTTGTAATCCATAGCTGAAAATTTTGAGTAGCTGGTTCCTTTAGGTGATGTTGCGTTGTTAGTGGGCAGTTATAAACGTAGGGGTTTCATTGCTCTCCCCGGTGACGCAGACGCAGTCCGATGAGGGAACTTTACCAATTCTGTGTAGATAGGATGGGAAGGGCCTATGATTAGTTAGGAACCAGGAGAAGTAATTAGTGGGTGAGCAGAAGGTTCTTGATGGCTCGGGTAACATTGAGTGGGTAAACCTCCCCATGGTCGCAACTTGCCACGACTGTGACCATTCTTCCATAGTTTTCTGTCTTAGCATATGTTTGAGGTGGGATTTCGGTGGTTTTATAACTGCCGATTCCCTTTTATTTTCGTCGTTAGCCATGACACTCGCCAGTTTGTCTGCGGCTTCGTTACCATCTATGCCTACGTGAGCCTTCACACAACGTATTCTGAAGTTGTCTTGGCCTGTTTCTAGTAGTGCTTTCCTTATGTGTAGGAGCAGTTTGGATTGAAATGTAGTGTTGTTGAGGATGGCCTGAATGCTTGACTGGCTGTCTGTGTGTATAAGGGACTTGGAATTCGTTTTTTGTGTGAATTTGATGGCTTTGTAGATTGCAAAAAGTTCGACCTGGAAGATGCTGTTTGTGTTTTTAAGTTTACTTGACCATGTTGTGTTTGTTAATTTCGTAGACGCAATAGGCTGATGCTACTCCTTTTTCGGATTTCGAGCCGTCAGTGAAGATATTATGGGATGGGGTGAAATTGTAAAGGGTGGCGAATTGGTTAAAAGTAATTGAGGAAGTTCCATATTAGGTGCTTCTGTTCGAAATCAAAGGGTGTTCGGATTTTTTCTTTGAAGTTTGCAGTTGTTCTTAGTTGCATTAATTTCTGGGTTGTTATTATTTCTTGTATTTTAGATGCGATAGAGACTTCGAATTTGGTATACGGGTAGATAGTTCGAAAGGAAGAGCATGTGTAATCTCAGTTTTCCGATATTTTCCACTTTAGGGGGTGCCACAGACCCAAATGATCGATTTTCCGAATAAATGAGAAACGCCTCCTTTAAAAATGTAATAGAAGTTTGATATCTGGTATATGGAGAAATCATTTGATAAAAACAAAAGAATAGAGTTTCTCAACATTGTTCATTTTAGGGGGTGGTGGCTACTCCACACAAAAACGTTTGAAATGTAAAATGATAGTAAAATTATGCTTCGCAATGGAATACAAACTTCAAATTTAGTGTATAGGCAGATAGTTTAACAGAAAGAATGCTGTGCAATAGAAAAATTTCCGATATTTGTAATTTTGAGGGGTTTCGCACTCCAAAACGTTCGAAAAGTGAAAAGTTACAAAAACACGCTTTGCGATGAGATAGAGACTTCAAATTTGGTGTATGGTGATATCGTTCGAAAAGAAGAAAGTGTACAAATTCAGATTTCTAATATTTGCTACTTTAACGGGTGTCATACACCAAAATGTTTTTTGCTTAATAAATGAGAAAAGCCTAATTTAAAATTTGATTGAGGCTTTAAGTTTGGTATATAGGCTAATCATTTGATTAAAAACCCAAGACTAATAGAGTTTCTCATAAATGTTCATTTAAGAGGGTGCTCCACATGAAAACGTTCGAAAGATGAAGTGATAAAATTGCATGCTTCAGTATGAGATAGAGACTTCAAATTTGGTGTGCGGGTAGATAGTTCGAAAGAAAGTGAGCAATTTAAGTTTTCTAATATTTTCATCTTTAGGGGGGTTCCGCACACCTAATTTTCGATTTTAAGAAAAAAATGTGAAACGTGAATTGTTAAAAAAAATTATGCTATTCAGGGGTTGTTTATTGTGAGACTGTTGATTTTCAACGGATATTCGGCTAGTTATTATTAAAAGTCTTATTTTTTAATATATATATATATATATATATATATGATACATATATTTTTAGGCTTCAAAATTCTAGAGAAAAAGAATCTTTTAGGTTCATAGAACTATTCGAAATTCTTCGCTTGTAACATTAAAGAGGATACTTATCTCAAGAGTAGCTACAAAATTTTATTATAGACCTTATTAAGAAAGTGAAGAGCGCTGAACTTAAACAGTGATAAGATGTTAGGACTTGAGAAACTCTGCAAAAGAGGCTTCATCCCATATATGGTCAGGAATCAAGGAAATTGTAAGATTGAAGATGGGGATAATTGCCGCGAGAATGAAACGTCTGACAGATAGAAGGATTCCGATATACAGTAATTGGCGATGTTATAAACTACTTGAGATCCAAGCCTCGGAAAGACCGATAAAAGTCCCTCATAAAGATTGTGAAGTATCTGTGAAGTGTATCTGAAGTATCTGTAAAGTGTCGTACATAAGTCGAGACCGAGCATTTTTGGTGTTCTTCTCGCACACTTCTCGCATTCTCATGCTCGCTCTCTCTCCAGAGAGAGTCCGCGTTTCACTTCTCAATTCCAAGTTCTATTGGATATGTTTGTAGAGTGCTCCGGCACCAATGTTTCATGTAAAAGGAGTTATTTGTAATAGTAAATGTTTGAGAAGAGCGAAATAGCTCTGAAGTAGAGCCATGTACTGTAAAAAACTGTGGAATGATGGAAAAGTTGAATAAACGAATGAATGAGGGAACTTATGCCTGACCCTTGGACATTACCAACACCCACCAACACCGAAACCCCATTTGTGTATTTTATCATCACAAATATATATATATATATATATATATATATATATATATATATATATATATATATATATATATATATATATATATATATATATATATTTGTTTTCAAAAATGCATTCGACATTGAAAAAGGTCTGTCGAGCATTCGATTGCGATTGAAATCAATAGAGTTCTAGTATTCCTTGATTATTATATCCGTACAAAATTACTTTGAACCGCTGCAGTCGAAAACTCGAATTCGAATTTTCAATCCCGTCACAGTACCTATACATTATACTTTGTATGTCGGAAGCGTAATAATACACACGATAGAGAATAAACTTGTCATAATCTTTAAGTTTCTATTTAATTATCTTGACAGAAGATTTCAAGAAAAGTTATATTGTGTTTAAGCTGAGCATTACATACTTCAGCAGCTTTTGTTCCACATGCGTTGAGAACTCCATTGGCAGCACACTTGTAAAGAGCTTCATTTTTCCTAAGTAAATAGAAAAAAAGAAAACCAATTGGAAATAAAAAAATCTGATGTGGGCAGCACATGACTTTCCTTATATAATGTAATGAATTTACTACTTTTACAGTGAAAAAAATATTACTTTTATAGTGGATATTTATATTCTTTCCAAGATATTGAATTTTCGTCAATGAGTCGTCAAATGACGACTCAATGAAATGACGTCATCAATGAAAATTCATTGATTTAGCATCCTTTTTATCCATTTGGCGAGTTTTTCGTTAATTTAGCAACATTTAAAAAAGTCGCCAAGTTGGCGACATTCCGCCAAATTCGTCGCTAAAATCTCGCCAAGCGTTATGGACGAAGAAATAAGTTATTCTTACAGCAGATAAATGACTATTGGCGTTCAAATACAAAAGTATTACTCATAGTATCTTTTTTCGTAAATGGAACGAGCTAGATCCACGAGAATGATGTCACTCAATTTATCGCATGGTATTACATATGAAAAGTGAACATGTTTCTCAATAGGAAATTTTTTTTTTTATTTTATATGACTTTTTGATAATTTTTTTGAAAAATGTGAAATATCTCGAGAACGGTTCATGTTAGCGTTCTAAAATTTATGTCAATCGTTTTCTAATGAAAAATGGCACAAGAAATGTTTATTTGCGTAACTTTATTAGCGGTTTTGATTTTTTGACGATTTTATGAAAATTTCACTTGAAAATTTAAGGGGGTTCTGAGCATTCGATTGCGTATAAAAACAAAAGGCTTCCAGTGTTTACGGATTGTGATTTTTGTACCAACTTTCGTTCGAATCGGTCCATTCGTTCGTCAGTTATCGTCTCCACAGACTCACTGACACACACACACACACACACAGACATCACTTCAAAAATGTTTGATTCGTGATCAGGGATGCCTGAAATGTGCTATCCCGTCGAAAACTCGAACTCGAATTTTTGACCCCGTCACAATACTTTCCTTATACATTATGTATATAAAGAAAGTAATAAATGAATTAGTGCAATGAAAACCATACTTATAATTTAAGCCTGGAAGTTGGGACAAAAGACCTTAAACGGCCTTTTTTTTACTTTTTATCTCATATATGAAGTAAATGCCTCTTTATAATGATTTTAATGCCTTTTACTGCTTGCATTGGCCTCAATTTATATTTTACATTATCATTCCCCTACTTTTCTAAAAAAAAATTCATTTAAACTGTGTGATTTAATAATGTGCAATTTATTTTCACATTATATTCACAATGTATATAATATAGTGATTATTACTGTGTGATTTATTTTCCTGAGGAGTGGCAGCAAGCTCAAAATCAGTCCATTGAGGCTAGTCTCTGCATAGGTAGCGTGATTATATAGATAGCATGTATTTTTATATAGGTTGAGTGAGTTATACCATTGTAAAGAACCTTACTGTCAAGAACCTTACTGTATTGTCAACCTTACTGTAAAGAAGCTTACTGTATTGTGACGGGATCGAAAATTCGAATTCCAGTTTTCAACGGGAGAGCACGTTTCAAGCATCCCTGATCACGAATCGAACATTTTTGAGGTGATTGTTATATTGTAATTTTCAATTCCCAATATAACATTGCTCTTTTGAAAGAGGAAGGGAAGTAGACCTAAGAAGACGGTCCCTCATGAAGTGAGGCAATATTTGTAACATTCCCTCTAACGCAGCTGCACCGGACATTCGTTTCGAAAAGAGAGGGGGCTTCTCAAGTTCATGTCAGAGTTAGGTGCTATAACAAACGGAAGGGGTTGAACTTCCTGACCCCAGAGGTCAATACATATCACTTGAACCTTGGGAAAATTCTCGTGAGAACTTTCAACGTTTTAAAACTGGAGACTGCATATCTCATATTTCAGGGGGGCCTTGACCAATAATATAGCCTGAAGGGCGTAGCTCTTAATTTACTTAGCCAATTATGGACAGGGGCGCCTTGTTAAGGGGGTAGAGACAGAGAGCAACTTTGGACTTTAAGTTTTTTAAAATAGAGGACTTGAATTTTGGGAGTGAAAAGAAAAGGTCGCAAGAGCGACGGATCCCGGAGAGAGCGAGCCCATCGGACAGAGCCGGAGCGCGCCGTCGTAAAGTCCGACATCGGCAGTGATGATCGAGGTAGGACAATTCTACACATATTTTTGCACTTTGGCTATTATTATCTCTCTTCCCCTCCTAAATAAGGTTAACCTGGGCCATTAAGACATTGGCATGTAAGATTAGTGGGTTAATGTACATTAATAGGTTAATAATTGTAATGCTCATATTATGATCATAGAATGAGGGGATTTGTTTGTCTTAATGTACTACACTAAAGATGTTGGTATATGAAATTTACCAGATGTTAATATTGTTAAATAAGGTTTTATCTTAATGAAATAAATTCTTTGTTATTGTTTTAAATTAAGTCTCTTCATTTTAATTACTTGTATTATGTATTTTTTTATTTACTCCACATTACGAGATCGGCCTATTTAGCGTCTTTACTAGACGTGTGGGGTTTCCACATACCAGTGATATATGTCTGTGTGTGTGTGTGTGTGTGTGTGTGTGTCAGTGAGTCTGTGGAGACGATAACTGGCGAATGAATGGACCGATTCGAACGAAATTTGATACAAAAATCACAATCCGTAAACACTGGAAGCTTGTTGTTTTTATACGCAATCGAATGCTCAGAACCCTCCTAAATTTTCGAATGAAATTTTGAAAAACTCGTCAAAAAATCAAACCCACTAATAAAGTTACGAAAATAGACATTTCTTATGTAATTTTTCATTAGAAAACGATTGACATAAATTTTAGAACGCTGACATGAACCGTTCTTGAGATATTGCACATTTTTCAAAAAAATTATCAAAAAGTTATATAAAATAAATAAAAATATTTATTTCCTATTGAGGAACATGTTCAGTTTTCATATGTAATTCCATGCGATGCATTTGGTGACATCATTCTCGTGGATCTAGCTCGTACCATTCGTGAAAAAAGATACTTTGAGTAATACTTTTGTAGTTGAACGCCAATAGTCATTTATCTGCTGTAAGAATAACTTATTTCTCCGTCCAGAACGCTTGGCGAGATTTTGGCGACAATTTTGGCGAAATGTCGCCAACTTGGCGACATTTTCTATTGTTGGCAAATTAACAAAAATCTCGCCAAATTGATAAAAATGACTCTAAATCAATGAAAATGACGACTAATTGAAGAAAATTCAATATCTTGGAAGGAATATAAGTATCTACTATAAGAATAACATTTTTTTAACTGTAAAAGTAGTAAATTTATTGCATTATATAAGGAAAGTCATGTGTTGCCAACATCAGATTTCTTTTTACTGTAAAAGTAGTAAATTCATTGCATTATATAAGGAAAGTTATGTGCACATCAGATTTTTTTTATCTTAGCTTAGCGTCTTATTGTTATTTTTATTCTCCAAGTGAGGTTCTTGTGTGGTCGTTATCCTCCCGATTTGAAATCTGCACTAAAGTCCACTGAATTCGTACTAGTCCTGCTAGAGTCACTTTCAGACCCCCAATATCGTTGCACTAACCTGCAGGATGAATTGATTTGGACGCCATTGTAAAGAAACTTGCTGTTCGAATCGTGGTCAGCCGACGCTCTCCTGATTGAGTTACCGAAACGGAATTACAAGCGCTTATCGTTGAAGTTAATTCTGCCCCTTGGTCCTATCTGAACAAAAGAGACAGGGCTCATTTGAACCACTGAAATATTTAAAATCATATAACTTTAATTCACTCGATGGTGCTAGGGGGTCAAACTTGGCATGTACCCATGGAATGGATTCTATGTGGTGGATTTGTATCCTTTAAATAAAATTAATGTTATATCATCATCAATCAAAAAGGAAATTTAACGTATCAAATAGGAGTTGAGCTGATTTAAATGTATAAATAACCTAATCATCTCGTGGATACGGTGGATAGAGAACTGTCTGGACAGAAGGAGTTTAGTGGTTCAGTTTCCCGTTGAGTCAAGAATTCCGTGCAAAATTCTTCAAGAAATGATAGATTTAGATCAAAGAACAATTTTGCAGTTCGCTTTTCCTTTTGGTAAAAAGTATAGTGTGTTAAATTAAAGTGCCGAAACACTTAATCAAAAAAATCTGATGTGGACAACACATGACTTTCCTTATATAATGCAATGAATTTACTACTTTTACAGTTAAAAAAAATTTTATTCTTATAGTAGATACTTATAGTCTTTCCAAGATATTGAATTTTCTTCAATGAGTCGTCATTTTCATTGATTTTGCGTCATTTTTATTCATTTGGCGAGATGTTTGTTAATTTGGCAATAATTAACAATGTCGCCAAGTTGGCGACATTCCGCCAAAATCTCGCCAAGTGTTATGGACGGAGAAATAAGTTATTCTTACAGCAGATAAATGATTATTGGCGTTCAAATAAAAAAGTATTGCTCAAAGTATCTTTTTTCATGAATGGAACGAGCTAGTTCCACGAAAATGATGTCACCCAATTTATCACATTATGTTACACATGAAAAGTGAACATACTTCTCAATAGGAAATATTTTTTTTTTATTTTATATGACTTTTTGATCATTTGTTTGAAAAATGTGCAATATCTTGAGAACTAACTGTTCATGCTAACGTTCTAAAATTTATGTAAATCGTTTTCTAATGAAACATTACATAAGAAATATCGATTTGCATAACTTTATTAGCGGTTTGGATTTTTTGACAAATTTTTCAAAATTTCACTCGAAAATTTAGGGGGGTTCTTAACATTCGATTGCGTATAAAAACAATAGGCTTCCAGTGTTACGGATTGTGATTTTTGTACCAATTTTCGTTCGAATCGGACCATTTGTTTCTCAGTTATCGTCTCCACAGTCTCACTGACACACACGCATACTTTCACACACACACACATACTTTCACACACACACAGACATCACTTCAAAAATGTTTGATTCGTGATCAGGGATGCTGGAAACGTGCTCTCCCGTCGAAAACTCGAATTCGAATTTTCGACCCCGTCACAATACTTTCCTTATACATTATGTATATAAGGAAATTAACAAGCAGAGTGAGTTCTATCCAGTCTGCTACAGTTTTGACCTCCAAAATGTATCTCACATGAAAATTTTCGACAAACCTACTAAAAGAGATACTGATATCTACAGTATCCGAAGAAAGTAGTCGAACAAATGATTACTATTAATTTTATAACGTTATTTTTTAATAGTAGAAGACAAATACTTTTCAACATATCGCCCACACATTCTGTCAGAAGTTTCTTTACTTAACAGTAAGATAAATATAAATACATCCTTATAGATGCAACCTGTTCCTCTTTTGACTGTTTTTTGCTGTCTTAAGTAATATGTCTGAAATCTCATATTTTTAATTAATCATATTCTAGAACTCTACACATCTGATCATTAGTGAAAGAAGCGCATGTCAGAATATGCCGGTAAACAATGATTTTGGCAGTAACTTGTTTCTTGTGGTATCATTCCAAAAGCAGTGGTTCAAAAAAGTTCATAGGTAATTTGTTTAGCTCATATTTTCTGTACCCTAAATTATTGATACGGATATGAGATTTGCTGTTCTAAAATCTTTTTGGTAGTTAATACACAGGGTGTCCAGTGCTATCGGTGCCCATTAGCTATTTTCTCAATCGCTAGTTACAGAGATACACTTCCAATTGCAAAAATGTTTTAAATTTTTAAATATATTATCTTAGAAACAGTTTAAGTCAATAAATGCATTTCTGAAAGAAATACGAAATATAAATTTTTATACAGTCCCCCGGTCCTACCAATTATATTTAGGAAAATAATTCTCATACAATTTCATGCAAAATAAAAAAAATCACCCTTTTACGACAAAAATTGACCGACTTATAGCTGTTTAAATTTGGAGCAATTTTTGTGCTGAGAAATGGTCAATACGGCCCCTGATTGGTTGGTTGCCTGGAGAAATGGTCAGTACGATCCCTGATTGGTTGGTTGCCTGAAACGGGACATTTTTCTGCGTGGAAAAGCGACTTAAGTCATAAAGTTTAATGCTTCATAGCTCGGTGAATTTTGGTCGTAAAAGGAAGATTTTATTTTATTTTGCATGAAATTGTATGAGGATGATTTTCCTAAATATAATTGGTAAGACCGGGGGACCGTATAAAAATTTATATTTCGTATTTCTTTCAGAAATGTATTTATTGATTTAAACTGTTTCTAAAATTATAGATTTTAAAATTTAAAATAATTTTGTAATTGGAAGTATATCTCTGTGACTAACGGTTGAGGAAATAGCCATTGGCCACCGATAGCACTGGACACTCTGTATATAATTATATTATATGTAAAACATGAGAGTTGCATAAAAATGCATCTGTCAATGAAGTGCGCAAAGCAAGTCGCAACTCTCTCGGAAGCAGAGACAGTTTTTATCGGCTTCAGCTGACACCATTGTCCACTATTAGGAAAAACCAGCATTTCCATACTATTACTTTTGTCTAACCTGGAATCTAAACTCTCAACAGCTGCCTTCACTGTTTTCAAATGCTTGAGATAAAACAGGAACATCAGATACATTAGAATCTTTAGGTCAATTTGGAAATCAACGCATGCAGAAAGAGATATTATTTTGATATAAAATTTATGTATTCTGTAATGTCAGTTTGGTCATTCGTCTGTTCATAGGCATAAACTTAGGAATCCTCCGTACATCCGTCAGTCTGTTCGTTTTGGTCATGGTCCTCCATTCTCTCGGAACAGCTGGTCTTTTCCCTTAGCACCGTCTCCTGCGCTTCCTCATCAGCTTTGTTCTCGAGAAGCTTAGCAAGCCGGCTGTGACGATTGCTAAAGCCAGTGAAAATTTCAGCTTCAGTCTCAATTGGAGTCTCCTCTAACTGCTTCTGTGTTACTTGGAAGTGAGAATCCAAGCTTTTCTGAATCTCATCCATTCTTTCTCCTTTACCGGCGTAAGTTCAATACCACAGACAAACATTGTCTTGAGTTTAGCTTAGCCCGATATATTCTACCGAAACTTGGTGCAATTATACCCAGGCTAACACTAAAGATCAGCACGTGCTAACATAGAGCATCTCAGGAGGGATTGAAGTTTTAAGTAATTTTTATATTCAGTTGCAGAACATGGCGACAAACTTTGAGATGAGTCGGACTCAAGGGCAGCACTACCGGCTATTGAATCAGAGGCTTGTCCAACCTCCGAGGAAATCCTTGATTGCCAAATTCTTTTGGAGAAAATGAGACTAGGGGTAAAGAAATTGCCTTACAATGGATCCCCGGACATTATGGCCTTTACGGAAGCGACCAGGCCGATAAACTTGCAAAAAAAAAAGTACAGAAATAGTTCAAAAGATATCTACAAATTGTTCCTTCCATTCCGTAAAACTATATATTCGCAAATTTTTGAAACAAAAATGGAAAGGGGAACTAATGACGCCTGTCTCAAATAAGAGTTGGAGGGATATCTTGGAAAGGAAAATAGCAGACAGTCCCCGGGAAAAGCAGTGGCCAATTTTAGGCTCGAAATTGGTCACGATTGCTTGGCGAGCCATCTCTATCGTGTTGGTATTTTTTCCAGCCCAAATTGCCTACTTGGCGGGTTAAACGAAGAAATGGACAGGACCCACATCGGAATGAGCCCGGCGCTGCGTGGAGCTTCGGAGGTGAAGTACTGGGACGCTAGAGGCCAAATGATGAGATATTGACTTTTTACGTTATATGTTTCGAGTTATGTTCTGTTTATATAATGTTTGTCTTATTCTCTGCCATTGGACAGAAAAAAAACCCCAAAAAAACTTTGAGATGAGTAACTATGATTTTATATTTGTAGTATCTTGCGAGCATTCGTGTCAACTACAGTAATTTTGACTGTGACGTCATGGTCCTTTATTAGATTATCCTCAATTTCGTCTCTGATTAAGAGCATAATACAATTTTATAACTTAAATACTTTCATGCAATAATCCGAATAATTATTTGACGACACACACTTCTCTAAAACGTTTTTCGTCACCCTGTTTAAACAAAAAATTTTCCCCACGTAGTCTAAATAAATAGTTATAAGAAATTTTAGCATAAATAATGAAATTGCCTTAAGATTTTAGCAGATAGAACTTTGTACAGATTTTATGCAACTTTATACAGATTTTATACAACTTTATACATATTTTATACAACTGCATACAACTTTACAGATTTTATACAAATGTATACAACTTTATGCAGATCTCAGAAATCAAATTCTGGCAATTTTCACCGAATCAAAACACGTTTTATGACCCTCTCACATAACACCTCTATTATCCAGCACCTCTATTTTAACTGTAATTCCCTATGGGTAGGTTCATTCACATATTTGATACTCGCTTCTATACTTGCTGCAAACCGAACTTGACAGTAGAGGTACAAGGAAAAGTGAAAGCATGTAGTAAATTATATAGTGATTCTAATAAATGATAAGTGATCCGAAAAATTTGAGTTAAAATCAGGTGAACACATAAAAGTTTAAAAATGCAATAACAGGCAGGTAAGAAAAAAAATAAGTCATCAGGAAAATAAATATTAGATGAAAACATACTAGAAAAAGCTTACATTTTCTGGTAATTAAAAAAATGTGATGTGGGCAGCACATGACTTTACTTATATAATGCAATGAATTTACTTCTTTCACAGTGAAAACATGATGAAAAGAACTGCGGTACAGTGCTTTTAACGTTGAATTGGACATTTGGCACTTTTCCGAATGAAAACATATAATGCTACGTATTTCAAGGTACCCAATTAACTTATATTACACGCAACTCTAAATTAACAACTATTAATATTGATAGCATCCTCAATAAGCAATATAGTCCATATATCAAAATATTTTAATAATTAATTCATCAATTAGGCGTCATTTACATCAACTTCGATATTTTGGTCAATCTGGGACGAAATATTGCCAAAATTCCGATATCCCGCTAGATTAGTCGCCAAGTTCGTCAAATGTATCGCCAAGTGTTACAGATAAATGGAGAAAAGATAATTTCTTATTAGAAGATATGCCCGTCATACGACGGAATTCGAAATTTGCAAATCATTACCTCGGGCATTGCCTCGGACGCCGCAGGCGGACTGCCAGCCTTGCACAAGGCATTGGTGTAGGCAACATACAAGTCCGGCTGCGTGTTTGCAAACAGTTGGACATATCAACTCAAGAAAGCACGCGCAGGTGCTTGACAGTGCATATTGGCTACGGCATATGTAGACACCTGGAAGATTAAAATATTATTGTTTTTGAGTTCTTTGAGTTTGTTTTATAAGTTTGTATAGTTCAAATGTCCGTCCAATAATAATTTTTATCTATGTACACAATCACTTTATCTAATTTTATCTATATACACAGTCACCACCTAGTTTTATCTATGTACACAATCACTTCCCATTTGGCGTCAATTTTATCAATTTGGCGACATTTTTATTAATTTGATGACAATTCTTAACTTTGACAACATTTAAATAAGTCGCCAAGTTGGCGACATCCTGCCAAAATTTTCTCCTAGCGTTACGGACGGATGGACGCGCAGAGAAATGGAATATTCTTACAGTATATTCTTATATTATTTCCAATAAAATGAATTTTCATCAATATTGTCGTCATTTTCATTGATTTAGCATCATTTTTATCAGATTGGCGACATTTTCGTCAATTTGGCAACATTTAGAAAAAGTCTCCGGATTGACGATATTTCGCCAAATTTGTCGCTAAAATTTCGCCAAGCGTTATGGACGAGAAATAAGTTATTCTTATAGTAGGTAAATGACTATTGACGTCCAAAAACAAAAGTATTACTCAAAGTAACTTTTCTCACGAGCTATCCAAAAGAATGATGTCACCAAATTTATCGCATCATATTACATATGAAAAGTGAACATTTTCTACACAGTTAATATTTTTCTTTTCAATTCATCTGATATTTTGATAAATTTATTAGAAAAATGTGCAATATCTCGAGTTCATGCTAGAGTTTTAAAGTTTATGTCACTCATTTTCTAAGGAAAAATTACATAAGGAATGTCTTTTTGCGTAACTTTATTAAAGGTTTTGAATTTTTGATGATTTTTTCAAAATTTCACTCCAGAATTTAGGGGGGTTTTGAACATTCGATTATGTTTAAAAATAATAGGGTTCCAGTATTCACGGATTATAATTTTTGTACCAAATTCCATTAGAATTCTCTATTCGTTTGTGAGATATCGTCTCCATAGACTCACTAACTCGAATTCGAATTTTCAACCCTGTCACAATACTTTCCTTGAACAGCTGCGGAAAAAAACAGCCCCACCCTCTGTTAATCAAGCATCGTTCATCGTAGAGAAAATTGAAAGATACCATTCGATTAGGAACTACATCCTCTACAAATTAATGTGCGTAAAATTTGCATAAGAAACCGTCTTCATATCTAAACGTATACAAACTTTGAAATTTTCAATGGCAACACCCAAGTGTGACAACATAGTTCGAATCTAGAGCAAACTTCAAAATGTGATACCAAATTTCAAGTCATTTGGGTGAAGCATTTCTGAGTTGTGAGTACATAAAGTTTTGAGCTCCTAATGTTAAATTAGTTTCCAAGACTTCCATTCATATCTTCTGTAATAATTATCTGCTCACGCTGATTATTTGTATATCGTTACTACTAAACAACCCAAACACATTTACGTGATTTTTGTTTTTGTGGAAATAATTGTTTGTATGAAATATTAATCATGAAATCAATAATCGAATAAATATGAATACAAACCTGGACATGTTTTGATAAAAATCGATTCACAAAGACTTTTTATATGTTTATGTAAAATTCCAGGTGTTTCGTCCCTCTAGTTTTTTCGAAATGTTTAAATATTCAGCATCACGATGATTTTAGGGGTCGTATATTAGTTTACAAAAATGACTAATTTGAAAAAGTTATATTAATTGTAAGTTAATCTTTATTTACGAAAACTAGCATTTATTTTTACCCAGTTTTAATAAAAACTTTGTATAAACAGTGTTGTATAGATGTAACCTAATCAACGTAATTCTGCTACTTTATTGAAGGGTGAAAACTTGTATTATTATAAATGGGATCTACTTATGTAACTGTCGATTAATAGTTCCGGAGCTACTGCGAGTTGAAATCGCCCACAAAATGTGATAATTTATGATAAAAAATACTTATATGAAACAATAACAAATTGTAAAATTATCTGATACTAAACACAATAAAGACTACAAGCGGTGATTGATATATATATATATATATAATGACGGTTTGATACTTTTAAATTCGTCCCAGAGTTCCAACGGAGTTGTTTTGTCGCGTGATCTGCAGATATTTGTTAGTCTCATAAATTGTTTTTGAAACAGCATTATAAAATAACATTTGAAAATAGACATTTCATTCTTGTTTATTTCTTCTTTCTTTTATTGACCCTGGCACGAAAGCCCCATTAGTTTTTATCAACGTACCCAATACGGCTTTTTACCCCTAATAATCGTGCCTTATTTGAGGCTCACATAATCCCACTCATTACAGGCCCATTGCCTTAGTAACACACACACACACAAGACAACACCACACCCGGCCATAAAAATGCTCACCCTCTCATGCAGGAATCGAACCTGCGACCCTTTGGATGTGAGGTAAAACCATAATGTTAAATGTCAAGAGGGTAGTTCAATAATTTACAACAGTGCTGTGGTCAATCAACGAAACATCGCCCTCCAAATTGCGGTTTTCAATATGGAGCTGATCCCCGAAAATTGCACATTCCGGAATATTGAATATCTTCGGATATAAAGATAGAAACGTCGTGAAAATTTGAATTTGGAGTAATTTGGGGGGTCTAGAACTTGTGGGTGACGTCAAAATTGGGTGTTGCCATTGAAAATTTCAAAGTTTGTGCGCGTTTAGATGTGAAGACGGCCCCTTATGCAAATTTTACGCACATTAATTTGTAGAGGATGTTATTCCTAATTGAATGGTATCTTTCACTTTTCTCTACGATGAACGATGCTCGATTAACAGAGAGTGGGGCGTTCTTTTTTTTCACAGCTGTACATTATATTGTGTATACAAGGGAAGTAAAATTGATGGTACAATTTATAAAATAGCAAAAATATGAAAGGAGTTCTTTTTAAAAATTTGTAATAATGGCAATGTTTTAGATACTTTGAGAATAACATGCAAATAGTATGCAGACGTGACACATTTGGCTACTCAAACACAGTTTAACTATTATTTTACATTTACTTACCTGCTCTAGAATCTAAATTCGTTGAATTGCTGCCTGTACTTGAGCTGTAGTTTTTGGCAAAATCTATTCACTGAGTGTTTAACTGCTTGTAGATCAAATAATGTTTTATAAATATATACATGAGGGGCACCTAATAATTTTTTTGCCTGGGGGTAATAAATTGTTTGTAAAATAAAATAAAATATTTTCATGACCCTTTTCCTTTCCGTAAGCAATAAACGCCATTTACATGCAACCATTGCAGTTATTTGTTTGTCGGATTGCTTGACATTAACAACAAATTTAGCGATATATCTCCAACTTGGCAACTTTTTGGAGAGTTCTAGAAACTTATCGAATTTTATAGTTTAGCTAAGAATATCCAAGTTACGTCGATTTGTATGGAAATTTCCGTAGAGGGTATATCGAAGTTTGTGATCAATTTGCGTAATCAATTAAAAGTAAGATCCCGTACAAGTTGGACACGAATGGGCAAAAGAATGGTTGACATTTTTGGGTTTGGTTAGTCCTGTCAATGATTTTCTATTACTTGCAAAATATACAGTTTCTGCTGCCTGGTTGGTAGGAATAATATTTATATTCTTAATAAAATAATTATGGGTGAACAAAAGCAGAGTACAATGCTTAATAGATAAATTTATTGCCACATCAAAACCATTGATGTATCAGCAAAGAGATAAAATATTTCAAGTATGACAACATTTTGTATTGATCTCTACTGAAAACAATAATTGACCTATCTTGTGGCCTTTGTAATGACAGTTGACGATTTAAAAATTGCGTTTACTTTTAAAATTAAAATATGGTTTTTTACTTTTCCACTTCACTCTACGTTGCTTAACTGTTTGTAATGAAAAACTAAGTTATATTGACAACGATTTATTTACCTAGGAAAAATTGATAGACTGAGTTTCATGTTACATATTAACTTAGCAATCCACATAGCCAAGAGCATGAATGAATGAGAGAGAAACCGAAGTGATTTGTGTATGGCCCCTTATTTCCCGAAAATTTTAATTAATGATAATAATGCCAAATTAGATGGTATTACAGCCAATTTTTACTTTCCTTATATACATAATGTATAAGGAAAGTATTGTGACGGGGTCGAAAATTCGAATTCGAGTTTTCGACGGGAGAGCACGTTTCAAGCATCCCTGATCACGAATCAAACATTTTTGAAGTGATGTCTGTGTGTGTGTGTGTGTGTGTGTGTGAAAGTATGTGTGTGTGTGTGTGTGTGCGTGTGTGTGTGTGTGTGTGTGTGTCAGTGGGTCTGTGGAGACGATAACTGACAAACGAATGGACCGATTCGAATCAAATTTGGTACAAAAATCACAATCCGTAAACATTGGAAGCCCATTGTTTTTATACGTGATCGAATGTTCAGAACCCCCCTAAATTTTCGAATGAAATTTTGAAAAAATTGTCAAAAAATCAAAACCAATAATAAAGTTACGTAAATAGACATTCCTTATGTAATTTTTCATTAGAAAACGATTGACATAAATTTTAGAACGCTAACATGAACCGTTCTCGAGATATTGCACATTTTTCAAAAAAATTATCAAAAAGTCAAATAAAATAGAAAAAAATATTTCCTATTGAGAAACATGTTCACTTTTCATATATAATATCATGCGATAAATTGGGCGACATCATTCTCGTGGATCTAGCTCGTTCCATTCATGAAAAAAGATACTTTGAGTAATACATTTGCATTTGAAAGTCAATTTATCTGCTGTAAGAATAACTTATTTCTTCGTTCATAACGCTTGGCGAGATTTTGGCGACAAAATTGGCGGAATGTCGCCAACTTAGCGACTTTTTGAAATGTTGCCAAATTAACGAAAATCTCGCCAAATGGATGAAAATGACGATAATCAATGAAAATGACGACTAATTGGGGAAAATTCAATATCTAATAAGTTATATAATATATAAATATATAATAATAGTTATATAATATATGTCGAAAATTCAATATCTAATAAGTTATATATATATATATATATATATATAACTTATTTCTTTGTCCATAACGCTTGGCGAGATTTTGGCGACAAAATTGGCGGAATGTCGCCAACTTGGCGACTTTTTGAAATGTTGCCAAATTAACGAAAATCTCGCCAAATGGATGAAAATGACGATAATCAATGAAAATGACGGCTAATTGTCGAAAAGTCAATATCTTGGAAAGGATATTAGTATCTACTAGAAGAAAAACCTATTTATTTTACTGTAAAAGTAGTAAATTCATTTCATTATATAAGGAAAGTCATGTGTTGCTCACATCAGATTTTTTCAATTACGATATGGGCAACATTTTTGTAATTTGATATTTTTACTTTCCTTATATAAATAACGTATAAGAAAAAGTATTGTGACGCGGTCGAAAATTCGAATTCGTGTTTTCGACGGGAGAGCACGTTTCAAGCATCCCTCATCACGAATCAAACATTTTTGAAGTGATGTCAGTATGTGTGTGTGTGTGTGTGTGAGTCTGTGGAGACGATAACTGACGAACGAATGGACCGATTCGAACGAAATTTGGTACAAAAATTACAATCCGTAAACACTGGAAGCCTATTATTTTTATACGCAATCGAATGTCCAGAACCCCCTAAATTTTCGAGTTAAATTTTGAAAAATTCATCAAAAAATCAAAACCTCTAATAAAGTTAAGCAAATAGACATTCCTTATGTAATTTAATTTTTATTAGAAAACGATTGACATAAATTTTAGAACGCTAACATAAACTGTTCTCGAGATATTGCACATTTTTCAAAAAAATTATCCAAAAGTCACATAAAATAAAAAAAAGTATTTCCTATTGAGAAACATGTTACTTTTGATATGTAATATCATGCGATAAATTGGGTGACATCGTTCTCGTGGATCTAGCTCGTTCCATTCATGAAAAAAATTACTTTGAGTAATACTTTTGTATTTGAACGCCGATAGTCATTTAACTGCTGTAAGAATGACTTATTTCTCCGTCCATAACGCTTGGCGAGACTTTGGCGACAAATTTGGTGGAATGTCGCCAACTTGGCGACTTTTTTAAATGTTGTTAAATTAACGAAAAACTCGCCAAAAGGATAAAAAAGACGCTAAATCAATGAAAATGACGACTCATTGACGAAAATTCAATATATTGGAAGAATATAATTATATACTATAAAAATAATCTATTTTTACTTTCCCTGCAATACATGGTAATGTATAGGGAAAGTATTGGAATCATGCCGAAAATCGCAACTCGAGTTTTCGACGGATCTACACGTTTCGAGACCTCTAGAATACGAAAAAACCATTTTTAGCGTGACGTCTGTGTGTGTGTCTGTCTGTCTGTCTGTGTGTCTCTCTGTCTGTGTGTCTGTCTGTGCAGATTTTGTATCCACTCTAACTAAAAAACTAATGGACCGAATTTCACAAAATTTGGTAGGTTAGTCACTTGTGGCCGGGGCTGGTGCTGATTAGTTTTGGGTACGATTCGGAATAAAAGAACCCGCCATTTTTGTGAAATGGCCCGCAAAAGCTTGTATCCACTGTAGCTGAAAAACTGATGGACCGAATTTCACAAAATTCGGTAGATGAGTCACGTATAGGTCACTCTGGTGCTGATTAGATTTTGGTACGATTCAGAAAAAAATAACCTGCCTTTTTTTGCAGAATGGCCCGCAAAAATTATCAAAATCTAAACTAAAAAGCTACGTATGCTCAAATATATCCATTAAATGTTTGTTTAAAGCGTAATTTTTAACGAAGAAAAGAATAAGACCAACCTCATTACATTAGGACTAGCCGTTCTCGAGATATATTAGTTTTTTTCGTATTTTTCCACGCCACCTTTGAAAATAAGTCCAGTTATCAAATGAGAACGAAAATTGAATTAAAAGTGAATTAAATTTAATTGAAATAAATAGAACGTGGATATAAGTTTGCAGGGAAAGTCATGTGCTGCCCACATCAGATTTTTACTTTCCCTGCAATACATGGTAATGTATAGGGAAAGTATTGGAATCATGCCGAAAATCGCAACTCGAGTTTTCGACGGATCTACACGTTTCGAGACCTCTAGAATACGAAAAAAACTATTTTTAGCGTGACGTCTGTGTGTGTGTCTGTGTGTCTGTCTGTGCAGATTTTGTATCCACTCTAACTAAAAAACTAATTGGCCGAATTTCATAAAATTTGATTGGTAAGTCACTTGTGGGCGAATCTGGTGCTGATTAGTTTTGGGTACGGTTCGGGATAAAAAACCCGCCTTTTTGTGCGAAATGGCCCTCAAAAGCTTGTATCCCCTCTAGCTTAAAAACTAATGGACCGAATTCCACAAAATACGTCAGATAAATCACTCATGGGACACCCTGGTGCTGATTAAATTTTGGTACGATTCGGAAAAAGTAACCTGTCTTTTTTTGCAAAATGACCCCTTAAAAATCGTCAAAATCTAAACTAAAAAACTACGTATGCTCAAATATATCCATTAAATGCCTGTTTAATACGTACTTTTTAACGAAGAAAAGAGTAAAACAACCCCATTACATTAGGACTAGCCATTCTCGAGATATTTTAGTTTTTTAGTATTTTCTCTACTCCACCTTTGAAAATAAGTCCAGTTATCAAATGAGAACGAAATTTGAATTAAAAGTGAATTAAATTTAATTAAAATAAAGAGAACGTGAATATATGTCTGCAGGGAAAGTCGTGTGCTGCCCACATCAGATTTTTTTTTACTGTAAAACTAGCAAATTCATTGCATTACTTAAGGAAACTTATGTGCTGCCCACATCAGATTTTTTTTATAGAGGGTTTATATAAAAAGTTAATTTTCTTAACTTTCTACAAAACTATGATACAGAGTTTAAATTACAATTTCATAACATCCTACCTTATTATTTAAATTAATTTTGCAATTGGGACTTTGGATCTACAACCAACTGTTCAAAAAATCTTCCACTGTTCACTTTTGTAGACACTCTATGTATGCATATATATATATATATATATAAAAATATAAATGCGAAAAATCTCGAGATAAAAAATCGTTAAAAAATCAAAACCAATAATAAAGTTACGTAAATAGACATTCCTTATGTAATTTTTCATTAGAAAACGATTGGCATAAATTTAGAACGTTAACATGAACCGTTCTCGAGATATTGTACATTTTTCAAAAAAATTATGAAAAAGTCACATAAAAAAAAAAATCCTATTGAGAAACATGTTCACTTTTCATATGTAATACCATGCGATAAATTGAGTGATATCATTCTCGTGGATCTAGCTCGTTCCATTCATGAAAAAATATACTTTGAATAATACTTTGAACGCCAATAGTCATTTATCTGCTGTAAGAATAACTATTTTCTTAGTCCATAACGCTTGGCGAGATTTTGGCGACTTTTTTGAAATGTTGCCAAATTAAAGAAAATCTCGCCAAATGGATAAAAATGATGCTAAATCAATGAAAATGACGACTAATTGTCGAAAACTCAATATCTTGGAAAGAATATTTGTATCTACTATAAGAAAATCCTATTACTTTCCTTATATACATAATGTATAAGGAAAGTATTGTGACGGGGTCGAAAATTCGAAATCGAGTTTTCGACGGGAGAGCACGTTTCAAGCATCCCTGATCACGAATCAAACATTTTTGAAGTGATGTCTGTGTGTGTGTGTGTGTGTGAAAGTATGTGTGTGTGTGTGTGTGTGTGTGAGTCTGTGAAGACGATAACTGACAAACGAATGAACCGATTCGATCCAAATTTGGTACAAAAATCACAATCCGTAAACACTGGAAGCCTATTGTTTTTATACACAATCGAATGTTAAGAACACCCCTAAATTTTCAAATGAAATTTGGAAAAAATAGTCAAAAAATCAAAACCACTAATAACGTTACGCATATAGACATTTCTTATGTAATTTTTCATTAAAAAACGATTGACATAAATTTTAGAACGCTAACATGAACCGTTCTCGAGATATTGCACATTTTTCAAAAAAATTATCAGAAAGTCATATAAAATTAAAAAAAATATTTTCTCTTGAGAGACATGTTCACTTTTCAGTAATACCATGCGATATATTGGATGACATCATTCTCGTGGATCTAGCTCGTTCCATTCATGAAAAAAGATACTTTGAGTAATACTTTTGTATTTGAACACCAATATTCATTTATCTGCTGTAAGAATAACTTATTTCTTTGTCCATTATGCTTGGCGAGATTTTGGCGACGAATTTTGGCGGAATGTCGCCAATTTGGCGACTTTTTGAAATGTTGACAAATTAACGAAAATCTCGCCAAATGGATAAAAATGAAATGACGAATGAAAAATCAATGAAATGACGACTAATTGTCGAAAATTCAATATCTTGGAAAGAATATTAGTATCTACAATAAGAAAAACCTATTTATTTTACTGTAAAAGTGGTAAATTCATTACGTTATATAAGGAAAGTCATGTGTTGCCCACATCAGATTTTTTTTCTTGTAAACCATCACTTATAAGAAAAAGTATATTTTAAGTATAGACGAAATCCTGCCAGCTGCGACTTAACAACGAGAGAGCTTAGGACGACGTCCAGTAATTACGCCACCAGATGCTCAATTTTATATACATGTAAGAACTATTATATACAAATTTGAACCTTATAAAATTTACTTTAATATAATATAAATGTAGTTGAGATATTTTTAGATTTTAAAGGTCTACTTATTTTTAAAACACAAAAATTTGATAAATCCGACACAAAAAAATCTGATGTGGGCAACACATGACTTTTTTAACATAACGCAATGAATTTATTACTTTTACAGTAAAAAAATAGGTTTTTCTTATAGTAGATACTTATATTCGTTCTAAGATATTGAATTTTCGGCCATTAGTCGTCATTTTCGTTGATTTAGCGTTATTTTTATCCATTTGGCGAGATTTTCGTTAATTTGGCAACATTTAAAAAAGTTGCCAAGTGGGCGATATTCCGCCAAATTCGTCGCCAAAATCTCGCCAAGTGTTATGGATGGAGAAATAAGTTATTCTTATAGCAGATAAATTACTATTGGCGTTCAAATACAAAAGTCATACTCAAAGTATCTTTTCTCATGAATGGAACGAACTAGATAGAGAATGATGTCACCAAATTTATCGCACCATATTACATATGAAAAGTGAACATGTTTCTCAACAGTTAATATTTTTTTTAATTTATGGGATTTTTTGATAAATTTATTTGAAAAATGAGCAATATCTCGAGAACGGTTCATGCTAGCGTTCTAAAGTTTATGCCAATCGTTTCCTAAGGAAAAATTATATAATAAATGTCTATTTGCGTAACTTTATTAAAGGTTTTGATTTTTTGATGATTTTTTCAAAATTTCACTCGAAAATTTAGGGGGGTTCTGAACATTCAATTACGTTTAAAAACAACAGACTTCCAGTATTCACGGATTGTGATTTTTGTACTAAATGTCATTCGAATCGCTCCATTCGTTCGTTAGATATCGTCTCCACAGACTCACTGACACACACACACACACACACACGCACACGCACACACGCACACACATACTTTCACACACTCACACACACACAGACATCGCCTCAAAAATGTTTGATTCGTGATCAGGGATGCTTGAAACATGCTTTCCCGTCGAAAACTCGAATTCGAATTTTCGACCCCGTTACAGTACTTTCCTTATACATTATGTATATAAGGAAAGTAATAGGTATATTTACGAAATTTGCAAGAAACAAACATAATATGTTCATAAAATATATTCAAAAACATATTTATTATTATATTTGAAGTAATTTAAAACTAACTGCATCACTGTACGAGGTTCCGTTCACGAGAAATAAAATACATCCTTAAATGCTGCAACTTGATACTTCAGAGGGGGAGGGGGGAAAAGTCTCGGATTGTAGGGGACTTTTGGGAAAATGTATGTTTTAGTAACTACTAGTTATGTGCCAAAATACAGCTTTCCCTGAATTTGTTGTGTGTCAATGTCTTTATTGACTGGGCTAAAAATCGCCCGAGCTGAAAAATACTCAAAATCCAACCCTGGTCTTAAGAGTTTACATTTTTCGTAAAGCTCCGTTTTTCCGCTACAGAAATCCCAACTATAGATGTTACATTCACATGGAAACAGCGTGAAACTGTCTACGGTTGATGATCGCTGTGCTAGAGACGTGATTTCATACGGAATTTTAATTGAAAGTCAATTACATTGATGTATAGATTTTGAATGCGATTATTAGGCTTTTAAAGAAAGAAATTTATTACTACGTGCTCGTTATTGCTATGGGAATTTATGAGTAGATATATATAATGTAAAAAAAAGTAGCATGAAAAGCATAAAATCCATCCATGGATGTTCTATCAGCAACGTGATCGCAATCCAAAATATTTTTAATTGTCGGACTGTATAAAAAACGTTTCACGGAATAAAAGCATGGAAAGACTCTGCCTCAAAAACATTTATCCCAATAGAACACCGAGAGCTCTTTATATAACTTCTCCACGATAAAAATCAAATATATTCAAACGTGATCGTTACGCAACGCGACACCTGGACTTCAGTGACTCAAGGTAGTTGAAATCTCGCAGAAAGCTTGAGAAGAATCCCTATCCTACTTGAATAAGTCAACTCTGATTGATTTATTATTCAAGAATTTCCAATATTCGTTTACACAGGCGTTGATGCGTGACGCTCTGCCGCCATTTTGATCGCGAAGTGTGTCGCTTTGGAGCGTCGTGACTCAAATACGAGACATGAAACTGAAGATGTTCACAGAGATAATCTAATGCCATTACATGAGGAATCCGACTGTTACTTCTCTTGCATAGATAGTATCTCACAATAACTCCATGATAAAACTCCCAGACATGTACGAAACTTAAAATTCTCCTGGCAAAGCAGTTACGAAATCTCAAAATGGTTTGCGCCAAGTTTCCGCAGGATTGGAGCTGTACTTTCAAACTGACTACGACTAAAAATGGCTACGTCTGATTTGAAGGAGGGTTAGGATCCTTCAGCAAAGTACCCTAGATCAAAAGTTACAGCTGCCGTCTTGCGGGAACTTGGCGAAAACTATTCCGAGACTTCATAACTTCTTTATAAGGAGGTTTTTGCTTTTTGTACTTGGCGGTAGCCTTAACTATGAAGTAATGCTTTTGTGATAGTTCAATACATTTTTCAGAGATATTTATCAGCATGATTGTGCAACAATGATATAGCAGGCATTGAAATTGTATTTTACTGCCGAACACGATTTATTCAAGTTTTTTTAATTTTTGAAATAAGAAATCAAATTTATCTTTAGTGTTAAAAGAAAAGCATGTACCTCCCACCAGAGTACACAAAATGAGTAATCGATTAAAATCGATACAGTAGGTTACGATTTTAAACCCGTGAACGCTGAGCAAATTCACTGGAGCATGGCTCAACTCGATTTTCTCGTACTAGAATTAATTTTATTTTCAAATTTTACATGAAAAAAATTTAAAAAATCTGTATCGTGGATACAAATTATTACAATTATAGAGTGTTACTCGTCACTTTAAAGAGCCTGAAAAAATCTTTTAATTGATACCATGCTTGACAATGTACCTCCAAGGGGGGTGTAATGTGCCCCCCAAGGGGAGCTAATGATGTTACGAACAAAAAAAATTGTATCGGGGCTATTTTTCACAACAATGATTGAAACTACTACGTTTCGTGATCATTGATCCATAAATAAACCCTTTTATGCTTGATTATGACAAATTTTATCTTATCCTGCCATGTTAAAAAAAATCTGATGTGGGCAACACATGACTTTCCTTATATAATGTCATGAATTTACTACTTTTACAGTAAAAAAATAGGATTTTCTTGTAGTAGATACTAATATTCTTTCCAAGATATTGAATTTTCGACAATTAGTCGTCATTTTCATTGATTTAGCGTCATTTTTATCCATTTGGCGAGATTTTCGTTAATTTGGCAACATTTCAAAAAAGTCGCCAAGTTGGCGAAATTCCGCCAAATTCGTCGCCAAAATCTCGCCAAGCGTTATGCACTAAGAAATAAGTTTTTCTTAAAGCAGATAAATGACTATTGGCGTTCAAATACAAAAGTATTATTCAAAGTATCTTTTTTCAAGAATGGAACGAGTTAGATCCACGAGAAGGATGTCACTCAATTTATCGCATGGTATTACATATGAAAAGTAAACATGTTTCTCAATAGGAAATATTTTTCTTTTTATTTTATATGACTTTTTGATAATTTTCTTAAAAAATGTACAATATCTCGAGAACGGTTCACGTTAGCGTTCTAAAATTCATGTCAATTGTTTTCTAATGAAAAATTACATAAGAAATGTCTATTTGCGTAACTTTATTAGTGGTTTTAATTTTTTGACGATTTTTTCAAAATTTCATTCAAAAATTTAGGGGGGTTCTGAACATTCGATTGCGTATAAAAACAATAGGCTTCCAGTGTTTACGGATTGTGATTTTTGTACCAAATTTGGCTCGAATCGGTCCATTCGTTCGTCAGTTATCGTCTCCACACTCTCACTGACACACACACACACATACACACATACTTTCACACACACACACACACACACACACAGACATCACTTCAAAAATGTTTGATTCGTGATCAGGGATGCTTGAAACGAGCTCTCCCGTCGAAAACTCGAATTCGAATTTTCGACCCCGTCACAATACTTTCCTTATACATTATGTATATAAGGAAAGTAAAAATATATAAATTTCGAATAAAATTCAATGTTTTGACTGGAAGTAAAGAAAATTCTATGTAGCTCTGGATAGAATTTTATAACAAAGCCGGATATAAAGTTTCGTGAAAATATATTAATATTTGTGGCTGCTGTTGTGTTTACAAGAAATACACTTCAGACACAGGGACATCACTCCAAAAATAGTCAAAATGTGTTCAGGAGGTTTTGAAACAAATATTGGCATCAAAACTCGAAATCGAAAGTTTTCGTGAAAACTATCCTTTCTCAATACTACGTATGGAAAAGAAAAAAATTACTCAATAGTATGTGCCGTACAATAGAAATAATTTTTTGTTTTACTGTGAATACAAACCATAATTACTAATTAGATAGATGTACAAAATTTGGTATAAAGATCGATTGTTCGTAAATAGTGAAATAGTGTAAAATATATATATATATATATATATATATATATATATATATATATATATATATATATATATATATATATATATATATGTATGTATATTTCATAATAATAATACAACTACTAATTCTTATTGTGTAATCTCTTTCAAACATCCTATTTATAATTCTCTAAATTTTGGTCATCTATTTAACAAGTTCAAACATTTATTGCCTATTGGAGATTTGAGTGTTTCAAAGACTTTTAAATACAACAAGCCTATTGGTAGATTTGTATTTAATTATAATGAAATTTCACAATCTCTCTTTATAGATCATGATTCACAGTCAAATGTACATAGTGAATGTATTTGTAAATTAAACAAATATGCCAAATTTCTAAATCCAGACTTGGGGCATATAGTTGCAGGAGACGTAGAAATTGTTAGTGACAATATGTTAAAAACCATTATGTCATTTGGCACTAAATTTACGATACCTTCTTGTAATAATTATTTTAAAGTTTTAAAATCAATTAATCTTGATCTTGATAAATATATATATAAATTAGCTTGTAAATATGCTCTGCCTTTAGAGGCATTTAATATGTAGAAATTTACTTTATTAGAATCTATTAAAAATGCTATTAGAGATATTAAATTGTCTAGACCAGAGGTGGCCAACCCGCGGCCCGCCTTGAATAATTTTGCGGCCCGCGAGATTCATTACAACTTTACAAAATACGATTATTTTGTGCAATATTTTTGTTTTTAGTGTAGTGTTTTGTAACAGATAAATCCCATAACTGTTTCTATTTTATCACGTTGCTTCTGTTTTTATACATACTTAGAAGTGGGCAGTATTGCATTGCACTCGATCACATGCACTCTAGCATTGACAATTTAAAGAGTTCCTAAAAGAATTAGATTGTGAATATGATGACGTTGTATACTTCAGTCGTGTCAGATGCTTGAGTCGTGGAAGATGTTTACAGCGATTTTATGAGTTAAGTCAAGAAATTGACTTGTTTATGAATAACAAGCAAATACCAGTACCAGAATTAAGAAATGATAAATGGTTATTGGATTTATGCTTTTTAGGCGATATCATCGAAAAACTCAATCAATTAAATGCATCATTACAAGAAAAAGATAATTTAATAATCGATGCATTTAATTACATCAAAGCATTTCAGAAGAAATTACTGCAATCTGAATCTTAATTGAAAAATAATAACGTTCAACACTTTCCATTGATGAAAGAATTAAAAAATTCAAAATGTATCAGTTACATCAAATACGCAAAAGAAATAAGCAAACTTGCAGCTACTTTTGAGAATCGTTTCACTAATTTAGACAAACACAAAAAAATATTGGAAATATATTCATCTCCCTTTCACGTCGATGTCGAGTCGGCCCCAGAATATCTCCAAATGGAACTGATTGACTTACAATGCAATAATGAATTAAAACACATTATTGAAACATCAGAATCATTTTGAAACATCAGATAGATTTTTATAACACTTATGTCACAAAAGAAAAATTTTCCAATTTGAGAGATCTGGCACAAAAAGTTGAGAGCGCTTTTGGATCAACTTACACCTGTAAATAGTTTTTTTCGAAAATGAAATTTATAAAACATAAATCGCGTTCAAACTTAGCGGACGAAAACCTGCAACATCAATTACGAGGTGCAAATACACGCATTGAGATCGACTTCCAAAAACTAAGTGAAAGAGTTGAGAAACAAATATCTTACTAATTAAATAAATTAAACATTATTCGATCATTGCATTATTATTATTATATTATTTATGTTTGTATACATGAAAAATAATGAAAACAATAATAATAACTCATTCTGTTTTAAATTTTCACTCCAAAAAATGTTTGTAATATGTCCAAATCTAATATGAAGATATATATTTTTATATGCGGTCCTCGGGCCGACGTGGTGGTCGAGTGATCAAGGCATGCGTTTCAAAAGCAATCGCTCGAGAGCCACGTTGTGGGTTCGAGCCCCACGTAAGGCATGGATGTTGTTGTGTTGTGGGCGAAATGTGTTCCGCCCCCCTCTGGTGCGCCTGGGGCAACGTCTCTAGGACGGCTAAATGGATCACAAATACGGCCGAATTATGGGCGAATGACAATAAGTCAAGTACCTAGCCATTGGCAATATATATATATATATTGCCAATACAATTAATATATATATATGTATATATATATATATATATATATATATATATATATATATATATATATATATATGTATATATATATATATATATATATATGCGGGATTATAATGTTTTTCCGAAGTAGCCCGCAAGGTCATTTGGGTTGGCCACCCCTGGTCTAGACCTTTATATAATATTGATAATATTAAACATTCCATTAATGATTTACAAAGATCTTTTGTTATTACTTATGTTGATAAAGCCTCTAATAATTATGCTTTTATCTGTAAAAAGTTTTATATTCAATTTCTGATAGATTATTTAAAAAATAATAATTTTTTTAAACTTGATTTACATTCCATTAATAGTATTAAATTGAAAATTATCAATATGTATAGTGATTTAAATATTAAATACTAGCCGCCTTTGGCGACCAGCCTATTCGCTACCCTTGAAAATTCTGACCGTGGCAAATTCTAACCGTGGCACACTCGCTGGCGCGACCTACCAGTAAAGTGTAAGGTAACTGTTTGGAGGGCCAGGAAGTGCCACCCAATTTAGACAGGAACTCAGTGGCGGAGGCATCCACAGGGACCGTACCCTCCTTCCCCTACCACCAACCTCTCGGAAGGACTTACGGTCCAGCATGTTTAACGTGATCGTACTCCGCGTGAACACGGCAGCAGTTTTGTCAGTGGAGGGAGTCGAACCCGGGCCTACCGAGTGAAATTCCCGCACGCTAACCACTGGGCTACCGCGACCTCCGCGACAATCTCCATAACTTTCTTTTTATTCACCCAATTTGGACCAGGACCCAGTGGGGGAGGCATCCACAGAGACCGTACCCTCCTTCCCCTACCACCAACCTCTCGGAAGGACTTACGGACCCACATGTTTAACGTGATCGTACTCCGCGTGAACACGGCAGCAGTTTTGTCAGTGGAGGGAGTCGAACCCGGGCCTACCGAGTGAAATTCCCGCACGCTAACCACTGGGCTACCGCGACCTCCGCGACAATCTCCATAACTTTCTTTTTATTCACCCAATTTGGACCAGGACCCAGTGGGGGAGGCATCCACAGAGACCGTACCCTCCTTCCCCTACCACCAACCTCTCGGAAGGACTTACGGACCCACATGTTTAACGTGATCGTACTCCGCGTGAACACGGCAGCAGTTTTGTCAGTGGAGGGAGTCGAACCCGGGCCTACCGAGTGAAATTCCCGCACGCTAACCACTGGGCTACCGCGACCTCCGCGACAATCTCCATAACTTTCTTTTTATTCACCCAATTTGGACCAGGACCCAGTGGGGGAGGCATCCACAGAGACCGTACCCTCCTTCCCCTACCACCAACCTCTCGGAAGGACTTACGGACCCACATGTTTAACGTGATCGTACTCCGCGTGAACACGGCAGCAGTTTTGTCAGTGGAGGGAGTCGAACCCGGGCCTACCGAGTGAAATTCCCGCACGCTAACCACTGGGCTACCGCGACCTCCGCGACAATCTCCATAACTTTCTTTTTATTCACCCAATTTGGACCAGGACCCAGTGGGGGAGGCATCCACAGAGACCGTACCCTCCTTCCCCTACCACCAACCTCTCGGAAGGACTTACGGACCCACATGTTTAACGTGATCGTACTCCGCGTGAACACGGCAGCAGTTTTGTCAGTGGAGGGAGTCGAACCCGGGCCTACCGAGTGAAATTCCCGCACGCTAACCACTGGGCTACCGCGACCTCCGCGACAATCTCCATAACTTTCTTTTTATTCACCCAATTTGGACCAGGACCCAGTGGGGGAGGCATCCACAGAGACCGTACCCTCCTTCCCCTACCACCAACCTCTCGGAAGGACTTACGGACCCACATGTTTAACGTGATCGTACTCCGCGTGAACACGGCAGCAGTTTTGTCAGTGGAGGGAGTCGAACCCGGGCCTACCGAGTGAAATTCCCGCACGCTAACCACTGGGCTACCGCGACCTCCGCGACAATCTCCATAACTTTCTTTTTATTCACCCAATTTGGACCAGGACCCAGTGGGGGAGGCATCCACAGAGACCGTACCCTCCTTCCCCTACCACCAACCTCTCGGAAGGACTTACGGACCCACATGTTTAACGTGATCGTACTCCGCGTGAACACGGCAGCAGTTTTGTCAGTGGAGGGAGTCGAACCCGGGCCTACCGAGTGAAATTCCCGCACGCTAACCACTGGGCTACCGCGACCTCCGCGACAATCTCCATAACTTTCTTTTTATTCACCCAATTTGGACCAGGACCCAGTGGGGGAGGCATCCACAGAGACCGTACCCTCCTTTCCCTGCCACCTACCTCTCGGAAGGAATTATCGACCCATATGTTTAAGGTGATCGTACTCCGCATCAGTGGCGGGAATCGAACCCAGGCCTACCGAGTGCAATTCTCTAGCCGCCTTTGGCGACCAGCCTGTTCGCTACCCTTGAAAATTCTGACCGTGGCAAACTCGTTGGCGCGACCTACCAGAAAGGTGTAAGGTAACTGCTTGGAAGGCCAGGAAGTGCCACACAATTTAGACCGGAACCCAATGGGGGAGGCATCCAAAGAGACCGTACCCTCCTTCCCCTACCACAAACCTCTCGGAAGGACTTGCAGTCCCACACGTTTAACGTGATCGTACTCCGCGTGAACACGGCTGCAGTTTTGGCAATGGCGGGAATCGAACCCGGGCCTACCGAGTGAAATTCCCGCGCGCTAACCACTGGGCTACCGTGCCATCCGCGACAATCTCCATAACTTTATTTTTATTCGGCAATTTTGGGAATCGAACCCGGGCCTACCAAGTGCAAATCCCGCGCACTAACCACTGGGGTACTTCACCCTCCGCGATATTCTTCATAACTTTCTTTTTATTCACCCAATTTAGACCGGAACCAAGTGGGAGAAGCATCCACAGGGATCGTACCCTTCTTCCCCTACCACCAACCTCTCGGAAGGACTTACAGACCCACATGTTTAACGTGATCGTACTCCGCGTAAACACGGCGGCAATTTTGGGAATCGAACCCGGGCCTACCGAGTGCAATTTCCGCGTGCTAACCATTGGGCTACTTTGCCCTACGCGACAATCTCCATAACTTTCTTTTTATTCATCCAATTTAGACCGTACCCTCCTTCCAATACCACCAACTTCTCGGAAGGACTCACGGACCCACATGTTTAACGTGCTCGTACTCCGCGTAAACACGGCGGCAATTTTGGGAATCGAACCCGGGCCTGGTAACTGGTTGGACGGCCAGGATGTGCCACCCAATTTAGACCGGAAACCAGTGGGGGAGGCATCCACAGGGAACGTACCCTCCTTCCCCTACCACCAACCTCTCGGAAAAACATACGGACCCATATGTTTAACGTGATCGTACTCCATGTCAGTGGCGGAAATCGAACCCGGGCCTACCGCGTGCAATTCCCGCGCGCTAACCACTGGGCTACTTCGCCCTCCGCGACAATCTCCATAACTTTCTTTTTATTCACCCAAATTAGACCGTACCCTCCTTCCCCTACCACCAACCTCTCGGAAGGACTCACGAACCCACATGTTTAACGTGATCGTACTCTGCGTGAACGTGGCGTAAGTTTTGGCAGTGGCGGGAATCGAACCCGGGCCTACTGAGTGCAATTCCCGCGCGCTAACCACTGGGCTGCCGCGCCCTCCGCGACAATCTCCATAACTTTCTACATATTCACCCAATTTAGACGGGAACCCAGTGGGGGAGGCATCCACAGGGGCCGTATCCTCCTTCCCCCTACCACCAACCTCTCGGAAGGACTTACGGACCCACATATTTAACGTGATCGTATTCCGCGTAAACACGGCGGCAGTTTTGGCAGTGGCGGGAATCGAACCCGGGCCTACCGCTAACTTCCCGCGCGCTAATTTGCAATTTAAAATGACCATATGCTTAATTCCATCATCCTCATTCCATTGTTTCATTGTTCCATCATTTAAAATATCCATAAAATTAAAATATCCATTTAAAATATCCAAAAGTTAAAATATACATTTAAAAAATCCAGATCGTCCCATCATTTAAAATATAAATATAATAATTTATATAGAGCAAAGGCGCTCTATTTAGAACCGTGACGTCACCTCCACCTTGACGTCCCCACCCACCACCTTCCCTGCTTCAGCGAGGGAGAAACGAACGGAACGCCGAGCGGAACGGCGAGAAATTTAAAATCATGACGTCTTTAAAATTGCGATTCTGAAGGCAATTTTCATTATTTCTGGACCAGATTAGACTTGTAAGAATGCCAGATGTTTGACCTTTCTGAAAATGTAAATTATTAGTCGAAATTATGAGTACTTTTCACGATGCGAGAATTTAAAAACCAAAAATCCTTTTCTTGAGCCAAAAGTGACTTTTGTTTTAAAATCTTTAAAAAATATTAGAAATCGAAATGGAGATTTGAAATTGATATATTTTTACTCGCAATTGTCTGCTCTTTCCGATGGTGTGAGTTGTTTTTTTCTACGACGTCTGGATCGTGGAGAAAAAAGGGCAAAAAGGGCAAAAAAAGGTCGAAATCGCATAAAACATTAAATAAATAAAAAAATAATTAGAATTTTGAAAATCGGTTTTCACGTGTCCCCTTCCCTCCCCCCCGGGTGTCCGATTGCCAAATTTCGTAGCTCTCCGACGCGCGGTCGCGAAACGTATAGTGTATAAGACAGACAGACAGACGCACACACACACACACACACACACACAGACATTGCCTTTTATTATTTAAGATAAATATCTTAAAGTTCCTTATATAGTGCTTATTCTAAAATTTCATTAAAATCCTATTAAATTTAGAACTGTAACTAGCGGCCATAATACTTACTCTACTACTGTGAGTAAATTATTACTAAATTCTTTAAATCTAATAAATAATAGTTTACCATTCTAGCAATAATTACCTTATTCTAAATAATAGTAAAGAATTAAAGTATAAATTAACATCTCTTAGAAAAATAATAGGATTTCAAACGTTTGATTTTAAATATCTTTTTATTAATATTAAGATCTCTGATCTATATGATGTAATTTTAGCTTTATATAATGCTTATATTACTAATCTTTCAACTCAAACTAATTTTATAAATTTTTCTAAATTTCTTCACTTTGCTATTTTCAATAATTATATTTTTCAAGGAAATAAATTATACTTACAAGTCTCAGGAGTTCCACAGGGTGGCTGCAGTAGTAGTATGTTAGTTAATTTATACCTTTATCATTATGAAAAATCTTTTACTTAAATAGATTATACTTTTTACAGATATGTTGATAATCTGATTTGCTTAGTACATACTGAAAATTATCTCATAGATATAGATTTCTATCCAGGCAATTTGGGAATTAATTCCTAATGAAGCTACTATTAGCAATAATATTAATTTTTTGGACTTAAATCTTTTTATTGATCCTTCTAATAGAATTGTTACTAATTTACATGATAATAAAGAATTTTTACTTTTAACATTAATAAAATCTTACCATGTAATTCCTGTAACTCGATTCAATAGTTTAGAAATATTATACTTAATCAGCTTTTTAGAATTTATAGATTATCTGATAAAAAATTTCATGCTATGCATATAAATAATCTCAAAATTACCAGCAATTTATATAAATATCCCTCTTATTTAGTAAATGGTATTGTTAAAAAAATTAGAATAGCTGGATTTTCATAATTCTATTCCTAGTATCTTATATTAGCCAGACATCTCCATTCTCTTGTATTATTAATACTTTTATTTTTACATCCTCTTCAACGTCAGCCTTACTATTATTAGCCCCCTTTTTGTATCGCTTTTTGTATATTATTACTTTTTCTTTCCATTTCGCATTACTGTTTTTCAATTCTTACGAATGACAACAGTAGATTATTTATTTTTTCATTGCGAATGGCGATCATTGCGAATTTAAGTATGTCGTCCAAGTAGAAATAGTTTATAGATATAATCTATCTATTTCTTCAGAAACATGCATTTTTTGTGTTTGCTTCGTCAAAATACTTGGACTAGAAAAAGAGTTTTGCGAAGTGAACATTTCCATTTTTAAGGCCTAGCCCTTGTCCACGTATTTAGCAATATAACTTGATTTTTTATGTTTTTCGTTATTCGTTTCCATACTATTGAAATTTGTTGATTTTTCTTAACTTGATGACTCGTGTTTTGTAATTTTTCCCCATTTGATTGATGATTTTCTGTTTTATATTTTATTTTGTGGGTGTTTTAGAAAGTTTGGTTTATCGAGTTGCAATTTCTTACTTTTCTTTCATTGGACTTTCAAACTATTATTATATATATATATATATATATATATATATTAATTATATATGTACATATATATATATATATATATATGTATGTTCATATATATATATATATATGTATGTTCACATATATATATATATATATATATATATGCATATATATATATATATATATATATATATATATATATATATATATATATATATATATATATATATATATATATATATATATATATATATATATATATATATATATATACCGGGTGGTCAGAATTAAAACACCCCTACTCTGAGCTCTCTATAGATCGAACTGCTCAGTGTAAAGGCTCCAAAATTGTTGAACATACTATTCAAGACATGGAGAAAGGGATTACGCAAAAAAAAAATTAGTTCCAGAAACACCGATAGGTTTCGCTGTACAACAGAAAATATGCTGAAAAGACACAAAATACACATTTGTAACACATTTTATTCGAACGTACCAAACATTCATATCACAAGGACCTTATCGATGTAGGGAATGCTGCTCAATATGGTTCCCTTCTTCAAGATGGAATATCTGCAGTCTGTGGACAGCTTGTTCAACTGCGGATCGTAATTGGTCGATTGAGATGCTTCTCACATGCAGAGTGATACTGTCTTTCAAATCTGCCAAGGTTACCAGACGTCCTCGATAAACAAGGCTTTTTAATTATCCCCACAGCCCAAAATCACAGGCATTATGATATGAAGAACGAGATGGCCTGGTTGTCGAAAACGCACGACTAATTACTCTACCATTCGTAAAATGTTGCCAAAGAAACAGCTGTACACGGAGTCCAATGTGTGGAGGCGCATCTTGCACAAAGGTAATTGAATCAAGACATTGGTGCTGTTGCAGATGGGGTACAACAAAATTTTCGAGGATGTTTTTGTACCTCCTGGCCGTCACGGTGCATGTCACAGGGCCATTGGGAGTAGCCTCTTCGAAAAAGAAAGGACCAAGAATGAATGTGGCTGTGAATCCACACCAGACTGTAACTTTCGGTGAGTGAAGTGGAATCTCTTGGAAGGTACGAGGGTTTTCCGTATCCGAAATGCGACAGTTATGAGTGTTGACTGTTCTACTTAGATGGAAATGCGCTTCATCGCTCCATAGAATCTGCCATGGCCACGATTCATCCACTTCAACTCTAGCCAGAATTGTCAATACAGAGGTCAGTCGCTTCTCCCTGTCGATGGTCAGCAAGTGGTGATTGTGACTAATTTTGTACGGGAAAAAATGCACTATGTTTCTTAGTACGTTCCGCACTGTGCACTCCACGTGCACTATTATACAGCCTATAACGTTATCCATTGATTGTTCAACAATAGCGGTGGCAACTTCGTCAACGACATCTGAACGAGTCGATTTGCGTCCTCGATTGCGTCGATTTGCGTCAACTCCAAGATGTCCAGTTTTCTCGAATCGAGCGATCATACTCCTGATAGCTTGTGGAAGTAATGGTCCTTTGTGCAAATTCTGAAGTCGACGAAACTCTCGAAGTGCAGCTGCAGCATGTCTTTTGTTTTCATAAAACAGCTTCACAAGCAAAGCGCTTTCTGGCAGTGTGACAGCCATCGCTGATAAGAATGAAAATTTCACAGTTTTATCCGCTTTTATGCCCAGAATATAGTAGCTGCAAACCAAGGGTTTATGCAAATTTTTGTGCTTGCAAAATTGCAGTTACAATGACAGTTTAAGTTTCTTCACTTTTTAATCTTCTTTTTTTTCATATCAGCAAAAGAAATTAAAAAGGAAAAATTCCATATAGCTTGAGTTTTTTTTTTATGATTATTTTGTGTCTTTTCAGCATATTTTCTGTTGTACAGCGCCCCCTATCGGTGTTTCTGGAACTAATTTTTTTCACGTAATCCCTTTCCCCATGTCTTGAATAGTAGGTTCATCAATTTTGGAGCCTTTACACTGAGTAGTTCGATGCATAGAGAGCTCAGAGTAGGGGTGTTTTAATTCTGACCATCCGGTATATATATATATATATATATATATATATATATATATTATATATAAGACATTTTATGTACAGATTCATTGATGATCTAAATATTATTTAAATTACAATGTTAAACTTTCAATTTATAACCTAATCTACAACTAATTGAAAATCCTCCTAATCTACAATTAATTGAAAATATTTATTCATCACTCTGGATTAACTAGACGTTAGTTCAAAATTTCAAAATGAAGATACATTTAAAATTAAAATATATGACAAAACTGCATCATATAATTTCAAAATAAACAAACTTTAACATTATTCATCCAATCTTTCAAAATCAGTTTTTAAAAATATAATTAATAATCAGTTATTAAGAATAAAAAAGTTAAGTACACCATGTTCCTGCAAAAAATATATTATTAAATTAATAAACACCACCATCCAAAATCAATACCCACTAAACCTTATTTTATCCTTTATTAAAACACAATTTCTATTTAAATTCAAAACATTGCTCCAATTACAGCAACATATTAACAGGTCAATATCAACCACTTTTGAATAATCAAAAATTTTGAACAAATTGTCATCAAAGTGATCACTAAGGATCCTAAAAAATTTACACGTACAAATTCAATATCAGAATAGTTATCAATTATTTGATTAATAATAAATAAATAATAAATAAATAATAAAATTTCATAATTTCCGTATTTCATTTCCAACAGTTATACACTTAGTCTATAACATTAATTGTAAACTGTTGTGAGTTGGCTCAAAGCTAAGTCAGTCTCAATTACACTCCAATGTATACAGAACATGCGTAACTCAATTTATGTTATTTTATTCTTATTCTTTTTCATCTTTAAACATTACATGGTACTCTCATAAGTAATATTACAATTTATCAAGCTGGTATATTTGATTATTTTATTTTATTACTTTTATATTTCTACCTGATCCATTTTCTATATTCTTCTACGTTGCGCCATGCGCATAATTTCATTAATACAATTTACAGTAATGCACACAGAAACGTAGAAGTTCAGCATTACCGAATCAGGTATGGCTCTTGATAACGTACATGGCTTCGGAACTGCTTTCCACGTATTTTTCAATTATATTCATTTTCGTAAACAAAATTTTGGGAGCAAAAAATTCCTAGCTAAATGGGCAAATTTTTCTGTTTGAAACTTTTTAACACTTTACAACAAAGTTGAAAAGTGTTTATGACTTTGTTCATTCTGTCTGTCTGTCCGTTAGCACAATAACTGCCGTAAAAATGACTTAATCAAAATGAAATTTTAGTATGTTGTTCAGACGGTCTGTAGGACCTATGGGAATATAAATGAATAATATCACCCAATTAGTTTTGGATTGAACCCGGGTTGAAAAAATGAAATACATTGAGCCCTATGGGACCTAATTATTAAAACATTTTTTAAGCGGATTTAAAATTCACAAATTGCTTCGAAAATTTTAGGTAATATTCAAATTGTTCCATAAAATATATAAAAAAAAAATTCAGCGAAATATATTCAGTAGTTTTTTAAATAAAAATTAAAATAATAATTACACCTCTTATATAAAACGATCACGTGACCATGATATGAAAGTATCATGTGATCCACTTCAAAATGATATATGGCATCCATCTTGTTTCAAAATCGTGATTTTTTTAAGTTCTTTTTAATTCATATTGAGTGTTGTATCCGTCCTAAAACTACTTTATTTTTGCTTAAATTCTGTGCATCTACATACTGAAACAACGCAATGACAATATATTTGAGTTTAAATGCTCATCTAAATTTGATTATTTCTACAACTAAGCCTATTTTTCACCTATGTAAAATGTAAACAGCAAAATATGTAGAATGAGTTGTATTAGAATTCCTGTATTTTTTTAACACAAAATAATCTAGTCCATGGAGTCCGCATGGCTGATATGAATGAAATATTAATTGATTTTATAAAGAGAAGGACTATTTTTTTCGATGAAGTTTTAAGCATAGAGTTTAATTATTTGTAGCTCCATGGTCTTAAATAAAATGTTTAAATAAAATAAATTATTATAGTATTGTGATGAATGAAATGAATGGGAGAAAGTTATGAATGAAATCCTGTTTTTATAGAGAGATCCAGGCGTGTTATTTTTTCTATGACGTCATTTGAATTAATTTCAGTTGTTTTCGATGAAGTTTTCAAATATAATAAATTATCGTAGTATTATGATAATTCTAAAACTAGTACCGAGGAATGTATAACATTTTAGAGATGTTTAAACTAGGCAATTTATATTTCAATGCCGTCATTTGAATGAAGTTCATTTTTTTCGATGAAGGTTTAAGTTTTCAAATATAATAAATTAATGCAGTATTGTGATAAGTTTCAAAATATTACCGAGGAATGTATTACATTTTAGACTTGTTTAAATAAAATTGCATTGAAGTTGGAAAGTGTTTCATAATCAATGCTTTAAGCATGATTGATCTTTCTTGTCATCTTATACACTATTCATGCATTTACACCACACTATTCATGCATTTACACCATGTATGTTTATGCAGAGAACAAAGGGATTACTACCTTACGTACCTGTATTACATATATGATTTTTAACACATAAAATAAATTTTAATCTAAGGGTGTATTTAAGGGATTATATTCAGCAATCATCCACCACATGTAAAACTTTTTTCAATTGCTTAACTTATATATGAACAGGGAAAGAGGTGTATTTCATACCTATTTATTATCTGTTTTATTTATATTGTTCTTTTTATAATTTTCACAAGTTTGACGTAGAGTCAATTTTGATTTCAAATTTTGACTTCAGACCATTTTCAATAAATGTTCAATCTCTGGTATTTATAATACAAGTAAATATATATACATGTATATCATATATATAAATATATATATATATATATATATATATATATATATATATATATATATATATATATATATATATATATATATATATATATATATATATATAAATATATATATACAAATATATATATATATATATATATATATAGAAATATACAACAAAAAATTATACTATTATAATATCAAATACCACTCAGCAAAAGGCGCAATGCAGCTCTATATACTGATGCAGGATATAACCATTTAAAACGAAACAGAGAGGGAGGGGGAAACCATATGAATTGCATATAAATAGCTGAGAGGGATAGCGACCTCTCATTCCCGTTTTAAGTACTTTTACGTCTAGACAACGCCCACGGATACCAATGCAATTCAATGATAGATCCCCGCAGCATGTGCAAAAATGAAGGCACCAAAATGCAGACAGAAATGGAACGACGAAAACAGTAAAACATTGTGCCAACCATACTACCGACTAAAACGGAACACCCGCAACGCCACTTAAAGTATGTGCCCATACGCATGCGTACATTGATAAGTCCAATATGATGTCATACATTCAAGTCATCACTGAATGAAAATCCTCTTCTTTAAAGAAAGAATTATAAATATCTTTAAGGAAATTCCTTGGGTAATGATTTTTAAGTGCTTCTTGTAAAATGTGTTTATTACTAGTAAGACAATCCTTTCTGAAAGTATTATTATTGCGATTTCTTCTAAGGTGTCCTGTTATGATGTTACGGAAAATATTCCTAGTTAAATTCGACCTCCATCCAATAATTTGGTTTATCTTCATATCATAATTATTACGTTTATTGTACATTACTGTATGAATTCCATTTTTATGCTTGTATCTTATGGTTATGTCAAGGAAATTTACTTCGTCTTTGACGCTATTAGGGTTCTTAACAAGTTCCAATTCCGGAGGATAAAAGTCAAATTCAAGTTCAGGAGTACTTGAGTAATGTCCTAAAATCACATCGTCCACATATCTGTAATATGGCATCTCGTATAATACCTGATTATTTCTTTCAAAGTATGTTAAATATATGTCAGCAAGGACTGAAGAACAGCCCCCGCCCATGGGAATTCCTTTAATTTGCTGATAAAATACGTCTCCGTTACATAGTATGTTTTCAAACAATACCAGCTGAATTAGATCCATGTACCTACGCAAAGTGATCACTTTTTTAAGGTTGTATTCTGTATGCACCAGTAAAAGTATCGCATGTAATTTATTAAGATCAATGTTGTTGAAAAGGTCACGGAAGTCATAGCTTGTAAACTGTATTTCTTTATTGCAATATTTCAATCGCTTTATGACTTCATAGCTGTTTTTTATGATTATTGGATTTTGTACCAAGAAAGCCTTATATGCAGGTTGAAGAATTTTCATAAGTTTTTTGTTAGCCAACGTAATATATGTATTACATCCAACAGTAACCGTACGGAATTTTACTGGTGTTTTATGCAACTTCGGAATGAGTACTAAATAAGGAAAGGATACATTTTTTAAAGTGATACCGATTCGCTTGTACAAAGCCCTGATCTTATTTGACATAATAGTTAAATTATAAGATAACGCTTTGTACATAGTGGATTCCATATAAGATTTCTGTAAGACTTCTATGTAAAAAGGTTTGCAGGTAAATGCGTAATTAGATACCACTTTGTCTGTATATGTGATCACAAAACGATCTTGTATTTCCCTGATAGAAGTGGGAATGAATGATTTTTGCTGATTTTTGAGTTTGCTATGATATTGGTTGGCAAAACTGTTCAGGAGATTGTATTTCCATTCTTCAAATGCTATGATGGGTAAACCATATTTGATAGCTAATTTGTATATGAAAGCTTCCAGATCTAGATTAAACTCTTCTTTCACGTGGTCAAATTCCTGTCTGCGGAATTTCGTACCCTTTTAAAAAGTTTTCTTAAAGGCAAATCATCAATCACTTGAAGATTACCTGTAATTATATGTTTATGGTGCTTATCTCGTAAGTTACTAAGATGGCAATTACATACCTTACTATTCATCAGAGATATATTTTTACTTAAATGGTTATAATTGTATAACCTTCGTCCGTTAGGACGTACATAACGGTATGTAAGCTTAACTTTGATGTTAGCTATAGGAATCATCTCATTCAATTGATCAAACAATAGTTTGAATGGTATTTTGTCAAATGTCTTATTTTTAAAAGTGGTAATGAAATATTCATTATGGTTTTCTTTATAGGGGTGACTCTTTAAAATGATATCAGATTTCTGTGCCTTCAACTTCATAAAATCAAGTAATACGGCAAAATAATGATTTTGTATGTATTTTTGATCTATAGATGCCAGATGATCAATGATGTATTCCCATATTCTACATAAGAATTTCCGTTTGATTCCAAATACAATATTTTTTATCCAATTATTTTTGACTTGAGTATTATTGCTAAACGAGTCCATTAGATGTTTTATTTTTGCGTGAGTGTCTTGATAGTCAATATATCTATTATGCTTGCCTCGCTTCCATCTAGAGGTTTTTTGCAAACCTAATAAACTAGAGACCGGGAATGATTCTACATTTTTACAGTGATCCAGATTATAATTTTCACTGAAAATTGCAGTGTTTAGGCCAAATGGGAATGCAGAACCATATTGCATAATGTGCGTGTATTCCCACCACAGACGTTCCCGTAGGTGAGGTACAATATCCAAAATTGTGATTTCACAATTAGAAAACTCATGTACATGGTAATGCTTTAATTCGATGTTCGTAGATGGACGATCCAAGGTCATACTCTGCTTTATTTGGTTTCTATGTAAATTAATACGCAAATGCAAAGGATTCTTGGTTTGTCCTATATATAAGATATTACATGAGGAGCACCTTATACAATATATTACATTGAATGTCTTGCAGAATGAAAATTGACTTGTAGATTTGGGTCCAATTTGTAAAGGGTTGGCACAGGGGCATAATTTGCATTTACTCGATGAACATCTACTAAATTTAAAGTCCTTTAAATTGTAAAAACGTTTATATATTCCATCAAAAAATCTAGATCCATGCGGGATCGCGTTCGATGATTGTACTACATTATTAACATCAATAAGGTTTTTAGTTGTCACACTCGGATTAGAATGAATAATCACAGGTTTGAAAAATTGCTTAATAGAAGCCATCAATTTCAGGAATCACGAGCAGTCAAAGCACATTTAGGGTAGCTGGTTATCGGTAATATAAATACCCTTATATTATACCACCGGGCATATATTCGATAGATATTAATAAATTAATCTCACAAAGAATACGTTTGCCAGTCGCTAAGATCAGTAATGTATATAACCATGTTAATCAAAAGTTTTACTCATTTTGAGGAGTATCTCTTCTTCAGATGATTTTACTTGAAAACAGATGAACAATGATTATGATCAATCCTACATGAGCACTTTAAATTCACTATATATACTCTATATACCATCTCAAATCATAATTCGCCGATTACCATGCACAGTATCCACCACAGAATCCGATGTGACAATTATAATTTTATATTTTTTATATATAATGATTTTATAATTTTCAATTTTTTATATAATAGTTTTTTAATTTTATTACAACATTGAGAACATCCAGAAAACATAATTCATACGATTATATTCGGCTATAATAGAAGTCTACAGTAAAAACAGATCAATACCAGTAAAAAGGAGTACAAATAGTATTTGTCAATATTACACACTCAAATACTGCCTTCCCGCTATACTACATTTATTAAAAAGGTAAAAGCCGATGTACCTTAAAAAAGTGATCACTTTGCGTAGGTATATGGATCTAATTCAGCTGGTATTGTTTGAAAACATACTATGTAACGGAGACGTATTTTATCAGCAAATTAAAGGAATTCCCATGGGCGGGGGCTGTTCTTCAGTCCTTGCTGACATATATTTAACATACTTTGAAAGAAATAATCAGGTATTATACGAGATGCCATATTACAGATATGTGGACGATGTGATTTTAGGACATTACTCAAGTACTCCTGAACTTGAATTTGACTTTTATCCTCCGGAATTGGAACTTGTTAAGAACCCTAATAGCGTCAAAGACGAAGTAAATTTCCTTGACATAACCATAAGATACAAGCATAAAAATGGAATTATATGTATGTTGTCCTATATGAACAGCTCCTATATGAACAGGCTGCAGCTTCTATATGAACAGGGAAAGAGGTGTATTTCATACCTATTTATTATCTGTTTTATTTATATTGTTCTTTTTATAATTTTCACAAATTTGACGTAGAGTCAATTTTGATTTCAAATTTTGACTTCAGACCATTTTCAATAAATGTTCAATCTCTGGTATTTATAATACAAGTAAATATATATACATGTATATCATATATATAAATATATATATATATATATATATATATATATATATATAAATATATATATATAAATATATATATATATATATAGAAATATACAACAAAAAAGGATACTATTATAATACCAAATACCACTCAGCAAAAGGCGCAATGCAGCTCTATATACTGATGCAGGATATAACCATTAAAAACGAAACAGAAAGGGAGGGAGAAACCATATGAATTGCATATAAATGGCTGAGAGGGATAGCGACCTCTCATTCCCGTTTTAAGTACTTTTACGTCTAGACAACGCCCACGGATACCAATGCAATTGAATGATAGATCCCCGCAGCATGTGCAAAAATGAAGGCACCAAAATGCAGACAGAAATGGAACGACGAAAACAATAAAACATTGTGCCAACCATACTCCCGACTAAAACGGAACACCCGCAACGCCACTTAAAGTATGTGCCCATACGCATGCGTACATTGATAAGTCCAATATGATGTCATACATTCAAGTCATCACTGAATGAAAATCCTCTTCTTTAAAGAAAGAATTATAAATATCTTTAAGGAAATTCCTTGGGTAATGATTTTTAAGTGCTTCTTGTAAAATGTGTTTATTACTAGTAAGACAATCCTTTCTGAAAGTATTATTATTGCGATTTCTTCTAAGGTGTCCTGTTATGATGTTACGGAAAATATTCCTAGTTAAATTCGACCTCCATCCAGTAATTTGGTTTATCTTCATATCATAATTATTACGTTTATTGTACATTACTGTATGAATTCCATTTTTATGCTTGTATCTTATGGTTATGTCAAGGAAATTTACTTCGTCTTTGACGCTATTAGGGTTCTTAACAAGTTCCAATTCCGGAGGATAAAAGTCAAATTCAAGTTCAGGAGTACTTGAGTAATGTCCTAAAATCACATCGTCCACATATCTGTAATATGGCATCTCGTATAATACCTGATTATTTCTTTCAAAGTATGTTAAATATATGTCAGCAAGGACTGAAGAACAGCCCCCGCCCATGGGAATTCCTTTAATTTGCTGATAAAATACGTCTCCGTTACATAGTATGTTTTCAAACAATACCAGCTGAATTAGATCCATATACCTACGCAAAGTGATCACTTTTTTAAGGTACATCGGCTTTTACCTTTTTAATAAATGTAGTATAGCGGGAAGGCAGTATTTGAGTGTGTAATATTGACAAATACTATTTGTACTCCTTTTTACTGGTATTGATCTGTTTTTACTGTAGACTTCTATTATAGCCGAATATAATCGTATGAATTATGTTTTCTGGATGTTCTCAATGTTGCAATAAAATTAAAAAACTATTATATAAAAAATTGAAAATTATAAAATCATTATATATAAAAAATATAAAATTATAATTGTCACATCGGATTCTGTGGTGGATACTGTGCATGGTAATCGGCGAATTATGATTTGAGATGGTATATAGAGTATATATAGTGAATTTAAAGTGCTCATGTAGGATTGATCATAATCATTGTTCATCTGTTTTCAAGTAAACTCATCTGAAGAAGAGATACTCCTCAAAATGAGTAAAACTTTTGATTAACATGGTTATATACATTACTGATCTTAGCGACTGGCAAACGTATTCTTTGTGAGATTAATTTATTAATATCTATCGAATGTATGCCCGGTGGTATAATATAAGGGTATTTATATTACCGATAACCAGCTACCCTAAATGTGCTTTGACTGCTCTTGATTCCTGAAATTGATGGCTTCTATTAAGCAATTTTTCAAACCTGTGATTATTCATTCTAATCCGAGTGTGACAACTAAAAACCTTATTGATGTTAATAATGTAGTACAATCATCGAACGCGATCCCGCATGGATCTAGATCTCGGTTCTCGTTAGATCTCCGAAGTCAAGCAGCATCGGGCGCGGTTAGTACTTGGGTGGGTGAGGACCTGGGAACACCGCGTGCTGTTGGCATATTTCGGGCGTGGTAGCCCGATGGTTTACGCGCTGGACTTGCAAGCTGCCACAACTGCCGGCGTGCTCATGCGGAGTACGATCACGTTAAACATGTGGGTGAGTAAATCCTTCCGAGAGGTTGGTGGTATGGGAAGGAGGGTAAGGTCCCTGTGGATGCCTCCCCCACTGGGTTCCGGTCTAAATTGGGTGGCACTTCCCGGCCGTCCAAACGGTTACCTTACACCTTTCTGGTAGGTCGGACAGTTTGGGTCTCAACAACAACCATCTGATCAGTATGTTGTAGGACCACAGAGGGCGGCGATACAGGCAGCTATACGTCTAGGTACAGAGTCAATGACCATGCGGATGGTGTCTTGATGGATGGATGCCCATTCCCTGTCAATCATTTGCCAGAGTTCGTCTTCTAAATGCGGTTGTGGCAGCACACGCAAGCGACGTCCAATCACGTTCCAGGCGTGTTCGATTGGTGAGAGATCAGGGGAGACTGGTGGCAAGGGAAGCACTTGGGTACCTTTGCAGGGCATGTTGGTTGATGCGTGCCGTGTGTGGTTGAACATTATTCTGCCGGTAAATGGCATTGATCACCCCCTCAAGGAAGGGTAATGTCACAGTCCTCACACGTCATTTACGTATCGTTGGACCGTCATAGTGCCCTCAATATAGACCAAAGGTGACCTGCTATCGTGGGCGATTACGCCCCAAACCATGATGCTGCATTGTCGCGTGGTGTAGCATTCCACAAATGCGGCCGTATTGGACCTGTCACCACTGACGCCAGACTCGTACATGGCTACTCTCATTGCTAAAACAGAAGCGTGACTCGTCTGAGAACTCGATCCTGTGCCATTCCGCCGTCCACGTGACTCTATCCGGACAACATTACAAACGGAGGCGTCTGTGCTTTTGGGTCAATGACAGTCTTCTTAACGGGAGCCATGAGTGCAGGTCGCCGGCGACCAATCGGCGGATAATGGTCCTAGTCGATATGGGAGCATCAACGGTGTCCTGCATATGCTGCAATAGGGCTCGGACGTGGCTAGCGTGGACGCCAACGCTTTCCGACGGATGAGTAGATCCACACGTGCTGGTGTCTCTCTGGCCGTACCGGCACCCCTCAACCTTGCCACATGCCCTTGTTCCAACCATCTTCTCCACAACCGGTGCATCGTGGACGAATGTAGTTGGCTGTCCGCTGAGATTTGCCGTATGGACCAACCTGCTCTTTTTGAGTTCGATCACCATACCCCTCTTGAAATTGTCTGTCTGCTGGAACTGCCTCAGTGGCGACAGCCTGGCATTCTCTGCTACTACACGTTTCTTCTGAGACAAAAAAAAATTGTAAAAATGATTTCCCTGGCAGACAGAGCGATGCAACTAATGCCGATTCTGCAAGTTCCTTCTTCTCTATTTCACTCAACGTGCGCGGGACAGCTGTGCAATTGGCATCATTTACATAACTCGGTGAGCTGCGTCTACCCTGTAATTTGCAGCATATTTTTCTGCCCACTTCTTCTTGATGTCTCATTTTCACTGTCACGTAGTATATATATTATATATATATATATATATATATATATATATATATATATATATATATATATATATATATATATATATATATATATATATATATATATATATATATATATATATTAGGGTGATTAAAAAAAGATGGCCCAAACTTTACGAGGTTGTAGTACACACCAAACAAAGCATTTTTCGTCATAGTTTACCGGGTCGTAAATGAAACGTAAAAGCGCCAGTGGACACTTAAAAATAACTTTATTGTTCAGAGCTATAATCAAGAAGGTAAAGGTAAACCGCTGAGGTGAGGCGAAAATTCAAGAATGGCTTAGAAGTTATAAATGACATTTAATAAACAATATTTACAGCAATGGCTCGAAAGAGAAACTGCCAACCTGAATTTACGTCTCACAGCAGCGGTGAAGGAATTGGTGAACTGTCTTGAACAGATCAGGCGTGTCGCGCACTTCGGCAGCAGCGGCCGAAATTCTTTCTACGAGTTCCTCTTCAGATTCAAGGGGAGTGTCATAGGCGAGACTCTTAAGACATCCCCAGAAAATGAAGTCAAGATACGGCGGATCGCGAGATCGTGGGGGCTAAAATATGAAACCACCTCGCCCAATCCATCGACCCGGAAAAGAGACATCAAGATAGTTCCTTACTTCTTGCTCAATTACAAAAATTTGCATAAAGTTTCTTCTTTATACCCAGATGAAATTTGCATATGTGGTTCTCTTCTTTTAGGATTGCGGCACACTAAAATTCTTAACTTTTTGAATGGACACGAAACAAATATCTTTCAGAAATGCATTGGCTTGAAATTTGGTAGACTGGTAGATCTTTTAAGAAAATTTAAAACTACAACCAAAATATCGAACATTTATAGGTATTTGGGGGTGTAGTATACCAAAAACGTTTGAAACATTATGTGAATGCAAAACACAGTATCCAATTAGATATATATTCGAAATTCGATTTAAAGTTAGATTATTTAATACAATTAACGAGGAAAATATTTTGTTTTACATTCTTTCTTATTTTTGAGTCTTGGTGTAACTGTCAAGAACGCAAATACGTATAACATCTTTAATAAGATAAATTCGTGTTACTACTAACCGCGTAAAATTAGTTTTATTTTTGAAAAAAAAACTGTTTGTTGCAGAGTTGGCTGAATATTTAATTAGCGTCAAGTACGTATTTTTTATGGATTTATATTGCTAGAATATTTCACTAACAATCATTTTCGGTTGTATCTAGTCGTTTTATATATAAGATGTTTCCGTATATAAATTGCAGAAGAAATGTGAACGAATATTTTGATCTTTGTCTTACGTTTGACGTGGACGTTTATAAATGTTTAATATGTCTCTGAAAAAGAAAACTAGGGGCAGCTGCCCCTAGTTAGAGAGATTTCCTGATTTTTAGAGAGTCTAGCTGTGGATCCATGGCACCAAATTATTTGTAATTTTGCATGACAATTTAAAACACATCGGCATGCGTCCTCTGCTATTTGATTAAAATCGGATGAAAATTTTTATTTTCTATATAGTCTTGAAAAAAAAAGTATTTTACACTATTTTTGCATGAAAATTATATTCACCCCTCCCCCTTCCCATCATTTATCTTCAAAATATAATATTTCATTTTTTAAAACATAGTTGCCATTCCAAAATATTAATATTTAAATGGCACAATTAAATATAAGTTTATTGTTCAGAGCTATAATCAAGGAGCTAAAGGTAAATGGCTATTACCATCACAAAAGAATTGAAAACGCTGTTGCCATTTAAATAAAGCGACATTTAAATTTTGATTTAACGCTGTTGCCATTTTAAAAAGTGATATTTAAATTTTGCTTTAAAAATAAGAAAAAAATGCTTTTATTTATTAAAGGTTCATTTAAATATTACTTCCTTTGGAATGGCAACAGTGCTTTCAACAATGAACCGTGATTGTTCATGACAGCAATATTCGCGAAACGCTCTGTTTGTTTGAAAGAATCAACAATTAAGCATATCCTTTCTCACAATGATATACATTTACGAAACATAATTCTATATTTCCCCATATTTAGTCAAATGACTGATATTTGTGAGTAATTAATTGCATTTCATGTTGTTTCTTACCCTTGTGTACCCTGTGTACTAGTAGCTGTATAAATGTTCTTCGTACGGAATATATAAGATAAAGAAACTTTTTTCACAATTATGTGCAAATTCCTGTAGTTTTTCCAAAATGATATTGTTATTCAAACTATTCAATCAAAACATTTAATCAAATTCTCCTAAAAATAAGTATAAGAATTTTTATTATCGCTATACAAAATTATCTTCACTGGCAGATCTGGAGAATAGAACATTTTGTATGTTGAAAAATAAAAGTTGATTTAAAACCGTTTTGGAGTTTTGATTTCATTTTCTTTGATTTTCAATATACACTCTTTTGCAAAAAAGACGAATGACCCCTAAAAAATAATCCGATCATCTCGAAATTCCGCATGCAAATTCCTTTATACCGAGTATGCAAATGATTAAATTTGCAAGGCCAATGAGTATTGATTTCTTTCATAGCGCGCGTTTCTACTGCGCAACTAGCATCCTATAAAACAGGTTAAAATGTGGACGGTTTATCTCCACGTTATCGGCGCTGCAGTTCCGTGGAGACATAACCAATAAGTCCGTTACGACGTTGCTGAAGACCTTATAAGCAATTAGACGAGTTCGATTGTGGTCGTATAGTCGGGATGCGTGAAGCTGACTGGTCATATGGAGCAATAGGCCGCCACCTGCACTGAACGGACACTGCTGTGCAAAGGTGCTGCCAGCAATGGTTGCTGCAAGGAACTCATCGGCGAAATGAAGGCTCTGGAAGGCCAAGGTGCACGAATGCGAGGCAAGATCAGATGATTGTACGACAGGTTCGAACTGGGCCAACCATTGACGACAAAACAACGTGCTACAGCCTCTGACATACCACACGTGGTACCTTCCATCATCTCACGGCGCTTAGCTGAGGTGGGGTTACGCTCACGACGGCCTTTAAGACGTTTACCCATAACCCCACAACATCGACAGCGTTTGGAGTGGTGTCGTAGCCGATCATGGCTGCAAGCAGAATGACATCGCACAGTGTGATCACGGCTGCAAGCAGAATGGCATCGCACAGTGTGATTATGGCTGCAAGAAGAATGGCATCGCACAGTGTGATCATGGCTGCAAGCAGAATAGCATCGCACAGTGTGATCATGGCTGCAAGCAGAATGGCATCGCACAGTGTTTAGCAATGAATCGCACTTCAGTCTTTCAGCAGATGACCATCGGGTACGTGTGTGGAGGAGCCAGGACCAGAGGTCGCAATCAGCCTTTGCTTTACACAGGCACATAGCCATTACCCCTGGTGTGATGGTGTGAGGTGCTATCTTTTACGACAGTAAGTCGCCCCTAGTCACCCTGCGTATAACTTTAATAGCTCAATGATATGTGGATGAAATCCTGCGGCCGTTTGCATTACATGGAACGCCATTCTGGGGCCAATTTCCAACAAGATAATGCTACGCCACATACGACTCGCATATCTGTGGACTGTCTCCGTGCTGTTGATACTATTCCTTGGCCAGTCAAGCCACCAGACCTTTCACCAATCGAGCATGTATGGTACATGCTAGACAGCCAGATTCGGGCATCCCTAAATGTAACAGATCTGGAGCAACAATTGAGGAATGCCTGGCAGAATGTATCGCAGGATGACATTAGAAAACTTTATCACTCCTTATCTAGACGTATACAAGCATGCATTGCCGCCAAGGGGAGTTTCACCAATTACTGATTTGAAAATTCAATGTGCAATTGCTAACCATTGATGAGTCCTGTGGCATTGATTTTGTAATAATTCCATTACATGTGTATGAGCTGTACGCATATTCAATTACAATTAAAAAAGTCACTTTCTTCATGATGCTTCGTGTTTTTTTTTCTTTTTTTGCAAAAGAGTATATATGTGTAAAATATAGTAAGTGACAAACATATGCATTAGCAATTACATCTCAATGTGTTTCCCTCCTTGGTAAGGTTCGATCAGAATAGATGGAAATATATGTATTCAAGTACTATTTACGTGACGCCAGGTATTTATTAACTTAAATCAAAAACCTCATCAGATATATTGTATACGTTTAATTTATATACCGCCAAGCATAATAATAAATTAAGGTGATTTTTTTACGAAGTTTAAAGTCCGAGTATCCAGACAAAATCGGGACGAAAACTAAAAGTATTAACTAGCTATAACGATTGATTTGCGATATTTTTGGTTAATAATTGATTTGCAGAGCTTTAAAAGCTTGTAATAGAAACAAATGAGTCTGAAATAATCGAATTAAACTATTGAATTTTATTAGAGTTTTATTTTATAAAATGTTATTCACGCAAAACCATTTCGTTTACATCGAACTTGAACCAACACTAATTTTTATTTTTTAGCTATTCCCAGCGTATTTTCGGAAACTAAGTTGCCTCCACTTAACACTTTTCAACATCGTTGTAAAGTGGTTATGACTTTGTTCATTCATTCTGTCTGTCTGTCTGTTTGTCCGTTCGCACGATAACTGCTGTAAAAATGATTTTTTTTAAATGAAATTTTAGTATGTTGTTGAGACGGTTTGTGGGACATATGGGAATTTAAAAGAATAACATCACCCAATTTGTTTTGGATTGCACCCGGGTTGAGGAAATGAAATATATTGAAAATTATAAGACGTAATTTTTCAAATATTTTTTAAGCAGAGTTAAAACTCACAAATTTCTTAAAAAATTCTAGAAAACATTCAAATTATCACGTCAAATGTGTAAAAAAAATTTCATTAAAATATGTCAAGTAGTATTTTAAATAAAAATTGAAATAATAATTACATCCATATTACATGAAGAGATCAAATCACTCATTACAAAATGTGGCATCCATTTTTTTTTTCGCTTCGTAAATATCGTGATTTTTAAGGAACGTTTACATTTATATTTAGTGTTGCATCCGTTCTAAAACAGCTTTATTTTTTCGTATTATCTATGTATCTAAATTCTGTGCCTACGTAACTACAAATTTTTTTATTTTATTTATTTTAAATGATGACTAATCTTTGATTATTTCTGTAACGACGCCTAACTTTAACGTATGCAGAATGCAAACAGATGGAACTATTGTGAGATGAGTTGTACAAGAATTGCTGAATTGTTTTAAACCAAAATTATTTAGCTCTGGAGTCTGAAATACAAGTGATATAAATTTATTGATTTTATTTGGAGAAGCAGACGATTCATAGCATTGTTCTTTTGATGAAATTTTAAGTTTCCAAGTTTAATAAATTATTGTAATACTGTGATAATTTAAAAATCATCAGTGTTAAATGTATGAAATTTCAGAGATGTTTAAATTAAATTGCATTTCAGTTTAAATGGATTTCATAATCAATGTTTTATACATGATTGATCTTTCTTGTTTTTTTAAAGAAATATCACGACCTGCAGAATATTTTCGACTAAATTTAGAACGTTGTCGAATTTGAATTGTGTCCTATTATCGAATTTTTTACTGTCCCCTTAGTGAGATAATCCACTTGGATGATTCTCATATTTTTATTAAACGAGGTGTTTCGTTCTGCAGATTTTCTTAGTGCTTTTCTATAATGCGTTCAAACTTACATTATGTCCATTTATCGAATTTTCATTCGTTTCCAGAGAGTTTTAGATATCTACCCGGCCGTTTTCATCATATTTCATGCAAACGAAACATCTTTTTCTTTCTTCTTTTTTACTCAATCGATTCTTTTTTACTCAATGTTTTACTCAATCAATTCCTTTTTGCTCTGATTCTTTTTTACTCAATGTTTTACTCAATCAATTTTTTTTTACTCAATCGATTCTTTTTTACTCAATGTTTTACTCAATCAATTCCTTTTTACTCCGATTCTTTTTTACTCAATGTTTTACTCAATCAATTCTTTTTTACTCAATCGATTCTTTTTTATTCAATGTTTTACACAATCAATTCTTTTTTACTCCGATTCTTTTTTACTCAAAGTTTTACTCAATCAATTCTTTTTCACTCCGATTCTTTTTTATTCAATGTTTTACTCAATCAATTCTTTTTTACTCCGATTCTTTTTTACTCAGTGTTTTACTCAATCAACTCCTTTTTACTCAATCGATTATTTTTTACTCAATGTTTTACTCAATCAATTCTTTTTTACTCAATGATTTACTCAATCAATTCTTTTTTACTCAATGTTTTACTCAATCAATTAATTCTTTTTTACTCCGATTCTTTTTTACTCAATGTTTTACTCAATCAATTCTTTTTTACTCAATCGATTCTTTTTTACTCAATCTAAAACTAATTTAAGCATCAATTGTGCCTAATAATTGATTTTTTCTCTCTCCTCAGCGAGTTTTTTTTTTTTTAAATCTACGCTGCCAATTATTAAATTTTTTGTTTTAAATGAAATTTATGAACCTTCAGAATATCTTTGACCAAATCGAGAAGGCATTCAAATGTTTATTTGTGTCCCTTTACAGAAAGTTTTATTATCCCCAGTTGAGATTTCGATATCAACCAGGATGGTTCTTCTAACATGTATTTTGAACGAAAACGTTTCGACAAGCAGATTTAGTCAATGTTTTCGACTAAACCGGGGTGGCATTTCAATTTGAATTCTTCCCATGTATTTGGCTCTAACTGCTCCTGTTAAACTAACATAACTGTAATGTTAAAAAGTAAAAACAGTTAGATCTATTCTATAAAAATGCACCATATGCGGTTGCTTATCATATGTATACCTAGTTGAACTGAGTATGTCCAGCATGGGGTGTAAAAATTAAAATTTTAAAAATCGAACAACAGAGAAAGTTTCCCAAATAGCTTTCAGCAAAGCTGGTTATGCGTAAAGCTGCTTACTAAACATATTAAAAGAAAGCATTTAGAAGTCTGGATCAGCTTCATAAATGTAGTAGGATTTCAGATGTTCTTCAAACGTTCTGTTTGAGAGTTTAAGCATCAGCCTTATATATAAGGGTTTTCTTGTCCTGCATGACTATTTTTAAAAAATCTGATGTGGGCAGCATATGACTTTCCTTATATAATGCAAAGAATTTACTATTTTTACAGTAAAAAAATTAGATTATTTTTATAGTAGATATTTATATTCTTTCCAAGATACTGAATTTTCGTCAATATGTAGTCATTTTCATTAATTTAGCGTCATTTTTAACCATTTGGCGAGTTTTTCGTTAATTTACCAACATTTAAAAAGTCGCCAAGTTGGCGACATTCCATCAAATTCGTCGCCAAAATCTCGCCAAGCGTTATAGACGGAGAAATAAGCTATTCTTATAGCAGATCAATGAATATTGGCGTTCATGTATAAAAGTATTACTCTAAGTATCTTTTTTCATGAATGGAACGAGCTAGATCCATGAGAATGATATCACCAAATTTATCGCATGATATTGCATATGAAAAGTGGGCATGTTTCTCAATAGGAGATATTTTTTTTTATATACATAATTTTTTGATAATTTTTTGAAAAATGGGCAATATCTCGAGAACGGTTTGCGCTAGCGTTCTAAAATTTATATCAATCGTTTTCTAATGAAAATTTACATAAGATATGTCTGTTTGCGTAACTTTATTAGACGTTTTGATTTTTTAACGATTTTTTCAAAATTTCACTCGAAAATTTAGAAGGGTTCTGAACATTAGATTGCGTATAAAAACAATAGGCTTCCAGTATTCACGGATTGTAATTTTTGTACCAAATTTCGTTTGAATCGGTTCATTATTTCGCCAGTTATCGTCTCCACAGTGTCACTGACACACACACACACACACGCACAGAGACATCACTTCAAAAATGTTCGATTCGTGATCAGGGATGCTTGAAACGTGCTCTCCCGTCGAAAACTGGAATTCTAATTTTCGACCCCGTCACAATACTTTACATTATTATATATAAGGAAAGTAATAAATTGATTCCAGTAAAAAACGCTTTCAAGTTTTCGATTTTGGATGTTAACATTAAGATACAAATATGCAAATACATTTTTTCATCTTATTGACAAGATTTCAAAACAACAGTGCGAAACACAAGCAGTACGCATTACAGTTATGAATTGAAATACTATTACTTCGTATTAAAAAAAGTGCTATGACTTTTCTCAAATAAATTGTGTAATGTTTTACATTTAGAACAATAAATAGTGATTTGAATGGTATGTATAGTGCCCAGATAAGAGACTTGAAATGAAATTCCGGTGTAAGATGAAAAATAAAAAATCCAAAATCTATATAAATAAAAATGAAAATCTGTCTGTCTGTCTGTCTGTCTGTCTGTCTGTCTGTTTGTCACACCATCACGGGAGAACGGCTGAACCGAATTTGATGAAATTTTGTGGGTAGCCCAGAAATAGCCCCACTTAAAATTATATCCGTGTTTTGAGTTTCTACGACCAGTGGTTCTCGAGATATTAGTAAAAAACGAAATTTTCGTTTGTCTCATCATCACGGAAAAACGGCTGAACCGAATTGAATGAAATTTGGTGAATAGCCTTGAAATATCCCCCCATAAATTTTGTCCAAGTTTCGTGTTTCTAAGACCTGGGGTTGTCGAGATATTAATGAAAAACGGAACTTTTACCTTGGAGTTCTACTCCCTAACTCCGTGGTTTATCCAAACGAAAAGCTTGAAAATCGTTTGAAAGTGAATTAAAATTTAATCTCTGAGTTTGATGGGAGATTTTTTGCGTTAATTAGTCACTTTCTGAAAACATGAATTGTTTGAAACATGATTTAAAGGTGAAATCTATCTCCATGGTTCATGGTTTATTTAAAACAAGCTTTTACGGAACAATGAGAAGTATAGAGAAATCAAAATCGTTATTTAATTTCGCAGTTTATGTTATAAGACATGACATATTTAACATGTTATAAGATTCTATCTTATATCATGTTACTCAGAAACGCAATTAAATTAAATCTGTCTGCTAATTTTAATAATTATTTTTTCGATTTGAATAATAAATAAATGGATATAAAAATATATTTTAGAAAAGAACGATTTGATTTTTCTTATAGCATTTTTGACTGGATAATATCAATTACGGTCTTCAGGTTTAAAAATTATTATTATTTATATTTTCGGGGATTATTGATTCAAGGCTTATTGATATTTTCAAGTTATTTTGCAATTATTTTATTATGACAAAAATTGTTTAAACTCATATATTGTATGTTGTACGAATCTTCTACAAATACACGTGTATATCTTTTAATCTACGAGAATATAAGTAGTACAGGTATATTGACATATGTTTTGATATATATTGGCATATATTGGAATCAATTACGACCTTCTGGTATAAAGAGTACGGATATTATTGATGTTTTCAATTTATTACGTCATCTCTTTTATTTTGGCAAATATTTTTGAGACGCATATTGTAATACGGGTAATCTTCTACTAACACATTGGCATATTTTCTGATCTGCGACAATATAATTAGTACGGGGTTGCATATATTCATTCAATTCCTATTTTTTCTTCTGTAAATTTGCTTACAAAAGGGGGCAGGATGTTTTATTCTTCAGATCTGATCGTGAAGATAATTTTGCATAGTGAGAACATATATTCTTAAACTTCTCTTTAGGAGCAATAAATTTAATATTTTAACAGAATTTGCACATGATTGCGAACTTTAAGTTTCTTTAAATTGTACACTCCGTACGAATAACGGGTGTGCTGTTAGTGGTAAATAAATTTTAACATTTTAGGAGGATATATCATGTTGCTCGGCATCGCAATTAAATTAAATGTGTTTGTTAATGTTTTTAGTATTTTTTTTCGATTTAAATAATAAATAAATGGATAAATGGATATAAAATATATCTTATGAATGGACAGTTTGATTTTTCTTTTAATTATATTAATTGCTGACTGCGTACATCAATTTCATTTATTTTTGCAAAGAGTTTTCAAGCTTATATCGTATTTAGCTACTAAACTCATATATTATGTTTAGCCAATAAATTCATATAGCCGATTGTTGAAACAGAAAAAGAGTAGAGCGGGTATATCTTATAATACAATTGTAGTGTTTTCATTTAGTATATTGAAACGGGATAAGAATGTTTCATTCAGATCTGCAAATTCAAAGCTACGAATTTGGAGGGATATCGCTAATTTGACAACTTTTCTTAAACTTTGCCAAATTGACGGAAATGTCGCCAAATTGATATAAACGACACACAAACAGCTGCCATAAACCTTCGGGTTGGTCGTGTGGCTTGGGTCTTCTACATATCAATGAAATTTCTTTTTGTTTTGTTAGAAGAGAGTACTGAAATGATGTTTGGTTAGCATTTATCTGTCAGACCAACCATCCTACTTAGTAATACATTTAGCGAATTTTTAAAATGTCACCAAATTGATAAAAATGTTTTCAAATCTATAAAAATATCTTGAAATTGATAAAATTGCGCTACATAAATGATATTAATTGTTTTTTGTTAGGGGATAGTATTGTGATGATATTTCGTCAATTTGTCGCAAAGTGGAACTGTCAGTTCTACAGTCCCACTTGGCGATAAATTTGGCGATTTTTTAAAATGTCGCTAATTTGACGAAACTGTCGCCAAATGTTCCATAGAAATATAACTATTTAGACGATATTTTTTCTATTACAAAATTTGTATTATTTCAATTTATTTGAAGCAAATGATATCATTTCGCTTAGCAACGGATTTAAATCCAATGTGTTTATGCGGCAGACGATTTTTATTTAATCCTTTCCGATTTGAATAATGAAGATATGTATATAAAATAAATTTCATTGCCATTTCATTTTGGACTGGATAATATCAATTATACTCCTCAGGATTAAACATTTTTATTATTGATATTTTCCGGAATTATTGATTCAGGGATTATTGATATTTTTAAGTTATTACGCCATTGTTTTATTGCGGTAAAAATTGCTGACACACGCATATTGTACGTTGTACGAGTAATCTTCTAGGAATGCACGGGTATATCTTCTAACCTACGAGAATATAAGTAGTACAGGTATATTGGCATATATTTTGGCATATATTGGCATATATATTGGAATCAAGTACAGTCTTCTGGTATGAAGATTAAGGGGATTAATTATATATTCAATTTATTACGTCGTATGTTGTATTTTACCAAAAAAAAATTGTGACTCATATTGCAAAACGGGTAATCTTCTACTAATAATCGGACATTATAAGTAGTACGTGTATATCTTCCCATATAATTTTAGCACTTTAATTTTGACATATATTGGAATAAATGACTGTCTTCAGATTTAAAGATTACGGGTTTATTGGTATTTTCAATTTATACATGTAATCTACTAATACAGGTTATATTGTCTAATATTCGCGTATATAATTAGTACGGGTCCCATACAATTTTAACGCTTTTATTTTGCATATATTGATTCAATTCCATGTTTTTTTTTATATTTGCTTACATAAGGGGTCCAAGATGTTTTATTCTTCAGATATGTCCATGAAGATAATTTTATATAGCGAGAACAGAGATTCTTAAACTTCTTTTTAGGAGCATTATATTAAATATTTTAACAGAATATTTTGATTAAACATGTCATTTAGTATACTATAAGAATTTGGGCATGATTATGAATTTCAAGTTTCTTTATATTATATACTCCGTACGAAGAACGGGTATGCTGCTAGTCTATATAAATAAAAATGAAAATCTGTCTGTCTGTCTGTCTGTCTGTCTGTTTGTCACACCATCACGGGAGAATGGCTGAACCGAATTTGATGAAATTTTGTGGGTAGCCCAGAAATAGCCCCACTTAAAATTATATCCGTGGTTTGAGTTTCTACGACCAGTGGTTCTTGAGATATTAGTAAAAAACGAAATTTTCGTTTGTCCCATCATCACGGAAAAACGGCTGAACCGAATTTAATGAAATTTGGAGAATCGCCTTGAAATATTCCCCCATAACTTTTGTCCAAGTTTCGAGTTTCTAAGACCTGGGGTTGTCGAGATATTAATGAAAAACGGAACTTTTTCCTAGGAGTTCTACTCCCTAACTCCGTGGTTTATCCAAACGAAAAGCTTGAAAATCGTTTGAAAGTGAATTAAAATTTAATCTCTGAGTTTGATGGGAGATTTTTTGCGTTAATTAGTCACTTTCTGAAAACATGAATTGTTTGAAACATGATTTAAAGGGGAAATCTATCTCCATGGTTCATGGTTTATTTAAAACAAGCTTTTACGGAACAATGAGAAGTATAGAGAAATCAAAATCGTTATTTAATTTCGCAGTTTATGTTATAAGACATGACATATTTAACATGTTATAAGATTCTATCTTATATCATGTTACTCAGAAACGCAATTAAATTAAATCTGTCTGTTAATTTTAATAATTATTTTTTCGATTTGAATAATAAATAAATGGATATAAAAATATATTTTAGAAAAGAACGATTTGATTTTTCTTATAGCATTTTTGACTGGATAATATCAATTACGGTCTTCAGGTTTAAAAATTATTATTATTTATATATTCGGGGATTATTGATTCAAGGATTATTGATATTTTCAAGTTATTATGCAATTATTTTATTATGACAAAAATTGTTTAAACTCATATATTGTACATGTTGTACGAATCTTCTACAAATACACGTGTATATCTTTTAATCTACGAGAATATAAGTAGTACAGGTATATTGACATATGTTTGGATATATATTGGCATATATTGGAATCAAGTACGACCTTCTGGTATGAAGAGTACGGATATTATTGATGTTTTCAATTTATTACGTCATCTCTTTTATTTTGGCAAATATTTTTGAGACGCATATTGTAATACGGGTAATCTTCTACTAACACATTGGCATATTTTCTGATCTGCGACAATATAATTAGTACGGGGTTGCATATATTCATTCAATTCCTATTTTTTCTTCTGTAAATTTGCTTACAAAAGGGGGCAGGATGTTTTATTCTTCAGATCTGATTGTGAAGATAATTTTGCATAGTGAGAACATATATTCTTAAACTTCTCTTTAGGAGCAATAAATTTAATATTTTAACAGAATTCGCACATGATTGCGAACTTTAAGTTTCTTTAAATTATACACTCCGTACGAATAACGGGTGTGCTGTTAGTGGTAAATAAATTTTAACATTTTAGGAGGATATATCATGTTGCTCGGCATCGCAATTAAATTAAATGTGTTTGTTAATGTTTTTATTATTTTTTTTCGATTTAAATAATAAATAAATCGATAAATGGATATAAAAGTATATCTTATGAATGGACGGTTTGATTTTTCTTTTAATTATATTAATTGCTGACTGCGTACATCAATTTCATTTATTTTGGCAAAGAGTTTTCAAGCTTATATCGTATTTAGCAACTAAACTCATATATTGTGCTTAGCCAATAAATTCATATAGCCGATTGTTGAAACAGAAAAAGAGTAGAGCGGGTATATCTTCTAATACAATTGTAGTGTTTTCATTTAGTATATTGAAACGGGATAAGAATGTTTCATTCAGATCTGCAAATTCAAAGCTACGAATTTGGAGGGATATCGCTAATTTGACAACTTTTCTTAAACTTTGCCAAATTGACGGAAATGTCGCCAAATTGATATAAACGACACACAAACAGCTGCCATAAACCTTCGGGTTGATCGTGTGGCTTGGGTCTTCTACATTTCAATGAAATTTTTTTTTGTTTTGTTAGAAGAGAGTACTGAAATGATGTTTGGTTAGCATTTATCTGTCAGACCAACCATCCTACTTAGTAATACATTTAGCGAATTTTTAAAATGTCACCAAATTGATAAAAATGTTTTCAAATCTATAAAAATATCTTGAAATTGATAAAATTGCGCTACATAAATGATATTAATTGTTTTTTGTTAGGGGATAGTATTGTGATGATATTTCATCAATTTGTCGCAAAGTGGAACTGTCAGTTCTACAGTCCCACTTGGCGATAAATTTGGCGATTTTTTAAAATGTCGCTAATTTGACGAAACTGTCGCCAAATGTTCCATAGAAATATAACTATTTAGACGATATTTTTTCTACCAATTTATTTGAAGCAAATGATATCATGTCGCTTAGCAACGGATTTAAATCCAATGTGTTTATGCGGCAGACGATTTTTATTAAATCCTTTCCGATTTGAATAATGAAGATATGTATATAAAATAAATTTCATTGCCATTTCATTTTGGACTGGATAATATCAATTATACTCTTCAGGTTTAAACATTATTATTATTGATATTTTCCGGAATTATTGATTCAGGGATTATTGATATTAAGTTATTACGCCATTGTTTTATTGCGGCAAAAATTGCTGACACACGCATATTGTACGTTGTACGAGTAATCTTCTAGGAATGCACGGGTATATCTTCTAACCTACGAGAATATAAGTAGTACAGGTATATTGGCATATATTTTGACATATATTGGCATATATATTGGAATCAAGTACAGTCTTCTGGTATGAAGATTAAGGGGATTAATTATATATTCAATTTATTACGTCGTCTGTTGTATTTTACCAAAAAACATTTGTGACTCATATTGCAAAACGGGTAATCTTCTACTAATAATCGGACATTATAAGTAGTACGTGTATATCTTCCCATATAATTGTAGCACTTTAATTTTGACATATATTGGAATAAATGACTGTCTTCAGATTTAAAGATTACGGGTTTATTGGTATTTTCAATTTATACATGTAATCTACTAATACAGGTTATATTTTCTAATATTCGCGCATATAATTAGTACGGGTCCCATACAATTTTAACGCTTTTATTTTGCATATATTGATTCAATTCCATATTTTTTTTTATATTTGCTTACATAAGGGGTCCAAGATGTTTTATTCTTCAGATATGTCCATGAAGATAATTTTATATAGCGAGAACAGAGATTCTTAATCTTCTTTTTAGGAGCATTATCTTAAATAATAAAAGGCAATGTCTGTGTGTCTGTGTGTCTGTGTGTCTTATACACTATACGTTTCGCGACCGCGCGTCGGACAGCTTTTAAAATTTTAATTATTTTTTCTGTTATTTAATGTTTTATGCGATTTCGACCGTTTTTTGCCATTTTCCCCCTTTTTTTCCCACGATCCGGACATCGTAGGAAAAAACAAATCACACCATCGGAAAGAGCTGACAATTGCGAGTAAAAATATATCAATTTCAAAATTGGAATTTCGATTTCTAATATTTTTTAAAGATTTTAAAACAAAAGTCACTTTTTGCTCAAGAAAAGTATTTTTGGTTTTTAAATTAATTTGGTTTTTAATTTAATTCTTGTCCTGCATGACTATTTTTAAAAAATCTGATGTGGGCAGCATATGACTTTCCTTATATAATGCAAAGAATTTACTATTTTTACAGTAAAAAAATTAGATTATTTTTATAGTAGATATTTATATTCTTTCCAAGATACTGAATTTTCGTCAATATGTAGTCATTTTCATTAATTTAGCGTCATTTTTAACCATTTGGCGAGTTTTTCGTTAATTTACCAACATTTAAAAAGTCGCCAAGTTGGCGACATTCCATCAAATTCGTCGCCAAAATCTCGCCAAGCGTTATAGACGGAGAAATAAGCTATTCTTATAGCAGATCAATGAATATTGGCGTTCATGTATAAAAGTATTACTCTAAGTATCTTTTTTCATGAATGGAACGAGCTAGATCCATGAGAATGATATCACCAAATTTATCGCATGATATTGCATATGAAAAGTGGGCATGTTTCTCAATAGGAGATATTTTTTTTTATATACATAATTTTTTGATAATTTTTTGAAAAATGGGCAATATCTCGAGAACGGTTTGCGCTAGCGTTCTAAAATTTATATCAATCGTTTTCTAATGAAAATTTACATAAGATATGTCTGTTTGCGTAACTTTATTAGACGTTTTGATTTTTTAACGATTTTTTCAAAATTTCACTCGAAAATTTAGAAGGGTTCTGAACATTAGATTGCGTATAAAAACAATAGGCTTCCAGTATTCACGGATTGTAATTTTTGTACCAAATTTCGTTTGAATCGGTTCATTATTTCGCCAGTTATCGTCTCCACAGTGTCACTGACACACACACACACACACGCACAGAGACATCACTTCAAAAATGTTCGATTCGTGATCAGGGATGCTTGAAACGTGCTCTCCCGTCGAAAACTGGAATTCTAATTTTCGACCCCGTCACAATACTTTACATTATTATATATAAGGAAAGTAATAAATTGATTCCAGTAAAAAACGCTTTCAAGTTTTCGATTTTGGATGTTAACATTAAGATACAAATATGCAAATACATTTTTTCATCTTATTGACAAGATTTCAAAACAACAGTGCGAAACACAAGCAGTACGCATTACAGTTATGAATTGAAATACTATTACTTCGTATTAAAAAAAGTGCTATGACTTTTCTCAAATAAATTGTGTAATGTTTTACATTTAGAACAATAAATAGTGATTTGAATGGTATGTATAGTGCCCAGATAAGAGACTTGAAATGAAATTCCGGTGTAAGATGAAAAATAAAAAATCCAAAATCTATATAAATAAAAATGAAAATCTGTCTGTCTGTCTGTCTGTCTGTCTGTCTGTCTGTTTGTCACACCATCACGGGAGAACGGCTGAACCGAATTTGATGAAAATTTGTGGGTAGCCCAGAAATAGCCCCACTTAAAATTATATCCGTGTTTTGAGTTTCTACGACCAGTGGTTCTCGAGATATTAGTAAAAAACGAAATTTTCGTTTGTCTCATCATCACGGAAAAACGGCTGAACCGAATTGAATGAAATTTGGTGAATAGCCTTGAAATATCCCCCCATAAATTTTGTCCAAGTTTCGTGTTTCTAAGACCTGGGGTTGTCGAGATATTAATGAAAAACGGAACTTTTACCTTGGAGTTCTACTCCCTAACTCCGTGGTTTATCCAAACGAAAAGCTTGAAAATCGTTTGAAAGTGAATTAAAATTTAATCTCTGAGTTTGATGGGAGATTTTTTGCGTTAATTAGTCACTTTCTGAAAACATGAATTGTTTGAAACATGATTTAAAGGTGAAATCTATCTCCATGGTTCATGGTTTATTTAAAACAAGCTTTTACGGAACAATGAGAAGTATAGAGAAATCAAAATCGTTATTTAATTTCGCAGTTTATGTTATAAGACATGACATATTTAACATGTTATAAGATTCTATCTTATATCATGTTACTCAGAAACGCAATTAAATTAAATCTGTCTGCTAATTTTAATAATTATTTTTTCGATTTGAATAATAAATAAATGGATATAAAAATATATTTTAGAAAAGAACGATTTGATTTTTCTTATAGCATTTTTGACTGGATAATATCAATTACGGTCTTCAGGTTTAAAAATTATTATTATTTATATTTTCGGGGATTATTGATTCAAGGCTTATTGATATTTTCAAGTTATTTTGCAATTATTTTATTATGACAAAAATTGTTTAAACTCATATATTGTATGTTGTACGAATCTTCTACAAATACACGTGTATATCTTTTAATCTACGAGAATATAAGTAGTACAGGTATATTGACATATGTTTTGATATATATTGGCATATATTGGAATCAATTACGACCTTCTGGTATAAAGAGTACGGATATTATTGATGTTTTCAATTTATTACGTCATCTCTTTTATTTTGGCAAATATTTTTGAGACGCATATTGTAATACGGGTAATCTTCTACTAACACATTGGCATATTTTCTGATCTGCGACAATATAATTAGTACGGGGTTGCATATATTCATTCAATTCCTATTTTTTCTTCTGTAAATTTGCTTACAAAAGGGGGCAGGATGTTTTATTCTTCAGATCTGATCGTGAAGATAATTTTGCATAGTGAGAACATATATTCTTAAACTTCTCTTTAGGAGCAATAAATTTAATATTTTAACAGAATTTGCACATGATTGCGAACTTTAAGTTTCTTTAAATTGTACACTCCGTACGAATAACGGGTGTGCTGTTAGTGGTTAATAAATTTTAACATTTTAGGAGGATATATCATGTTGCTCGGCATCGCAATTAAATTAAATGTGTTTGTTAATGTTTTTAGTATTTTTTTTCGATTTAAATAATAAATAAATGGATAAATGGATATAAAATATATCTTATGAATGGACAGTTTGATTTTTCTTTTAATTATATTAATTGCTGACTGCGTACATCAATTTCATTTATTTTTGCAAAGAGTTTTCAAGCTTATATCGTATTTAGCTACTAAACTCATATATTATGTTTAGCCAATAAATTCATATAGCCGATTGTTGAAACAGAAAAAGAGTAGAGCGGGTATATCTTATAATACAATTGTAGTGTTTTCATTTAGTATATTGAAACGGGATAAGAATGTTTCATTCAGATCTGCAAATTCAAAGCTACGAATTTGGAGGGATATCGCTAATTTGACAACTTTTCTTAAACTTTGCCAAATTGACGGAAATGTCGCCAAATTGATATAAACGACACACAAACAGCTGCCATAAACCTTCGGGTTGGTCGTGTGGCTTGGGTCTTCTACATATCAATGAAATTTCTTTTTGTTTTGTTAGAAGAGAGTACTGAAATGATGTTTGGTTAGCATTTATCTGTCAGACCAACCATCCTACTTAGTAATACATTTAGCGAATTTTTAAAATGTCACCAAATTGATAAAAATGTTTTCAAATCTATAAAAATATCTTGAAATTGATAAAATTGCGCTACATAAATGATATTAATTGTTTTTTGTTAGGGGATAGTATTGTGATGATATTTCGTCAATTTGTCGCAAAGTGGAACTGTCAGTTCTACAGTCCCACTTGGCGATAAATTTGGCGATTTTTTAAAATGTCGCTAATTTGACGAAACTGTCGCCAAATGTTCCATAGAAATATAACTATTTAGACGATATTTTTTCTATTACAAAATTTGTATTATTTCAATTTATTTGAAGCAAATGATATCATGTCGCTTAGCAACGGATTTAAATCCAATGTGTTTATGCGGCAGACGATTTTTATTTAATCCTTTCCGATTTGAATAATGAAGATATGTATATAAAATAAATTTCATTGCCATTTCATTTTGGACTGGATAATATCAATTATACTCCTCAGGATTAAACATTTTTATTATTGATATTTTCCGGAATTATTGATTCAGGGATTATTGATATTTTTAAGTTATTACGCCATTGTTTTATTGCGGTAAAAATTGCTGACACACGCATATTGTACGTTGTACGAGTAATCTTCTAGGAATGCACGGGTATATCTTCTAACCTACGAGAATATAAGTAGTACAGGTATATTGGCATATATTTTGGCATATATTGGCATATATATTGGAATCAAGTACAGTCTTCTGGTATGAAGATTAAGGGGATTAATTATATATTCAATTTATTACGTCGTATGTTGTATTTTACCAAAAAAAAATTGTGACTCATATTGCAAAACGGGTAATCTTCTACTAATAATCGGACATTATAAGTAGTACGTGTATATCTTCCCATATAATTTTAGCACTTTAATTTTGACATATATTGGAATAAATGACTGTCTTCAGATTTAAAGATTACGGGTTTATTGGTATTTTCAATTTATGCATGTAATCTACTAATACAGGTTATATTGTCTAATATTCGCGTATATAATTAGTACGGGTCCCATACAATTTTAACGCTTTTATTTTGCATATATTGATTCAATTCCATGTTTTTTTTTATATTTGCTTACATAAGGGGTCCAAGATGTTTTATTCTTCAGATATGTCCATGAAGATAATTTTATATAGCGAGAACAGAGATTCTTAAACTTCTTTTTAGGAGCATTATATTAAATATTTTAACAGAATATTTTGATTAAACATGTCATTTAGTATACTATAAGAATTTGGGCATGATTATGAATTTCAAGTTTCTTTATATTATATACTCCGTACGAAGAACGGGTATGCTGCTAGTCTATATAAATAAAAATGAAAATCTGTCTGTCTGTCTGTCTGTCTGTCTGTTTGTCACACCATCACGGGAGAATGGCTGAACCGAATTTGATGAAATTTTGTGGGTAGCCCAGAAATAGCCCCACTTAAAATTATATCCGTGGTTTGAGTTTCTACGACCAGTGGTTCTTGAGATATTAGTAAAAAACGAAATTTTCGTTTGTCCCATCATCACGGAAAAACGGCTGAACCGAATTTAATGAAATTTGGTGAATCGCCTTGAAATATTCCCCCATAACTTTTGTCCAAGTTTCGAGTTTCTAAGACCTGGGGTTGTCGAGATATTAATGAAAAACGGAACTTTTTCCTAGGAGTTCTACTCCCTAACTCCGTGGTTTATCCAAACGAAAAGCTTGAAAATCGTTTGAAAGTGAATTAAAATTTAATCTCTGAGTTTGATGGGAGATTTTTTGCGTTAATTAGTCACTTTCTGAAAACATGAATTGTTTGAAACATGATTTAAAGGGGAAATCTATCTCCATGGTTCATGGTTTATTTAAAACAAGCTTTTACGGAACAATGAGAAGTATAGAGAAATCAAAATCGTTATTTAATTTCGCAGTTTATGTTATAAGACATGACATATTTAACATGTTATAAGATTCTATCTTATATCATGTTACTCAGAAACGCAATTAAATTAAATCTGTCTGTTAATTTTAATAATTATTTTTTCGATTTGAATAATAAATAAATGGATATAAAAATATATTTTAGAAAAGAACGATTTGATTTTTCTTATAGCATTTTTGACTGGATAATATCAATTACGGTCTTCAGGTTTAAAAATTATTATTATTTATATATTCGGGGATTATTGATTCAAGGATTATTGATATTTTCAAGTTATTATGCAATTATTTTATTATGACAAAAATTGTTTAAACTCATATATTGTACATGTTGTACGAATCTTCTACAAATACACGTGTATATCTTTTAATCTACGAGAATATAAGTAGTACAGGTATATTGACATATGTTTGGATATATATTGGCATATATTGGAATCAAGTACGACCTTCTGGTATGAAGAGTACGGATATTATTGATGTTTTCAATTTATTACGTCATCTCTTTTATTTTGGCAAATATTTTTGAGACGCATATTGTAATACGGGTAATCTTCTACTAACACATTGGCATATTTTCTGATCTGCGACAATATAATTAGTACGGGGTTGCATATATTCATTCAATTCCTATTTTTTCTTCTGTAAATTTGCTTACAAAAGGGGGCAGGATGTTTTATTCTTCAGATCTGATTGTGAAGATAATTTTGCATAGTGAGAACATATATTCTTAAACTTCTCTTTAGGAGCAATAAATTTAATATTTTAACAGAATTCGCACATGATTGCGAACTTTAAGTTTCTTTAAATTATACACTCCGTACGAATAACGGGTGTGCTGTTAGTGGTAAATAAATTTTAACATTTTAGGAGGATATATCATGTTGCTCGGCATCGCAATTAAATTAAATGTGTTTGTTAATGTTTTTATTATTTTTTTTCGATTTAAATAATAAATAAATCGATAAATGGATATAAAAGTATATCTTATGAATGGACGGTTTGATTTTTCTTTTAATTATATTAATTGCTGACTGCGTACATCAATTTCATTTATTTTGGCAAAGAGTTTTCAAGCTTATATCGTATTTAGCAACTAAACTCATATATTGTGCTTAGCCAATAAATTCATATAGCCGATTGTTGAAACAGAAAAAGAGTAGAGCGGGTATATCTTCTAATACAATTGTAGTGTTTTCATTTAGTATATTGAAACGGGATAAGAATGTTTCATTCAGATCTGCAAATTCAAAGCTACGAATTTGGAGGGATATCGCTAATTTGACAACTTTTCTTAAACTTTGCCAAATTGACGGAAATGTCGCCAAATTGATATAAACGACACACAAACAGCTGCCATAAACCTTCGGGTTGATCGTGTGGCTTGGGTCTTCTACATTTCAATGAAATTTTTTTTTGTTTTGTTAGAAGAGAGTACTGAAATGATGTTTGGTTAGCATTTATCTGTCAGACCAACCATCCTACTTAGTAATACATTTAGCGAATTTTTAAAATGTCACCAAATTGATAAAAATGTTTTCAAATCTATAAAAATATCTTGAAATTGATAAAATTGCGCTACATAAATGATATTAATTGTTTTTTGTTAGGGGATAGTATTGTGATGATATTTCATCAATTTGTCGCAAAGTGGAACTGTCAGTTCTACAGTCCCACTTGGCGATAAATTTGGCGATTTTTTAAAATGTCGCTAATTTGACGAAACTGTCGCCAAATGTTCCATAGAAATATAACTATTTAGACGATATTTTTTCTACCAATTTATTTGAAGCAAATGATATCATGTCGCTTAGCAACGGATTTAAATCCAATGTGTTTATGCGGCAGACGATTTTTATTAAATCCTTTCCGATTTGAATAATGAAGATATGTATATAAAATAAATTTCATTGCCATTTCATTTTGGACTGGATAATATCAATTATACTCTTCAGGTTTAAACATTATTATTATTGATATTTTCCGGAATTATTGATTCAGGGATTATTGATATTTTTAAGTTATTACGCCATTGTTTTATTGCGGCAAAAATTGCTGACACACGCATATTGTACGTTGTACGAGTAATCTTCTAGGAATGCACGGGTATATCTTCTAACCTACGAGAATATAAGTAGTACAGGTATATTGGCATATATTTTGACATATATTGGCATATATATTGGAATCAAGTACAGTCTTCTGGTATGAAGATTAAGGGGATTAATTATATATTCAATTTATTACGTCGTCTGTTGTATTTTACCAAAAAACATTTGTGACTCATATTGCAAAACGGGTAATCTTCTACTAATAATCGGACATTATAAGTAGTACGTGTATATCTTCCCATATAATTGTAGCACTTTAATTTTGACATATATTGGAATAAATGACTGTCTTCAGATTTAAAGATTACGGGTTTATTGGTATTTTCAATTTATACATGTAATCTACTAATACAGGTTATATTTTCTAATATTCGCGCATATAATTAGTACGGGTCCCATACAATTTTAACGCTTTTATTTTGCATATATTGATTCAATTCCATATTTTTTTTTATATTTGCTTACATAAGGGGTCCAAGATGTTTTATTCTTCAGATATGTCCATGAAGATAATTTTATATAGCGAGAACAGAGATTCTTAATCTTCTTTTTAGGAGCATTATCTTAAATAATAAAAGGCAATGTCTGTGTGTCTTATACACTATACGTTTCGCGACCGCGCGTCGGACAGCTTTTAAAATTTTAATTATTTTTTCTGTTATTTAATGTTTTATGCGATTTCGACCGTTTTTTGCCATTTTCCCCCTTTTTTTCCCACGATCCGGACATCGTAGGAAAAAACAAATCACACCATCGGAAAGAGCTGACAATTGCGAGTAAAAATATATCAATTTCAAAATTGGAATTTCGATTTCTAATATTTTTTAAAGATTTTAAAACAAAAGTCACTTTTTGCTCAAGAAAAGTATTTTTGGTTTTTAAATTCTCGCATAGTAAAAAGTACTCATAATTTCGACTAATAATTTACATTTTTAGAAAGGTCAAACATCTGGCATTCTTACAAGTCCAATCTGGTCAGGAAATATTCCGTATTGCAAACAGGATCGGGATTTTAAAAGTTTCCGAATTTCAATTTCTCGGCATTCCGCTCGGCGTGGTGCTTCTTAACCGGCGTTTCACCCCCACAGAAGAAGGGCAGGTGGTGGGTGGGGACGTCAAGGTGGAGGTGACGTCACGGTTCTGAATAGAGCTTCTTTACTCCATATAAATTATTATATTTATATTTTAAATGATGGAACGATATGGATTTTTTAAATGGATATTTTAATTTTATGGATATTTTAAATGATGAAACAATGGAATGAGGATGATGGAATTAAGCATATGGTCTCATTTTAAATTGCAAATTAGCGCGCGGGAAGTTAGCGGTAGGCCCGGTTTCGATTCCCGCCACTGCCAAAACTGCCGCCGTGTTTACGTGGAATACGATCACGTTAAATATGTGGGTCCGTAAGTCCTTCCGAGAGGTTGGTGCTAGGGGAAGGAGGATACGGCCCCTGTGGATGCCTCCCCCACTGGGTTCCCGTCTAAATTGGGTGAATATGGAGATTGTCGCGGAGGGCGCGGCAGCCCAGTGGTTAGCGCGCGGGAATTGCACTCAGTAGGCCCGGGTTCGATTCCCGCCACTGCCAAAACTTACGCCACGTTCACACGGAGTACGATCACGTTAAACATGTGGGTTCGTGAGTCATTCCGAGAGGTTGGTGGTAGGGGAAGGAGGGTACGGTCTAAATTGGGTGAATAAAAAGAAATTTATGGAGATTGTTGCGGTGGGCGAAGTAGCCCAGTGGTTAGCGCGAGGGAATTGCACGCGGTAGGCCCGGGTTCGATTTCCGCCACTGACACGGAGTCCGATCACGTTAAACATATGGGTCCGTATGTTTTTCCGAGAGGTTGGTGGTAGGGGAAGGAGGGTACGTTCCCTGTGAATGCCTCCCCCACTGGGTTCCGGTCTAAATTGGGTGGCACATCCTGGCCGTCCAACCAGTTACCTTACACCTTTCTGGTCGGTCGCGCCAACGAGTTTGCCACGGTTGGAATTTGCCACGATCAGCATTTTCAAGGGTTGCGAACAGGCTGGTCGCCAAAGGCGGCTAGTCTATATAAATAAAAATGAAAATCTGTCTGTCTGTCTGTCTGTCTGTCTGTCTGTCTGTTTGTCCCATCATCACGGGAGAACGGCTGAACCGAATTTGATGAAATTTTGTGGGTAGCCTAGAAATAGCCCCACTTAAAATTTAGTCCATGTTTTGAGTTTCTACGACCAGTGGTTCTCGAGATATTAGTAAAAAACGAAATTTTCGTTTGTCTCATCATCACGGAAAAACGGCTGAACCGAATTTAATGAAATTTGGGGAATAGCCTTGAAATATTGAAATATCCCCCCATAAATTTTGTCCAAGTTTCGAGTTTCTAAGACCTGGGGTTGTCGAGATATTAATGAAAAACGGAACTTTTTCCTAGGAGTTCTACTCCCTAACTCCGTGGTTTATCCAAACGAAAAGCTTGAAAATCGTTTGAAAGTGAATTAAAATTTAATCTCTGAGTTTGATGGGAGATTTTTTGCGTTAATTAGTCACTTTCTGAAAAAATGAATTGTTTGAAACATGATTTAAAGGGGCAATCTATCTCCATGGTTCATGGTTTATTTAAAACAAGCTTTTACGGAACAATGAGAAGTATAGAGAAATCAAAATCGTTATTTAATTTCGCAGTTTATGTTATAAGACATGACATATTTAACATGTTATAAGATTCTATCTTATATCATGCTACTCAGAAACTCAATTAAATTAAATCTGTCTGTTAATTTTAATAATTATTTTTTCGATTTGAATAATAAATAAATGGATATAAAAATATATTTTAGAAAAGAACGATTTGATTTTTCTTATAGCATTTTTGACTGGATAATATCAATTACGGTCTTCAGGTTTAGAAATTATTATTATTGATATTTTCGGGGATTATTGATTCAGGGATTATTGATATTTTCAAGTTATTATGCAATTATTTTATTATGACAAAAATTGTTTAAACTCACATATTGTATGTTGTACGAATAATCTTCTACAAATACACGTGTATATCCTTTAATCTTCGAGAATATAAGTAGTACAGGTATATTGACATATGTTTTGATATATATTGTCATATATTGGAATCAATTACGACCTTCTGGTATAAAGAGTACGGATATTATTGATATTTTCAATTTATTACGTCATCTCTTTTATTTTGGCAAATATTTTTGAGACTTATATTGTAATACGGATAATCTTCTACTAACACATTGGCATATTTTCTGATCTGCGACAATATAATTAGTACGGGGTTGCATATATTCATTCAATTCCTATTTTTTCTTCTGTAAATTTGCTTACAAAAGGGGGCAGGATGTTTTATTCTTCAGATCTGATCGTGAAGATAATTTTGCATAGTGAGAGCATATATTCTTAAACTTCTCTTTAGGAGCAATAAATTTAATATTTTAACAGAATTTGCACATGATTGCGAACTATAAGTTTCTTTAAATTATACACTCCGTACGAATAACGGGTGTGCTGTTAGTGGTTAATAAATTTTAGCATTTTAGGAGGATATATCATGTTGCTCGGCATCGCAATTAAATTAAATGTGTTTGTTAATGTTTTTATTATTTTTTTTCGATTTAAATAATAAATAAATGGATAAATGGATATAAAAGTATATCTTATGAATGGACGGTTTGATTTTTCTTTTAATTATATTAATTGCTGACTGCGTACATCAATTTCATTTATTTTGGCAAAGAGTTTTCAAGCTTATATCGTATTTAGCTACTAAACTCATATATTGTGTTTAGCCAATAAATTCATTTAGCCGATTGTTGAAACAGAAAAAGAGTAGAGCGGGTATATCTTCTAATACAATTGTAGTGTTTCCATTTAGTATATTGAAACGGGATAAGGATGTTTCATTCAGATCTGCAAATTCAGAGCAACGAATTTGGCAGGATATCGCTAATTTGACAACTTTTCTTAAACTTTGTCAATTTGACGGGAATGTCGCCAAATTGATAAAAAACGACGCATATCAATGAAATTTATTTTGTTTTGTTAGAAGAGAGTACTGAAATGATGTTTGGTTAGCATTTATCTGAAAGACCAACCATCCTACTTAGTAATATATTTAGCGAATTTTTAAAAGGTCACTAAATTGATAAAAATATTTTCAAATCTATAAAAATATCTGGAAATTGATAAAAATGAGCTAAATAAATGAAATTAATTGTGTTTTGTTAGGGGATAGTATTGTGATGATATTTCGTAAATTTGTCGCCAAGTGGGACTGTCAGTTCTACAGTTCCACTTGGCGATAAATTTGGCGATTTTTTAAAATGTCGCTAATTTGACGAAAATGTCGCCAAAAGTTCCATAGAAATGTAATTATTTAGACGATATTTTTTCTACCAATTTATTTGAAGCAAATGATACGTCGCTTAGCAACGGATTTAAATCCAATGTGTTTATGCGGCAGACGATTTTTATTAAATCCTTTCCGATTTGAATAATGAAGATATGTATATAAAATAAATTTCATTGCCATTTCAATTTGGACTGAATAATATGAATTACACTCTTCAGGTTTAAACATTATTATTATTGATATATTCCGGAATTATTGATTCAGTGATTATTGATATTTTTAAGTTATTACGCCATGGTTTTATTGCGGCAAAAATTGCTGACACTCGCATATTGTACGTTGTACGAGTAATCTTCTAGGAATGCACTGGTATATCTTCTAACATACGAGAATATAAGTAGTACATGTATATTGGCATATATTTTGACATATATTGGCGTATATGTTGGAATCAATTACAGTCTTCTGGTATGAAGATTAAGGGGATTAATGATATTTTCAATTTATTACGTCGTCTGTTGTATTTTGCCAAAAGCATTTGAGACTCATATTGCAATACGGGTAATCTTCTACTAATAATCGGACATTATAAGTAGTACGTTTATATATTCCCATTAAATTTTAGCACTTTCATTTTGACATATATTGGAATAAATGACTGTCTTCAGATTAAAAGATTACGGGTTTATTGGTATTTTCAATTTATACATGTAATCTACTAATAGAGGTTATATTTTCTAATATACGCGTATATAATTAGTACGGGTCCCATACAATTTTAACGCTTTTATTTTGCATATATTGATTCAATTCCATATTTTTTTTATATTTGCTTACATAAGGATCCAGGATGTTTTATTCTTCAGATATGTCCATAAAGATAATTTTATATAGCGAGTACAGAGATTCTTAAACTTCTTTTTAGGAGCAATGTATTAAATATTTTAACAGAATATTTTGATTAAAAATGTCATTTAGTATACTATAAGGATTTGCGCATGATTGTGAATTTCAAGTTTCTTTATATTATATACTCCGTACGAAGAACGGGTATGCTGCTAGTCTATATAAATAAAAATGAAAATCTGTCTGTCTGTCTGTCTGTCTGTCTGTCTGTTTGTCCCATCATCACGGGAGAACGGCTGAACCGAATTTGATGAAATTTTGTGGGTAGCCTGAAAATAGTCCCACTTAAAATTTTGTCCATATATGGAGTTTCTACAATCAGTAGTTCTCGAGATATTAGTAAAAAACGATATTTTCGTTTGTCTCATCATCACGGGAGAACGGCTGAATCGAATTTGATAAAATTTTGTGGATAGCCTTTAAATAGCCCCCCATAAATTTAGCCCAAGTTTCGAGTATCTAAGACCAGGGGTTGTCGAGATATTAATGAAAAACGAAACTTTTTCTTAGGAGTTCTCCTCTCTAACTCCGTGGTTTATCCAAACGAAAAGCTTGAAAATCGTTTGAAAGTGAATTAAAACTGTATCTCAGAGTTTGGGGGGAGATTTTTTGCACTAATTAGTCACTTTCTGAAAACATCATTTGCTTGAAACATGATTCAAATGGGAAATCTATCTCCTTGGTTTATATTATACAAGCTTTTACTGAAAAATGAAAAGTATAAAGAAATAAAAATGGCTATTAAATTTTGCATTTTATGAGGAAGATTCTATCTTATATCAAGTTGCTCGGCAACGGAATGAAATTAAATGTGTTGTTAATATTTATTATTATTTTTTCTATTTGAATAATAAATAAATGGATGTAAAAATATATTTTTAAATGAACGGTTTGATTGTTCTTTTAATTATATAAATTGCCGATCGCGTACATGACTTTCATTTATTTTAGCAAAGTGGTTTCCAGCTCATATATTGTGTTTAGCTAATAAACTCATATATTGTGTTTACCCAATAAATTCATTTAGCCGATTGTTGAAGCAGAAAAAGATTAGAACGGGTGTATCTTATAATACAATTTTAGTGTTTTCATTTAGTATATACAAGCGGGATCAGGATATTTTATTCTTCAGATCTGCAAATTCAGAGCTACGAATTTAGCGGAATATCTCTAAATAACTTGGTAACTTCTCTTAAACTTTACCAAATTAGCGGAAATGTTTCCAAATTTATAAAATTGGCGCAAATCAATGATTTGCTTTTTAGAATAGAATACTGAAATGATGTTTCGGTAGCATTTGTCGATCAATCCATCCATCCTACTTAGTAACACATTTAACGAATTTTTTTAATATCACGAAATTGATAAAAGTATTTATGAGTCCATAAAAATATCCTGGAATTGATAAAATCGCGCTTAATAAATGAAAATAATTGTATTTTGTAAGGGGATAGTATTGTGATGATGTTTCGTCAATTTGTCGCAAATTGGGTCTATCTGTTCTACAGTCCCACTTGGCGATAAATTTGGCGATTTTTTAAGTTATCGCTAAATTGACTAAAAAGTCGCCAAACCTTCCATGGAGATCGCATTATTCAGACGATATGATTTCCATCAATTTATTTGAAGCAAATGATATCATGTCGCTTAGCAACGGACCCAATGTGTTATGCAACATACGATTTTATATTAAATCTTTTCCGATTTGAATAATAAAGATATGTATATAAAATAAATTTCATTGACATTGCATTTTTGACTGGATAATATCAATTACGGTCTTCAGGTTTAAACATTCTTATAATTGATATTTTCGGGGACTGTTGATTCAGGGATTATTGATATTTTCAAGTTATTATGCCATTGTTTTATTATGACGAAAATTGTTGAAACTCATATATAGTACTTTGTACGAGTAATCTTCTCCAAATGCATTATATCTTCTAATCTTTGAGAATATAAGTAGTACAGATATATTGGCATATATTTTGTTATATATTGGCATATATTGGAATCAATTACGCCTTCTGGTATAAAGATCACGGGGATTATTGATATTTCCAATTTATTACGTCATCTCTTTTATTTTGGCAAATATTTTTGAGACTCATATTGTAATCCGGGTAATCTTCTACTAGCACACTGGCATATTTTCTAATCTGCGACAATATAAGTAGTACGGGGTTGCATATATTGATACAATTCCTTTTTTTTTGTAAATTTGCTTACAGGGGCCAGGATGTTTTATTCTTCAGATCTGCCCATGAAGATAATTTTGCATAGTGAGAACAGATATTCTTAACTTCTCTTTAGGAGCAATAAATTTAATATTGTAACAGAATTTGCACATGATTGCGAATTATAAGTTTCTTTATATTATATATTCCGTACGAAGAACGGGTATGCTGCTAGTTATCTATATAATTAATATGCATTGAACTGACTGATTGGGTAATTGGATGATATAGCAAACATCACTTCCCTATGATTTGAATCTTGATTGTCGTGCACGTTGCTCCGACTCAAATTTGAGACCAAAGGAAAAATCTAAAATTTCGATAATTCGAATTGGAGGAGAGAGGTACGAAGACACAACCACACTATTAAAAATTATCTAATATGTCGTTTTGAGTAAGAATCGCGGTTTTGGTCTCATACGATTCGGAACATTTTCTTTCTAGGGTAACGGAAAACGCTAATATTTTGAAAAATTCAAATTACGGTGGACGATTTGAAGGAGTAATCAAAAATCTTAAAACAACTTTGGTTAATTAGCGAGCACTTCCACGATAGCTAAACTATCGTTTTAGTTTTATTTCGACCAGTCTCGCCTTTTTTTAAGTCAAAGGAAAAACATAATATTTTGAAAAACTTGAATATTGGGGGACGATTAGAAAAAAAAATCTTAAAACTACTTTTCTTAATAATTGAGCACTTCCACTATAATTAAATATCAATTTTCATCTCATTAGATCAGTTTGGTTTTCTATATGAGGCAACGGAAAAATCTAATATTTTTAAAAATTCGAATTATGACGGACGATTCGAAGAAGTAATAAACAAGAAAGATCAATCATGCTTAAAGCATTGATTATGAAACACATTCCAACTTCAATGCAATTTTATTTAAACATGTCTAATTTGCAATACATTCCTCGGTAATATTTTAAAACTTATCACAATACTACATTAATTTATTATATTTGAAAATTTAAACCTTCATCGATAAACATGAACTTCATTCAAATGACGGCATTGAAATATAAATTGACTGGTTTAAACATCTCCAAAATGCGATACATCCCTCGGAAATAATTTTAGAATTATCATAATACTACAATAATTTATTATATTTGAAAACTTCATCGAAAACAACTGAAATTCATTCAATTGAAGTCATAGAAAATATAACATGCCTGACTCTCTCTATAAAAGTAGCATTTCATTTATAAACAATTCCCATTCATTTCATTCATCACAATACTATAATAATTTATTTCATTTAAAAACTAAAACCATGGACTTACAAGTAATTAAACTCAATGCTTAAAACTTCATCGAAAAAATCGTCCGTCTCTTTGTAAAATCAATGAATATTTCATTCATATCAGCTATGCAGACTCCATGAGCTAAATAATTTTGTGTTAAAGAAATACAGCAATTCTAATACTCATTCTAATACTGATTCTACATATTTTGCTGTTTACATTTTACATAAGTGAAAAATAGGCTTCGTTGCAGAAATCAAATTTGGATGAGCATTTAAACCCAAATTTATTGTACTTGCGCTGTTTCAGTATGTAGATGCACATAATTTAAGCAAAAATAAAGTGGTTTTAGGAAGGATACAGCACTTAATATGAATTAAAAAGAACTTTAAAACTCACGATTTTGAGACAAGATGGATGCCATATATTATTTTGAAGTGGGTCACGTGATCTTTTCATATCATTGTCACGTAATCGCTTCATACAAGATGTGTAATTATTATATTAATTTTTATTTAAAAAACTACTGAATATATTTCGCTGAATTTTTTTTTGTATATTTTATGGAACAATTTGAATATTGCCTAAAATTTTCGAAGCAATTTGTGAATTTTAAATCCGCTTAAAAAATGTTTGAAAAATTAGGCCCTATAGGGCTCAATGTATTTCAATTTTTCAACCCGGGTTCAATCCAAAACTAATTGGGTGACATTATTCATTTATATTCCCATAGGTCCTACAGACCGTCTGAATAACATACTAAAATTTCATTTTGATTAAGTCATTTTTACGGCAGTTATCGTGCTAATGGACAGACAGACAGACAGACAGTCAGACAGAATGAAGAAAGTCATAAACACTTTTCAACTTTGTTGTAAAGTGTTAAAAATCTTAAACCTCATTGCTTAATTATTGAGCACTTTCACTTTAGCTAAAATATCGTTTTGATCTCCTTCTATCCGCCTCGTGTTCTTTCTAGAGCAAAGGGCGAAATCTAATATTTTGAAAAATTTGAATTATGGGTGACGATTGAAATCAAAATTCTAAAATCAACTTGCTTAATTTTTGAGCACTTTCTCCATAACTAAAATCTCGAGTTATGTCTCATTCAATCAGTCTCATCTTCTTTCCAGGGCTACGGAAATGTCTAATATTTCGAAAAATTCGAATGAAGAGGAACGATTCGAAGGAGTAATCAAGAGTCTTAAAACCACTTTGCTTAATTATTGCGCAATTCCACTAGAGCCAAAATATCTGGTATTGTCTCATTAGATTTGCTTAATTTCCTAAGTCAACGGGAAATTTAATATTCGAAAAATTTGAATCGAGAGTAACGATACACGGGGATTTAAAGAAAAAATCTGAGGTGGGCAGCACATGACTTTCCTTATATAATGCAGTGAATTTACTATTTTTACAGTAAAAAAATTAGATTATTTTTATAGTTGTTATTTATTGTCTTTCCAAGATATTGAATTTTCGTCAATGAGTCGTCATTTTTTATGTCGTCATCATCAATGAGTCATCACTGATTTAGCGTCATTTTTATCCATTTGGCGAGTTTTTTGTTAAGTTAGCAACATTTAAAAAAATCACCAAGTTGGCGACATTTTCCCAAATTCGTCGTCAAAATCTCGCCAACCGTTATGGACGAAGAAATAAGTTATTCTTACAGCTGATAAATGACTATTAGCGTTCAAATCCAAAAGTATTACTGTGTTGTTGTGGTTTATCAATGTTGTTGTGGTTTAAAATGTTTCCTATTGAGAAACATGTTCACTTTTCATATGCGATAAATTGGGTTTCTGTTGTTGTTCATTCTCGTGGTTCTAGCTCGTTCCATTCATGAAAAAAGTTACTTTGAGGAATACTTTTGTATTTGAACGTCAATATTCATTTATCTACTGTTAGAATAACTTATTTCTCCGTCCATAACGCTTGGCGAAATTTTGGCGACGAATTTGGCAGAATGTCGCCAACTTGGCGACTTTTTGAAATGTTGTCAAATTAACGAAAATCTCGCCAAGAGGATTAAAATGACGCTAAATCAATGAAAATGACGACTAATTGTCGATAATTCAATATCTTGGAAAGAATAAAGTGTCTACTATAAGAAAAACCTACTTTTTTTACTGTAAAAGTAGTAAATTCATTGCATTATATAAGGAAAGTCATGTGTTGCCCACATCAGATTTTTAAAATTTGGTTACATGGTGTAAATATAAATAAATGTTCCACTAGCCAGATAAATTTTGTGTATATTACACTTTTTTTATCATACACATTATCAAACAATTGTTCGTCAAAATCTTAACCAAATTTTTCAAAATGTGCATTTGTGGTATAGATAAATATTTATATACCGAGTTAGTTTACGGGTTTGGATAAAAACACGGGGGTTTTGCTTCCAATCCCGCTATGCTTATCCGATGATAACTGATCTAAAACCAAACTATTGAAATTATCCCGAAATTAAAGATGACGTATACTGTATTGCTATACAAAATACATGCGTAGATTAAAGTGGGAGAATTGAAATTTCTCATGCTTTGAAGCAAAAACCATTTAGAAAATGAAAGTTCAGCGTTAACTCTTAAATTTGCAAATAACATTTATGTAATTTGCATACAATTTTCCCTGCAATACATGGTAATGTACGGAGAAATTATTAGAATCGTGTCGAAAATCGCAACTCGCGTTTTCGACGGATCTACACGCATCTAGAACACGAAGAAAACATTTTTTCTTGACGTCTGTATGTCTGCCTCTATGTCTGCGTGCAATGCATGTGAAGTGAAGTGAAAACCCAGACCACACGACAGACCCGAAGGTTTACTGTAGCTAAGTGTGTGGCCGGGAACTGCGTGCAATGCATGTATCTACTCTAACTCAAAAACTACTGGACCAAATTTTATAAAATTCTACACGTAAGTCACGTCACTTGTGTGTGTGATCCTGGTGCTGGTTAGATTTTGGTACGATTCGCGATAAAAGAGTCCGCCTTTTTTGCGAAATGACAAGTGAAAATCTCAGGTATCCACTCTAGTTAAACAGCTAATTGATCAAATTGCTCAAAATTTGGTAGATAATTCACTTGTGGGATATTTTGTTTTTAATTCAATTTTGGTAGGATTCGAAAGAGAAAAACTTGCTCTTTTTTATGAAATCTGCAAAATATATGGTAAAGGACTACATATGCTTAAATGATCAATTAATTTCTTGTTTAGTCCGTAATATATAACGAGGAAAAGAATAAGACCAACCCAATTACTCTAGGACTAAGTGTTCTCAAGATTTTTAATTTTTTTTCGTAATTTTTAACACTTTACAGCAAAGTTGAAAACTGTTTATGACTTTGTTCATTCTGTCTGTCTGTCTGTCTGTCCGTTAGCAAGATAACTGCCGTAAAAATGACTTAATCAAAATGAAATTTTAGTATGTTGTTCAGACGGTCTGTGGGACCTATGGGAATATAAATGAATAAATTCACCCAATTAGTTTTGGATTGAACCTGAGTTGAAAAAATGAAATTAATTGAATCCTATGGCATCTAATTTTTCAAACATTTTATAAGCGGGTTTAAAATTCACAAATTTCTTCGAAAATTTTAGGTAATATTCAAATTGTTCCATAAAATATATAAAAAAAATTCAGGAAAATATATTCAGTAGTTTTTTAAATAAAAATTAAAATAATAATTACACCTCTTATATGAAGCGATTACGTGACCATGATATGAAAAAATCACGTGACCCACTTCAAAATGAAATATGACATCCATTTTGTCTCAAAATCGCGATTTTTAAAGTGCTTTTAAGTTCATATTGAGTGCTGTATCCGTCTTAAAACCACTTTATTTTTGCTTAAATTCTGTGCATCTACATACTGAAACAACAAAATTACAATATATTTAAGTTTAAATGAGCATCCAATTCATATTTCAATGCCGTCATTTGAATGAAGTTCATTTTTTTCTATGAAGGTTTAAGTTTTCAAATATAATAAATTAATGTAGTATTGTGATAAGTTTAAACTATTATCGAGGAATGTATTGCATTTCAGAGATGTTTAAATAAAATTGCATTGAAGTTGGAAAGTGTTTCATAATCAATGCTTTAAGCATGATTGATCTTTCTTGTTTTACACCGCCTTTGAAAAAATTACCACTTACCAAATAAAAACAGAAATGGAATTAAAAATGCAAGTTCAGTGTTATTTTGTGCAATTAAACTCAATATAATGAATTATTAAAGAAATTAAGAGAAAAAGCATATGGGTCTGTAGGGAAAGTCATATGCTGCCCACATCAGATTTTTAACACTTTACAACATAGTTGAAAAGTGTTTATGACTTTGTTCATTTTGTCTGTCTGTCCGTTAGCACGATAACTGCCGTAAAAATGACTTTATCAAAATGAAATTTAAGTATGTTGTTCAGACAATCTCTGGGACCAATGGGAATATAAATGAACAATAGCACCCATTTAGTTTAGGATTGAACCCGGGTTGAAAAATTGAAATACATTAAAACATATGGGACCTAATTTTTCAATCATTTTTTAAGCGAATTATGAATTCACAAATTGCTTCGAAAGTTTTAGTAAATATACAGATTAACCCATAAAAAATATAAAGAAATTTCTGTAAAATATATTCGGAAGTTGTTTTAATAAAAATTAAAATAAAAATTACACCCATATCATATGCAACACCGCGTGCTGTTGGCACTTTTCGGGCGCGGTAGCTCGGTGGTTTGCGAGCTAGATTTGCACGCTGCCACATCTGCCGCCGTGTTCATGCGGAGTACGATCACGTTAAACATGTGGGTCCGTAAGTCCTTCCGAGAGGTTGGGGATAGGGGAAGGAGGGTACGGTTCCTGTGGATGCCTCCCCCACTGGGTTCCGGTCTAAATTGGGTGGCACTTCCCGGCCGTCCAAACGGTTACCTTACACCTTTCTGGTAGGTCGGACGGTCTGGGTCTCAACAACAACAACCCATATCATATGCAGAGATCATGCGGCCCATTTTAAAATTAAGTATGGCATCCATCTTCTTTTCCAAGTTCCTTTTAATTTATATTTAGTGTTGCATTTAGTTTTGAGTCCTAAAACCACTTTATTTTTTACTTTTTTATGTGCATTTATATAGTGCGACAACGCAATTACAATATTTGTGTGTTTAAATGTTCATCAAACTTTGATTATTTCTATAACGAAGCCTAATTTTCACTTACGGAGAATGTAAACAACATTAAGATGTATGATAAGTTGTATAAGGCATGCTGAATTTCTTTAATGCAAAATTATTTAGTTCTGGAGTCTGCAATATCGTTGTTGTGAATGAAACATTCTTTGATTTTATAGACGATTTTACAGCAGATATTTTCGATGAAGTTTTACGCTAAGAGTTAAATTACTTTTACCTCTATGGTTTTAAGTTTTTAAATAAAATAAATTATTGTAGTACTGTGATGAATGAAAGGAATAGAATAAAAATGTGTGAATGAAATATTTACTGCTGTTACATAGAGATCCAGAGGATTTATATTTCGACTACGTCATTTGAATAAAGTTAATTTTTTTTATGAAGTTTTAAATTTTCAAATATAATAAATTATAGTAGTATTGTGATAATTTTAAAAATATTTCCGCTGAATGTATCGAATTTTAGATATGTTTAAATAAAAGTGCATTGCAGTTGGAATGTGTTTCATAATCAATGCTTTATGTATGATTCATCTTTCTTGTTACTATCATAAGCGAGAGCGAGGAAGCACAGTGATTAACTACGTTTATAATTTTTAAGAACACGCATAGAATTGGATGCGCTTAGATCTATCAACTATATATGACATACAGAAGAGAAACGTATTCCAAATTTAACGCTAAAATTGTAATTTATATTTTAGTTGGAATATTTACAGGCTAAAGAAAATTGTATATTGACTGAAAGCAGCAAAATTTATATAGTACTAGCAGCATACCTGTTCTTCGTAAGAAGTATATAATATAAAGAATTCGCAATCATGTGAAAATTCTGTTAAAATATTGAATTTATTGCTCCTAAAGAGAAGTTCAAGAATATCTGTTCTCACTATGCAAAATTATCTTCACGGCCAGATCTGAAGAATAAAACATCCTGGCCCCTTTGCAAGCAAATTTACAAAAAAAAAAGGAATTGAATCAATATATGCAACCCCGTACTACTTATATTGTCGCAGATTAGAAAATGTGTCAGTGTGTTAGTAGTACCGTATTACAATATGAGCCTCAAAAAGCTTTGCCAAAATAAAAGAGATGACGTAATAAATTGAAAATATCAATAGTCCCCTTACTCTTTATTCCAGAAGGTCGCAATTGATTCCAATATATGCCAATATATAGCAAAACATATGCCAATATACCTGTACTACTTATATTCTCGTAGATTAGAAGATATACCAGTGTATTTGTAGAAGATTACTCGTACAACGTACAATATATGAGTTTAAACAATTTTTGTAATAAAACAATTGCATAATAACTTGAAAATATTAATAATCCCTGAATCAATAATCCCCGAAAATATCAATAATAATAATGTTTATACCTGAAGACCGTAATTGATATTATCCAGTCAAAAATGCTATAAGAAAAATCCAATCGTTTTTTTCTAAAATATATTTTCATATCAATTTATTTATTATTCAAATCGAAAAAATAATAATTAAAATTAACAGACAAATTTAATTTAATTGCGCTTCTGAGCAACATGATATAAGATAGAATCTTCCTCATAAATTGCGAAATTAAATAACCATTTTGATTTCTTTATCCTTTTCATTGTTCAGTAAAAGCTTCTGAAATATAAACCATGGAGATAGATTTCCCATTTAAATCATGTTTCAAACAATTCATGTTTTCAGAAAGTGACTTATTGGCGCAAAAAATCTCCCATCAAACTCAGAAACAAAGTATTAATTTACTTTCAAACGATTTTCAAGCTTTTCGTTTGGATAAACCACGGAGTTAAAGAGTAGAACTCCTAGCAAAAAGTTTCGTTTTTTATTAATATTTCGACAACTCCAGGCTTTATATACTTGAAACTTAGGCTAAATTTATGAGGAGCTATTTTCAAGCTACCCACAAAATTTCATCATATTCGGTTCAGTCGTTCTCCCGTGATGACGGGACAAACAGACAGACAGACAGACAGATTTTCAATTTTATTTATATAGATAAAGTACAAAATAAAAAGAAAACTAAAAGGAACGATAATTCATCAGTAACACAAATCAGTTTTATTTAAAACTAGCAGCATACCCGTTCTTCGTACGGAGTATATAATATAAAGAAACTTATAATTAGCAATCATGTGCATATTCTGTTAAAATATTAAATTTCTTGCTCCTGCAGAGAAGTTTAAGAATATATGTTCTCACTATGCAAAATTATCTTCACGGGCAGATCTGAAGAATAAAACATCCTGACCCCTTTTGTAAGCAAATTTACAAAAAACAAAAAGGAATTGAGTCAATATATGCAACCCCGTACTACTTATATTGTCGCAGATTAGAAAATATGCCAGTGTGTTAGTAGAAGAATACCCGTATTACAAAATGAGTATCAAAAATATTTGCCAAAAGAGATAACGTAAATAAAGAGATAATTGTAAATATCAATGATCCCCGTACTCTTTATACCAGAAGGTCATAATTGATTCCAATATATGCCAATATATATCAAAACGTATGCCAATATACCTGTACTATTTATATTCTCGTAGATTAAAAGATATACCCGTGTATTTGTAGAAGATTACTCGTACAACGTACAATATATGAGTTTAAACAATTTTTGTCATAATAAAACAATTGCATAATAACTTGAAATTATCAATAATCCCTGAATCAATAATCCCCGAAAATATCAATAACAATAACGTTTAAACCTGAAAAGCGTAATTGATACAATCCAGTCAAAAATGCTATAAGAAAAATCAAATCGTTCTTTTCTAAAATATATTTTTATATCCATTTATTTATTATTCAAATCGAAAAAATAATTGTTAAAATTAACAGACAGATTTAATTTAATTGCGCTTCTGAGTAACATGATATAAGATAGAATCTTCCTCATAAACTGCGAAATTAAATAACTATTTTGATTTCTTTATACTTTTCATTGTTCAGTAAAAACTTGTTTTAAATAAACTATGGAGATAGATTTCCCCTTTAAATCATGTTTAAAACAATTCATGTTTTCAGAAAGTGACTAATTAGCGCAAAAAATCTTCCATCAAACTCAGAGATTAAATTTTAATTCACTTTCAAACGATTTTCAAGCTTTTCGTTCGGAGTTAGAGAGTAGAAATCCTAGGAAAAAATTTCGTTTTTATTTAATATCTCGACAACCCCTGGTCTTAGATACTCGAAATTTGGGCCTAATTTAAGGGGGGCTATTTCAAGGCTACCCACAAAATTTCATCAAATTCAGTTCAGCCGTTCTCTCGTGATGATGGGACAAACAGACAGACAGATTTTCAATTTTATATATATAGATTTCTAATTTGGTTTTGATCTAATTTTACGAGATAGCGCACTGACAAAGCTTTACACTTTGGGGTTGGAGGCGATTTGTTTTTGCTTCCTTGAGTGACTGTAACTTTTTAAAGACCAAATTTTATGGCATTTGTACATTAGATGTAAATGAAAATTGTGTTCTGTGCTTAATCGAATCCGATAAATTATGCACTTAATTTGCACTCTTTGCTGATACAATAAGTGAATAACAATACCTGACAATAACTTTACTCATACAATAACTGAAACAAAGAAAGTTATAAAAAATTAAGAAACGAAAACCGAAAATTATAAAAAAAATTGCTCGCATAGTGTTTTTTTTTTGGCCGAGTTCGATACTGAACGTGGTAGGAAAGTATTGCTCTTGCTGTCCTCCCTTTCTAATAAATATTATTCGACGATTCTGAAAATTAACCGATTTTCTTTTTAAGTTCGGATAAATTATGTAAATTTACTCTTTGCAGGTAGAGTTAGTTTCTGAACGTAGTGGGCGGTAAAAAATTGAGCTTGCTTATCTAAGCGCATCATTTCATACCCATTTACTGATATAAAATGTACGTCGATAATTCTTTTAAAACTTAAACTATTTTATTTAAGGAGGATATGTGTCATAAATTAATGTTTTACAGATGGAGTTCATTGTTGAACGTAATCGGATGAATATTGCACATGATGCAACTACCTTTACTGAAGCACGTTATCCAACGATAAATCTTTTGAAACTTAACAGAATTATTTGAAATTTGAGCATTTATCTCAATGTTATGAATGCCGAGGATGTTACTTAACGCAGCCTGATGCGTAGGCTGTAGTATTTCTTTATACCTTTACAGATTTCAATGAATTGTGTAGGGAAAATCTGAATTGGAAGAAAGTATTGGAGTCACTTCGAAAATCGCAAGAGTTATCGATGGATCTATTCGTTTTGGGACCTCTAGGAATACGAAAAAACTATTTTTAAAGTGACGTCCGTCTGTGTGTGTATGTGTGCAATGAAGGTATCCACTTTTACTTAAAAACTAATCTACCACATTTCATAAAATTATATTGGAAAGTAATTCACGTGTTACCCTGGTGCTGATTAAATTTTGGTACTATTCTAGAAAATAGAACCTGCCTTTTTGCGAAATGTCCCGCAAAAATCTTCAAGATCTAAAATAAAAGACTGCGCATGTACAAATATGTTAATTAAATGCTTATTTTATGCGTAATTTTTGATGATGAAAAGAATAAGATCAACTCCATTACTCGAGCTTTTCGAGATATTTGCTATGGCACGTTTTAAAATAAGTCGAGTTGCCAAATGAAAACGAAAATTGAGTTAAAAGTGCAAATTAAGTGTAATTTAAAATAATTATGCGTGTCATTTTGTGTAATTAAAATTAGTTTAATGCTTTATGTAATAAATAAAGAGAAAGTGAATATGAGTCTGCAGGGAAATTCATGCACTGTTCGTATCGGATATTTTTTTACATACATGAAACGCACTTTGTTTTCTTATAAAATTGAAGTATCTCTCTTTTTATATTGAATCACGTAAATGCCTAGTTAATTACTTTATCAGAAAACTTCCAGATACCTATCTCATAATAGCACGAATGTAATGTATAACTCTTGTCCCGTGTTTTCCCATTTAAAAAATATTTTGATTAATTTCAGTTAAGAAGAATTTAGTTTTCAGTATCTGATAATCTTTTATACTCAAATTCATTTTCTGCCATAATTTTAATCATTTTGCCATAAGTTCCAGAAAAAATTTGTTCTTTTTTTATTCTGTGACATTTTAATAGAAATATAAATGTTTTCCAATCATTTGAAAATTTCAGTGGGTTTCCGTTGTAAGTAGTGAACAATACGAAAATCTTGTTGGTCATCCTCCCCCTCCCCCGTTGGCCTGCGGCGCATACTGCCCCACCCTGATGTGATTGTGCTTGCAATATGTAATGAGTTAAACATTATTTTTAATGAAATCTGCAGAATATAGCAGCAAACAAATCTTTTCCGCTTATATTGTGTATTATCTGAAATTTTCAAGAAATTTTCTTTATAATATTTAACATCTGATTTTTACAGAATACTATTGACTTTAAAAATTCTATGGGTTATCTTCCTTTAAAATTGCTCGAAGTTTATTGGATCGGTAGAATTTCACTTGTATACCAGACTAGTAACGATTTTTTGGAGATGAAAAGTGCGATCGCTGTACATTAAAAATTCCATAAAGAGTGTTAGTATAAACTGCAAAACAAGGCCTTGCTTCAGTACACTTCGTCTAAAATTGAAGTTCAGTCATGTAATTATATCCTAAACATAAACGACTTTTCTTACATTTTAAAATTTGGTGTGGTTTAAATTTTCTTAATTACTCTCATAATTCTACAAATTACCATGCATGGTGCAGGAAAATTTTGAATTGCAGAATCATTTTTATTCAAATCCCGAAAACAGAATTTTGATTTTATTTCATAAAATTCAAATTTCCCTAATTTCATATTGAGCAGTATAATTCCCTAGTGTATTAGATTGATTTTCTTCACTCAACATTGCAAATAAACTGGATGTTCCGTTGAAACGAAATCAAATTTAAAAGATTAACGTTTCTTTTGGCAACTCAGAGCATTGTAAAATAGCGCCAATTCACCAAAAGTTTAAAAAACTGAAACATGGTATTATTCACTTTATTTATTCAATTTAATAATAATAATGTATAAAACGAGCATTTAATTAATACATTTAAATGTATGTAACTTTCATATACATTTTATACTTCATTTTGTACTTTTTTTTTTGCACTTCATATATTTTTATTTTTTTTAGAACATTTCGAACAAAAAATGCAGGGTCTATTCTAGCCAAGCTTCTTGCCTTCGAAATGACTAATTGTCATTAAATGTGGCACCTAAACACTTAATGAAAATGGTTGATAACTTTTATGAACATCAAAAACATTTTCAGATTGAAGCATAAAAATGGTAACATTGTATAATTCTGTTACCATGTTAAATGGAAAAAACATATTGAATTGCGTTTATGCACGTGCCGAAATGATTTGATAGTTTTATTTTTCCAATGAGCAGCGACAGGATATAAAATTTGTATTTCTATGACTTTCGAGAGAGAAAAATTGCTGATTAACGCAGACTGCCCGGCTCACACGAAAGTTTAGAGCAGCATGATAAACAGTTTGGAAAAGCATATCAGCAATTTTCCAACATTCCCTGGCAACGCGATCTAGGCAGACCTGAATTTATTCATGTTTAAAAAGAAAACTTGCAGAGAAACAATATACAGACAGTTTTACAAAAGATAATTTTAAACGCTAACAAGTACCTCCAATTCTCAGAATTGGGAATCAGGAAGAGGGAATTAAAAATACTAAAGTAAAACTATATGAAATAGGATATAAGATAGTTCATTTAAAAGGCATACATAGAAAATTAAGATATAGAAAAAATATTTAAAAGTATAGTTTATACGTTCAAAAGAAATATACCAAATATTATAAATACAAATATAAAGGGAAGTTTAGATATGTATAAAAGAAGGAATGAAAACATTGGAAGGAATGAAGGAATGAAAAGAAGAAATGAAAAAATTAGAAAATATGAGAGAAAAATGAAAAAAGAAATGATAGCAGAATTCAGAATATATATAGAAAAAGGAAAAGATAAAAAATCTATATACATAAAATTTAAAATCTGCCTGTCTGTCTGTTTGTCCTGTCATCACGGGAGAACGGCTGAACCGAATTTGATGAAATTTTGTGGATAGCCTGAAAATAGTTCTACTTAAAATTTAGTCTATGATTGGAATTTCTACGATCAGTGGTTCTCGAGATATTAGTAAAAACAAAATTTCCGTTTGTCTCACCATCATGGGAGCACGGCTGAACCGAATTTGATGAAATTTTGTAACTAGCCTTGAAATAAACCCTCATAAATTTAGCCCAAGTTTCGAGAATCTAAGTCTAGGGATTGTCGAGATATTAATGAAAAACGAAACTTTTTCCTGGGAGTTTTACTCTCTCAAGGTTTATAGAATACTAGCAGCATACCCGTTCTTCGTACGGAGTATATAATATAAAGAAACTTGTAATTCGCAATCATGTGCAAATTCTGTTAAAATATTAAATTTATTTTTCATAAAGAGAAGTTTAAGAATATATGTTCTCACTATGCAAAATTATCTTCACGGGCAGATCTGATGAATAAAACATTCTGGCCCCTTTTGTAAGCAAATTTACAAAAAAAAAAGGAATTGAATCAATTTATGCTACCCCGTACTACTTATATTGTCGTAAATTAGAAAATATGCCAGTATGTTAGTAGAAGATTACCCGTATTACAATATGAGTCTCAAAAATATTTGCCAAAATAAAAGAGATGACGTAATAAATTGAAAATATCAATAATTCCCGTAATCTTTATACCACAAGGTCGTAATTGATTCCAATATATGCCAATATATATCGAAATATATGCCAATATACCTATACTACTTATATTCTCGTGGATTAGAAGATATAGCCGTGCATTTGTAGAAGATTACTCGTACAACGTACTATATATGAGTTTCAACAATTTTCGCCATAATAAAACAATGGTATAATAACTTGAAAATATCAATAATCCCTGAATCAACAGTCCCCGAAAATATCAATAATAATAATGTTTAAACCTGAAGACCGTAATTGATGTTATCTAGTCAAAAATGCAATGTCTATGAAATTTATTTTATATACATATCTTTATTATTCAAAAAAATCGGGAAAGATTTAACAAAAATCGTATGCCGCATAACACAATGGATCCGTTGCTACGCGACATATCATTTGTTTTAAATAAATTGATGGAAATCATATCTTCTGAGTAATGCGATCTCCATGGAAGGTTAGGCGACATTTTCGTCAATTTAGCGATAACTTAAAGAATCGCCAACTTTATCGCCAAGTGGGACAGTAGAACTGATAGTCCCATTTTGCGACAAATTGACGAAACAACATCACAATATTATCCCCTAACAAAACACAACTATTTTCAATTATTAAGAGCGATTTTATCAATTCCATGATATTTTTATGGATTTACAAACGTTTTTATCAATTTGGTAACATTAAAAAAATTCGCTAAATGTGTTACTAAGTAGGATGGATGGACTGGCTGACAAATGCTACCAAAACATCATTTCAATACTCTCCTCTAAAGAAACAAATTTAATTTCATTGATTTGCTTCAATTTTATCAATTTGGAGACATTTCAGCTAATTTGGTAATGTTTTAGAAAAATTACCAAATTAATTAGAGATATTCCGCTAAATTCGTAGCTCTGAATTTGCAGACCTAAAGAATAAAATATCCTGATCCCGTTTGTATATACTAAATGACAACACTAAAATTGTATTAGAAGATACACCTGTTCTACTCTTTTTCTGCTTCAACAATCGGCTAAATGAATTTATTGGGTAAACACAATATATGAGCTTGAAACCTCTTTGCTAAAATAAATGAAAGTGATGTACGCAGTCCGCAATTTATATAATTAAGAGAACAATCAAACCGTTCATTTATAAAATATATTTCTTCATCCATTTATATATTATTCAAATAGGAAAAATAATGATAAATATCAACAACACATTTAATTTTATTTCGTTGCCGAGCAAGATGATATAAGAGAGAATCTTCCTCATAAAATGCAAAATTAAATAACCATTTTAATTTCTTTATACTTTTCATCGTTGAGTAAAAGCTTGTGAAAGATAAACCATGGAGGTAGATTTTTCCATTTAAATTAATGTTTCACACAATTCATGTTTTCCGATAGTGACTAATTAATGCAAAAATCCTGCACCAAACTCAGAAATACAGTTTTATTTCATTTTGACGTTTTAAACAAACGATTTTCATCCTTTCCGTTTGGATAAACCACAGAGTTGGAGAGTAGATCTCCTAGGAAAAAGTTCCGTTTTTCATTAATATCTCGACAACCCCTGGTCTTAGAATCTCGAAACTTGGACAAAATTTATGGGGGCAATTTTAAGGCTATCTACAAAATTTCATTAAATTCGGTTCAGCCGTTTTCCCGTGATAATGAGACAAACGAAAATTTCGTTTTTTACTAATATCTCGAGAACCACTGGTCATAGAAACTCAAAACACGGACTAAATTTTAAGTGGGGATATTTCTAGGCTACCCACAAAATTTCATCAAATTCGGTTCAGCCGTTCTCCCGTGATGACGGGACAAACAGACAGACAGACAGATTTTCAATTTTATTTATATAGACTAGCAGCATACCCGTTCTTCGTACGGAGTATATAATATAAATAAACTTGAAATTCATAATCATGCCCAAATTCTTATAGTATACTAAATGACATGTTTAATCAAAATATTCTGTTAAAATATTTAATATAATGCTCCTAAAAAGAAGTTTAAGAATCTCTGTTCTCGCTATATAAAATTATCTTCATGGACATATCTGAAGAATAAAACATCTTGGACCCCTTATGTAAGCAAATATAAAAAAAAATATGGAATTGAATCAATATATGCAAAATAAAAGCGTTAAAATTGTATGGGACCCGTACTAATTATATACGCGAATATTAGACAATATAACCTGTATTAGTAGATTACATGTATAAATTGAAAATACCAATAAACCCGTAACCTTTAAATCTGAAGACAGTCATTTATTCCAATATATGTCAAAATTAAAGTGCTAAAATTATATGGGAAGATATACACGTACTACTTATAATGTCCGATTATTAGTAGAAGATTACCCGTGTTGCAATATGAGTCACAAATGTTTTTTGGTAAAATACAACAGATGACGTAATAAATTGAATATATAATTAATCCCCTTAATCTTCATACCAGAAGACTGTACTTGATTCCAATATATATGCCAATATATGTCAAAATATATGCCAATATACCTGTACTACTTATATTCTCGTAGGTTAGAAGATATACCCGTGCATTCCTAGAAGATTACTCGCACAACGTACAATATGCGTGTGTCAGCAATTTTTGCCGCAATAAAACAATGGCGTAATAACTTAAAAATATCAATAATCCCTGAATCAATAATTCCGGAAAATATCAATAATAATAATGTTTAAACCTGAAGAGTATAATTGATATTATCCAGTCCAAAATGAAATGGCAATGAAATTTATTTTATATACATATCTTCATTATTCAAATCGGAAAGGATTTAATAAAAATCGTCTGCCGCATAAACACATTGGATTTAAATCCGTTGCTAAGCGACATGATATCATTTGCTTCAAATAAATTGGTAGAAAAAATATCGTCTAAATAGTTATATTTCTATGGAACATTTGGCGACAGTTTCGTCAAATTAGCGACATTTTAAAAAATCGCCAAATTTATCGCCAAGTGGGACTGTAGAACTGACAGTTCCACTTTGCGACAAATTGACGAAATATCATCACAATACTATCCCCTAACAAAAAACAATTAATATCATTTATGTAGCGCAATTTTATCAATTTCAAGATATCTTTATAGATTTGAAAACATTTTTATCAATTTGGTGACATTTTAAAAATTCGCTAAATGTATTACTAAGTAGGATGGTTGGTCTGACAGATAAATGCTAACCAAACATCATTTCAGTACTCTCTTCTAACAAAACAAAAATAAATTTCATTGATATGTAGAAGACCCAAGCCACACGACCAACCCGAAGGTTTATGGCAGCTGTTTGTGTGTCGTTTATATCAATTTGGCGACATTTCCGTCAATTTGGCAAAGTTTAAGAAAAGTTGTCAAATTAGCGATATCCCTCCAAATTCGTAGCTTTGAATTTGCAGATCTGAATGAAACATTCTTATCCCGTTTCAATATACTAAATGAAAACACAACAACTGTATTAGAAGATATACCCGCTCTACTCTTTTTCGGTTTCAACAATCGGCTATATGAATTTATTGGCTAAACACAATATATGAGTTTAGTAGCTAAATACGATATAAGCTTGAAAACTCTTTGCCAAAATAAATGAAATTGATGTACGCAGTCAGCAATTAATATAATTAAAAGAAAAATCAAACCGTCCATTCATAAGATATAATTTTATATCCATTTATCCATTTATTTATTATTTAAATCGAAAAAAAATAATAAAAACATTAACAAACACATTTAATTTAATTGCGATGCCGAGCAACATGATATATCCTCCTAAAATGTTAAAATTTATTAACCACTAACAGCACACCTGTTATTCGTACGGAGTGTATAATTTAAAGAAACTTAAAGTTCGCAATCATGTGCAAATTCTGTTAAAATATTAAATTTCTTGCTCCTAAAGAGAAGTTTAAGAATATATGTTCTCACTATGCAAAATTATCTTCACGATCCGATCTGAAGAATAAAACATCCTGCTCCCTTTTGTAAGCAAATTTACAGAAGAAAAAAAAAGAATTGAATGAATATATCCAACCCCGTACTAATTATATTGTCGCAGATCAGAAAATATGCCAATGTGTTAGTAGAAGATTACCCGTATTACAATATGCGTCTCAAAAATATTTGCCAAAATAAAAGAGATGACGTAATAAATTGAAAACATCAATAATATCCGTACTCTTTATACCAGAAGGTCGTAATTGATTCCAATATATGCCAATATATATCAAAACATATGTCAATATACCTGCACTACTTATATTCTCGTAGATTAAAAGATATACACGTGTATTTGTAGAAGATTCGTACAACATACAATATATGAGTTTAAACAATTTTTGCCATAATAAAATAATTGTATAATAACTTGAAAATATCAATAATCCTTGAATCAATAATCCCCGAAAATATAAATAATAATAATTTTTAAACCTGAAGACCGTAATTGATATTATCCAGTCAAAAATGCTATAAGAAAAATCAAATCGTTCTTTTCTAAAATATATTTTTATATCCATTTATTTATTATTCAAATCGAAAAAATAATTATTAAAATTAACAGACAGATTTAATTTAATTGCGTTTCTGAGTAACATGATATAAGATAGAATCTTATAACATGTTAAATATGTCATGTCTTATAACATAAACTAAGAAATTAAATAACGATTTTGATTTCTCTATACTTCTCATTGTTCCGTAAAAGCTTGTTTTAAATAAACCATGAACCATGGAGATAGATTTCCCCTTTAAATCATGTTTCAAACAATTCATGTTTTCAGAAAGTGACTAATTAACGCAAAAAATCTCCCATCAAACTCAGAGATTACATTTTAATTCACTTTCAAATGATTTTCAAGCTTTTCGTTTGGATAAACCACGGAGTTAGGGAGTAGAACTCCTAGGAAAAAGTTCCGTTTTTCATTAATATCTCGACAACCCCAGGTCTTAGAAACTCGAAACTTGGACAAAATTTATGGGGAGATATTTCAAGACTATTCACCAAATTTCATTAAATTCGGTTCAGCCGTTTTTCCGTGACGATGAGACAAACGAAAATTTCGTTTTTTACTAATATCTCGAGAACCACTGGTCGTAGAAACTCAAAACACGGATATAATTTTAAGTGGGGCTATTTCTGGGCTACCCACAAAATTTCATCAAATTCGGTTCAGCCGTTCTCCCGTGATGGTGTGACAAACAGACAGACAGACAGACAGACAGACAGATTTTCATTTTTATTTATATAGACTACTATATAGTAGTATTCTATAAACCTTGCTACTCTCTAACTCCGTAGTTTATCCAAACGAAAAGCTTGAAAATCGTTTGAAAGTGAATTAAAATTTAATCTCTGAGTTTGATGGGAGATTTTTTGCGCTAATTAGTCACTTTCTGAAAACATGAATTGTTTGAAACTTGATTTAAATGGGAAATTATCTCCATGGTTTATTTTAAACAAGTTTTTACTGAACAATGAAAAGTATAAAGAAATCAAAATGGTTATTTAATTTCGCAGTTTAGGAGGAAGATTCTATCTTATATCATGTTACTCAGAAACGCAATTAAATTAAATCTGTCTGTTAATTTTATTAACTTTTTTTTATTTGAATAATAATTAAATGGATATAAAAATATATTTTAGAAAAGAACCATTTGATTTATCTTATAGCATTTTTGACTGGATAATATCAATTGCGGTCTTCAGGTTTAAACATTATTATTATTGATATTTTCGGGGATTATTGATTCAGGGATTATTGATATTTTCAAGTTATTATGCTATTGTTTTATTTTGACAAAAATTGTTTAAACTCATATATTGTACGTTGTACGAGTAATCTTCTACAAATACACGGGTATATCTTTTAATATACGAGAATATAAGAAGTACAGGTATATTGTCATATGTTTTGATATATATTGGCATATATTGGAATCAATTACGACCTTCTGGTATAAACAGTACGGGGATTATTGATATTTTCAATTTATTACGTTATCTCTTTTATTTTGGCAAATATTTTTGAGACTTATATTGTAATACGGGGAATCTTCTACTAACACACTGGCATATTTTCTAATGTGCGACAATATAAGTAGTACGGAGTTGCATATATTGATTAAATTTTTTCTTTTTTTGTAAATTTGCTTACAAAAGGGGCCAGGATGTTTTATTCCTTAGATTTGCCCGTGAAGATAATTTTGCATAGTGAGAACATATATTCGTAAACTTCTCTTTAGGAGCAATACCTTTAATATTTTAACAGAATTTGCACATTATTGCGAATTATAAGTTTCTTTATATTATGTACTCCGTACGAAGAATGGGTATGCTGCTAGTATATACATAAAAGTACATAATTACAGTTTTGGCAACAGTGCTCGTTTTATCGACCAGAAGAATTGAAAGCACATAAACAGATCATTTTATTTTATTAGAAATATCCCTGGCAATAAGAATATAGTTTTTGATTTTATCAATTGCATTTTTATTTTTGCAAACGTTAGACTCTATCACTAATCATATTTGCAAACATTAGACCCCAGACTAATCAGATAGGTTGATCACTAATTAGATCGGTTATCACTAATCAGATAGGTTGATTAGTGCATAAGTTAGGGGGCAGGAAAAAATAAAGTTTTCAGCATCCCCATAACTATTGCATAAACAATTGGATGTAGATTTAAATTTACAGTAATACATATAATCTAAAAACGGGCATGGCCAATAAGGAAGTTAACCAGATATTTGTTGAGAATTTGCAAATTAGTGTTAACAAAGGGTAAATAAATCAGGATTCTGGTTATGTGGTTAGTTATAGGAGAAATATAATTATTTAAATATTCCAGATTATTATCACCAGAGATAGTGGCAATTTTGGCGTGATTGTCCACAGTTTCATTCCAAATGTTATTTGCGTGGGTATTGACCCAAGAGGTATTAATCAGATTTTTCGGTAAAATGACTGATTTTTAATGTTTTCAAGATAATTCGATTTATTTTTTAATGAATTAAAGGCCTGAATGAAAAAAAAGCTATCTTTAAAGAGGCGAATTTTTAAATTGTTTCTGAAGCCGTTTTAATGGCATAATCTATTGCAGCAATTTCTGCTTGAAGAACTGCATTCCCATTCTCAAGTTCAAAAGTAAAAACCGTTTCCAGTATATATATTGTTTAAAGATGTAAATAGCAAAACCTATTTTATCATCAATTTTGGATCCATCTGTGCAAATATTGAAAATGGAAAAGTTACTGAAATTGTACTTATTAAAGTTAACTATGCGTTTAGAAGGGTGAGTACAGGAGAGGGGGATTGCTAAAATGAAAAAAATATATATTAGGATGTGAAGATCCGGATTTGAAAATATGTCAATTGTATGTTTCCAAAATATATTTTTTTTATAAAGCAGATTGATGACTAAGCGAATTGGGAGGACATCAGTGATATGAAAATAGAGAACTGCTTCATGTATTCTGAAAACCAGAGGAAAATTTTAGAAGAAAGACTCTCAAGAGGAAGATTAGTTTTCCAACATGTCCCAGAGTAAATATGGTGTAAGTTTATTTTAAATCCCTTTATATCGACACTGCTAATCCGTAATTTTAGATTTTTTCCTTGGTCTCGAAGCTGAGACGGATCAAAACCCCGGTTCTGGCTATAGTGGAAATGATCGATAACTTTGATAGATCACTTTCTCACTCACTCACTCACTCAGTTCAGTAAATTGTTATTATGATTTTGTAAGCCACCTGTTTTAGGTTCGAAAAAGTTTTTGGATGTGACTAGCATCTATGGTTGGGATATTTCTGTCTGAAATCGGAACGTTACGAAAAATGTAAAAAAAAATTGGATGCCGAACCTGATGATAGATATAAATGTAAAAAATTGTTACTTGTTTTATCGGATATATGGTATGGTTTATGAATATTTAAAAATAATATTAACATTTTAATATTTTAAACTATTTTTCCATTGAAAAAAAACTATAACGTTTTTGCATGAGCAAGGCCTTACCTCACTTTACTTACTTTCACTCGAAATATCTCCTCAACCCTAAAATATAGATATAAATAGTCGGCGATGAAAATGTTCAGTAGGAAATTCAGTTTCTAGATCAATAATTTATTTATACAAAGCTCTTATAGTTTTTGAGGAATTGTCTTGTCAAATTGAAGGAGATTCCATTTTCCGTTTTTCAAGATTGTAACGATTATATTTCAAAAACTAAAAATGCCAGTTATGAAATATAAGAAGTAATTTTTGGCACAATTAAATTCCTTGAAGGATATGTAATTAAAGTTTGGATCGAGCTCTCAGTTTTCGAAGTATAATTCTTATGATGTATAAATATAATAATGATGTAAAAGTATAATAGTTATTTTGTGTTAGTTTTGGAAAAGGCTTTTCTAAATTCGATATTTTAATATTTAGAACTAATTTGAAAATTTTTCATGATAAATTGCCCACACAAAAATGTGCTATTAGCACAAAACCCTCCATTGGACTGGAGCCATTGACGACATTTTTAAGTATTTTCGAATCCTTTTAATGATTGATGCAACGGGATAAATATGGTTTGGGAATAATTTTTGATACCATTTAGCGTTTTCATTTCAGCATAGGTCAAATGTCTTATTTTTTTTTATTAAGGAACTGGACCAGGATGCTTTTGTTGGGAATCTTTGCTTAGCAGGAAAAACTATACTTACGTTATAATTTAAAAATCGCAGAGAACGGAGACTGAGATCTCAACAAGATGGAATCTGAGAGCAAAAGAATTGCAGTGCGTGGCGTCCCACTCAGAGAAGCTTCCCTTGCCAGATGCCACGCGCTCGGCCTTGGTAAGGTACATAGAATTACCATATTGTTTTCGAAGAGCCAGACAGGACCAGTTACAAGTCAAGCAATTGTGTTTACTTCTTCAAATCTGTGCTTACTCTAGAATTCCACGACGCAGTTGGTGAATAATCATGGTATTTCTGCACACGAGGATAGGGCAGTCAAGGTGACTCAAAATGCGTCATACCAGCAGCTGCTAATGCCTTGTGAAATATCACTGCGTAAGAGGCAAGCAAATGAATATATTAATTTCATAATTTTAATTTTTAGAGCAGTGATCTATAAGCTGTTCGTGCTAGACTTAAATTAAAATACCGTTAGAAATTGTATTTGAATACAAGTTGGTAAGGATAACAGAATTTGCATGTATAATGTGAACTGGTACCTCTTATATTCAAATGCATATAAGTAAGCCTGGTTGAAATACATTGCGTTTGAACACAAGTAATTCTAACTGGTATGTCTTGTATCAGAATCTAATAATTAAAATTTTTATTCATCATTCTTAACTCTCATTTTTCATGTGGTAAGAAAACATCACTCAAACTAGACCTCGAATTGAAGCTCTGCGAGTACGAGTAAAGATGCTTATTATGTTTATTAAACCATTGAGCATAGTACGGCTATATTTTAGAATTTATGACGAAACAGTTAAATTTCAGTATATTTTAAATTTAATATTTTTTGTGACAACGCTCGTCGATTGCGGTTATGCATTTATTAAAATTAGTATTTTTTTTTGTTTTCGCTCAGTATAATGGGTAGAGCTCTGATATAAGAGAAGCTCTTCTGTATATCTATTGTGACACTTAGTAATACATTTGGAGATAAATTTAGCGTCTTCTTTGAAAATATCACCGGATTGAAAAATATCGCCAAATTGATGAAAAAGGTTGTCAAATGTGCGAAAATTCGATAGCTTAGAAAATTAAGTTGACTGGAGACAGTGCAACAACTAACTTAAAAATTTTTCTCAGCCCTGTCGACAAATGTTACGCAAATTAAATGGTATTCATTAAAGAAACATTTTATACTTGATTTGAACTTAATAGGTATATGCAAGAAGATCGCTCGCTGTAGTTCCGTGTTCCATCCTCGATGCAGAAAGGAATAATGACACTTGCCCCTGTGGCTGTTACACTTACTGGGTTTTCATCAAAATTGAGCGGTTAAAAATAATAACATGATTCGCCTCATATAGTGCACCGGGGCAACGTGGTTCATGATAAATTGGCTCACTCCTTAACCTCTTTATAGGCGAATGATTGAATGATTAAGTACTTTCTTTTAAAAGAAAATAATTATTGTGTATTCTTGGCAGCTAGATTTCAGTTTAGAATTCGATGGATTCGGTACTTTATGAACGACCTAAAAGCATCAAGTATAAAATTTAATTTAACAATTTTTATTTTTGGAGCATCGATCTGTGGATACCATACCAACTCATTTACCTTATAATCAAGTATAATCGCATCAACAATCCTCACTCTCATGTTTCCAAGTGGTCTGAAAACGCATAGAAAAATTAAATTAAAATGATAATATGTATTTTTGAAACATACTTCTATGACCTTATAAATTTAATACAACATTTGAAATTAAGTTTGATTACAAGCAACATTGTGTTTCAGTTGGGATGGATCGGCAACCATGTAGTTCCATGTCTTACTGCGTCACGAGCAAAGTTTTATATAGTGCAAGCGGATTTATCTTCCATAATATCTACGTGTTAATCGTAACTGGTTTGATACAACTAGCATCGATAGTGGGGTTCATATTATTAATTTTCCCAATATGCTATATACCACAATCATTTCCAGGAATTACTTTTATTTTCTATGGGAAATAATACTAAGAAAAGTACAAATGTATACAATTCGATTTCTGGGGGGGGGGGGGGGTATTTAATGTGAATTACTAAAGAATCTATATAATCCAGTTTTGTAAGTAAAATATCTACGCATCAAATTTGATATCCGTAGAAGCATTTGTGTTCACACCTGATGAACATATTTTTCAAATGTGTTTGAAATGAATACAGGAGTTCTTAAAACGTGATTATCCGCAAAAGTTTCGGAATAAAAAAAAATTGTAAAAACAATATTTTTTTCTATACAATAGCATAAGAAAATAAAAGAGTTAAAGCAAAATTTAGTAAACCTAAATAACTGAAAGGAATCAAACTCAGATTATTTTTCAAGATCGGTGAGATTATGCTTATAAAAAGAAAACACCAATCGTGATCCAGGTGTGAATAGAATTTACTTATTTCACAACCAATCCACGTCAACGCACGAAAGTAGAACACATGTCGCAGTCGTATTTGCGTTCAAATATTGAGCAAACGTCTAAAAATAAACCTCACCTGCTGCAAACTTTCAGAGGAGCACGAATTTTATCGTATAAAAAGTGACAGTATTTCATCGAAAAGAACATTGAGTTCGAAGTATCCCAACAGTGAATATGGGTTGGTCTACTCGAATTGCGATTCCTTTACTTGTCCTCGTGGCAGGAAATCTTATCCAGACTTGCACAGGGTCCTCGCCCTTCGATTCTTCACAGACGGCGGAACAATTCATGTACAATTTTAACGATGCAATTCAACAGAACGGTGGTGTATTAAGTCCGAGTGAAACAAGCGATATGCAAGAAATAACCGGAATGCTGATCAATAATATGCAAAGCATGGCCGAATCAGGTCACGGTTCAAAAGCGATAGTAAACGCAATGACTATGGCATTAGCTACCTCAGTGGCAGACATTGTATCTCAAGACGGTGCAGGAGGGAGTGCGAGCGCAAAGGCAAATGCGGTGGCATCAGCAATGAGTGATGCGTATATACAAACAACTGGTTACGACAATCCAGGCTTTGTAAACGAAGTCAGAGGATTAATCAATATGTTTGCTCAGGCTTCAAATGAGGTTTCATCATCTTCTCAATCCTACGGAGGAGGTTATGGTGGAGCTGGAGCTTCAGCAGCAGCAGCAGCAGCAGCAGCCGCAGCGACATCAGCTGCAGGATCAGGAAGGGGAGGATATGGTTATAGTGGTGGATCAGGCTCTGGATCAGGAGCTGGAGCAGCCGCAGCTGGCGCGGCAGGATCTGGTTCAGGAGGATACCGTGGAGGATACGATGGAGGTGCAGGTTCCGCCGCTGCAGCAACAGCAGCAGCAGCAGCAGCCGCAGCAGCAGCTGCAGCGGGATCAGGAAGCGGAGGTTATGGTTACGGTGGAGGATCAGGCTCTGGATCAGGAGCTGCAGCAGCCGCAGCAGCAGCTGCAGCAGGATCAGGAAGCGGAGGATACGGTTACGGTGGAGGATCAGGTTCTGGATCAGGAGCTGCAGCAGCCGCAGCAGCAGCTGCAGCCGCAGCATCTGCCGCAGGATCAGGAAACGGAGGTTACGGTTACGGTGGAGGATCTGGCTCTGGAGCAGGTGCTGGAGCAGGTGCTGGAGCAGCCGCAGCTGGCGCAGCAGGAGCTGGTTCAGGAGGATACGGTGGAGGATACAATGGAGGTGCAGGTTCCGCCGCTGCGGCAGCAGCAGCCGCAGCAGCAGCTGCAGCCGCAGCATCTGCCGCGGGATCCGGAAGCGGAGGTTATGGTTACGGTGGGGGATCTGGCTCTGGATCAGGAGCTGCAGCAGCCGCAGCAGCAGCTGCAGCCGCAGCATCTGCCGCAGGATCAGGAAACGGAGGTTATGGTTACGGTGGAGGATCAGGCTCTGGATCAGGAGCTGCAGCAGCCGCAGCAGCAGCTGCAGCTGCAGCATCTGCCGCAGGATCAGGAAACGGAGGTTACGGTTACGGTGGAGGATCAGGCTCTGGAGCAGGTGCTGGAGCAGCCGCAGCGGGCGCAGCAGGGGCTGGTTCAGGCGGATACGGTGGAGGATACGATGGAGGAGCAGGTTCCGCCGCTGCAGCAGCAGCAGGAGCAGCAGCTGCAGCAGGATCAGGAAGCGGAGGTTATGGTTACGGTGGAGGGTCAGGCTCTGGATCAGGAGCTGCAGCAGCAGCAGCAGCAGCTGCAGCCGCAGCATCTGCCGCAGGATCAGGAACCGGAGGTTATGGTTACGGTGGAGGATCAGGCTCTGGATCAGGAGCTGCAGCAGCCGCAGCAGCAGCTGCAGCTGCAGCATCTGCCGCAGGATCAGGAAACGGAGGTTATGGTTACGGTGGAGGATCAGGCTCTGGATCAGGAGCTGCAGCAGCCGCAGCAGCAGCTGCAGCTGCAGCATCTGCCGCAGGATCAGGAAACGGAGGTTACGGTTACGGTGGAGGATCAGGCTCTGGAGCAGGTGCTGGAGCAGCCGCAGCTGGCGCAGCAGGAACTGGTTCAGGCGGATACGGTGGAGGATACGATGGAGGAGCAGGTTCCGCCGCTGCAGCAGCAGCAGCAGCAGCAGCTGCAGCAGGATCAGGAAGCGGAAGTTATGGTTACGGTGGAGGGTCAGGCTCTGGATCAGGAGCTGCAGCAGCAGCAGCAGCAGCTGCAGCCGCAGCATCTGCCGCAGGATCAGGAACCGGAGGTTATGGTTACGGTGGAGGATCAGGCTCTGGATCAGGAGCTGCAGCAGCCGCAGCAGCAGCTGCAGCTGCAGCATCTGCCGCAGGATCAGGAAACGGAGGTTATGGTTACGGTGGAGGATCAGGCTCTGGATCAGGAGCTGCAGCAGCCGCAGCAGCAGCTGCAGCTGCAGCATCTGCCGCAGGATCAGGAAACGGAGGTTACGGTTACGGTGGAGGATCAGGCTCTGGAGCAGGTGCTGGAGCAGGTGCTGGAGCAGCCGCAGCAGGCGCAGCAGGAGCTGGTTCAGGCGGATACGGTGGAGGATACGATGGAGGTGCAGGTTCTGCCGCTGCAGCAGCAGCAGCAGCCGCAGCAGCAGCTGCAGCAGGATCAGGAAGCGGAGGTTATGGTTACGGTGGAGGATCAGGCTCTGGATCAGGAGCTGCAGCAGCCGCAGCAGCAGCTGCAGCTGCAGCATCTGCCGCAGGATCAGGAAACGGAGGTTACGGTTACGGTGGAGGATCAGGCTCTGGATCAGGAGCTGCAGCAGCCGCAGCAGCAGCTGCAGCCGCAGCATCTGCCGCAGGATCAGGAAACGGAGGTTACGGTTACGGTGGAGGATCAGGCTCTGGAGCAGGTGCTGGAGCAGGTGCTGGAGCAGCCGCAGCTGGCGCAGCAGGAGCTGGTTCAGGCGGATACGGTGGAAGATACGATGGAGGTGCAGGTTCCGCCGCTGCAGCAGCAGCAGCAGCCGCAGCAGCAGCTGCAGCAGGATCAGGAAGCGGAGGTTATGGTTACGGTGGGGGATCTGGCTCTGGATCAGGAGCTGCAGCAGCCGCAGCAGCAGCTGCAGCCGCAGCATCTGCCGCAGGATCTGGAAACGGAGGTTATGGTTACGGTGGAGGATCAGGCTCTGGATCAGGAGCTGCAGCAGCCGCAGCAGCAGCTGCAGCCGCAGCATCTGCCGCAGGATCAGGAAACGGAGGTTACGGTTACGGTGGAGGATCAGGCTCTGGAGCAGGTGCTGGAGCAGCCGCAGCTGGCGCAGCAGGAGCTGGTTCAGGCGGATACGGTGGAGGATACGATGGAGGTGCAGGTTCCGCCGCTGCAGCAGCAGCAGCAGCCGCAGAAGCAGCTGCAGCAGGATCAGGAAGCGGAGGTTATGGTTACGGTGGGGGATCTGGCTCTGGATCAGGAGCTGCAGCAGCAGCAGCTGCAGCCGCAGCATCTGCCGCAGGATCAGGAAACGGAGATTATGGTTACGGTGGAGGATCAGGCTCTGGATCAGGAGCTGCAGCAGCCGCAGCAGCAGCTGCAGCTGCAGCATCTGCCGCAGGATCAGGAAACGGAGGTTACGGTTACGGTGGAGGATCAGGCTCTGGATCAGGAGCTGCAGCAGCCGCAGCAGCAGCTGCAGCCGCAGCATCTGCCGCAGGATCAGGAAACGGAGGTTATGGATATGGTGGAGGATCAGGCTCTGGAGCAGGTGCAGGAGCAGGTGCTGGAGCGGCCGCAGCCGGCGCAGCAGGTGCTGGTTCAGGAGGATACGGTGGAGGATACGATGGAGGTGCAGGTTCCGCCGCTGCAGCAGCAGCAGCAGCCGCAGCAGCAGCTGCAGCAGGATCAGGAAGCGGAGGTTATGGTTACGGTGGGGGATCTGGCTCTGGATCAGGAGCTGCAGCAGCCGCAGCAGCAGCTGCAGCCGCAGCATCTGCCGCAGGATCTGGAAACGGAGGTTATGGTTACGGTGGAGGATCAGGAGCTGCAGAAGCCGCAGCAGCAGCTGCAGCCGCAGCATCTGCCGCAGGATCAGGAAACGGAGGTTACGGTTACGGTGGAGGATCAGGCTCTGGAGCAGGTGCTGGAGCAGGTGCTGGAGCAGCCGCAGCTGGCGCAGCAGGAGCTGGTTCAGGCGGATACGGTGGAGGATACGATGGAGGTGCAGGTTCCGCCGCTGCAGCAGCAGCAGCAGCCGCAGCAGCAGCTGCAGCAGGATCAGGAAGCGGAGGTTATGGTTACGGTGGGGGATCTGGCTCTGGATCAGGAGCTGCAGCAGCAGCAGCTGCAGCCGCAGCATCTGCCGCAGGATCAGGAAACGGAGGTTATGGTTACGGTGGAGGATCAGGCTCTGGATCAGGAGCTGCAGCAGCCGCAGCAGCAGCTGCAGCTGCAGCATCTGCCGCAGGATCAGGAAACGGAGGTTACGGTTACGGTGGAGGATCAGGCTCTGGATCAGGAGCTGCAGCAGCCGCAGCAGCAGCTGCAGCCGCAGCATCTGCCGCAGGATCAGGAAACGGAGGTTACGGTTATGGTGGAGGATCAGGCTCTGGAGCAGGTGCAGGAGCAGGTGCTGGAGCAGCCGCAGCCGGCGCAGCAGGAGCTGGTTCAGGAGGATACGGTGGAGGATACGATGGAGGTGCAGGTTCCGCCGCTGCAGCAGCAGCAGCAGCCGCAGCAGCAGCTGCAGCAGGATCAGGAAGCGGAGGTTATGGTTACGGTGGGGGATCAGGCTCTGGATCAGGAGCTGCAGCAGCCGCAGCAGCAGCTGCAGCCGCAGCCTCTGCCGCAGGATCAGGAAGCGGAGGTTATGGTTACGGTGGAGGATCAGGCTCTGGATCAGGAGCTGCAGCAGCCGCAGCAGCAGCTGCAGCCGCAGCATCTGCCGCAGAATCAGGAAACGGAGGTTACGGTTATGGTGGAGGATCAGGCTCTGGAGCAGGTGCAGGAGCAGGTGCTGGAGCTGCCGCAGCCGGCGCAGCAGGAGCTGGTTCAGGAGGATACGGTGGAGGATACGATGGAGGTGCAGGTTCCGCCGCTGCAGCAGCAGCAGCCGCCGCAGCAGCAGCTGCAGCAGGATCAGGAAGCCGAGGTTATGGTTACGGTGGGGGATCAGGCTCTGGATCAGGAGCTGCAGCAGCCGCAGCAGCAGCTGCAGCCGCAGCATCTGCCGCAGGATCAGGAAACGGAGGTTACGGTTATGGTGGAGGATCAGGCTCTGGAGCAGGTGCTGGAGCAGCCGCAGCCGGCGCAGCAGGAGCTAGTTCAGGAGGATACGGTGGAGGATACGATGGAGGTGCAGGTTCCGCCGCTGCAGCAGCAGCAGCAGCCGCAGCAGCAGCTGCAGCAGGATCAGGAAGCGGAGGTTATGGTTACGGTGGGGGATCTGGCTCTGGATCAGGAGCTGCAGCAGCCGCAGCAGCAGCTGCAGCCGCAGCATCTGCCGCAGGATCAGGAAACGGAGGTTATGGTTACGGTGGAGGATCAGGCTCTGGATCAGGAGCTGCAGCAGCCGCAGCAGCATCTGCCGCAGGATCAGGAAGCGGAGGCTATGGTTACGGTGGAGGATCAGGCTCTGGATCAGGAGCTGCAGCAGCCGCAGCAGCAGCTGCAGCCGCAGCATCTGCCGCAGGATCAGGAAACGGAGGTTACGGTTATGGTGGAGGATCAGGCTCTGGAGCAGGTGCTGGAGCGGCCGCAGCCGGCGCAGCAGGAGCTGGTTCAGGAGGATACGGTGGAGGATACGATGGAGGTGCAGGTTCCGCCGCTGCAGCAGCAGCAGCAGCCGCAGCAGCAGCTGCAGCAGGATCAGGAAGCGGAGGTTATGGTTACGGTGGGGGATCAGGCTCTGGATCAGGAGCTGCAGCAGCCGCAGCAGCAGCTGCAGCCGCAGCATCTGCCGCAGGATCAGGAAGCGGAGGTTATGGTTACGGTGCAGGATCAGGCTCTGGATCAGGAGCTGCAGCAGCCGCAGCAGCAGCTGCAGCCGCAGCATCTGCCGCAGGATCAGGAAACGGAGGTTACGGATATGGTGGAGGATCAGGCTCTGGAGCAGGTGCAGGAGCAGGTGCTGGAGCGGCCGCAGCCGGCGCAGCAGGTGCTGGTTCAGGAGGATACGATGGAGGTGCAGGTTCCGCCGCTGCAGCAGCAGCAGCTGCCGCAGCAGCAGCTGCAGCAGGATCAGGAAGCGGAGGTTATGGTTACGGTGGGGGATCTGGCTCTGGATCAGGAGCTGCAGCAGCCGCAGCAGCAGCTGCAGCCGCAGCATCTGCCGCAGGATCAGGAAACGGAGGTTATGGTTACGGTGGAGGATCAGGCTCTGGATCAGGAGCTGCAGCAGCCGCAGCAGCAGCTGCAGCCGCAGCATCTGCCGCAGCATCTGCCGCAGGATCAGGAAACGGAGGTTACGGTTATGGTGGAGGATCAGGCTCTGGAGCAGGTGCAGGAGCAGGTGCTGGAGCAGCCGCAGCCGGCGCAGCAGGATCTGGTTCAGGAGGATACGGTGGAGGATACGATGGAGGTGCAGGTTCCGCCGCTGCAGCAGCAGCCGCAGCAGCAGCTGCAGCCGCAGCATCTGCCGCAGGATCAGGAAGCGGAGGTTATGGTTACGGTGGAGGATCAGGCTCTGGATCAGGAGCTGCAGCAGCCGCAGCAGCAGCTGCAGCCGCAGCCTCTGCCGCAGGATCAGGAAGCGGAGGTTATGGTTACGGTGGAGGATCAGGCTCTGGATCAGGAGCTGCAGCAGCCGCAGCAGCAGCTGCAGCCGCAGCATCTGCCGCAGAATCAGGAAACGGAGGTTACGGTTATGGTGGAGGATCAGGCTCTGGAGCAGGTGCAGGAGCAGGTGCTGGAGCTGCCGCAGCCGGCGCAGCAGGAGCTGGTTCAGGAGGATACGGTGGAGGATACGATGGAGGTGCAGGTTCCGCCGCTGCAGCAGCAGCAGCCGCCGCAGCAGCAGCTGCAGCAGGATCAGGAAGCCGAGGTTATGGTTACGGTGGGGGATCAGGCTCTGGATCAGGAGCTGCAGCAGCCGCAGCAGCAGCTGCAGCCGCAGCATCTGCCGCAGGATCAGGAAACGGAGGTTACGGTTATGGTGGAGGATCAGGCTCTGGAGCAGGTGCAGGAGCAGGTGCTGGAGCAGCCGCAGCCGGCGCAGCAGGAGCTAGTTCAGGAGGATACGGTGGAGGATACGATGGAGGTGCAGGTTCCGCCGCTGCAGCAGCAGCAGCAGCCGCAGCAGCAGCTGCAGCAGGATCAGGAAGCGGAGGTTATGGTTACGGTGGGGGATCTGGCTCTGGATCAGGAGCTGCAGCAGCCGCAGCAGCAGCTGCAGCCGCAGCATCTGCCGCAGGATCAGGAAACGGAGGTTATGGTTACGGTGGAGGATCAGGCTCTGGATCAGGAGCTGCAGCAGCCGCAGCAGCAGCTGCAGCCGCAGCATCTGCCGCAGGATCAGGAAGCGGAGGCTATGGTTACGGTGGAGGATCAGGCTCTGGATCAGGAGCTGCAGCAGCCGCAGCAGCAGCTGCAGCCGCAGCATCTGCCGCAGGATCAGGAAACGGAGGTTACGGTTATGGTGGAGGATCAGGCTCTGGAGCAGGTGCTGGAGCGGCCGCAGCCGGCGCAGCAGGAGCTGGTTCAGGAGGATACGGTGGAGGATACGATGGAGGTGCAGGTTCCGCCGCTGCAGCAGCAGCAGCTGCCGCAGCAGCAGCTGCAGCAGGATCAGGAAGCGGAGGTTATGGTTACGGTGGGGGATCTGGCTCTGGATCAGGAGCTGCAGCAGCCGCAGCAGCAGCTGCAGACGCAGCATCTGCCGCAGGATCAGGAAACGGAGGTTATGGTTACGGTGGAGGATCAGGCTCTGGATCAGGAGCTGCAGCAGCCGCAGCAGCAGCTGCAGCCGCAGCATCTGCCGCAGCATCTGCCGCAGGATCAGGAAACGGAGGTTACGGTTATGGTGGAGGATCAGGCTCTGGAGCAGGTGCAGGAGCAGGTGCTGGAGCAGCCGCAGCCGGCGCAGCAGGATCTGGTTCAGGAGGATACGGTGGAGGATACGATGGAGGTGCAGGTTCCGCCGCTGCAGCAGCAGCCGCAGCAGCAGCTGCAGCCGCAGCATCTGCCGCAGGATCAGGAAGCGGAGGTTATGGTTACGGTGGAGGATCAGGCTCTGGATCAGGAGCTGCAGCAGCCGCAGCAGCAGCTGCAGCCGCAGCATCTGCCGCAGGATCTGGAAACGGAGGTTATGGTTACGGTGGAGGATCAGGCTCTGGATCAGGAGCTGCAGCAGCCGCAGCAGCAGCTGCAGCCGCAGCATCTGCCGCAGGATCAGGAAACGGAGGTTATGGTTACGGTGGAGGATCAGGCTCTGGATCAGGAGCTGCAGCAGCCGCAGCAGCAGCTGCAGCCGCAGCATCTGCCGCAGGATCAGGAAGCGGAGGTTATGGTTACGGTGGAGGATCAGGCTCTGGATCAGGAGCTGCAGCAGCCGCAGCAGCAGCTGCGGCCGCAGCATCTGCCGCAGGATCAGGAAACGGAGGTTACGGTTACGGTGGAGGATCAGGCTCTGGAGCAGGTTCTGGAGCAGGTGCTGGAGCAGCCGCAGCTGGCGCAGCAGGAGCTGGTTCAGGCGGATACGGTGGAGGATACGATGGAGGTGCAGGTTCCGCCGCTGCAGCAGCAGCCGCAGCAGCAGCTGCAGCCGCAGCATCTGCCGCAGGATCAGGAAACGGAGGTTATGGTTACGGTGGAGGATCAGGCTCTGGATCAGGAGCTGCAGCAGCCGCAGCAGCAGCTGCAGCCGCAGCATCTGCCGCAGGATCAGGAAGCGGAGGCTATGGTTACGGTGGAGGATCAGGCTCTGGATCAGGAGCTGCAGCAGCCGCAGCAGCAGCTGCAGCCGCAGCATCTGCCGCAGGATCAGGAAACGGAGGTTACGGTTATGGTGGAGGATCAGGCTCTGGAGCAGGTGCTGGAGCGGCCGCAGCCGGCGCAGCAGGAGCTGGTTCAGGAGGATACGGTGGAGGATACGATGGAGGTGCAGGTTCCGCCGCTGCAGCAGCAGCAGCAGCCGCAGCAGCAGCTGCAGCAGGATCAGGAAGCGGAGGTTATGGTTACGGTGGGGGATCTGGCTCTGGATCAGGAGCTGCAGCAGCCGCAGCAGCAGCTGCAGACGCAGCATCTGCCGCAGGATCAGGAAACGGAGGTTATGGTTACGGTGGAGGATCAGGCTCTGGATCAGGAGCTGCAGCAGCCGCAGCAGCAGCTGCAGCCGCAGCATCTGCCGCAGGATCAGGAAACGGAGGTTATGGTTACGGTGGAGGATCAGGCTCTGGATCAGGAGCTGCAGCAGCCGCAGCAGCAGCTGCAGCCGCAGCATCTGCCGCAGGATCAGGAAGCGGAGGTTATGGTTACGGTGGAGGATCAGGCTCTGGATCAGGAGCTGCAGCAGCCGCAGCAGCAGCTGCGGCCGCAGCATCTGCCGCAGGATCAGGAAACGGAGGTTACGGTTACGGTGGAGGATCAGGCTCTGGAGCAGGTTCTGGAGCAGGTGCTGGAGCAGCCGCAGCTGGCGCAGCAGGAGCTGGTTCAGGCGGATACGGTGGAGGATACGATGGAGGTGCAGGTTCCGCCGCTGCAGCAGCAGCCGCAGCAGCAGCTGCAGCCGCAGCATCTGCCGCAGGATCAGGAAACGGAGGTTATGGTTACGGTGGAGGATCAGGCTCTGGATCAGGAGCTGCAGCAGCCGCAGCAGCAGCCGCGGCCTCAGCATCTGCCGCAGGATCAGGAAACGGAGGTTACGGTTACGGTGGAGGATCAGGCTCTGGAGCAGGTGCTGGAGCAGCCGCAGCTGGCGCAGCAGGAGCTGGTTCTGGCGGATACGGTGGAGGATACGATGGAGGTGCAGGTTCCGCCGCTGCAGCAGCAGCAGCCGCCGCAGCAGCAGCTGCAGCAGCATCAGGAAACGGAGGTTATGGTTACGGTGGGGGATCAGGCTCTGGATCAGGAGCTGCAGCAGCCGCAGCAGCAGCTGCAGCCGCAGCATCTGCCGCAGGATCAGGAAACGGAGGTTATGGTTACGGTGGAGGATCAGGCTCTGGATCAGGAGCTGCAGCAGCCGCAGCAGCAGCCGCGGCCGCAGCATCTGCCGCAGGATCAGGAAACGGAGGTTACGGTTACGGTGGAGGATCAGGCTCTGGAGCAGGTGCTGGAGCAGCCGCAGCTGGCGCAGCAGGAGCTGGTTCAGGCGGATACGGTGGAGGATACGATGGAGGTGCAGGTTCCGCCGCTGCAGCAGCAGCAGCCGCCGCAGCAGCAGCTGCAGCAGCATCAGGAAACGGAGGTTATGGTTACGGTGGGGGATCAGGCTCTGGATCAGGAGCTGCAGCAGCCGCAGCAGCAGCTGCAGCCGCAGCATCTGCCGCAGGATCAGGAAACGGAGGTTATGGTTACGGTGGAGGATCAGGCTCTGGATCAGGAGCTGCAGCAGCCGCAGCAGCAGCCGCGGCCGCAGCATCTGCCGCAGGATCAGGAAACGGAGGTTACGGTTACGGTGGAGGATCAGGCTCTGGAGCAGGTGCTGGAGCAGCCGCAGCTGGCGCAGCAGGAGCTGGTTCAGGCGGATACGGTGGAGGATACGATGGAGGTGCAGGTTCCGCCGCTGCAGCAGCAGCAGCCGCCGCAGCAGCAGCTGCAGCAGCATCAGGAAACGGAGGTTATGGTTACGGTGGGGGATCAGGCTCTGGATCAGGAGCTGCAGCAGCCGCAGCAGCAGCTGCAGCCGTAGCATCTGCCGCAGGATCAGGAAACGGAGGTTATGGTTACGGTGGAGGATCAGGCTCTGGATCAGGAGCTGCAGCAGCCGCAGCAGCAGCCGCGGCCGCAGCATCTGCCGCAGGATCAGGAAACGGAGGTTACGGTTACGGTGGAGGATCAGGCTCTGGAGCAGGTGCTGGAGCAGCCGCAGCTGGCGCAGCAGGAGCTGGTTCAGGCGGATACGGTGGAGGATACGATGGAGGTGCAGGTTCCGCCGCTGCAGCAGCAGCAGCCGCCGCAGCAGCAGCTGCAGCAGCATCAGGAAACGGTAGTTATGGTTACGGTGGGGGATCAGGCTCTGGATCAGGAGCTGCAGCAGCCGCAGCAGCAGCTGCAGCCGCAGCATCTGCCGCAGGATCAAGAAGCGGAGGTTATGGTTACGGTGGAGTTTCAGGCTCTGGATCAGGAGCTGCAGCAGCAGCTGCAGCCGCAGGATCTGCCGCAGGATCTGGAAGCGGAGGTTATGGTTACGGTGGAGGTTCAGGCTCTGGATCAGGAGCTGCAGCAGCCGCAGCAGCAGCTGCAGCCGCAGCATCTGCCGCAGGATCTGGAAGCGGAGGTTATGGTTACGGTGGAGGTTCAGGCTCTGGAGCAGGTGCTGGAGCAGGTGCTGGAGCAGCCGCAGCTGGCGCAGCAGGAGCTGGTTCAGGCGGATACGGTGGGGGATACGATGGAGGTGCAGGTTCCGCAGCTGCAGCAGCAGCAGCAGCAGCAGCAGCTGCTGCTACAGGATCAGGAAGCGGAGGTTATGGTTACGGTGGAGGATCAGGCTCTGGATCAGGAGCTGCAGCAGCCGCAGCTGCAGCTGCAGCCGCAGCATCTGCCGCAGGATCAGGAAGCGGAGGTTATGGTTACGGTGGAGGTTCAGGCTCTGGATCAGGAGCTGCAGCTGCCGCAGCAGCAGCTGCAGCCGCAGCATCTGCCGCAGGATCTGGAAGCGGAGGTTATGGTTACGGTGGAGGTTCAGGCTCTGGATCAGGAGCTGCAGCAGCCGCAGCAGCAGCTGCAGCCGCAGCATCTGCCGCAGGATCTGGAAGCGGAGGTTATGGTTACGGTGGAGGTTCAGGCTCTGGAGCAGGTGCTGGAGCAGCCGCAGCTGGCGCAGCAGGAGCTGGTTCAGGCGGATACGGTGGGGGATACGATGGAGGTGCAGGTTCCGCAGCTGCAGCAGCAGCAGCAGCAGCAGCAGCTGCTGCTACAGGATCAGGAAGCGGAGGTTATGGTTACGGTGGAGGATCAGGCTCTGGATCAGGAGCTGCAGCAGCCGCAGGATCAGGAAGCGGAGGTTATGGTTACGGTGGAGGTTCAGGCTCTGGATCAGGAGCTGCAGCTGCCGCAGCAGCAGCCGCGGCCGCAGCATCTGCCGCAGGATCAGGAAACGGAGGTTACGGTTACGGTGGAGGATCAGGCTCTGGAGCAGGTGCTGGAGCAGCCGCAGCTGGCGCAGCAGGAGCTGGTTCAGGCGGATACGGTGGAGGATACGATGGAGGTGCAGGTTCCGCCGCTGCAGCAGCAGCAGCCGCCGCAGCAGCAGCTGCAGCAGCATCAGGAAACGGAGGTTATGGTTACGGTGGGGGATCAGGCTCTGGATCAGGAGCTGCAGCAGCCGCAGCAGCAGCTGCAGCCGCAGCATCTGCCGCAGGATCAGGAAACGGAGGTTATGGTTACGGTGGAGGATCAGGCTCTGGATCAGGAGCTGCAGCAGCCGCAGCAGCAGCCGCGGCCGCAGCATCTGCCGCAGGATCAGGAAACGGAGGTTATGGTTACGGTGGAGGATCAGGCTCTGGATCAGGAGCTGCAGCAGCTGCAGCCGCAGCATCTGCCGCAGGATCAGGAAACGGAGGTTATGGTTACGGTGGAGGATCAGGCTCTGGATCAGGAGCTGCAGCAGCCGCAGCAGCAGCTGCAGCCGCAGCATCTGCCGCAGGATCAGGAAACGGAGGTTACGGTTACGGTAGAGGATCAGGCTCTGGATCAGGAGCTGCAGCAGCCGCAGCAGCAGCTGCAGCCGCAGCATCTGCCGCAGGATCAAGAAGCGGAGGTTATGGTTACGGTGGAGGATCAGGCTCTGGATCAGGAGCTGCAGCAGCCGCAGCAGCAGCTGCAGCCGCAGCATCTGCCGCAGGATCTGGAAGCGGAGGTTATGGTTACGGTGGAGGTTCAGGCTCTGGATCAGGAGCTGCAGCAGCAGCAGCAGCAGCTGCAGCCGCAACATCTGCCGTAGGATCAGGAAGCGGAGGTTACGGTTACGGTGGAGGTGCAGGTTCCGCCGCTGCAGCAGCAGCGGCCGCAGCAGCATCTGCAGCAGGATCAGGATCTAGTCAGTCCTATTCTAATGTTGATCCTAATACCGTTTATAATTCAGTTAATAGATTGTCCTCGACAGAATCTTCGTCTAGAGTTGCCAATGCTGTGTCCACTTTAGTGTCCGATGGCAGTGCTAATATTGGATCTCTCACTAACATAATCGCAAATCTACAATCTTCAATTTCTGCATCCGTCCCTGGTCTTTCTGGATGTGAAGTACTGGTGCAAGTTTTGTTAGAAGTTATATCTGCGCTCATTCAGATTTTGAGTTCTGCAAGTATTGGCCAGATTAATTTGAATGCTTCTAGTGACTATTCTAATTTAGTTGCTCAAATGTTTTCAAATGTCTATTAATATATTATAAAGGCTGTTAGTAACTGCTGTTTTACTGGTCTTTACTTTTGTAATACAGTTTTTTATAATATATGCCAATAAATTGTTTACATTAATACATGTTTTCATTTTTATATTTTAAATACCTTTAACTTATTTATTTATTACCCAGGTCGTCCAGCTTTCCCAAAGATTATGGAGCTGTTACATGGGACTGTTGGGAAAACACATAAATAACAGTACGCAAACATACAAAGACAATATGCATGGAAATACATTATAAGCAGACAACAACACAACGGAAAACATACAGATTAAAAAAGCTTTGAATACACTTGGGATTGATATTTAAAGTGAGGTTAATTCCAATAATTTTAAATCCCCATTGGAAGGGAAAATCGTTTTAAGTAAAAATGCGAAAATTTTTAAAACTCATCTTAAATAATAATTTACAATATAGTTTAAGTAATAATTTTCAATATATTTTAATATAGTTTAAAGCAGTAGCCAACACATTACTAAAGAGCTATTTCAGAAATACTTTTGCCAATAAAAACATAATTTTTGATATTTTCAATAAAGCGAGGGCTTTTACAAATATTTTCAGACCATAAGGGTTGATTGATTGAAAAACCTTTAGAGAGATGAAGCATTTGTTTAGAAGGACATGAAAAAAAATACTGATCCACATCTCCGAAGTTATTTCAAAGGCAGTTAGATGTGGATTTAATTTTTTAATTATAGAAGTTATCCAAAATGGGCCATAACTAGTAGGGAAGTAAATTAGATATTGATTAAAGATTTGAAGTTTTGTATTAACAGAGAGTAAAACAGAATTTATTCTGGATGGAACATTATTACGGGGAGAAATATAGTGATTAAGGTAAAGTTACCAATTTTAAATAATTTGATTTATTATTTAGAGAATTGATGGCAAGGCTATATGAAAGGTTGTTTGTAAAAATATTAATTTTTGAATTGATATTTGAAGCCCAATCGATAGCTAAATTAATAGCTGTAATTTCAGCTAGGGAAATTTTGTTATTACTCTTAAGTTTAAAAAAGAGAGCCTCATTTAGTGCATCATGATTAAAGATACAAAGTGCAAAACCAACATTACGATCATTGCGTTTAGAAGGACGAGTTTCTGAAAGAGGACTATTAAAATCGAAGAATGATGGGGAAGAAAGAACAGTCTGTAAAAAAAATAATGAGTTCTTTGTTTCGAAAAATGATATTTTTTATACCAAAGTGGATAGTGGGGATACCAGTGATAGAAAACAGATAAATCTTGGAAGTAGTTTTATAACTATTAGAAATTTTTAAAAGAAAAACCCTCTGTAAAGAGATTAATTTTTTAATTTGTTCCTTAGTTAAGTTCCCACCCCATATTCCGGAACCGCAAGTAATAATTCTTTCAATGACAGATAAGTATCAGATTTTTAGAAAAGATTTATTTACCCCCAAATATTTTAAGTTAAGTAAATTGCAGTCTATTACAGTAAACTGAAGTTAATGAGAAAATTATTATTTTGGGAGACTTTAATGCGAAATCAAGTGTTCGGATCCAACGCCCAACTGACGATAGATGTTATGAGGTTTCAGAATTTGTAAATAATAATGCTTTTAATATTGTCAATAAAGCGGATAGTAAACCTACGTACTCTAGTACCAAAGGCAGGAGTTTGACTGACCTATGTGTGGTCAGTAATATTCCAGAAAATTATATTGAAAACTGGAAAATCTCAGACAAAATATCCATGAGTGATCATAATTACATGAGCTTCAATATAACAGAAAATAGTATAACTGATAGTATTGATACTAGATGGACAATTAATAAATTGAATTGGATAGAAGTTAAGATTAAAATTGCAGAATTAGTAAAAAGACGAAATCTTATTGTTTGGACTGGGAGTATTAGCATAATAGTGGAGGATATAGAGGAGGAATTAATGGAAATTTGTAAGAAGCATAGAATAATTAATCCCAAGAAAAAGAGAAAAAATGAAATCTGGTGGAATCAAGAATTGGAAGTAAATAGAAAAAAGTAAGAGCATTCAGAAGACTCTTACAGAAAACGTACGATCCAGATCTTAAATTACAGAGGAAAATTGATTTTAAAAGGGAGAATTCTCTTTGTATAAGAAGAGAATTAGTAAAGTTAAGACAGTAACCTTTAAGAACTACATGGAGAGTATAGTAATTAGCAACTCCTTTGGAGCACTTTACCAATTAGCAATTATTTATTGAAGTTCACCCACAAATTTTCCTAACAGGAAAATTTGTGGGTGAACTTCATTTTCTTCCTTTTTTGTAAAAATTTTCCATCTGTTATGGCAACAGGGGGAGAGTGTATAGTGACAGAACCTCAAGTTGAGGAAACTACAGAACTCTCGAGCTACTTGAAAAAAGCCTTAACAAGTCAGGACGTGCTGCAAGGATTAATTGCTGGGACCAAGGTCTCAAATGATTACAAGCAGAAAATGCGAGATGAGCTCACCTTATTATTAAATGTAATAATAGAGCAACAGACATTAATTGCTCAGGTGCAGGGGAGAAATAGAAGATTCGGTGATAGAAAAGCTTTTGCAGAAAGCGTAAGGATAAAAAAGAGTGGTATCTAAGGAAAGAGAGAAGTAGAACTCGTATAAACCACGTGGTAACAGTTTACCCGAAGGAAGAGAAGTCATAAGAAACTACTAAGAAAGATATCCAAGAATTAGTTGATCCGAAAAGGATAAAAGTGACAGTGAAAGCAGTGAGAAAAATAAGAAAAGGAGGAGTAATATTAGAAACTGCTGAATCAGAAGACTTAGACAAATTGATAGAACAGTTTAAGACAGTAGATCTGCTAAACAGGCATTATGATATAGGTATACCTAAGAAGAAATTGCCGCAAATCATATGGAATAGAGGAAGAATATACAAAGGAAAGTCTAAGAGAAAGAATTATATATCACAATGATGAGATAGAGGATACCCAAGAATTTGAAGTAAGACATAGCTTCAAAGGAAGAAGAGGGACAAATTGGATTTGCAGTGTAGATCCAAAATCTTATAAGGCGATACAGAAACAGAGGAAAATCAACTTGGGGTGGATACGAGTTGATTTTAGAGAGTATATATGGGCAAATATATGCTATAAATGCTATAAATACGGACATATAGGGAAATTTTGTACAGCAAAAGAGCAAAGTTGTTCGAAGTGTGATGAATTAGGACACAAATTCGATGGTTGTGAAAAAGAAGTAAAGTGAAAAAACTGTGAAAATCACAATACTAAATTTAGTACAAAGTACAAAACGAACCATAACGTTTTAGATAGAAGTTGTCCCATCTATTTAAAAGAACTTAGTTTCACTGCATCTAAGATTGATTATGAAGGCAAATAGTATTTTCATCTAAAATGTCTATCTTAAAATTTGAACCATACCAAAGCAGCTAACTATCAATTCTCGCAGGATCTCATTAAGGAAAGTATAGATATAGGATTCTTAAATGAACCTCACTATACTCATAATAAAATAATTGGTTTTACCACCGATTATAAACTGATTTATTTAGATGAACCACCCAGAGCCGGGTTGGTTCTTGGTCCTAAAATTATGAGGTATTATGTTATTCATAAAACTAGAGATTTGATTAGTGTTCAAATTGAAATTGGAGATGAAGAGTACATTTTGTCCTCTTTTTATTGCCCACCGTCAGAGGATTTGTCTCATAAGTTAGAAGGCCTCCAGACCTTAATTGGTGGATTTATGGATAAGCAACACATAATCTGTGGAGACTTTAACGCAAAGTCAGATGTATGGGGTCCAAGACCCAATGATTCAAGAGGAATTGAGTTATTTGAATTTATAGAACGACTTAATATTAAAGTAGAAAATAACCCAAACAATTACCCTATATTAACTAATATCAGAGGTTCGAGTTGGATAGATCTTAGTATGACTAAAAACATACAAGATGGAGTGATAGATTGGATCATTTTGGATCGTATAACAATTAGTGACCATAATCTAATGAAGTTCGGTACTGGTATAGAAGTTAATGAAAGTAAAGGTCATAAAAAATGGAGAATTAAAGACCTTAATTGGTTAAGAGTAAAAGAAGAAATTTATAACTAAGTGGAAGAAGTGCGAAAAGTGGAGATAAATAACAATAACATAAATGAATATGTTAAAGATATCAAAGACCGCTTGGTATCGATATGTAATAATAATGTTAAAAAGAGGAAGACAAATAGGGTTAACGCAGCTTGGTGGACAGACGAGCTGACGATAATGAGAAGTAGAGTGCGGGCTTTGAGAGGAGGATGTTTCAAAGGGAAACAGAAGAAGAAAATAGGATAAGAAAAAAGATTAAATATAAAATGGAATATATCAGTTATAAGAAGAAGATCATACAGGTTAAAACGGAAAATTTTAAGAAATACCTAAGTAAAGTTGTCGTAAGTAACTCTTTCGGGGCTCATTATAGGTTAATTAAAAACCTAAAGAAGAATATGGTAAATCACTGTATCTTTAAAAGTGATGGAGTACAAACCAAGAACATATCGGACTCTATAGAGGAAATTTTAAGATACCATTTTCCTAAAATTAATACGGAAATGATACCTAGTGAAACTTATAGCGATGTGGGTACGGAGTTGTTCACTTCATATGAGATTAGTAAAGTGATAAAGAATTCGATGATAACAAGGCACCCGGGATTAATGGTCTAACAATGGATATCATAAAAGAGATGTATTATATTGATGGCAAGAGGTTTTTAAGTATTATGAATGTTTGTCTTTTAAATGGAGTTTTTCCTAAACATTTGAAAAAAGCGAGAGTAGTTTTAACACCGAAAGATGGAAAATACTTAAACACAGCTGAAGCATATCGTCCAATATGCTTACTTCCTATATGGGGAAAGGTTTGGGATAAATTAATGACTAAAATATTGACATGCTATTTAGAAGGGAATTTGAATGAAAACCAATATGGGTTAATGAGAAACCACAGTACCATTGATGCAGCTAAGGCATTAATGAACCAAATTAATGAAAATAGAGCAGAACAGTTGATTACATGTATGATTTCCATGGATATTTCTAATGCATTTAACTCGGTCAAATGGAAGGATGTAATCCAACAATTGATCGATTTCAAAGTACCGAAGATGATTTTAAATCTGATTAAAAAGATTTTAAGTCAAATATATGTTAAAGTGAAAGAAAAGGGAGTTTATCTGAGTTCTAATATGGGGATCCCACAAGGATCCAGCATAGCTCCTATTTTGTGATAGCAGATAGAGTATTAAATGCCAACTTCAATCACAATGATATTACCACACAGGCTTTTGCGAATGACATTATTGTCCTTATAAAAGCAAAAGCATCATATTTGTTCGCCAATTTGGGGACTGATGCTGTAGACAAGATTATGGAGTGGGCCGATAAATATGGACTTATTATAAATAAGGATAAAACCCATTTCACTATGATTGGTTATAAGAAGAAATTTACACATATACCTGGAATAAAATTAAGAGGACAGAGGATTAGCTACAATAAAGAGATAAAGTATTTGGGCTCAGTTATAGACGAAGAGCTAACTTGGATGGCCCATTTGAGGGAAGTGAGGAATAAGGTATATAATTTTCACCATAAATTAACAAGATTGTCGAGGGCAACTCGGGGTATTAACCCCAAAGTTATAAAAGAAATTTATATGAAGGCTACGGAAAGAATGATAATGTATGGGGCTGAAATCTGGTATCAGGACCATAGAAGGAAAAATGATAAATTAAATCAAATACAAAGAATGGCTTTGTTGTCCATAACAAAATGTTATAGGACAGTTGCAAATGATTCATTACAAGTTTTAGCTGGATGTATAGCTTTGGACATCAGGATAAGGAGCGAAATAAAATTATATGAACTTTTTTGCTGGAAACAGCAAATCTGTATTGGCAACCAACATTTGTAACCTAATGAAGTTGAATTACCTTTTATAAATGACAATATACCTTGGGAGGAAAATAGTTTAAAGTGGAGTGTGGGAAGAGAGGCATATGAATTGGAAATATACACTGATGGATCCGAAATGAATGAAAAGGTTGGGAGTGGCTTTGTTATGAACTACTACTACCTACAAACTATACTCAAACTACAAAGTTACAAAGGAATTATAACCAAAATTTGGCAAGAAAGAATCGATGATAACAATACAGTTTTCAATGCGGAATTGCATGCGATATGGAATGCAGTGGAATACATAATTGCAAATAAAATTCAAAATGTTAACGTGTTTACAGACTCAAGATCAGTCTTAATGGCCTTGAGTTCCTTTAATATTACGAACAAGTGGATCCATAATCTTAAAGAAAAGATTATGAATAATAATTGTGGTATTAAAATATACTGGGTTAAAGCACATGTCGGATTGCAAGGGAATGAAGAAGCGGGTGAATTAGCAATGGAAGCTCTTAAACTTCCGGAGAAGAAATTATTTGGCACCAAAATTCAACTTAAGAATATGACAAAAAACAGCTGTCTTATGGAGTAGCAAGAAAAATGGGATAATAGTACAAAAGGTAGACGACTGTTTGAACAAATTCCAAAGGTTTCAACTGAAGTCGTATATGGGAATTTTTATATTAATCAAGTCCTTACGACGCATGGAGCTTTTAGGACGTATCAACATAGATTCTTCAATAAATGCAGTCTATGTTTTTGTGGATAAGAAGAAGGTACTGTAGACCACAGTATATACCGGTGCAAACTTTGGGACAGTGTAAGAACTAAGTTCTTTCCCTTAAATTACAAACAAGTACCGGTTATAAATTTATGCAAAGGGGACAAGAGAAAATAAGGCATTTGTTGTATTACCAAGAGTTTGCTCATCAAGGAATTGAATGGTTAAAAGAAGGAAACAGAGTGTAAATATTATTAATATGTTTACATCACCAGGAAAAGTAGTTACCCTTGTGTGTAGAATATGATGGATAATAGTACTTGTTTGAATATTGTTGGAATTGAATAAGGAATGTAAGAAATGGAAAGAAAGGAACATGAATATTTTGTATTCCTTGAAATCTTGTACAGAATATTGCACTTTTATTGGATTTTAAGATTGTTAAAATTGTTTAATATATATAAAGATTGGATTGTACATTTGTAGATATGGAATGAAGTCTGTTTTAAGACAGTATTATGTGTTAGTTTTAAATTAATATTTGAATTGTATGTAATTTGGGAAGTTGGTCCCCCTTATAGTATGTAATGTTTTGAAATGGCAAGTACTGTCTTATTCAAGAAGGGTTGAATAAATTTGTTATGTGTTGGTTTTAATTTAATATTTGAATTGTATGTAATTTGGCAAGTTAGTCCCTTTTATAGTATGTAATGCTTTTGAAATGGCAAGTATTGTTTTTATTCAAGAAGTGTTGAGTAAATTTGATGATGTATGAGGAATGTTCCTCCTTTGTATGTATTCCTTTGTACTTATTGTTGGGTGCATTTGCATTGCATGTAAGACATGTACAGATTAAAGATTCTTGATTGTTGTCCTTTTTTCAACACTTGGCTTTGAACACATTGAGCATGTATATTATTCTTGTTAACAGAGCTTAGTTAACTTTGTTGTCCTTTTTTTCGATAACTAATTGTTGTTATCTGTTGTATTTATTATGTTGTTGGTTCCAGTGGAGGATGACACGCAATAGATGGCAGAGTGGTGGATGTTTTGCGCTTGTTCGGTGTCTTTTGGTGTTTGGGCTGGAGGCGGGGGTCGGACCTTGGAAGGTGGCTTCGGCCACCGGTCATTGGGTCTGGCGCTGTGCCGGGTGCTCGGCTACTGTCGTGACGATGGATCGCGTTGTTTCCCGTATACCTACGGGTGGGGCGGGAGTCTTTATAATTACCAATTAGCAACGGAAAAGAGAAAGAGGAAAAGTGGATTTAGTAAAATCCGTAAAGAAGATGTTACTTATACTGAGTGGTATAACCAGAACTTTTTAGAGGTTATAAAGTATAATTTCCCTCGAACTTATAGTGAATGTACCCTCCGGGGACCAGTGAATAAAATTTAAAAATTTTGAATAAAGCGTCAATTAGTGATATACAGTTTTGTGATACAAAAGTGCTTTCTTATTTTGTATATACAAAAACTGCTAACCCTTTCGCGCCTAACGGGACACATACGTCCCAAGCAAATTTCAAAACATTCTGTTGGGACAGAAACTCTTCTCTGTCTAATGGGAGACTTTCCCACCAGTCCTTCCAATATTTTTGAAGATATTTTCATTCACAGAACATAGATGACACTACCGTACATAACGCAATTCCCGCGTTTTTGAAGTGTTCTAGCAGCTCATTCCATGCTGTACGAACGTAAATAGTTTAGTTTTGGAAAATACCGCCTATTTTCGATTAAATTTTGATTGATCCATAAATCTAAGGGTTTACTTCCGTTTTTATTATCGGGACATATGTGTCCCTCTCGTCTTGGATAGTGGGAACACATTGTCCCAACAGTCCCATGTGATCATTTCTCTTGATATTATATTTTTGGTTACTTTTGAAATAGTTGCTTATTATTTTTAATTTAGGCACAAATTAATTCAATCTAAAATGACTCGACGCCGCGGACTCACTAATGAAGAAATCAAAAAAATTTTAGAAGAGTCAGATGACGAAGATATTGATTTGGATGATGAAATAGACGATCCCGATTTTCAAGATCCAGCACACAATTTGCAGTACTCATCCGATTCAGACGAGTGTGAAATGGATATCGATCATGATACCATTCCCCAAAATACAAAGAACAGCGATGCTTTGAGTAATACTGATACGGCATCACTTTCATCAGTTGATGAGATACCATCAGCTAATGCTTCAGGCTGCAGACCAATCTTATGGTTTCATGCAGATTCAACTTTCCAACCTCGAATGACAATTCCAGCAGAGTCATCGCCTAGTTTGTTATTCAACTTAAATCGTTCAGCTACCGAATTGGACGTGTTTCTCAAGATATTTCCAAAAAGTCTTATGATTTGGATCTCTCAATGCACAAACCAACGACTCGAAAAGTTTGGACAAACAATTCACCCTACAGACCCCTCTGAAATTATGCTTGTCCTTGGATGCATGCTTGTCATGTCTTACAATAAGGTGCCGAAATTCTCTCATTATTGGTCATCTAATCCTTCTTTGGGAAACGTAGCAATAAAAAATGCTATTTCAAGAGACAGATGTAAAACGTTGTTGTCGAAACTATATTTTGCTGAACCAGAAAATGCAAGTAAAACATATTGACGAGGTTGTTTCGTGCCTGAAACAAACCTTCAAACAGTGCCGAAGCGAAAGCTCATATCAATCTATTGATGAATCAATGGCGAAATTCAAGGGACGTTCATCCCTCAAACAATATATGCCGATGAAACCTGTGAAGAGAGGGATAAAAATTTGGCAGCGATGTGATTCAAAAACAGGATATGTATATGACATGAACATTTATTCCGGAAAAGAAACGGGTGAAGTTCAAGGCACACTCGGGGAACGGGTAGTATCAAAGCTAACGGAGACAATCCGAGGAAAAGACGTGATGCTTGCGTTTGACCGATTTTTTACAAGCGTGCACCTGATGGAAACCCTGAAATTTCCTGCTGTTCGTACGTGCATCAAGACACGCAAAGATGTTCCTAATTTTGCAACAAAATTAAGCAAAAGGGGTGAGGCTGAGTTTCTCGTAACTAAAAATGGAACAATGTGTGCGAGGTGGCTTGATTCAAAGGAAGTGATGATGCTAAGTAATTGCCACGAAGCTAAATACGCAAAAGTAAATCGCACCATGAAAGATGGAAGCAAAGAAGAATTTGAGTGCCCTGTGGCAATCGAATTCTACAACAAAATCATGGGAGGTGTAGACCTTGCAGACCAAATGGCAAATGTCTATGAATTAGATCGAAAATCTTGCAAGTGGTGGAAAAAAGTATTTTTTCGCCTATTGATGAGCGCAGTGGTCAACTCATGGATTGCGTACTCCGAACTCAAACATCGAAAAACCCCACTTCTTGATTTCATTGTACCTCTTGCAGAAGCCTTGATGGCGTCCGGAAAGCTCAACGCACAGTATCAACGCCGTAGAGGAACTGGACGCCCATCCAAAACATCACGAAGCTTACTCAATGTTGGTGACCATCTGCCAGTAACAACAAAAACACGACGGAGGTGCCGTAAATGTGCACAACAAAAGAAGGAATCGCGCACTAAAATAATGTGCACGATGTGTAATGTTCCACTGTGCATTGATTGTTTCAAACCATACCATTCATAATTAAATTTTTATGACTAGAAAATCATTGGTTTTCTTTACAAAATTACTCATTGAAGACTACTGGGACGTATATGTCCCAGTGGTCAGGACTGATGGGACATATATGTCCCGGTCCTAAATCAGTGTTTAAAATTTTCCTAAAAATATAACATCTTAGTTTTAGCATTCTAGTGTGCCCTACTCATAGTTTATGCTACTAAAATTGTTCTGTTGTAAAAAAAAAAAAACTCGTCGCGAAAGGGCTAAGTCTGGTCCAAGAATCGGTGCCGTGGAGTGGCCGGGGGGCTCCGCTGATATCATAAGTACAGGGGCTAGAGCCGACTCCATTAAAATACAGCCATCAGTGAGCTAGCTCTCTTCCCGTGGGAATTTTTTTTTAACTTTCAACATATTTTTCTTTTTGGTTTTTTGCCTGTCATGGCAACTGAAGAAAAGAGGACCTTGTCTGAACCTCAAGCCGAGGAATCTACGGAACTCTCTCTAAACCTGAAAAAAGCCTTGACTAGCCAAGATGTGTTACTAGGGCTTATATCAGGGACAATGGTGTCAAATGATTATTAACAAAAGATGAGAGATGAACTTTCCACACTCTTAAATATTATAATAGAACAACTGAGTTTGATAACACTTACACAGGGTAGAGGAAGAAGGGTCGGTGGTAGCAGGCAAACGTATGCAGAAAGTGTTCAAACAAAGCGTTTTGCACCTGAGGAGAGATCCAAAAGTAGAACCAGAGTAAATCACGTGGTCACAATCTATCCTAAGGAAGAAAATACTTCCGAAAAAACAAAGAAAGAGATCCAAGAATTGATAGATCCAATGAAAATACAAGTAACGCTTAAAGTCGTGAGGAAAATAAGGAAAGGAGGTATAATCATTGAAACAACAGAGGCTGAGGACCTAAATAAACTCATTGAAGAGTTCAAAGCAGTTGAGCTGCTGAATAATAGATATGAAATCAGTGTACCAAAAAAGAAATTACCACAGACATTTATTTATACGGAAAGAAGAAGAGTATACCAAAGGAAGGGTTAAGAGAAAAGATCTTATACCAAAACGATGAAATAGAAGATAGTCCAGAATTTGAAGTAAAACGTAACTTTGAAGGAAAACGGGGAATAAATTGGATTTGTTCATTAAATCCCAAATCATACAAAACAATTCAATGGAAGAGAAAAATAAACCTAGGCCGGATAAGAGTGGACTTCCTAGAGTACCTAAGAACAACTATTTGCTATAAGTGTTACAAATTCGGGCACATAAGAAGGTACTGTACAGCAAAAGAACAGAGTTGTTCAAATTGTGGGGATATAGGACACAAATTTGATAATTGCAAAAGTCCAGAAGCGAAGTGTGGAAATTGTGAGAACCACAATATTAGATTTGGAACAAAATATAAAACAGGACCAGGACATGAGGCAACAGATAGAAATTGCCCTGTTCATCAAAAAGAACTTGACTTTGTCATTTCTAAGATTAACTTTGGGGACGAATGAAGACTATAGGTTGAAGTGTTTATCATTAAACTTCAACCATATAAGAGCTGCCAACTACCTGTTTTCACAGGACCTTATAAGCGAGAACATATATATAGGGTTCTTAAACGAACCCTATTATACCCAAGACAAAACTATTGGATTTACTCTAGGCTATAATCTCATTTTTATAGAGGATAGACCAAGAACAGGATTGGCTCTAAGTACAAAAATAAGTAGATTCCATGTCGTTTATAAAGGTAGAGGCATGGTAAGCGTACAAATGAAGAATATATTATAACCTAATTCTATTGCCCTCCTTCAGAAGACTTAGAAAATAAGTTGGAAAGATTGGAAACTTTGATTAGAGATAATATGGATAAACAGCACATAATCTGCGGGGTTTTAATGCTAAATCCAATGTTTGGGGTCCCAGACCCAAAGACACGAGAGGGATAGAGTTATTGGAATTTATTTCAAGACTCGATATAAAAGTGGAGAATAATCTCAATAGTCACCCCACACTGACTAATATCAGGGGGTCAAGCTGGATAGACAAATGCATGACCAAGAACGTAAATAACAAAATAAATGACTGGCAAATTCATGATCATATATCAATGAGCGATCACAATATAATGGAATTTAATATAGGAATGGCAGCAAGGCTAAGAAAGAGGTAAATAAAGTGGAAAATCAGTGCCCTGAACTGGTTGAGGGTAATCAGACGCAATCACCGTCCCACCCGAAGGTATCCGGGAAACACCACGATCCGCCATTGCTACAGCAGTCGAACGCCTGGAACAGCGCCCGTCCAAGCGAGCAGTGGCCAACGCCCTCACATCACCGGAACCGGACCCACACCTCCGGCCGGAGCCTCCAAGAACCCCAACACCACCAGCCAAGGTGCCAGAACCAAAAAGTAAAACAGGCGACCCTGCCAACCCCCGAGAGTCATCATTTGACAGGATAACAACAGTAGACAACAATTTTGTAGAAACAAAAGCAAGATACAGACATGTATCCAAAAAAAATTACAACTTCAAATACAAAATTCCCCATAATTCTGTAAGTACAAAAGGGTGAGTGTGAATTAAAACAGTACAATATCCAAATTTTAATTTTTGCATTTAAACACGAATAAGATATCATTGTATATTACAATGTTATACAATATTTCCATTTGTTGAGGACTACAATATATCACCTGATATTCTTCACTGAAATCTTTATTTACAAAGTATCATCCTCAAAAGCCAATATTTACACTTTATCCAAGGGAATATATCACCTGGATACTATCTACTCAACAATTTATGAATTTCAGCGTTTTCAGCAAGATATATTTGCAATAGATTTCCTATTATTTACATTTTATCCATTGTAGGATATCTCTAGGATATTATCCTTACATCAAGTAATAGTTTTCCACATTACAACCACAAATACAAATATAAAAATTTATGTAATATGTTTGCCATTAATTACATTTTATCTTGGGATACCAATCTTCAAGATACTAACTTCATATCAATTTACAATTTCTAAAATTTACAATCACTTAATAAATCACCATAATTTCTTTAAAGAATTCTATAGAATTCCTATACAAGCATAATATGATCAAAAATAGACAATATTAAAATTATTTTATATATAAGGGTAAAGTGTTTAAAGTTCTTGTCCCTTAAAGTCAATTTTTAACACTTTACAACAAAGTTGAAAAGTGTTTATGACTTTGTTCATTCTGTCTGTCTGTCTGTCTGTCTGTCTGTCTGTCCGTTAGCACGATAACTGCCGTAAAAATGACTTAATCAAAATGAAATTTTAGTATGTTGTTCAGACGGTCTATAGGACCTATGGGAATATAAATGAATAATGTCACCTAATTAGTTTTGGATTGAACCCGGGTTGAAAAAATGGAATACATTGAGCCCTATGGGACCTAATTTTTCAAGTATTTTTTAAGCGAATTTAAAATTCACAAATTGCTTCGAAAATTTTAGGCAATATTCAAATGGTTCCGTAAAATATATAAAAAAAAAATCAGCGAAATACATTCAGAAGTTTTTTAAATAAAAATTAAAATAATAATAACACCTCTTATATTAAGCGATCACGTGTCCATGATATGAAACGATCACATGACCCACTTCACAATGATATATGGCATCCATCTTGTGTCAAAATCGTGATTTTTAAAGTTCTTTTTAATTCATATTGAGTGTTGTATCCGTCCTAAAACTACTTTATTTTGGCCTAAATTCTGTGCATCTACATACGGAAACAACGCAATGACAATATATTCCAGTTTAAATGCTCATCTAAATTTGATTATTTCTACTATTAAGCCTATTTTTCACCTATGTAAAATGTAAACAACAAAATATATAGAATGAGTTGTATTAGAATCGCTGTAATTCTTTAACACAAAATCAAATAGTCCATGGAGTCTGCTTAGCTGATATGAATGAAATATTCATTGATTTTAGAAAGAGAAGGACGATATTTTTCGATGAAGTTTAACGAATAGAGCTTACTTACTTGTAGCTCAATGGTCTTAATTTTTAAATAAAATAAATTATTATAGTATTGTGATGAAAGACATGAATGGGGGAATTATTTATGAATGAAATGTTGCTTTTATAGAGAGAGCCAGGCGTGTTATTTTTTTATGACGTCATTTGAATGAATTTCAGTTGTTTTCGATGAAGTTTTCAAATATAATAAATTATCGTAGTATTATGATAATTCCAAAATTATTACCAAGGAATGTATTACATTTTAGAGATGTTTAAACCAGGCAATTTATACTTTAATGCCGTCATTTGAATGAAGTTAATTTTTTTCGATGAAGGTTTAAGGTTTCAAATATAATAAATCAATGTAGTATTGTGATAAGTTTTAAAATATTACCGAGGAATATATTGCATTTTCGACTTTTTTAAATAAAATTGCAGTGAAGTTGGAAAGTGTTTCATAATCAATGCTTTAAGCATGATTGATCTTTCTTGTTATATTTCGTCAAGCTCTCTATTGAGCAGCAACTTGGTAATTGTTTCTATTCCTATTTTACTCTTCTATCCTCTACAGAGGTTGATTAAGGGCACTTGCAAGAAATTTTGAGGAAATTATTTTAATCTAACCTCTTTCCAGTGTTCGCATCTATATATACAATGTTCCATCGTTCCTTCCTCTAATCCACATTTACACTATTCACTTTTATTGTGGAACCTATGTTGGTGGGAACTAAACGCTCCATGTTCGGTGAGCACTTGATTAAAGTAAAAGTTCCTTTAGTTGTCGCTGTAGAAATTTTTGGTAAAAGTCTGTATAATTGGCGACTCTTAAGGGACGTTAAAAGCCCAGACCACACGACAGACCCGAAGGCTCACTGTTGTAAGATGTGTGGTCGGGAGCAAAAGTTAGCAGGAGCCGACTCCCACGGTCCCCGACCGACGGTCCGATAGCGTTTATTAGCAAAATAAAAGGTTTACAATGGAAGGTACAAGATCACAAGACAGGCAGGTTGTCTTGGGTTATCCAAAAGAACAGAGTATTTTGATGGGTAGAAAAACTTAATTATGTTTTAAGACAAAGAGTCCCAATTTGGTAAATACTGGCTGTCAGGTGACAGGAGAAAATTTCTTAGTTAAGGTAAACATAATTTCGAGAAAAAATGGAAGTCCTGATGGGACACCCTTAAGGGACGTGTCCCACCTGGACTGCCACTCTTTCTCCCAATTATGTTTAATTTTGTTCCTAATTTGGGTTTTGGTAATACCAAAAACCCTATTAGCTTCTAGTTTCAAAGCTTCCTTTGCTAGTTGGTCAGCCATTTCATTACCACAGAGTCCCACATGGGCCTTGACCCAATGTGGGTTAAATTGACCTTCGCTGTGCAACATTTTCTCTTTGAGTTTGTCTATCCACTTGTTACTTTTCTTATATACATAATGTATAAGGAAAGAATTGTGACGGGGTCGAAAATTCGAATTCGAGTTTTCGACGGGAGAGCACGTTTCAAGCATCCCTGATCACGAATCAAACATTTTTGAAGTGATATCTGTGTGTGTGTGTGTGTGTGAAAGTATGTGTGTGTGTGTGTCAGTGGGTCTGTGGAGACGATAACTGACGAACGAATGGACCGATTCGAACCAAATTTGGTACAAAAATCACAATCCGTAAACACTGGAAGTCTATTGTTTTTATACGCAATCGAATGTTCAGAACCCCCCTAAATTTTCGAATGAAATTTTGAAAAAATCATCAAAAAATCAAAACCACTAATAAAGTTACGCAAAATAGACATTTCTTATGTAATTTTTCATTAGAAAACGATTGGCATAAATTTTAGAACGCTAACACGAACCGTTCTCGAGATATTGTACATTTAAAAAAAATATCAAAAAGTCATATAAAATAAAATAAAAATATTTCCTATTGAGAAACATGTTCACTTTTCATATGTAAAACCATGCGATAAATTGCGTGACATCATTCTCGTGGATCTAGCTCGTTCCATTCATGAAAAAAGATACTTTGAATAATACTTTTGTATTTGAACGCCAATAGTCATTTATTTATCTGCTGTAAGAATAACTTATTTCTTAATGCCTAACGCTTGGCGAGATTTTGGCGACGAATTTGGCGGAATGTCGCCAACTTGGCGACTTTTTGAAATGTTGCCAAATTAACGTAAATCTCGCTAAATGGATAAAAATGACGCTAAATCAATGAAAATGACGACTCATTGACGAAAATTCAATATATTGGAAAGAATATAATTATATACTATAAAAATAATCTATTTTTACTTTCCCTGCAATACATGGCAATGTATAGGGAAAGTATTGGAATCATTCCGAAAATCGCAACTCGAGTTTTCGACGGATCTACACGTTTCGAGACCTCTAGAATACGAAAAAACCATTTTTAGCGTGACGTCTGTGTGTGTGTCTGTCTGCCTGTCTGTCTGTCTGTCTGTCTGTGTGTCTGTCTGTGCAGATATTGTATCCACTCTAACTAAAAAACTAATTGACCGAATTTCATAAAATTTGGTAGGTAAGTCACTTGTGGGCGAATCTGGTGCTGATTAGTTTTGGGTAGGATTCGGGATAAAAGAACCCGCCTTTTTTTCAATGAAAATGACGATTAATTGTCGAAAATTCAATATCTTGGAAAGGATATTAGTATCTACTATAAGAAAAACCTATTTTTTTACTGTAAAAGTAGCAAATTCATTACATTATATAAGGAAAGTCATGTGTTGCCCACATCAGATTTTTTTTAATATCATATGAACTCAAGGCCATTAAAACCAATCTTGAGTACGTGAAGATGTGAACGTCCTTTATGTTTTCCATAATTATATGTTCAACAACTTTCCAGATTGCATATAGTTCTGCATTGAATACTGTTCCATTGTCCTCTATCCTCTCCTGCCATTTTTTAACAATTTCTCCATAATTGTATATTACGTATGCACTTCCAACTTTTTCGTTCATTTTTGAACCGTCCGTATAAATCTCCCATTCACATTCCATCCCTCTTTTAATTGACTAATGGATGATTTCTGCTTCCCAAGGTTTTTTATTGTTTACAAAAGGTTTTTCGATATCGCTTGCTTTTATTTCTTCACTGTCTAATTTGATATCTTTGTTTCAGTGGAATAGATTATAAATCTTTACTTCGTTTCTAATTTTTATGTCTAGAGGCACACACCCTGCTGAAGCTGGTTGAGGGTACAAGAAGAAATCTACAAATTAGAAGATAAGGCAAGAAAGGTAGAATTAAATACTAGCAATATAGATAAGTATATCGAGGAATAGAAGAAGAATTGGTAAAAATATATAGTAACAACACAAAAGTAAAGAAAAAGGTTAAGGCTAATGCAACTTAGTGGAATAACGAGCTGACCATAATGAGAAGTCGAGTTAGAGCGTTGAGAAGAAAATTCCAGAAAGAAAGGGATGAAGAACCCAGGAAGAGGAAAAAGATTCAGTATAAATTAGAGTATACGATTTATGAGAAAAGGATCATAAAAATAACAAGAAAGATCAATCATGCTTAAAGCATTGATTATGAAACACTTTCCAACTTCAATGCAATTTTATTTAAACATGGCTAAAATGCAATATATTCCTCGGTAATATTTTAAAACTTATCACAATACTACATTAATTTATTATATTTGAAAACTTAAACCTTCATCGAAAAAAATAAACTTCATTCAAATGACGGCATTGAAATATAAATTGCCTGGTTTGAACATCTCTAAAATGTGATACATTCCTAGGTAATAATTTTAGAATTATCATAATACTGCGATTATTTATTATATTCGAAAACAACTAAAATTCATTCAAATGACATCATAGAAAAAATAACACTCCTGGCTCTCTTTAAAAAAGCAACATTTCATTCATAAATAATTTCCCATTCATGTAATTCATCACAATACTATAGTAATTTATTTTATTTAAAAATTAAGACCATGGAGCTACAAGTAATTAAACTCTATGCGTTAAACTTCATCGAAAAAAATCGTCCATCTCTTTATAAAATCATTGAGTATTTCAGTCATATCAGCTATGCACACTCCATGGACTAAATGATTTTGTGTTAAAGAAATACAGCAATTCTAATACAACTCATTCTATATATTTTGCTGTTTACATTTTACGTAAGTGAAAAATAGGCTTCGTTGTAGAAATAATCAAATTTGGATGAAATTTGGCATTTAAATCAAATTTGGCATTTAAACTCAAATATATCGTAATTGCGTTGTTTCTGTATGTAGATGCACAGAATTTACGCAAAAATAAAGTGGTTTTAGGACGGATACAACACTCAATATGAATTAAAAAGAACTTTAAAATCACGATTTTGAGACAAGATGGATGTCTTATATCATTTTGAAGTGGGTCACGTGATCTTTTCATACATAACATGGTCACGTGATCGCTTCATATAAGAGGTGTTATTATTATTTTAATTTTTATTTAAAAAACTACGGAATATATTTCGCTGAATTTTTGTTATTTATGGAACAATTTGAATATTAACTAAAATTTTCGAAGCAATTTGTGCATTTTAAATCCGCTTAAAAAGTGTTTGAAAAATTAGGTCCCATAGGGCTCAATGGATTTCATTTTTTCAACCCGGGTTCAATCCAAAACTAATTGGGTGATATTATTCATTTATATTCCCATAGGTCCTACAGACCGTCTGAACAACATACTAAAATTTCATTTTGATTAAGTCATTTTTACGGCAGTTATCGTGCTAACGGACAGACAGACAGACGGAATGAACAAACTCATAAACACTTTTCAACTTTGTTGTAAAGTGTTAAAAACTGAAAGTTTTAAAACTTACCTAGGCAAAGTAATTGTAAATAACTCATTTGGAGCCCATTATAAGTTGATTAAAACTTAAAGAATATGGTGAATCATTGTATAGCCAAGAGGGATGGTACTCAGACTAAAAACAACTCAATTGAAGAGATTTTAAAATACCACTTTCCTATGATAAATGCGGAGAATTTTCCCAGTGAATATTATAGACATGAGTTTACAGAGTTGTTTATCCAGTATGAAATTGAAAAAGTGATCCATAAATTTGATGAAGGGAAAGCCTACGGAATCAATGGATTAACTATGGAGATTATATGTGAATTATTCTATGTTGAAAAGAAATCGTTCCTGAATATTATGAATTTTTGTTTAAATAATGGAATATTCCCAAAATATTGGAAAATGGCTAGGGTAATTTTGATACCTAAAGACGGTAAAGACCTAACCACCGCAGAGGCATATCGTCCTATATGCCTTCTGCCTATTTGGGGGGAAAATACTCGACAAGCTCTTGACAAGGAGGTCGACACACTATTTGGAAAATAAATTGAATGAAAATCAATATGGCTTCAGGAAGAATCGTAGTATGATGCATGCGATCAAAGCGATCATAAACCAAGTTGAAAATAATAAAGCATAACAACTTAGTACTTGTGTAATATCAATGGATATAACCAATGCCTTTAATTCAGTGCATTGGGTTGATGTGATTCACCAACTGGTTAATTTTAGAGTCCCTTATTTGCTCTTGAATTTAATCAAAAGCTTCTTACATGATAGATACGTAAGGATGGATAAAAAAGACGTATACATGAAGTATAACATAGGAATCCCACAGGGATCCAGTATAGCACCCATTTCATGGCTTATAATAGCAGACAAAGTCTTCAATATCAAATTCAATAAGGATACTACAATCCAAGCTTTTGAGGATGACATTGTTGTACTTGTAAAAGCCAAGGCATCTTACCTTTTTGCTTGTCTTGGAACACAAGCTATAAGTAGTATAACTGAATGGGCAAATGATTATGGGCTTACTCTAAACATAGTTAATACTAACATACGATGATTAGTTTTACGAAGAAGATAACCCATATGCCTGGAATTAAGCTGAAAAGGAAGATAATTAATTACAAAAAAGAATTAAAGTACTTGGGTATTTTAATTGACACTAAACTAACTTGGACAGCACACTTAAGAAGAATTGAGAAATAAAGTTTATAATTTTTACCATAAGCTTTTGAGGATTTCAAGGACAACTTGGGGGGTAAACCTCAAAGTGATGAAAGAAAATTTTATAAAGGCACCAGAAAAAATGATTACGTATGGATCAGAAATATGGTTTAAAGACCATAGGAGAATCAATGATAAAATCATACAAATTCAGAGGATTGCGTTGTTATCCATTACAAAATGTTACAGGACTGCATCCGACGGGGCCGTACAAGTGTTAGCAGATTGTGTGCCTGTTGACATAAATATTAGGAATGAAGTTAAGATGCATTATCTCTTTCATTGGAGAAGCTTCAAGTTATGTAAAATAAAGCACTTCGTACTTTTATTAGGTTTCTGAGTTACGTCCGACTAGAAGTCCTGCATAGAGATCTCAACATTAGACCTTTTTTAGAACATATTCAAAAGCTTGCTCAAAATTTCTTCAGAGATCTGAGAGGAGTAAGTAATCCCACGTTAGATAGAATCCCGGGGCACAACCCGGCACACCGCGCAAGCGCCCCAGGGTGTTGCCGTGGCGCCGCCCCAAGGATGTATTCTTACGCCCCGCACGGGATCGTTCTATCTGGCATTGTTTTGCATCTGTTCCACCTCCTTCGTTTTTCTTTGGATTGTAGTTAACTCCGTGCCCCTCCCTAGCTTTTGGAAATTCGCGATCTATCGACGAATCTTAAACTTTTTTTTGTTATGTACGTTACCCCCCCCCCCCCCGTTCTCATGCTCAAGGCTCTGCGTCTCTAGGGGCGAGCTTCTACCTCCTTTCTCTTTTCTCTGGCTAGGTGCCTGCTTGGGCCCTAGCTCTTTTTCCTCTTTCTGGAAGACTTGGAGAAGGGCCCGACCATCGAGGTAGTGTATATGGAGAGAGCTTAAGGGTTGCAATCGTCGTCAAAGATAAAGGGAATTGTAGTCAGGACGAATTTCCTCCGAACCCGTTTTCTTCAGACTCTCACTCTGTACATTTCAATGGAGATTTCTGACCGAGAGCGTACTTAAGAAATATAAATGGTAAAATAATGGTTATGTACTGTTGTGCTTACGGCTGCAAGAAAAAATGTGTAAAAGGAGGACTTTACTCTTTTCATGGGTAAGTTTTTTTTTTCATTATATATCTTAGAAATATAGTTAAGAAGTAATTTTGCTAGATTTTAGCGTGGTGCATTCCATTCGGCTATTAATTTCATTGCTTTTAGTGCTGTATTATTAGAAGTTTTGCTCTATTTTTGGTGTTTGTGATATTGCAGAAGACTTATAATATCATTCTAACACTTTAAAAAACATTCGGAGTACTTTTCTGATAGGTAGAGAGTTATTTTCGGTATCCTCGTATGTTTTCCCTTCGAGGTAAAACTTGGCGACGGTTGGCGACTCGCAAGATTGGGTGGCTGGGGAAGAAAAGTGGGAGTTTAGATAATGAACGTAAAGACGTGTCGTGTGATAAAATTTTACGTTCATAATAAAATGTAATAATAGTTTACATTCATTGGCAATGCCAGCTAGATTTTACATCATAATTTTTCAGTGCATTTTATTTAAAGATATATGATCTGAAATATGAGCACGATCTCATTTCCAGTTCAGAGTAAATCGTACTTAATAAGTCGATGTTGTTAATCTTATCCTTGAGATTCCCCCCCCCCCCCATTGCTCAAAGTTCATTTTATTTAAATATATATGATCTGAAATATGAGCACGATCTCATTTCTAGTTCAGAGTAAATCGTACTTAATAAATCGATGTTGTTAATCTTATCCTTGAGATTCCCCCCCCCCCATTGCTTAAAGTGCATTTTATTTAAAGATATATGATCTGAAATATGAGCGCGATCTCATTTCCAGTTCAGAGTAAATCGTACTTAATAAGTTGATGTTGTTAATCTTATCCTTGAGATGTCCCCCCCCCCCCGATTGCTGAAAATGCATTTTATATATGATCTGAAAGATATATGATCTAAAATATGAGCACGATCTCATTTCTAGTTCAGAGTAAATCGTACTTAATAAGTCGATGTTGTTAATCTTATCCTTGAGATTCTCCCCCCCCCCCATTGCTTAATGTGCATTTTATTTAAAGATATATGATCTGAAATATGAGCACGATCTCATTTCCAGTTCAGAGTAAATCGTACTTAATAAGTCGATGTTGTTAATCTTATCCTTGAGATTCCCCCCCCCCCCCATTGCTCAAAGTTCATTTTATTTAAATATATATGATCTGAAATATGAGTACGATCTCATTTCTAGTTCAGAGTAAATCGTACTTAATAAATCGATGTTGTTAATCTTATCCTTGAGATTCCCCCCCCCCCCCCATTGCTTAAAGTGCATTTTATTTAAAGATATATGATCTGAAATATGAGCGCGATCTCATTTCCAGTTCAGAGTAAATCGTACTTAATAAGTTGATGTTGTTAATCTTATCCTTGAGATGTTCCCCCCACCCCGATTGCTTAAAATGCATTTTATATATGATCTGAAAGATATATGATCTGAAATATGAGCACGATCTCATTTCTAGTTCAGAGTAAATCGTACTTAATAAATCGATGTTGTTAATCTTATCCTTGAGATTGTCCCCCCCCCATTGCTTAATGTGCATTTTAATTAAAGATATATGATCTGAAATATGAGCACGATCTCATTTCTAGTTCAGCGTAAATCGTACTTAATAAGTTGTTGTTAATCTTATCCTTGAGATTGTCCCCCCCCCATTGCTTAAAATGCATTTTATTTAAAGATATATGATCTGAAATATGAGCACGATCTCAATTCTAGTTCAGAGTAAATCGTACTTAATAAGTCGATGTTGTTAATCTTACCCTTGATATTGCCCCCCCCCCCTCCGGATATATCTTATAGATGCCGATGTTAGTTAGAATTAATTTCATATAAACATCTCGATTGTTTAAAAATTAAATATCAAGGGATGTATAATCAAACTCCCAGTGTTTTCAAGAAGTATTATGGTATTACACTCTTGTTTAGTTCTCGAGAAAAAATATGCCTTGCCCAAAGAAGTATTTGAATCACCGACTTCTTGATCATGCGTTAGCAATCTATTAAATGAGCAATCTTAACTCTAAAAGAACCTTACGTTCTCCTCATAATTTAAGTAATAGGCTTTTTGATCTAGAAACAGCTCTACCACTATAAATATTATTACTTACATCATGTTTTAGATGTAAAAATGATTCAGTCGTATTATGCCTCAAGGCAGATATGGATACTGCTAACATAACTTTCAAAGATATCTCGATAAAAGTGGAGAATTTTACATTTTAGGCAAACATGCACACAATTTTTTCATATACTTTATAATTGTTTTTAAATATATTATACATATTCTTCAATTTGTATACTTGTAATCTATTTCATATCATGTTTTATTTGCAATTGTTTTGCAGTTCAATTTGTTTTACGAAACTGACTTCATTAACTATATTATTCTTTAGTAATAAAATTTTTTGGTAATAAAAATATTCTAATCCAATTTCGCATTTTTCTTCATGCATATTTTTTAAAATCTTATAACGTATAACACGTGTAAAAACTTTCCATTCATCTTCGAATTTAATAGAAGTTAAAAAAAAACAGAAGGTACACTACACAGTTTTGGCGATAAATCGCCAAATCATGAACGTCTTTCTCCTCCTCGACCTACTACCCCTGCTCTGTGTTTGACCATGCTACTAGCATGGGAAAAATTGGACCGCCCTCCCTCCATATATACTAACTCGTTGGGCTCGACTTCGGTCGCAGCCCCCCCCCCCCCCCATCCCAAGCGAACCTTTTGATGTTAACTCTCTCTATCTCTTTTCCTTTTTGCTCGGAATTTAAAGGGGGGGATTTTTCCCCTCCTGGGCACTTCGTAAACCCCCATCCTTGAGTCCTTGAGCCTTTCATTGGAGTCAAGAGATAAAAATCGATAAAGAGGAAATAAAAATAAGTGAAATTGAAAAACCCTTTGTTCACAATAAAAAGCCTTGGGAGGAAGATACCATCCAATGGAAAATCAGAAGAGGAATTGAACGTGATTGGGAAGTTTATACTGACGGCTCAAAAATAAGTGAAGGAGTCGGAAGTGCATATGTAATATACAATCTTAGTGAAATAGTCAAAAAATGGCAGAAAAGAATATATTATAATGGTACAGTGTTTAACGCTAAACTGTACATAGCATTTTACTAGCACACAAGAAAAAGTTCTTGACACGAGTAAAGTGTAACTGTTTTCTACCTTCTTGTGGAGTATCATAATTAAAAGTAAAGTAATTAACGTGTACGGTGTGTGTGCACTAATGGCACGACGACCCATTCATTGGTGGCGTACTGATGGTTAGTTCCGCCGTCGCGAAAGGGTTAGTGAAGCGTCCATAGCAGAAAACTCAAATGACAGTAATGTGAGGAGACTATTAGTCGTATCAAATAATAAAACTCAATTAAAAATTTGATGTGAGCAGAACATGACTTACCCTGCAGATTCAACTTCATTTTGTAGTTTTTTGTTCCATAATGCATTAAATTGAGTTTAATTGCAGAAAATAATATGGATAGTTTTCTGATATATAGTGACGGGGTCGAAAATTCGAATTCGAGTTTTCGACGGAAGAGCACGTTTCAAGCATCCCTGATCACGAATCGAACATTTTTGAAGTGATGTCTGTGTGTGCGTGTGTGTGTGTGTGAAAGGATGTGTGTGTGTGTGTGTGTCAGTGAGTCTGTGGAGACGATAACTGACGAACGAATGGACCGATTCGACCGAAATTTGGTACAAAAATCACAATCCGTAAACACTGGAAGCCTATTGTTTTTATATTCAATCGCATATTCAGAACCCCCTAAATTTTCGAGTGAAATTTTGAAAAAATCGTCAAAAAATCAAAACCTCTAATAAAGTTACTCAAATAGACATTTCTTATATAATTTTTCATTAGAAAACGATTGTCATAAATTTTAGAACGTTAACATGAACCGTTCTCGAGATATTGCACATTTTTCAAAAAAAATTATCAAAAAGTCATATAAAATAAAAAAAAAATATTTCCTATTGAGAAACATGTTCACTTCTCATAGTAATACCATGCGATAAATTTGGTAACATCATTCCCGCTCGTTCCATTCATAAAAAAATATACTTTGAGTAATACTTTCGTATTTGAACGCCAATAGTCATTTATCTGCTGTAAGAATAACTTATTTCTCTGTCCATAAGGCTTGGCGAGATTTTGGCGACGAATTTGGCGGAATGTCGCCAACTTGGCGACATTTTTAATTGTTGCCAAATTAACAAAATTCTCGCCAAATGAATGAAAATGACGACTAATTGAAGAAAATTCAATATCTTGGAAAGAATATAAGTATCTACTATAAGAATAACATTTTTTTAACTGTAAAAGTAGTAAATTCATTGCATTATATAAGGAAAGTCATGTGTTGCCCACATCAGATTTTTTTTTATTGCATCTTCGTTCCGTTTGGCACCTTAATTCACTTTAAATTCTTCAGGTCCTTAAAATTCCAAAAACTACAATATCTCGAGAACGGTTTATCCTACAGTCATGGGGTCAGATTTATTCACTTTGTTGTCAAATTTTACATGTAGAACAAGTACTTAATTAATATATGTCATGAATTTTAGTCATTTATTTCAGATTTTCACTATCTTGCACATGTAGAATTTTATTTCAGATCGAATATATTAAATTTGCGGGTCATTTCACAAAAAAAGGCAGATATTTTTTTTCCGAATCGTATCAAAGCATCAGAGTATCCTACGAGCGACATAACTACCAAATTTTATGTTATTTGATCAATTATCTTGTCAGCTGGAGTGGATACGGTGGGACACATTTTAAAAAAAAGGTAAAGCTAAAGCTTAACTTTATATTATTAAATTCATCAAGATTTACATTGCCGTAAATTCTCATATTAGTAGACTTATTGTGATCGTACCTTGCTAGTTGTGCCGCTATATAAAACCCTCCAATTATTTAACTTTCGTGTGAGTCCTGTAAAGGAATTAAATAGTGGTTACGACCGGATATAATTTTCAATGGGCACATACCTTCAATTTCTGCCTTGGGCTTTGATCATATATCAAATGCTTGCATCAGTTATTAGTACTGGCCATAACTCTTTGGTGTGTGGCTCCTTCTCGTACTCCGATTGCACTCACACATTAATATATCTCCATTATTTTTGAACCTCTGCGGGACACTCTACAAGTCTGAATTCACCAAATCCAGTCATCGTCTCCAAGTTATCTTAAGTCGTATTAGAACATATTGGAATCTCTTCTCATCCTTCTCTAGTCTTGCTTAGTTTCTATCTGTTCTAGTCTTCTCTGATTCTCGGGTCACAGGCTGTGGTTCTCTCGTTGGAGGGGGGGGGGGGTAACTTCCCCTTTTCTTCCATTTGCCGCATTGGGTTTGACGCAACAATCTTCCTTTTTTATCGGTTACTCCTTTAACCAATGGAACCATTCCACATCTCGTAAGGCCCAGCTGAGCCCCTCTGTCATGGCCCCCTAAATTCATGGTCTTCTGACCTTTAGGTTCACGGGGTGATAAAATTCCATGCCAGCCAGACTACAAGTATTGTTCGCCGTTTTGGCCACAATAAATATTCACATAAACATGTCTCATTAAATGTGAGATCTATTTCTGGTCTCACAGATACATACAATTTTTGCGAGCCATTTCGCAATAAAGGCAGGTTCGTTTATCCCGAATCGTACCAAAATCTAATGAACAACAGAATGGCCCACAAGTGATTTATCTACTAAATTTTATGAAATTTAGTTGATTAGTTGAGTTACAGTGGATATATACAATTCTTGCGGGCCATTTCACAAAAAAAATGTGGGTTCTACTTTTTCGAATCGTATCAAAATCTAATCAGCACCAGGGTGACTTACAAGTGACTTATCCACCAAATTTTGTAAAATTTGATCAATTAGATAATCATTTAGAGTGGATACAGGTAATTTTTGAGGGCCATTTTGCAAAAACAGGCGGGTTATTTTATTGCGATGCATACCAAAAAACTAATCAGCACCAAGGTCACATACAAGTGAATTACCTACCAAATTTTACGAAATTCGGTTCGTTACTTTTTGAGTTAGAGTGGATGCATGCATTGCACAGACAGACACACAGACATATACACCAACGTCAGGCTAAAAATAATTTTTTCGCATTCTAGAGGTCTCGAAATGTGTAGATCCTTCGAAAACTCGAGTTGCGATTTTCGGCATGGTTCCAATACTTTCCCTAAACATTACCATGTATTGCAGGGAAAGTAAAAATCTGATGTGTGCAGCACGTGACTTTCCCCGCAGACTTATATCCACGTTGTCTTTATTTTAATTAAATTTAATTCACTTTTAATTCATTGTTCTTTCTCATTTGGTAACTAGACTTATTTTCAAATGTGACGTAGAGAAAATACAAAAAAAACTAAAATATCTCGAGAACGGCTGGTCCTAGTGTAGTGGGGTTGGCCTTATTCTTTTCTGTGTTAAACATTACGTATAAAACAAACATTTAGTAGATGTATTTGAGAATACGTAATTTTTTATTTTAGATTTTGTCGGTTTTTGCGGGCCATTTCGCAAAAAAAGGCAGGTTATTTTTTTTCCGAATCGTACCAAAAGCTAATCAGAAGCAGAAAATTCGGTCCATTAGTTTTTTTAGTTAGAGTGGATACAAAATCTTCACAGACAGACAGACAGACACACACCAGGGTAACCCACAAGCGACTTATCCACCGATTTTTGCGAAATTCGTTCCATCAGTTTTTCAGCTTGAGTGGATTCAGGCCATTTTTGCGGGCCATTTCGCAAGAAAAGGCGGTTTCTTTTATCCTGAATTGTACCCAAAACTAATCAGTAACAGAGTCGCCCACAAATGACTTACCTACCAAATTTTATGATTCTCTCTCTACACATACCTTATTCCCCGGCCACACAACTTGATACCATAAACCCCCTGGGTTGGTCGTGTGGTCTGGACCTTCAACCTTATTCCAGAATCACTCTCTATAGACGAAGATTATAAGACAAATGTAGATAATGATTGTATTTGTAAGGTAGACGAATAAGCTGAATATACAAATTCTCACCTGGCCATATAGTTATTGGAGACACCAGTATGTCATTTGGTACAAAATTTAGGTTACCTTCTTGTAATAACTCTTTTAGTTTTAACTCTTAAAATTTTAAAATCAATAATTCTTGATCCTGATAAATATATTTATAAATAAGCTTTTAAATATGCTCTACCTTTAGGGGCATTTAATATATGGACATTTACTTTATTAAAATTTATTAAAAATACTATATGCAGTATTAAATTGTCTATATCTATATATAATATTGATTATTTAAAACATTCCATTAATAATTTACAAAGATATTTTGTTTACTTATGTTGATAAAGCCTCTAATAATTATGCTATTATTTGTAAAAACTTCTATATACAATTTCTGTTAGATTCTTTAAGGAACAATAATCTATTTCAATCTGATTCACACTCCATTAATAGTATAAAACTGAAAATTATCAATATGTATATTGATTTAAATATTAATTATAAATTTCTTATAAATTTCCATATATACTGCTTATTCCTCAATTTGATAAAGATCCTATTAAATTTAGAACAGTGACAAGTGGTCATAATACTTACTCTACTACTGCGAGTAAATTATTACTAAGTATTTCAATGTAATAAATGATGATTTACGTTTTTCTAGCAATAACTACCTAGTTCTAAATAATAGTAAAAAATTAAAGAATAAATTAACATCACTATGTAAACTAATTGGATTTCAATCTTTTCTAAAGATCATTTTAATAATATTGAGATCTTTGATCTTTATGTAGAAATTTTAGCTTTATATAATACTTATATTACTAATCATTCTACTCATACCATATTGACCAATTTTCCTAAACTTCTTCACTTTATTCTTTTCAATATTTATATATTTCAAGGTAATAAATTATACTTACAAGTCTCTGGTGTTCCACAAGGTGGCTTTAGTAGCAAGCAGCATCGGGCGCGGTTAGTACTTTGGTGGGTGACCACCTGGGAACACCGCGTGCTGTTGGCACATTTCGGGCGCGGTAGTCCAGTGGTTTGCGCGCTGGATTTGCACGCTGCCACAACTGCCGCCTTGTTCATGCTGAGTACGATCACCTTAAACATGTGGGTCCGTAAGTCCGTCCGAGAGGTTGGTGGTAGGGGAAGGAGGGTACGGTTCCTGTGGATGCCTCCCCCACTGGGTTCCGGTCTAAATTGGGTGGCACTTTCCGGCCGTCCAAACGGTTACCTTACACCTTTCTGGTAGGTCGGACGGTGTGGGTCTCAACAACAACAACCCCCCCCCCACTCCCCTGTATCCAACGCATCTTCGGCAAGATTAACTGTAGTGAAATAATTTTTGCTTAATATTTTTGAATAATTTAAAGTTTCATTCTCTAGTTACAAAAAAGCAAAACACAGCAGAAATAACAGTGACTTAATGAAACAAAAAGAAGTAAATGTATATTCATCAATAAAGGAAAATAAAAAAAATCTATCCAAAATATCTTCCAATATCATAATTTGATCAACTTTTATTCGTATTGCCACTCTTTTAACAAAAGAAGGATAAGATATTCTAATTTTGTGCATCAATCGATTTTGTGTATCAAAATCTCATGCAAAGTTCTGGTTTTTACGATAAATGATTCCTTTAAAGTAGGTAATAACAGTTTGGATCTTCTATATCAGCTGGTCTCAGTTTCAGCACACCATAAAGGTACGAAACAGTTAATTGTTCTTAATATAAGAAGGTGTGTATGTGTGTAGTCTGTAGCAGGAAATCTGAGCTGCGGACAGCGAAGGAATTTGGTACAAAGGCACTTCAGGATCAGGAAAAATACGACTCTGCGAATTTTTACTTTCCTTATATACATAATGTATACGGAAAGTATTGTGACGGGGTCGAAAATTCGAATTCGAGTTTTCGACGGGAGAGCACGTTTCAAGCATCCCTGATCACGAATCAAACATTTTTGAAGTGATGTCTGTGTGTGTGTGTGTATGAAAGTATGTGTGTGTGTGCATGTGTGTGTGTGTGTCAGTGAGTCTGTGGAGACGATAACTGACGAACGAATGGACCGATTCGAATGAAATTTGGTACAAAAATCACAATCCATAAACACTGGAAACCTATTGTTTTTATACGCAAACGAATGTTCAGAACCCCCCTAAATTTTCGTGTGAAATTTTGAAAAAATCGTCAAAAAATTAAAACCGCTAATAAAGTTGCGAAAATAGACATTTCTTATGTAATTTTTTATTAGAAAACGATTGACATAAATATTAGAACGCTAACATGGATTGTTTTCGAGATATTGCACATTTTTAAAAAAAATTATCAAAAAGTTATATAAAATTTAAAAAAAAATATTTCCTATTGAGAAACATGTTCACTTTTCATATGTAATACCATTCGATAAATTATGTGACATCATTCTCGTGGATATAGCTCGTTCCATTCATGAAAAAAGATACTTTGAGTAATACTTTTGTGTTTGAACGCCAATAGTCATTTATCTGCTGTAAGAATAACTTAATTCTTCGTCCATAACGCTTGGCGAGACTTTGGCACATTTTTAATTGTTGCTAAATTAACAAAAATCTCGCCAAATAGATAAAAATGACGCTAAATCAATGAAAGTGACGACTAATTGAAAAAAATTCAATATCATGGAAAGAATAAGTATCTACTATAAAAATAACATTTTTTTTAACTGTAAAAGTAGTAAATTCATTGCATTATATAAGGAAAGTCATGTGTTGCCCACATCAGATTTTTTTTATTAGTATTAGTTTTTCAGTTATTTTATATTGGAGTTTTTATTTTAAGTATTTTAGTTATTTTATATCAAATCGGTTCCTTAGCGATTTAAAATGTTGTCACAGAGTTTCTATTTTGACACCATCTGAAATATCGAATAACGTTCTTTTCCATGATGTTTAAACTGAACCGAACCAGTAGGACAATTCCTTATATTTATTTATTTGTTTTAAATACATCAAAACGTGTATATTTTAGACTATTTCATATTTAAATATGTGTGTATTCTTCGTATTCTAACGAATTGTTTTTTAATTACTATAATATATCAGTATTTGCGAATTTTCATACAAACGCATAAAAATTAAAATTGTAGGTATTGTTAATGAAGCACATATCTTTTTTTCTCTCCGGTGGACGTTTAAGCGCATTACCATTAAAGCCTTTGAACTTACGGTGCGGTGAACCACGTCTTCTCTCCTAGAGAAAGGATTCTATTTTCAGCAGAAACAGCAAGATCACAACTATTATAGAAGGTCTTTATTTCACTTCTTTAAGATGTACAAAACTTAAAAAGGCCAGAGCGCTTTCGAACGTAAAACTTTCCTTCTTATGCGTTACTTTCCTTCTTATGCGTTGTAATAACCCTCGTAATATTCTCCTTTTTGAATCCCTCTTTATTTATATTTACCGCGAGTCGATTTGTAATTTTGGCCCCGTTCAGATTTTAAGTTATGCTTGGCGACTCATTCTCGACTCCATGCAATTTAAGTTTCTTCATAGTTATCTTTGACGTCATCCTCTCGGGGATTGGACCTGATTGCCCCCATTTTTTTTTAAATTTTTTGAATTTGAAAATTCTGTAATAAAATTGTATATTTTTACTGTTCTTTTCGTGATTTAAGCTCGATCTTTTTGAATCTGTGCAAAATGTTTTGTATTTTTGGATTCTCCTTAGATAAACGTAAGTTTATTGATAATTGTATTTATGCAACTTTGTCACCTTTTCTGGTCTATATATGAACGATCATTATAGACCAGATCATTATAGACCTATTTCCATGTAGCCACTGATGAAGAGCGTATTTAAGCTCGAAAGCGCTCTGGCCTTTTAAAGTTTTGTACGTCTTAAAGAAGTGAAATAAAGACCTTCTATTATAGTTGTGATCTTGTTGTTTCTGCTGGTTGAAATCAGACGTGATGACAATTTTATTTATTTTATTTATGGATTCAATTTTGTTTCTTTTATTTATTCATTTCATTTTCCTGCTTTCCGCGGTTGCGAAACAAAGGAAGAAATGGGTTAGAATTTGAGTCAATTCGAAGGCGATATGGAAATTGAGTGGTTTTATCTGTAAATGTATAATTTAAGTAGCGAAAGCTTATTTAGAACACGGGAAACGGCGGAAAATTTATTCTTGTGGTATATAAATGTCTAACCGGAGAAGAAAAATGTCCTATTTGCATCCTACGATCTTCTGATATGATTAAATTTGTAGTACGACAGGTATTTGAGACCTATCTCCCTTAACTATTTTTAATTTTATGTTCAACAATACATCAGTTGTTAAAAAATCTTCAACTATTATGAGCTATTTGATAATTTGGAAGAATCTACAACTTTTCTGTAAATTTTAATTGCTTTATTTACTTCTATAAGAACAAAACAATTTTCCACAGACACAATAACTAAAATATATGATGTATCTAACATAAAACTTTACCAGCTAATGAATATATTTTGATATTCATAAACAATAAGAAATTAGAACTTCCATATGACGCGAATTCACTGAAAACAAATGGCCACCAATTGAAATGAGTATACCTAATCACGTGGAAATTGTTTAACTCTCTTGAGAGATATTACGCTCGTTAAGAAGAAAGTAAAATTTCTATCTTAAAAGCGGTTTGTGATAAATCCTAAATGCATTTTCAATTTGTTTCCGGTTAAAAGTACTTAAAGTATCCACCCAATTGACAATTAATATCAGATTTAAATTTTTATAATCATGTAAATGATGTCATTTGCTTAGTAAATTAAAAAAATTCAATATTAAATAGCTATCTGTGTACATATATTGGTAACATTATTATTTTGTGCCTTTCCAGTTTTAGGAATAAGTATTTAAAAAAGCCTTCTCTTGGTCTGACCTGACTGAAAACCGATGGGAAAATAGGCGATAAAATAATCGAAGGATATTTTGTTTGATTATTTCAATCCGTTCGAGAGCTATTATACTCCCAGATATTATTGAATTACTGGTTTATACGTCTTTGGAATGTTTTCAATGAGTAAATTCATCCAAAAGTTTTATACAAATTTCAAATATACAACTATTTTACAAGAATAATTTTATAAAACTATAAAATTCTGATAAAATAAATAACGTTCATTCTAAGTTCAAGATTTTAAAGCAATTAAAAAAATCTGATGTGGGCAGCACATGACTTTCCCTGCAGATTTATACACACATTATCTTTATTTTAATTAAATTTAATTCACTATTAATTCAATTTTCGTTCTCATTTGGTAACTGGACTCAATTTCAAAGGTGTCGTAGAGAAAAAACAAAAAAACAAAAATATCTCGAGAACGGCTAGTCCTAGTGTAATGGGGTTGGTTTTATTCTTTTCTTCGTTAAACATTACGTATAAAGCAAGTATTTAATGGATATATTTCAGCATACGTAATTTTTTATTTTAGATTTTGTCGATTTTTGCGGGCCATTTTGAAAAAAAGGCAGGTTATACTTTCCGAATCGTATCAAAATCTAATGAGCACCAGGGTGATCCATAACCGACTTATCTACCAAATTTTGTGAAATTCGGTCCATTAGATTTTCAGCTAGAGTGGATACAAGGTTTTGCGGGGCGTTTCACAAGAAAAGGCGAATTCTGTTATCCCTAATCGTACCCAAAACTAATCAGCACCAGATTCACCGACAAGTAACTTACCTACTAAATTTTATGAAATTCGGTCCATTAGTTTTTTAGTGACAGTGGATACAAAATCTGCACAGACAGACAGCCACACAGATAGACACACAGACAGACACACAGACAGACACACAGACACACACACAGACGTCACGCTAAAAATAGTTTTTTCGTATTCTAGAAGTCTCGAAACGTGTAGATCCGTCGAAAACTCGAGTTCCGATTTTCGACATGATTCCAATACTTTCCCTATACATTACCATGTATTGCAGGGAAAATAAAAATCTGATGTGGGCAGCACATGACTTTCCCTGCAGACTTATATTAACGTTCTCTACATTTTAATTAAATTAATTTCACTTTTAATTCAATTTTCGTTCTCATTCGATAACCGGACTTATTTTCAAAGGTGGCGTAGAGAAAATACGGAAAACTAAAATATCTCGAGAACGGCTAGTCCTAATGTAATGGGGTTGGTCTTATTCTTTTCTTCGCTAAAAATTACGTATTAAAAAAGCATCTAATGGATATATTTGAGCATACGTAGTTCTTCAGTTTAGATTTGGACGGTTTTTGCGGGCCATTTTGCAAAAAAATGCAGGTTATTTTTTCCGAATCATACCAAAATCTAATCAGCACCAGGGTGACCCACAAATGACTTATCTGCCGAATTTTTTGAAATTCGGTCCATTAGTTTTTTAGTTAGAGTGGATACAAGCTTTTGCGGGCCATTTCGCAAAAATAGGCGGGTTCTTTTATCCCGAATCGTACCCAAAACTAATCAGCACCAGACTCGCCCACAAGTGACTTACCTACCAAATTTTGTGAAGTTCGGTCCATTAGTTTTTTAGTTACAGTGGATACAAAATCTGCACAGACAGACAGACACACAGACAGACACACAGACATACACACAGACAGACAGACACACAGACACACAGACACACACACAGACGTCACGCTAAACATGTTTTTTTCGTATTCTAGAGGTCTTGAAACGTGTAGATCCATCGAAAACTCGAGTTCCGATTTTCGACATGATTCCAATACTTTCCCTATACATTGCCATGTATTGCAGCGAAAGTAAAAATCTGATGTGGGCAGCACATGACTTTCCCTACAGACTTATATTAACGTACTCTATATTTTAATTAAATTTATTTCCCTTTTAATTCAATTTTCGTTCTCATTCGGTAACCGGACTTATTTTCAAAGGTGGCGTAGAGAAAATACGGAAAACTAAAATATCTCGAGAACGGCTAGTCCTAGTGTAATGGGGTTGGTCTTATTCTTTTCGTCGTTAAAAATTGCGTATTAAATCAGCATTTAATGGATATAATTGAGTATACCCAGGTCTTTAGTTTAGATTTGGACGATTTTTGCGGGCCATTTTCCAAAAAAAAATGTAGGTTATTTTTTTCCGAATCATACCAAAATCTAATCAGAACCAGGGTGACCCACAAATGACTCATCTGCCGAATTTTGTGAAATTCGGTCCATTAGTTTTTTAGTTAGAGTGGATACAAGCTTTTGCGGGCCATTTCGCAAAAATAGGCGGGTTCTTTTATCCCGAATTGTACCCAAAACTAATCAGCACCAGACTCGCCTACAAGTGACTTACCTACCAAATTTTGTGAAGTTCGGTCCATTAGTTTTTTAGTTACAGTGGATACAAAATCTGCACAGACAGACAGACAGACACACAGACAGACACACAGACATACACACAGACAGACAGACACACAGACACACACACAGAAGTCACGCTAAAAATGTTTTTTTCGTATTCTAGAGGTCTTGAAACGTGTAGATCCGTCGAAAACTCGAATTGCGATTTTCGGCATGATTCCAATACTTTCCCTATACATTACCATGTATTGCTGGGAAAGTAAAAATGGTGATAAAATATAAGAATTAGTTTACACATACTTTAATATCAGCCCCCTATGCTAAACAATTTTTTTAATTACAAATAATTAATTGAAGAATTTATAAGAGTAATAAAATATTACGAACAAATAAAAGAAATTGTTTTCATCCCTTTCTGCTGAGATCTCATTAACGTAAACTGAGCAACTTTGTTTCCAGAGGATCTACTCACATGAGCCTTGCTTAGGGACATTCTGCTAGATAAAAGGTCTTTCAAGGATGACCCTTTGGCTTCCAGGGTGATATGCAACACTCTGCTGTCAGGCATCTACCCAGAATGTCCTTCTGAACTGCAAAAGAGAGTCCGTAGACTGGAGACCCTGATGTGTTAATTGCTTTGGACAACTGACTGTTCCCATAAGATCTTATCTCATTTGTATGGGAGTGATAAAGCCCCCTCTAGACAAAAAGATGACCATGGCACAGTGCTCACTCTATGGATAAATCTTTTCTTCTTGTAAAGGCATTTATTTTATCAGTTTGTACATGTAAATTTCTGAAGCTAAATAACAAACAATTATTACTTTCCCTGCAATACATGGTAATGTATAGGGAAAGTATTGGAATCATGTCGAAAATTGCAACTCGAATTTTCGACGGATCTACACGTTTCGAGACCTCTAGAATACGAAAAAACTATTTTTAGTGTGACGTCTGTGTGTGTGTCTGTGTGTCTGTCTGTCTGTGCAGATTTTGTATCCACTCTAACTGAAAAACTAATTGACCGAATTTCATAAAATTTGGTAGGTATGTCACTTGTGGGAGAATCTGGTGCTGATTAGTTTTTGGTAAGATTCGGGATAAAAAAAACCCGCCTTTTTTTGCGAAATGGCCCGCAAAGGCTTGTATCCACTCTAGCTAAAAATTTAATGGACCGAATTTCACAAAATTTGGTAGATAAGTCGCTTATTATTCACCCTGCTGCTGATTAGATTTTGGTACGATTCGAAAATAAATAACCTGCCTTTTTTTGCAAAATGTCCCGCAAAAATCGCCAAAATTTAAAATAAAGAACTACGTATGCTCAAATACATCCATTAAATGCTTGTTTGATACGTAATTTTTAACGAAGAAAAGAATAAGATCAACCCCCATTACACTAGGACTAGCCGTTCTCGAGATATTTTCGTTTTTCTCTACGCCACTTTTGAAAATGAGATCAGTTACCAAATGAGAACGAAAATTGAATTAATAGAAGGTGTGAGGCCAGAATATGTCCTCACATGAGGCATTTTTATTGCAGTCTTTATGGTGCATAGAACGGCTAACAAAGCTCGAGTCTGGCTGGCGCCGGTGTTTACAACAACTTGAACTTTTAGGTCAAATACAATAAATTTGAGTGTCCCAGGCCAAAGGGGGCTGAAAGGGGCCTTGATAAATGTCAAGTGATGCCATTGGGTTCAGAAGAACCTATGAGCAGCAAGGAGAAGAAGGGCGGAGCTACCCCCCTCCCGCCGAAGGAACCACAAGTAACTCGGATCCAGAAAGTGGTTGCAGTGACTTCGATACAAAATGTTGCAGAACGAACTCGGATACGAAATGTTCCAGAAGGAACTGAGATACGAAATGTTGCAGAAGCAAGTTTGATACGAAATGTTGTTGCGGGAGTCTGATACAAAATGTGGTAGCAGTTAGACATATACAAGGAGTGATGTTATAGACGAACGAGAGTGCAGTTGGAGATGCGAGCCACACACCCCAGAGTTGTGGCAAGACTGATGACAAGCCCAAGATTAAACTTGAAGGCATGTCCTCATGTGCTTAGGTCCTAGGCACTTTCGAAAACTAACTAGTACTGGTCACATATCCCCCATAACTCGGGTAATTAAATGATAGTTGATAATTATGATAAATTGTGCTTTTGATAAATTGATGTTGTTAATGAATGATATTGTTTAAGTTTTAAATAGGCTAGTCTTTTTATAATGATTAATGAATTCTTTTCAGGACTTACACAAAAGGTCAAAATAATTGGAGGGTTATTGCGGCACAACAACGAGCGATGTACGTTTAAATGTTAATTCCACTAATGTGTTTTAACGGCCATGTCAACGCACTTTACATTAATTAAAAATAATGTTTAAACTTATTTTCGTATTGCCACATTTGGTTACCGTGACGCTTTTGTGTAAGTCATAAATTTAAAGGAAAATTTTAATGAATAATACTGAGGTGAATAAAAATAATTTAAATAAAGAAATGAATGAAAATTTTAGAGGAGCATATGTTGACCAGATATTTTGAAATGGTAAAAAAAATATGCACAATCACTTTGAAAATGAAAAATCTTTTGAATATATTATAATTGAAAATAATGTGTGAAAAATTTATGATATGTTAAGAATATTTTGTTGCATGAAGTATTTTAGGTGCATTATATTTTTAAGTGTATTAATGTGTTTAGATTAAGTTAGAAAATTTTGGAAGGGATAATTTTTTGTTAAATGCCTAAAAGGAATACTAGAAATTCGAGACATCAAATGTCTCCCGATAGGTCACAAATAGAAATAAGTGAAAATCAAAGAACAAGAATGGAAAACTTTAATTTAATAAATCTGTTACCTCTGTTTAATGGAAAAGATAATGAGGACATTGAATTTTTTTTTACGCAGTTCGAAAATATCGCACGTACGGCCGAGTGGTCAGAAGAGAATAAAGTTATAATTTTAAAAACTAGATTGAAGGAAAAAGCGTTAGAATTTCTGACAAAAAAAAAAGGGAATTGCAGAATGCAAACAACATGGGAGAAGTTAAACAAATTGTGATTAAACAATTTAAGCCATCTGTAACTATGCTTCAAAAGCAAATAAATTTAAATAAAATTAGAATGACGCCAGGCATGAAAGTTGCTGAGCTAGCGTTAAATATTTCTGATGCAACAAATGATTTTGTAGGAAATAACTCAACTAATGAAATGTTTGAAATTAAAAATAATATAATGTTAGTTAAATTTTTAGAAACTTTAAGAGGAGATATTGCTTTTGAAATAAAAAAAATAAATATTACTAATTTTGACAACGCAGTTGAATTCGCAGAAAATTTGGAGAAAATTATGGAGGAGGAGTGTGACCGTTCGGAAATCAATGCAGTGTATCACAAGGAGAATAATGCTAGAAAAGTTAATGGTAATCATTGGGGAAGACAGGAAAAATCACAAAATGAAAATGTATATTGCATAGGATGCGGGAAAAGAGGTCATTATTTTTCTACGTGTTGGCATAATCAAAACGGACAAAATTATTATGGGGAAAATAAATATGGGAGTCAAAATATAAGAAATGGCCAAAGAAATGGTTTTCGTATCACTCAAAATAGCGGATTCAGAGAACGAAAGAATAGTTGGTCAAATACCCAAACTTTTGCGAAAGAAAGCAGTCAAAATCGCGGGTCTTTAAACTGAGCGAGGGGCTTTGGCCAAGTCAAAATTTAATAAATAGACCAAAGTTCCAATCTAGAAGAGATAATACAAACGCAAATAAAATGCAAAATGATAAAAGGGAGGGTCGCACGCGAAGCCCAGGTCCCAATTTACAGTTAAATATAATTGAAGAAAATCAACATAATGAAAATGAAAGTCAAAATAATAATAAAAATATAAATAATATTGAAAGCATGCAAAAATTCACCCATGTTCCTTGTTCGAGAGATGGGATTCTTGATTCTATTGTAGAGTCGTTGGCACGGCTCGGATGGGTCCGCTTCGATGCCAATTTTGTCAAAAGTCTAAAAGGTGAGGCAAATATCAATAAAAAGAAAATTAAGGAAAATACAGGAGTTAAAGAAATTAATAAAAATGAAAATGAGGCGTACAAGGCAAAAATAAATTTAAATGATGAGCACAAAAATGAAGTTAACTCAAAATCGACTCAGATCGAGAATAAAAAGTTTGATAAAATTAAGGAAACTAGTTGTAAAGTTTCGCAAATTGATTCACAAAATATTAAAGGTAGCCATGTTAATGACTATACTTGTTCAAATAATGAAAATAATAAAAATATTGATACAGAAAATAATTTTAAAATTGTTACGAAGTCGAAAAATCCAATTGTCACACATGATGAAGTTAAAAGCATATTTGAATTTAATGGAAATAATAAAAATGAGTATTACGACAGTAAAAAAATTGCACAGGTCGATGAGGCCAATTTTCCTATAAATGGAAAGGTTAGTGAGTTTGCTAAAAAAAATTTGGTAATGAAGAGTCAAATCTTGACGACGAAGTCTATGTCACGCTCACACGCAGGATAGCTTTGCAACAAGGTCAGTTGATTGCAGAACAATTCGACATAAGTCAGGAAATTCCGGATAAGGAGGTTATCTTTATCCCCACAAAACACGCAAAACTACTCTTTCCATTTGGTGCAATTCGAACTGAAATAAAAAATAACAAAATTCATATTGTAATTAGTAATCAAAAGAAGGTTAAAATTACGTTAAATCAAAATATGCGAGTAGGAGTGATTAAAAATTTTAAAACAATTACTAATGAAGAAATGCAAATCGGAGATACCGTATTTTTGAAAGAGGAAAATAAACCAAATATGTTTCAAGATAGATTTCAAGGACCGTTTCGAATAATTGAAATTGGAAAAGCAAATATATTGACCATTAGAAATAAATATAACATGAAAGATGAACCAATTAAAATTCACGCTACCCAATGTTATATCGAACAAAATGTACAAAGTGCAGAAAAATTGATGGGAAAATATGATATGGACTGTGGAATCGATGAGATTCACGCAAAAAAATGTCATATAGCACAAAAAGTACAAAGTGAAAGTAAATATAACGGTAACGGTGAAATAATTGAGATTCAATCAAAAAAATGTTATACTGTACAAAGTGTACATATTGAAAATGTTCAAAATATGAATGAAAATATTCAGCATGGAAGTGAAAATACAGATATCAAAATTATGCAAAATCAAAAAGGTGATAAAAATTTTGAAAATATTGATCATAAAATTATGCAAAATGAAAATGTTAAAATTCAAAGGGTACATAATGCAAATGAAAGTAAAAGGTTTGAAGAAATGCAAAGTCAAAATCAAAATCATAATGATAAAAATACTCAAATTGCTAATTTTCAAGAAAATCAGAATGAAATGCTTAATTATCAGGAAATACAAAATGTAAATTTTCAAGAAAATGTAAACAAAAATCATGATAATGATAAGCAAAATTCACTTGAAAATAAAATAATGGATGATTTGATTGATGAAAATAATAATTTTCAAGAAATACAAAATTCAAATGCTTGTAAAAATTTTCAAAATGAAAGTAATAAAATAATAAAGGATAGTAATCACAATGATAATAAAGGTAATGATATTCTAAAAGTAGATTCAGAAATAATTGAAAGTCAAAGCAAATATAAAGAGTATGTTAGGCAGAAATTAAAGTTACTAAATGAAATACATATTTATAGCGCAAATGAAATTGAAAACATTCATGAACAAAGGGAGAGAAAGCTTGGTCAAAATTGTTTCAAGAAATCAAGAAATTTTAAAAATTCAAATTTTGCTGATGATTGGTACCTGAAAAATTGTAAAATGAGAGAGAGATAAAAAGAGAATAATAAATCAAAAATGAATTAAAGGTAAATGATCAGGAATTGAAAATAATTTAAAAATGAAAAAATGGATAATGATATGAATTAAAAAAAAAAAAGCAATAATGAAAGAATTGTTTAAGAATGAAAATGGTATGAATTTCTAAGAAAAAGATGAATAATCATGGAATGGTTTAAAAATGAACATGGTATAATTTTACAAAAATTGATAATGATTGTACAAATGGTTCTGTGTTCAAAAATAATAATATATCATAATATAATGGTAAGTCAAAATATTACATGTGATAAAAAAGTTATGCAGAGAATAATTTGTGCAAATAAATCTACAAAAATGAAAGGTAAAATCAAAATATGTTACCTAATTGGGTAGATATAAGGTCTGTAAACAAATACAGGCCAGGGCAATGTTGGGCAGACAGTCCAGTCAAATACTTCATTGTCACGACAAGATAGGGTGGAAGGCAAGTCCTTTCACTTCATTTTGTCTTCAGGTTGTTTTCAAAGGCAATCAAAAATCTTAAATCTTCTGAGGGAAGAGAGGTCTTTTGAGGGAAGAGTCTTGAGGCTTAAAAATTGAATGACAGGTTTAAGTAAAGTGAAAGAACAAGTAATGAGCTGAAAGTGAGGATGTTAAAGATTAGTCATAGATAGTATAAATTGTATGTCAAAAAAGTAAACAAAGGCATAAATAAATAAAAATTTTAAATCAATTCGAATTTAAAATGTTAAACTTTGAACAGTTAAAGTAGCTGTAAATTGCCCGTTGCAATAAGGCAACCGAGGACACGATATCTCGTGTAGGAATGTTCAAATGTGAAAAATGCATTGAAAATGATTAGGTAATTAAATGTTAGAGGAAGAATATAATTGTATAAGCAATTTAAATAACTAAATTAATCCTAGAGTGATAGGATAAATGAATTAAATTTAGTTAAAATCTTGTTTACGTGAATAAATTTTTCATGAATATATAAATTGTATAAGCAATTTAAATAACTAAATTAATCCTAAAGTGATAGGATAAATGAATTAAATTTAGTTAAAATGTTGTTTACGAAATAAATTTTTCATGAATATATAAATTGTACAAGCAATTTAAATAACTAAATTAATCTTAAAGTGATAGGATAAATGAATTAAATTTAGTTAAAATTTTGTTTACATGAATAAATTTTTCATAAATATATAAATTGTATAGACAATTTAAGTAACTAAATTAATCCTAAAATGAAAGGATAAATGTAAATAAATTTAGTTAAAATTTTGTTTAGTGAATAAATAAATATATTAAATAATAGGGCACTCAGATGTCACTGGGGAATGTAAATGAAATATTAAAGTTATCGCTGAGATACTGTAGCATTTGAAAAGTGTTTGTAAACAAATACTCTGTTATTAATGTCACATAGATGGTGTTTAGGTATTTGTAAATATTAAATTGTGTGAAAAATATAATCTAAATAAGGTGTTGAGAAATTTTATGAAAGAAATAAAATAAATTAGGATGAAATAAATGTCACATATGTAAATACATAAATGATAATATGTATTACGGCGATAAAGGGGTTATCCGCAGTTAATAAAATGTCAAAATAAATAAATAGATAATAATGTGTGATATAGAATGATAAACAATCAAGCGTTATAAATGGTTATAAATGTCAGGTATTCAAAGTCATAAGGATTAAAATAAATTGAAATACATAAATATGATAAATTTTATAGATACGGTGAGTAAATAAATCCGCGTTCAAAAAGGATAACTAAATAAAAAGGATTTCAATTCATAAGATGTTAAATAGATAAATAAATAAATAAAAAGGATTTCAATTGTTAAAAATATAATAGCAAAATTTTCAATTAGGTAAATAAAGGGTTTTTTAGACAAGAAAATAAAGTCTTGAGTGTGTTTAAAAAGATGAAATAATTTTATATAAAATATAAAAGTTATGAAAGCATTAAGCAAGGAGTTAAAATAAATAAAATTTAAACAAACTATATCAAAAACTTTAAAAGGTTAAAATTAAATTTCAAAGTTTAAAAAAAAAATTAAATTTCAAAAAAAAAAAAAAAAAAAAAAAAACTTTTCAATTATTTTTTTTTTAAATTTTAAAGTCATATGGAAGGTATAGAGAAAACAAAATTTAAATAAGAGAGAATCTCAACATCAAATGGAAAGGTAAAATTTAAATAATAAATAATACAATAAAATAATGTTCAATTTTACATGAAGTCAGTATAAAAAGGGTATACATGCTGTAATAGAAGGTACCATTAAGATGATTTTGATATTAATACAAGCCACCTCAAAGGAACCTAATGAATAATATTTAAATAAGGGACTTTTTAAGCTGTGTTGAGTTTAAAAAAAAAAGAAAAGAGAGTTATAAAAGGCGAATAATGTACAAGCCCGTCTGCAGCATGCGAGAATAAATGGTTCATTAGCAGATAGGAATAAATAATATAATTAAATTGATGAGGAGGTATATATATTTAAAAAGAATAAGTCGACGTTTATAGAACACGTCGAGTGGATGAATGAAAGTTTTACAGTACTTGGTTAAAAGCTTTTGAAGAGCGCCATTGCAGTTGTCAACTTCAGTGAGACGAAAATCCGCGCCGCACGTTGTCCATTTCAACTTTGCTTTGTTATTTGGGAAGACTTGAGTTGAGGAAATTCAGGCTGCTAATTGCTGTTAAAAAAACGATTAAATAAATAGGAAACTTTGTTGAGGGTCTCTTTTGCAGACTGGTCACTGTTCCGAAGTTCGGAAAGGGGATTTGAACATTTCCGGTACGCATTTCCGGTAGCGAAGTTTGGGTTAAAAGGGGTCTTATAGAAGGGTTTCTTCTAATGATCTCGTTGAAGACATCAATCAGTACCTGTCACAAATCAGGGGTTGCTGTTGTTTGTTTACATTCTGGGACAAGATGGCCTATTAAAGGGAAATATCTAAATGTGTCATTCCCAGTGGAAAAGTTAAAGTTACTGACTTCTGTGAAAACTATATTTTAATGGCTAATGTAAAAAAAAAATATGTGATTGTATTAATAAATATGTACCAGTATCAAGGTTCAGCAAAAATGTTATATATGTGATAAAGTTATCAATTATAAAAAAATATTTGATGAAGTATGTAAAGAATTGTGTTCAAAAAATAATAATGTGTAATTTGTAAAAAAAAGAAGAAGTGTGTAATGATGTTAAAAATATAAAAGAAGATCGTAGTGTGTGACATTTCAAAGTGCATGTGCATATGTTTAAAAATCTTTTTAACTACTCAAAATTTAATTTAGCTTCAATTGAAAGCTGGACCTGGTAAAGTTCATGAGTACGTAACTTATGTTTATTTTGTGTATATTATGTGTGCAAAAAAACTTTTCTGTTACAGCAAGACTGTTGAACTTTTTCTGGACGGACGTTGTCCAAAAGAAAATGAAAAATGCCAATTACAGAGTTTCAAGTGCATCGAACTTTGATTTCGAACTCTGATGGTTTAATTTTTTTTTTGCTTCGTTTTTTTTCTGTCTATGGGGAGATATGTGAGGCCAGAATATGTCCTCACATGAGGCATTTTTATTGCAGTATTTATGGTGCATAGAACGGCTAACAAAGCTCGAGTCTGGCTGGCGCCGGTGTTTACAACAACTTGAACTTTAATATCAAATACAATAAATTTGAGTGTCCCAGGCCAAAGGGGGCTGAAAGGGGCCTTGATAACTGTCAAGTGATGCCATTGGGTTCAGAAGAACCAATGAGCAGCAAGGAGAAGAAGGGCGGAGCTACCCCCCCCCCCCCTTCGCCGAAGGAACCACAAGTAACTCGGATCCAGAATGTGGTTGCAGTGACTTCGATACAAAATGTTGCAGAACGAACTCGGATACGAAATGTTGCAGAAGCAAGTTTGATACGAAATGTTGTTGCGGGAGTCTGATACAAAATGTGGTAGCAGTTAGACATATACAAGGAGTGATGTTATAGGCGAACGAGAGTGCAGTTGGAGATGCGAACCACACACCCCAGAGTTGTGGCAAGACTGATGACAAGCCCAAGATTAAACTTGAAGGTATGTCCTCATGTGCTTAGGTCCTAGGCACTTTCGAAAACTAACTAGTACTGGTCACATATCCCCCATAACTCGGGTAATTAAATGATAGTTGATAATTATGATAAATTGTGCTTTTGATAAATTGATGTTGTTAATGAATGATATTGTTTAAGTTTTAAATAGGCTAGTCTTTTTATAATGATTAATGAATTCTTTTCAGGACTTACACAAAAGGTAAAAATAATTGGAGGGTTATTGCGGCACAACAACGAGCGATGTACGTTTAAATGTTAATTCCACTAATGTGTTTTAACGGCCATGTCAACGCACTTTACATTAATTAAAAATAATGTTTAAACTTATTTTCGTATTGCCACAGAAGGTGTATATAAGTCTGCAGAGAAAGTCATGTGCTGCCCACATCAGATTTTTGTTATTGCTTTGGGAACCAAAGATAGCTCTTTGTTAGGAACCTGTGCCTTGTAAAGAATTTTCCCCTCCCTTTAAAATCTGGCAATTTATGTGAAGTATTTATTATTTTCTCACCCAGTTCTCTAATCCCTTGTTCATGGGATAGAGTACAAAGCATCTTCTTGTACACTACGGGCCCCCATCTTTTTCTTTTCTTTTCACTTATATTGTATCATAAAAGAATTTTTATTGTAAATTCATATACATAAACTATAAAAAAAATTCTCCAGGCACTTTCACGGGCCCCTATCGTTCGCCGGGTCCCAGTACCGTGGTTCCAACTGCCCCCCCCTCCGCCTTTGTGGGGGCCCTAATCGTTAGATTCTGATTCGTTTAATACAGTGACTATGTTATTTTTAACACTTTACAACAAAGTTGAAAAGTGTTTATGACTTTGTTCATTCTGTCTGTCTGTCTGTCTGTCTGTCTGTCTGTCCGTTAGCACGATAACTGCCGTAAAAATGACTTAATCAAAATGAAATTTTAGTATGTTGTTCAGACGGTCTATAGGACCTATGGGAATATAAATGAATAATATCACCCAATTAGTTTTGGATTGAACCCGGGTTGAAAAAATGGAATACATTGAGCCCTATGGGACCTAATTTTTCAAGCATTTTTTAAGCGGATTTAAAATTCACAAATTGCTTCGAAAATTTTAGGCAATATTCAAATTGTTCCATAAAATATATAAAAAAAAATTCAGCGATATATATTCAGTTGTTTTTTAAATAAAAATTAAAATAATAATAACACCTCTTATATGAAGCGATCACGTGTCCATGATATGAAACGATCACATGACCCACTTCAAAATGATATATGGCATCCATCTTGTGTCAAAATCGTGATTTTTAAAGTTCTTTTTAATTCATATTGAGTGTTGTATCCGTCCTAAAATTACTTTATTTTTGCCTAAATTCTGTGCATCTACATACTGAAACAACGCAATGACAATATATTTCAGTTTAAATGCTCTTCCAAATTTGATTATTTCTACTATTAAGCCTATTTTTCACCTATGTAAAATGTAAACAGCAAAATATGTAGAATGAGTTGTATTAGAATCGCTGTAATTCTTTAACACAAAATCATTTAGTCCATGGAGTCTGCTTAGCTGATATGAATTCATTGATTTTAGAAAGAGAAGGACGATATTTTTCGATAAAGTTTCACGCATAGAGTTTACTTACTTGCAGCTCAATGGTCTTAATTTTTAAATAAAATAAATTGTTATAGTATTGTGATGAATGACATGAATGGGGGAATTATTTATGAATGAAATGTTGCTTTTATAGAGAGAGCCAGGCGTGTTATTTTTTTATGACGTCATTTGAATGGATTTCAGTTGTTTTCGATGAAGTTTTCAAATATAATAAATTATCGTAGTATTATGATAATTCTAAAATTATTACCGAGGAATGTATCACATTTAAGAGATGTTTAAACCAGGCAATTTATACTTTAATGCCGTCATTTGAATGAAGTTCATTTTTTTCGATGAAGGTTTAAGGTTTCAAATATAATAAATTAATGTAGTATTGTGATAAGTTTTAAAATATTACCGAGGAATGTATTGCATTTTAGACATGTTTAAATAAAATTGCATTGAAGTTGGAAAGTGTTTCATAATCAATGCTTTAAGCATGATTGATCTTTCTTGTTTTAGATACTTCCGTTTCACAGATAAGAGTTTTTAAGCTTAACTGTAGATCTTCTAAGCGAGCATCCAGATCCTGTAACTGAACTTCAATTTCTTCAAAATTTGTTTCTGCAGAAAAGTTGCAGAATCCACATCAATGATAAGAGCTTGCAATTTCCTCCCAGTAGCTCAACGGTAGAGTATCGACTGGAGAGTTCGGGGATCCAGGGTTCGATTCCTGGTTGGGGCAGCAAGGTTCTTTACAATGGCGCCCAAACAAATCAACCCTGTAGGTTAGTACAAAGATTTCGGAAGTCTGAAGATCCCTGACCGTACGACTCATATAGTGGGTTTAGAGTAGCTAGTTCCACGGCCGGGAAAGAATACCTCCTGCACTCAGGAAGCACCCAAGGTCTACCATCCCGCCAAACGAACATTTATTTGGGTCTATAAAGATGAAAAATAGAGAGATTGAATGATGAGAAATTGATGAAAAATATTGTTGTTAAACAGATAGTTTTACATTATATTTGAACTTGACAAGTACGTCCATTTTTCAAAAATGGGAAAAGGGTTATTGCGAATATAGATAAAAAGACAAAAATACTCTGAAAGTTTGAGTGCCGATTTCAAATTGAGAGGATACTGACCACGCAGGATACTAACTTGGGTGAAAATAGTAGTAGCAGGAGGCTAGTAAAAATAGTAGTAGCAGGTGAAAATAATAGTAGGTAAAATAGTAGTAACAGGAGGCTAAACTGAGGTAGCAGGAGGCTAAACTGTGGCAGGAGGTGTTCAGTCAGATGGTTAGTTGCCCGTCAATCTGACATTAGAGGGTGGATAATGCAAAGTCCACTTCGATAAGAGCTTGCAATTTCGTCCCAGTAGCTCAAAGTTAGAGCGTCGGCTGGCCAGTTCGGAGATCCAGGGTTCGATTCCCGGTTGGGGCAGCAAGTTTCTTTACAAACTCACAGAACTGCTTTCGTAATAAACTCAAGTTTATTTTGCAGTTTTTAATTGTTACGAATGCATCCTTTGGAATCGTGGATGTGCACGCAGGATACAAGAATAAGTCCTAATTTCTGGATAATTAAACACGTTTATTTACAAGCATAAAGTAAAGAGGAACAATATACAATCAAACAACACTTAAATGCTCTACTAATTTCATAAAATAAGTGATATTATTCTTAAAATACTGACGAAAATAAATTCACAAAACAGCAACTACTATTCTGAAAACATTGACAAAAATCACAGTCCAATGTAACACGTATCTTGTCAACTGAACTCAAAAGAGTAATGCATTCTTTTATAGTCTCTGTTAAAACTTCCAGAAATAGCTATACCTCCTAGATTAATCGTTATTTCGCAGTCTCCCTCGAATGTTTGAAAAGTTGCCAAATGTCGCCAAATTGGCGATAAATCACCAAATCCTGAAACACTCCTCCTCAGTTTCACAAGTGGCAACCCTACAATGGTGTCATGGGAGAAAATGACAGTACCAGTGTCTTTTGGAGAAAACAACCTGATGGAACCGTTTTGTCTGTGAAAGAGACGAAAGACAAGACGTTAGACGTCAAGTAAGGGAATATTACACATTCGCAACATAATGCTTCATATCGCACATTTAAATCAATTAATCCAGTTCTATTTGTAGCATAATTGTTCACGAGTGGTTCAATTCGTGTTACTTTTCCTTTTAAGGAAACTTTTTGCGGGACTAGTCCTGCCGGTATATGTGGCATTATCACTTCAATAGCGTATAATTACCAATTTGTTCTCTGCTCGACGGACCGGATGTTCAACGATAGTTCAATAGTGAACTGTATTTTCAAATCTCATTGATTTTACGATTTTTAATGCTGCTTTAATATTTTTTCAGGTTCCCCGTAGTCTTGTTTTTGATCAATGGGTTACCCCTGGCTTTAGGTTTTGATTACTGTTTAATCTTGAGTTCTTCAAATGATACTTATTTATGTTTATATACTGAGTATGTGTTTTAACACTTTACAACAAAGTTGAAAAGTGTTTATGACTTTGTTCATTCTGTCTGTCTGTCTGTCTGTCTGTCTGTCTGTCTGTCTGTCCGTTAGCACGATAACTGCCGTAAAAATGACTTAATCAAAATGAAATTTTAGTATGTTGTTCAGACGGTCTGTAGGACCTTTGGGAATATAAATGAATAATATCACCCAATTAGTTTTGGATTGAACCCGGGTTGAAAAAATGGAATACATTGAGCCCTATGGGACCTAATTTTTTAAGCAGATTTAAAATTCACAAATTGCTTCGAAAATTTTAGGCAGTATTCAAATTGTTCCATAAAATATATAAAAAAAAATTCAGCGAAATATATTCAGTAGTTTTTTAAATAAAAATTAAAATAATAATAACACCTCTTATATGAAGCGATCACGTGTCCATGATATGAAACGATCACATGACCCACTTCAAAATGATATATGGCATCCATCTTGTGTCAAAATCGTGATTTTTAATGTTCGTTTTAATTCATATTGAGTGTTGTATCCATCCTAAAACTACTTTATTTTTGCCTAAATTCTGTGCATCTACATACTGATACAACGCAATGACAATATATTTCAGTTTAAATGCTCAACCAAATTTGATTATTTCTACTATTAAGCCTATTTTTCACCTATGTAAAATGTAAACAGCAAAATATGTAGAATGAGTTGTATTAGAATCGCTGTAATTCTTTAACACAAAATCATTTAGTCCATGGAGTCTGCTTAGCTGATATGAATGAAATATTCATTGATTTTAGAAAGAGAAGGACGATATTTTTCGATGAAGTTTTACGCATAGAGTTTACTTACTTCTAGCTCCATGGTCTTAATTTTTAAATAAAATAAATTATTATAGTATTGTGATGAATGACATGAATGGGGGAATTATTTATGAATGAAATGTTGCTTTTATAGAGCGAGCCAGGCGTGTTATTTTTTTATGACGTCATTTGAATCAATTTCAGTTGTTTTCGATGAAGTTTTCAAATATAATAAATTATCGTAGTATTATGATAATTCTAAAATTATTACCGAGGCATGTATCACATTTTAGAGATGTTTAAACCAAGCAATTTATACTTTAATGCCGTCATTTGAATGAAGTTAATTTTTTTCGATGAAGGTTTAAGGTTTCAAATATAATAAATTAATGTAGTATTGTGATAAGTTTTAAAATATTACGGAGGAACGTATTGCGTTTTAGACATGTTTAAATAAAATTGCATTGAAGTTGGTAAGTGTTTCATAATCAATGCTTTAAGTATGATTGATCTTTCTTGTTAAATTAATGATAATGTGTTGTTAGTCTTTGTATGAGCTCTATTGGCATTTTTATTGTTTTAGCTACTATTGTTGATTTATTTGTTAGAGTTTTCTATTGCTACATGTTTTTAACACTTTACAACAAAGTTGAAAAGTGTTTATGACTTTGTTCATTCTGTCTGTCTGTCTGTCTGTCTGTCTGTCTGTCTGTCCGTTAGCACGATAACTGCCGTAAAAATGACTTAATCAAAATGAAATTTTAGTATGTTGTTCAGACGGTCTATAGGATCTATGGGAATATAAATGAATAATATAACCCAATTAGTTTTGGATTGATCCCGGGTTGAAAAAATGGAATACATTGAGCCCTATGGGACCTAATTTTTCAAGCATTTTTTAAGCGGATTTAAAATTCACAAATTGCTTCGAAAATTTTAGGCAATATTCAAATTGTTCCATAAAATATATAAAAAAAAAATTCAGCGAAATATATTCAGTTGTTTTTTAAATAAAAATTAAAATAATAATAACACCTCTTATATGAAGCGATCACGTGTCCATGATATGAAACGATCACATGACCCACTTCCAAATGATATATGGCATCCATCTTGTGTCAAAATCGTGATTTTTAAAGTTCTTTTTAATTCATATTGAGTGTTGTATCCGTCCTAAAACTACTTTATTTTTGCCTAAATTTTGTGCATCTACATACTGAAACAACGCAATGACAATATATTTCAGTTTAAATGCTCTTCCAAATTTGATTATTTCTACTATTAAGCCTATTTTTCACCTATGTAAAATGTAAACAGCAAAATATGTAGAATGAGTTGTATTAGAATCGCTGTAATTCTTTAACACAAAATCATTTAGTCCATGGAGTCTGCTTAGCTGATATGAATGAAATATTCATTGATTTTAGAAAGAGAAGGACGATATTTTTCGATGAAGTTTTACGTATAGAGTTTACTTACTTGCAGCTCAATGGTCTTAATTTTTAAATAAAATAAATTGTTATAGTATTGTGATGAATGACATGAATGGGGGAATTATTTATGAATGAAATGTTGCTTTTATAGAGAGAGCCAGGCGTGTTATTTTTTTATGACGTCATTTGATTGGATTTCAGTTGTTTTCGATGAAGTTTTCAAATATAATAAATTATCGTAGTATTATGATAATTCCAAATTATTACCGAGGAATGTATCACATTTTAGAGATGTTTAAACCAGGCAATTTATACTTTAATGCCGTCATTTGAATGAAGTTAATTTTTTTCGATGAAGGTTTAAGGTTTCAAATATAATAAATTAATGTAGTATTGTGATAAGTTTTAAAATATTACCGAGGAATGTATTGCATTTTCGACTTTTTTAAATAAAATTGCATTGAAGTTGGAAAGTGTTTCATAATCAATGCTTTAAGCATGATTGATCTTTCTTGTTAATACTTGATCTATCTTGTGTAAGGTCATTGTGTCCCACATATTGGAATTAATAAAGGTTTTATGCATCTATTAAGTTTAGCATCATATAATAGTGGTTGTCATTGCTCGAACTGCGACCAATGTCAGGGACTCATTTTTACTTCCATTCAAAATTGGGGGGATGGGGGAAAACAGACTGAGAATTCTATGCAATCGTGCTCCGCGCCACATTGCGAATAAAGTTTTGTTTATTTAACTTCCATAATTGCGCTTTTAGTTATTATATCGTCAGGAAATATACAAAATTAAATGGAATGTGGCGCAACTCATCTTTCTCATATCTGAATTCTTTTTTACACTTTACAACAAAGTTGAAAAGTGTTTATAACTTTGTTCATTCTTTCTGTCTGTCTGTCTGTCTGTCCGTTAGCACGATAACTGCCGTAAAAATGATTTTATCAAAATGAAATTTTAATATGTTGTTCAGAAGGTCTTTAGGATCAATGGGAATATAAATGAATAATATCACTCAATTAGTTTTGGATTGAACCCGGGTCGAAAGAATGAAATACATTGAACCCTATGGGACCTAATTTTTCAAACATTTTTTAAGCGGATTTAAAATTCGCAAATTGCTTTGAAAGTTTTAGGAAATATTCAAATTATCCCATAAAAAATATAAAAAAAATTTCAGCAAAATATATTCAGTAGTTTTTAAAATAAAAATTAAAATAATAATGATACCTTTTATATGAAATGATCACGTGGCCATTATATGAAGAGATCACGTGAAACACTTCAAAATAAAATATGGCATGCATCTTGTATCAAAATCGTGATTTTTAAAGTTCTTTTTAATTCATATTGAGTGTTGTATCCGTCCTAAAATTACTCTATTTTTGCCTAAATTCTGTGCATCTACATACTGAAACAACGCAATGACAATATATTTCAGTTTAAATGCTCTTCCAAATTTGATTATTTCTACTATTAAGCCTATTTTTCACCTATGTAAAATGTAAACAGCAAAATATGTAGAATGAGTTGTATTAGAATCGCTGTAATTCTTTAACACAAAATCATTTAGTCCATGGAGTCTGCATGGCTGATATGAATTCATTGATTTTAGAAAGAGAAGGACGATATTTTTCGATGAAGTTTTACGCATAGAGTTAATAATAACACCTCTTATATGAAGCGATCACGTGTCCATGATATGAAACGATCACATGACCCACTTCCAAATGATATATGGCATCCATCTTGTGTCAAAATCGTGATTTTTAAAGTTCTTTTTAATTCATATTAAGTGTTGTATCAGTCCTAAAACCGCTTTATTGTTGCTTAAATTCTGTGCATCTACATACTGAAACAACGCAATTACAATATAATAAAGTTTAAATGATCATCCAAATTTGATTATTTTTACAGCGAAGCCTACTTTTCACTTATGGAGAATGTAAATACCAAAAGATGTATGATGAGTTGTATAAGAATTGCTGCATTTCTTTAACGCAAAATTATTTAGCTCATGAAGTCTGCAATATATAGCTGATATGAATGAAATATTCATTGATTTTACAGAGAGAAGGATGATGTTTTCGATGAAGTTTTAAGCATAGCGTTTAATTACTTGTGCCTCCATGGTCTTAAGTTTTTAAATAAAATAAATTATTATAGTATTGTGGTGAATGAAATGATTGAAAAAATGTTTATGAATGAAATACTGCTTTTCTAGCGAGAGCCAGGTGTCCTATATTTCAAAGACGTCATTTGAATGAAGTTTAGTTGTTTTCGATAAAGTTTTCAAATATAATAAATTATTGTAGTATTATGATAATTTAAAAAATATTACCGAGGAATGTATCGCACTTTAGAGATGTTTAAACTAGACAATTTATATGTCAATGGCGTCATTTGAATGAAGTTCATTTTTTTCGATGAAGTTTTAAGTTTTCAAATATAATAAATTAATGTAGCATTGTGATAATTTTTAAAACTTTACCGAGGAATGTATTGCATTTTAGACATCTATATAAATAAAAATGAAAATCTGTCTGTCTGTCTGTCTGTCTGTCTGTCTGTCTGTTTGCCACAACATCACGGGAGAACGGCTGAACCGAATTTGATGAAATTTTGTGGGTAGCCCAGAAATAGCCCCACTTAAAATTATATCCATGTTTTTAATTTCTACGACCAGTGGTTCTCGAGATATTAGTAAAAAACGAAATTTTCGTTTGTCCCATCATCACGGAAAAACGGCTGAACCGAATTTAATGAAATTTGGTGAATAGCCTTGAAATATCCCCCCATAAATTTTGTCCAAGTTTCGAGTTTCTAAGACCTGGGGTTGTCGAGATATTAATGAAAAACGGAACTTTTTCCTAGGAGTTCTACTCCGTAACTCCGTGGTTTATCCAAACGAAAAGGTTGAAAATCGTTTGAAAGTGAATTAAAATTTAATCTCTGAGTTTGATGGGAGATTTTTTGCGTTAATTAGTCACTTTCTGAAAACATGAATTGTTTGAAACATGATTTAAAGGGGAAATCAATCTCCATGGTTCATGGTTTATTTAAAACAAGCTTTTACGGAACAATGAGAAGTATAGAGAAATCAAAATCGTTATTTAATTTCGCAGTTTATGTTATAAGACATGACATATTTAACATGTTATAAGATTCTATCTTATATCATGTTACTCAGAAACGCAATTAAATTAAATCTGTCTGTTAATTTTAATAATTATTTTTTCGATTTGAATAATAAATAAATGGATATAAAAATATATTTTAGAAAAGAACGATTTGATTTTTCTGATAGCATTTTTGACTGGATAATATCAATTACGGTCTTCAGGTTTAAAAATTATTATTATTTATATATTCGGGGATTATTGATTCAAGGATTATTGATATTTTCAAGTTATTATGCAATTATTTTATTATGACAAAAATTGTTTAAACTCATATATTGTATGTTGTACGAATCTTCTACAAATACACGTGTATATCTTTTAATCTACGAGAATATAAGTAGTACAGGTATATTGACATATGTTTTGATATATATTGGCATATATTGGAATCAATTACGACCTTTTGGTATAAAGAGTACGGATATTATTGATGTTTTCAATTTATTACGTCATCTCTTTTATTTTGGCAAATATTTTTGAGACGCATATTGTAATACGGGTAATCTTCTACTAACACATTGGCATATTTTCTGATCTGCGACAATATAATTAGTACGGAGTTGCATATATTCATTCAATTCCTATTTTTTCTTCTGTAAATTTGGTTACAAAAGGGGGCAGGATGTTTTATTCTTCAGACCTGATTGTGAAGATAATTTTGCATAGTGAGAACATATATTCTTAAACTTCTCTTTAGGAGCAATAAATTTAATATTTTAACAGAATTTGCACATGATTGCGAACTTTAAGTTTCTTTAAATTATACACTCCGTACGAATAACGGGTGTGCTGTTAGTGGTTAATAAATTTTAACATTTTAGGAGGATATATCATGTTGCTCGGCATCGCAATTAAATTAAATGTGTTTGTTAATGTTTTTATTATTTTTTTTTCGATTTAAATAATAAATAAATGGATAAATGGATATAAAAGTATATCTTATGAATGGACGGTTTGATTTTTCTTTTAATTATATTAATTGCTGACTGCGTACATCAATTTCATTTATTTTGGCAAAGAGTTTTCAAGCTTATATCGCATTTAGCTACTAAACTCATATATTGTGTTTAGCCAATAAATTCATATAGCCGATTGTTGAAACAGAAAAAGAGTAGAGCGGGTATATCTTCTAATACAATTGTAGTGTTTTCATTTAGTATATTGAAACGGGATAAGAATGTTTCATTCAGATCTGCAAATTCAAAGCTACGAATTTGGAGGGAAATCGCTAATTTGACAACTTTTCTTAAACTTTGCCAAATTGACGGAAATCTCGCCAAATTGATATAAACGACACATAATTGATATAAACGACACAGTCCCACTTGGCGATAAATTTGGCGATTTTTTAAAATGTCGCTAATTTGACGAAACTGTCGCCAAATGTTCCATAGAAATATAACTATTTAGACGATATTTTTTCTACCAATTTATTTGAAGCAAATGATATCATGTCGCTTAGCAATGGATTTAAATCCAATGTGTTTATGCGGCAGACGGTTTTTATTAAATCCTTTCCGATTTGAATAATGAAGATATGTATATAAAATAAATTTCATTGCCATTTCATTTTGGACTGGATAATATCAATTATACTCTTCAGGTTTAAACATTATTATTATTGATATTTTCCGGAATTATTGATTCAGGGATTATTGATATTTTTAAGTTATTACGCCATTGTTTTATTGCGGCAAAAATTGCTGACACACGCATATTGTACGTTGTACGAGTAATCTTCTAGGAATGCACGGGTATATCTTCTAACCTACGAGAATATAAGTAGTACAGGTATATTGGCATATATATTGGAATCAAGTACAGTCTTCTGGTATGAAGATTAAGGGGATTAATTATATATTCAATTTATTACGTCGTCTGTTGTATTCTACCAAAAAACATTTGTGACTCATATTGCAAAACGGGTAATCGTCTACTAATAATCGGACATTATAAGTAGTACGTGTATATCTTCCCATATAATTTTAGCACTTTAATTTTGACATATATTGGAATAAATGACTGTCTTCAGATTTAAAGATTACGGGTTTATTGGTATTTTCAATTTATACATGTAATCTACTAATACAGGTTATATTTTCTAATATTCGCGTATATAATTAGTACGGGTCCCATGCAATTTTAACGCTTTTATTTTGCATATATTGATTCAATTCCATATTTTTTTTTATATTTGCTTACATAAGGGGTCCAAGATGTTTTATTCTTCAGATATGTCCATGAAGATAATTTTATATAGCGAGAACAGAGATTCTTAAACTTCTTTTTAGGAGCATTATATTAAATATTTTAACAGAATATTTTGATTAAACATGTCATTTAGTATACTATAAGAATTTGGGCATGATTATGAATTTCAAGTTTCTTTATATTATATACTCCGTACGAAGAACGGGTATGCTGCTATTCTATATAAATAAAAATGAAAATCTGTCTGTCTGTCTGTCTGTCTGTCTGTCTGTCTCTTTGTCCCATCATCACGGGAGAACGGCTGAACCGAATTTGATGAAATTTTGTGGGTAGCCTGGAAAAAGTCCCACTTAAAATTTAGTCCATATATGGAGTTTCTACAATCAGTGGTTCTCGAGATATTAGTAAAAACCGATATTTTCGTTTGTCTCATCATCAAGGGAGAACGGCTGAATTGAATTTGATGAAATTTTGTGGATAGCCTTTAAATAGCCCCCCCATAAATTTAACCCAAGTTTCGAGTATCTAAGACCAGGGGTTGTCGATATATTAATGAAAAACGGAACTTTTTCTTAGGAGTTCTCCTCTCTAACTCCGTGGTTTATCCAAACGAAAAGCTTGAAAATCGTTTGAAAGTGAATTAAAACTGTATCTCAGAGTTTGGGGGGAGATTTTTTGCACTAATTAGTCACTTTCTGAAAACATCAATTGTTTGAAACATGATTTAAATGGGAAATCTATCTCCTTGGTTTATATTATACAAGCTTTTACTGAAAAATGAAAAGTATAAAGAAATAAAAATGGCTATTAAATTTTGCATTTTATGAGGAAGATTCTATCTTATATCATGTTGCTCGGCAACGGAATGAAATTAAATGTGTTGTTAATATTTATTATTATTTTTTCTGTTTGAGTAATAAATAAATGGATGTAAAAATATATTTTTAAATGAACGGTTTGATTGTTCTTTTAATTATATAAATTGCCGACCGCGTACATGACTTTCATTTATTTTAGCAAAGTGGTTTCCAGCTCATATATTGTGTTTAGCTAATAAACTCATATATTGTGTTTACCCAATAAATTCATTTAGCCGATTGTTGAAGCAGAAACAGATTAGAACGGGTGTATCTTATAATGCAATTTTAGTGTTTTCATTTAGTATATACAAACGGGATCAGGATATTTTATTCTTCAGATCTGCAAATTCAGAGCTAAGAATTTAGCGGAATATCTCTAAATAACTTGGTAACTTCTCTTAAACTTTACCAAATTAGCGGAAATGTTTCCAAATTTATAAAATTGGCGCAAATCAATGATTTGCTTTTTAGAATAGAGTACTGAAATGATGTTTCGGTAGCATTTGTCGATCAATCCATCCATCCTACTTAGTAACACATTTAACGAATTTTTTTAATATCACGAAATTGATAAAAGTATTTGTGAGTCTATAAAAATATCCTGGAATTGATAAAATCGCGCTTAATAAATGAAAATAATTGTATTTTGTTAGGGGATAGTATTGTGATGATGTTTCGTCAATTTGTCGCAAAATGGGTCTATCTGTTCTACAGTCCCACTTGGCGATAAATTTGGCGATTTTTTAAGTTATCACTAAATTGACTAAAATGTTGCCAAACCTTCCATGGAGATCGCATTATTCAGTCGATATGATTTCTATCAATTTATTTGATGCAAATGATGTCATGTCGCTTAGCAACGGATCCAATGTGTTATGCCGCATACGATTTTATATTAAATCTTTTCCGATTTGAATAATAAAGATATGTATATAAAATAAATTTCATTGGCATTGCATTTTTGACTGGATAATATCAATTACGATCCCCAGGTTTAAACATTATTATTATTGATATTTTCGGGGACTGTTAATTCAGGGATTATTGATATTTTCAAGTTATTATGCCATTGTTTTATTATGCCGAAAATTGTTGAAACTCATATATAGTACCCAATAAATTCACGAGTAATCTTCTACAAATGCATTATATCTTCTAATCTATGAGAATATAAGTAGTACAGGTATATTGGCATATATTTTGTTATATATTGGCATATATTGGAATCAATTACGCCTTCTGGTATAAAGATTACGGGGATTATTGATATTTCCAATTTATTACGTCATCTCTTTTATTTTGGCAAATATTTTTGAGACTCATATTGTAATACGGGGAATCTTCTACTAGCACACTGACATATTTTCTAATCTGCGACAATATAAGTAGTACGGGGTTGCATATATTGATACAATTCCTTTTTTTTTGTAAATTTGCTTACAAAAGGGGCCAGAATGTTTTATTCTTCAGATCTGCCCATGAAGATAATTTTGCATAGTGAGAACAGATATTCTTAAACTTCTCTTTAGGAGCAATAAATTTAATAGCTTAACAGAATTTGCACATGATTGCGAATTATAAGTTTCTTTATATTATATATTCCGTACGAAGAACGGGTATGCTGCTAGTGTTTAAATAAAATTGCATTGAAGTTGGAAAGTGTTTCATAATCAATGCTTTATGCATGATTGATCTTTCTTGTTTAGTTACTGATTGTAATCCTTATAACTGTGCTTTTTAAGAATTTTATGTTGTGTTATTTTGGTTAGTGTAATATTCTGGGTTCTCTGGGACCGGTTCCGATTACTCTTTTATTTTGGTGTTTTGATCTTTTGGCCATCTGTCGGTTTATTATATTGATGGTCCTTGTAATTGTAGTAATTTCATATTGTTTATTGTATGTTTTTGCAGGACAAATGTGTGTTCCTGCGTTTTGTTTTCCTTCACTCTGTTTTGCACTTTGTGCATTGGTCGGCATGACCGGCAAGTCTATTTAACATGAATATCTTTATCGTACGTTTTTTGTTATTTTCAATGTTAAGACCGGGGAAATAGCTGCTGCAAACTCTCTGGGTGAGCCAAAAGTATATACATATATAAAATATTTACAATTTACATACAATTTAGGTAAAATTATTAATGGTATCTGATGCCTATTGATGGTAATAATCAGTGTGGTATGGTTTTGTCGTCTAGACCGTCCGACCTATCAGAAAGGTGTAAGGTAACTATTTGGACGGCCAGGAAGTGCCACCCAATTTAGACCGGAACTCAATGGGGGAGGCATCCATAGGGACCGTACCCTCCTCCCCCTACCACCAACCTCTCGGAAGGACTTACGGACCCACATGTTTAACGTGATCGTACTCCGCGTGAACACGGCGGCAGTTTTGGCAGTGACTGGAATCGAACCTGGGCCTATCAAGTGCAACTCCCTCGCGCTAACCACTGGGCTACCGCGCCCAGTGTGGGATGGTGTGACCTCTTTCAATGATATCCAAATCATTAATGATTAATTCTTAGCGCGGTTGATGAAAAAAAAAGGACCCGCCAAGAGAGAAATTGGCTCCAAAGCCGGTTTGAGCGTGGACAAATATATTTATTGCTTTAAGACTGCGGCACACTAAAATTCTTAACCTTTGAAATATTTCCAAAACAAATATTTTTCAGAAATGTATTGTCTTGAAATTTGGTAAACGGATAGATCTTTTAAGAAACTTTTATTTTTGGTGGACTTTTTTGGAAAATGATATTTGGAGGAGATGCAATTTTGAACTATACAAATGTATAAAGATTCTGACATAATTAAATACATTAAAGTTAATAGAATTCAATAGGCAGAGCCTTTACTAAGGATGTATAATCAAAGAATCACAAAGAACATTTTTATGCCCACATTGATCAAGAAAATGATCTGAAGGACGAACAAAATTGAGATGGATCAATTGTGTGGGCAAGGACTTTAAAGCGTTGAAGACTGAAAATTAGAGAACCATTGCTCCAAGGGGGACATCTTGGAAGAATCTTCTTAGGAAGGACAAAGCCCACAGTGGGCTGTCGAGACATTGTTGTTAATGGTGAGTCTGATTGTCATCGTTGTCTGCTTGTCAAATGTCACAACACGGCGCGATGTGGTTATCGCTTGAAAGACGTAACGAACACAGAGGCACACACAGCATTTTATTATTATAGACAGAGATATATATTTTTATAACTTTCTATTAAATAATCAAGGGTTTTCGTAGTTTTTTTTACTTGCCGTGCAATATACGGTAATGTATAGGGATCGTGTTAGTATTGGAATCGTGTCGAAAATCGCAGTTTTTGACGGATCTACACGATTTGAGACATCTCGAACATGAAAACTTATTTTTAACGTGACACCTATGTGTGTGTGTGTGTGTCTGTCTGTGCAATGTATGTATCAACTCTAACTCAAAACCTAATTGACAGAATTTCATAAAAATGTATTGGTAAGTCATGTGTAGGGTACTCTGGTGCTAATTAGGTTTTGGTACAATTCGGGATAAAGGAAATTCCAATTTTTTGCGAAATGGCTTGCATTTCACAAAATTTTGCGGATAAGTCACTTGTGGGTTACGCTGGTGCTGATTAGATTTTGGTACGGTTCTGGATTAAAGAACCTGCCTTTTCTTGCGGAATGACCAGCAAAAAATGTGTGTATCCATGCTATATAAAAAAACTAATGGAACAAATTTCTTGAAATTGGTGGATAATTCACTTATAGGTTACCCTGGTGCTGATTAAATTTTGGTGCATTTCGGGGAAAGGAGCCTGCTTTTGTTGCGGAATAGCCCACAGAAATCGTTTAAATCTAAAATAAAAGATTACATATGCTCAAATATATCAATCAATTGCTTATTTTATACGTAATTCTTGATACGTTTTATACGTAATTCTTCGATGACAAGAATAATACATAAGACCAACCCCATTACTCTAGGAATAGTCGATCGAAAAATAGTCGTTCGAAAAATATACTAGTTTTTTAGCATTTTCGCTCTACTACTTTTGAAAACAAGTCCAATTACCAAATGGAAACGAAAATTGAATTACAAATGTAAATTCAGTGTAATTAAAAATAATCTTTGGTGTTATTTTGTGCAATTAAACTCAATTAGATTAATTATTGTACAAATGAAGAGAACGTGAATATGAGTTTGCAGGAAAAGTCATGTGATGCCTACATTGCATTTTTTATTATGTTGATCCCCACACCATCATCACTTAACTAGGACGGCAACCTTACAATCGCTCGGGCTGTTAAACATGCCCAGTCCAACCCTAGTCTTAAGTGCTTACATTTCCCTCCACAGAAATACCAACTATAGATGTTATATTCACATCAAAACATCGTGAAACTACCTACGATCGCTATGCTAGGGACGTGACTTCATACGAAATTTTAATTGAACGTCAGTAGCATTGATCTGTGGATCTTAAATGCGATTCTTAGGCTGTTAAAGACGGAAATTTTTTACTGTATGCACGTTATTGCTATGGGAATTTATGACTAGATATATTATGAAAAAAAAGTCGCACAAAATGCATAAAATCGTCCATGGATGTTTTATCTGCAACATGATCGCAATCCAGAATTTTTTTAACTGTCGGACTGTATAAAAAACGTTCCACGCAATAAAAGCATGGAAAAACTCTGCCTCAGATATATCTATCCCAATAGAACAGCGAAAGCTTTTTATGTAACTTCGCCACGATAAAAATCAAATATATTCAAACGTGATGGTTACGCAACGTGACACCTGGAATACAGCAACTCGAGCAAGGTGGTTGAAATCTCGCAGAAAGCTTGAGAAGAATCCGTATCTTATTTGAATAAGCCATCTCTGATTGATTTATTATTCAAGAATTTCCAATATTCGTTTGCTCAGGTGTTGAGTCCCGACACTCTGACGCCATTTTGATCACGACGTGTGTCGCTTTGGAGCGTTGTGATTCAAATAACAGACATGAAACTGAAGATCTTCACAAAGATAATCTAATACCATTATATGAGTCATCAGATTGCTACTTCTCATGCATAGATAGTATCTCACAAAAGCTCCATGATAAAACTCCCAGACATGCACGAAACATAAAATTCTCCTGGCAAAACAGTTACGAAATCTCAAAATGGTTTGCGTCAAGTTCCAGCAGGATTGGGGTTGTACTTTCAAACTGACTACGACTAAAAATGGCTACGTATGATACAAAGAAGTGTTAGGATCCTTCAGCAAAGTACCCTAGATCAAAAGGTACAGCTTCCGTCCTGCGGCAACTTGGCGCAAACCATTCTGAGACTTCATAACTTCTTTAGACGGAGGATTTTGTTTTTTGTACTTGGCGGGTAGTCTTTACTATGAAGATGGTGCTTTGTGATATTTCATTATATTTTTCAGATATATTTATCATCATGATTATGCAAGAATGATATAGCAGGCACTGAAATAATATTTTACAGCCGAGCACTATTTATTCATGTTTTTTAAGACTTTACAACTAAGTTGAAAAGTGCTTATGACTTTGTTCATTCTGTCTGTCTGTCTGTCTGTCTGTCTGTCTGCCCGTTAGCACGATAACTGCCGTAAAAATGACTTAATCAAAATGAAATTTTAGTATGTTGTTCAGACGGTCTGTAGGACCTATGGGAATATAAATGAATAATATCACCCAATTAGTTTTGGATTGAACCCGGGTTGAAAAAATGAAATACATTGAGCCCTATGGGAACTAATTTTTCAAACATTTTTTAAGCGGATTTAAAATTTACAAATTGCTTCGAAAATTTTAGATAATATTCAAATTGTTCCATAAAATATATAAAAAAAAATTCAGCGAAATATGTTCAGTAGTTTTTTAAATACAAATTAAAATAATAATTACACCTCTTATATGAAACGATCACGTGACCATGATATGAAACGATCACATGACCCACTTCAAAATGATATATGGCATCCATCTTGTTTCAAAATCGTGATTTTTTTAAGTTCTTTTTAATTCATATTGAGTGTTGTATCCGTCCTAAAACTACTGTATTTTTGCTTAAATTCTGTGCATCTACATACTGAAACAACGCAATGACACTATATTTGAGTTTAAATGCTCATCTAAATTTGATTATTTCTACAACTAAGCCTATTTTTCACCTATGTAAAATGTAAACAGCAATATATGTAGAATGAGTTGTATTAGAATTCCTGTATTTTTTTAACACAAAATAATTTAGTCCATGGAGTCTGCATGGCTGATATGAATGAAATATTAATTGATTTTATAAAGAGAAGGACGATTTTTTTCGATGAAGTTTTAAGCATAGAGTTTAATTATTTGTAGCTCCATGGTCTTAAATAAAATGTTTAAATAAAATAAATTATTATAGTATTGTGATGAATGAAATGAATGGGAGAAAGTTATGAATGAAATCCCGTTTTTATAGAGAGATCCAGGCGTGTTATTTTTTCTATGACGTTATTTGAATTAATTTCAGTTGTTTTCGATGAAGTTTTCAAATATAATAAATTATCGTAGTATTATGATAAATCTAAAACTATTACCGAGGAATGTATAACATTTTAGAGATGTTTAAACCAGGCAATTTATATTTCAATTCCGTGATTTGAATGAAGTTCATTTTTTTCGATGAAGGTTTAAGTTTTCAAATATGATAAATTAATGCAGAATTGTGATAAGTTTCAAAATATTACCGAGGAATGTATTGCATTTTATACTTGTTTAAATAAAATTGCATTGAAGTTGGAAAGTGTTTCATAATCAATGCTTTAAGCATGATTGATCTTTCTTGTTTAATTTTTGAAATTAAAAATCAAATTTATCTATAAGTGTTAAAAGGAAAGCATGTACCTCCCACCAGAATACACAAAATGAGTTATCGTTGATTAAAATCGGTACAGTAGGTTTCGGTTGTAAGGTCGTGATCGGTTGTAAGGCCTTGAAATTAGCTGAATCGTGGTTCAACTCGAATTTTTCATACTAGAATTATCTTTTTTTCAAATTTTAAAAGAAAACATCTTTTTGAAAAATCTATATCGTGGGTCCAAATGATTACAATTATAGGGTGTTACCCGCCACTTTAAAGGGCTTCGAAAACACAGACCAATCGACTCGCCCTAAGGTATGGGAAGCAAATTGAGTGGCCGACTTTAAAGGGCGTCGAAAATCCAGACCACCCGGATCGCCCTAGAGCACGAGCAGCAATTAGAGTGGACGGGAACAACTTTAAAGGGCGTCGAAAACCCAGACCATCCGACTCGTCCGAAGACATTGAGCAGCAAGGTGGACGGCCGGGAAAAACTTTAAAGGGCGTGAAAAAATTATTTTGATTGATTCTATACTTGATAATGTATCTCGAAGGGGGGGGGGTAATGTCCCCCCCAAGGGGAGCTAATGATGTTACGAACAAAAAAAACCTGTATCGCGGCTATTTTCAACAACAATGATTGATATTGAGCCACAAATAAACCCTTTTATGCATGACTATTTTTAAAAAAATATATAAATTTTGAATAAAATTCAATGTTTTAGTTCGAATTTAAAAAAATTCTATCTATCTCTAAATGTTTTTATAACAAAGCCGGATATAAAGTTTCGAGAAAATCCATTAATATTTGTGGTTGCTGTCGTGCTGTAGTGTACACAAGAAATCCACTACGGACAGACAGACGGACATCACTCCGAAAATAGTCAAAACCTGTTCAGGATGTTTAAAAACATATATGGGCATCGAAACTGGAAATCTAAAATTTTCGTGGAAACAATACTTTCTCAATACTACGTATGAAAAAAAGTAAAAATTGCTGAGTAGTATATTCCGTACAATAAAAGTTAAAAATTTGCAGTGAATACAAACTATATTTACTAATTAGAGAGATGTGTGAAATTTGGTATAAAAGTCAATCGTTCGTAAATTGTATATCGTTAATCGTAAGTAGTTCGTAAATAATATATATATATATATATATATATACATATATATATATATATATATATATATATATATATATATATATATATGCATATATATAATATAATACAAAAGTAATCAGATGAAGAAAACGTAAGCATACATAAGTATGAAAAAGGCTTAACGTAGATGGCGCAATGCTGCACAAGTACGTAAAGCAGTTATAGAGCAAATAAAAGTGTGAAGGAAAAAATGGGAATCAAGCCAATGGGAAAGCATAAATGGCCGAGGGGGATTGTGACCCCTCGTTCCCGGTTATACCTTGTCTAGTGTATTGCATTATTTCAAGCCTATCTCAAAGCAACCTTCGTTACAGCCAGTGGTAAACCAAAAATGTGTCCGTAATGTGTATAAATGTTCCGATGACAGGATCTGTAATCAAAATAGATCAAACTTTTTTAACAATTCATACTGTTTTTATTATAAGAACATCAGGAATTTCCAATATAGTAGATGCACTTCTAAACGCTGCAAATTATGTCCAGTGGCAGACCCCGGACAAATTGCTGAAAATGTTACCCATTACCGCCCATTCTGTAAAACGTATAACTGCATATATTGCATTACGTGCAATACCTGCAATAAAAAATATATCGGACAAACGAAGAATTGCCTACATCTACGTATCAATCTTCATCGAAGTCAAGTTAGCAAGACAAGAAAACAGGACGCACCGGTTACTAATATTGAATTAAGACATTTTGATTTTCATGGATTTGGTGATATAATGATTAATATTATTGACATCGTACCAAAATTGGATGAAATAATTTGGTGGGAGAAATTGCACATCAAGCAATACGGAACGGCATATCCTTACGGACTCAATTCCATAAATTTCTGTAATAACCATAATTTTGAATACTGTACTAACGTTCATCAACCATCAGTAATGCAAGATATACCTACAAAACGGATTGCAAGATGGTCAAGAGGTGGACGCAAAAATAAAGTGTCTTTTAATGATGCGTTAAAACGTGTCGAAAATTTCATTGAGAAACTTAAAACCTTTACGGACAGTAAAAACCGATGGATTAAAAATATCATTTTTGGAATCCCAAAACGTTATATAAAACGTATATGGAAAGTAATATATGCATACCCTCTTTTTTCCGATCCCATTGTCAACAATGATGTAGCAACTACTAATTATGCGGTACTTCTGGACACGTTCAAATTAAAAGCAAAATTGCTCAATATTGACTTGACTACGCAAGAAAAAAAGCAGGCTAATAAAGAATATTTCGTTACGACATTCAGAAACAAAACTTATGATCAAATACCTCTTAAAGCATTCTTGAAAAACATGTCTCACCTTATGCCCATACCTAACATCGAAATTAATTATTGGCTTACAGATTTGTTAAGACGAATGGTCGAAAAATTTTCAACTACAATCAAATTGGGCAAAATATAGAAAAGTACAAATCCAGTGAATGTGATTGCGAAAACAGCGTGTTTACCGATCGTCATCATGGACACATCATAACAGGGGACTTGAATTTCATCCAAGATACCAACATGAAGTCTATTTTGCAACTTGGAACAAAATTCCGTATTCAAGAATTTGCAAATGTAGTGAATAATTTCAAGAAGGATCTTAATGACTTTATATATAGGATGGCCGTGAAATATAGTGTACCATTGGACGCATTTGAAGAATGGAAATTTAATATTACGGGGTTATTCAATTTTCATTATCATGGCTTACGTATTGATAAAAATCAACGTACTAACAAAAATCAAAACAAGATCAAAGAAGACATTTTGAATAAATATTGCAACGATTATGTAATAACTTATACCGACAAAGTCGTTTCTAATTATACACTTACATGCATCAAATATTACGTGGAAGTTCTTTGTAATCATTATCAAGATGAACTTATGTATACAAAATTACACCTTACAGGCCGTACAATAGAAAATAAAATCAAGGCTTTATATAAACGGATTGATTATGATTTAACACATGTTAAATTTCCTTACCTCATCCTGATTCCGAAGCTTCATAAAACCCCTGTAAAATTCCGTCCCGTAACTGTCGGTTTTAAGACTTATCTGACTATAGCTAATTCTAAACTATTAGCTCTGCTGAAACATGTCATGACAAAAATCAAGCATAAATGTTCCATTATCGTAAATAATAGTTATGAAGTACTCAACAAACTCAAATTCTTCCCTGATCGTATGAATTTCCGAAGTTACGATTTTAAAGATCTCTTTAATAATATTGACCTTGATGATCTTCTTATTATTTTATTGGAGATTTATGAAATTTATGAATTACATGAATATATTATATTAAGTGAATATAAAGCCATGATCAGGATTGCTCTGTTCGAAAATATACTATTTAACGGGACCAACTATTATCAGCAAGTCAAAGACATTCCAATGGGGGGAGGATGTTCTTCACTCCTTGCTGACATCTACCTGAATAAATACGAGGAGGGCACTCACATATTAAATGAAATACCATACTTTCGTTTCGTGGATGACATCCTTGTGGGCCAATACGAACAAATACCTGAATTTGACTTCAGTTTCTACCCTGATAACTTGGATCTCATAGAAACACACATGGAAAATAAAAATCAAGTTGATTTCCTGGATATTAGTATCCTTTACGATAAAAACAATTGTTTATATACCATTTTATACGACAAGAGAAATACTTTCAAGACCAGCATCAATCACGTTATCGATTGGAACTCAAATTTGAGTAAAAATATATTACGAAATATTATAGTCAATCATCTGATACGCAATCAAAGAATCCATACCTTCAAAAAAGATCGAACTGAAAATGACAGAAGAATAATGCAAGAGGCGATCAAGAAACATTATCCCGCAAATTTCCTTAGACATTATTATAATACTGTATACAACGATGTAAAAAACGCTTATTTTAAGGATATAACTTGTACACACCTTTGATGGTAACTGTGCGATTCACCTACACGGAACTTGCTGATAGCGCACCCTAGTGGTAGTATAATGCTATATATGGATTGCACTCTCCTTTGTAACGACTTTTGGCCTTTTTCATTATGTGTTTTATTTCGGTTTTGAACTTCGGACTTTTCTTCGATTTTTGAGTTTTGTACTCACTTCCACGGTCAGTGTCTTGTGCTCGACACCATTTCGGAGGTCAAGTTTCGGCAAAGTATTTGGTTCCGGGAGTGTTACCTAGGTGTAATAGCATGCTATAACCGGGAACGAGGGGTCACAATCCCCCTCGGCCATTTATGCTTTCCCGTTGGCTTGATTCCCATTTTTTCCTTCATACTTTTATTTGCTCTATACATATATATATATATATATATATATATATATATATATATATATATATATATATATATATATATATATATATATATATATATATATATATATACAGGGTAATTATAAAAAAAAACTTTCCCGATATATGAACCTCTAATGATCATAGCGTTCAAGGAAACGAAAAGATATCTTGGATGCAGGTATTTTAAGGTATACGCTCAAGAATGATGTGAAAACATAACAATCCTGCTCTCACATTTAGGGTTACAGTAACACAATTTCGAAATTTTCAAATAGCAACACCAACTTTATTGGAGTGTGATCTTCACAGTGAAAAAAAAATCCTAAATGGCGTCGAAACGGTACCTGCAGCACGATAAACGCTGGCCCTTGGCAGGGAGTAAGAAAAAAGTGAAAACAACTGTGACGTTCACCAGGACACGAATTTCTATTCCATTGACGTCACATTCCACACCGTGTGTTCTGCATGACTATAATCATCGCAAGGCTAAATCTCGTAAGAGACCCCGCTCGGTACTTAACTTTGATATTCGGTACTAGGAACGTCCCACCTTAATCAGTTGATATTAAATAAAACTCGCGATCTTTGCTTTTCTACAAAATGTCTTAAATCCTAAACTGCTAAAATTCTAGGTAACCCTCAGATCTGCATCAACCCCCCGAACTGCTTAAATTCTAAATGTGCAACAAACTGCCACACGAGGAGCTAGGTCAAACAATAAAAACAGTAAATCAAAAACCTCGAACCTCCAACTATGGACCAATGAAATAATGTCACAGTATGAAGATAAGAACCGCACCTAGAGATTGGAGATTAAAGGCGCTTCGCGGCTGTTGCTCTGTTCTGGACGAAACTCTATTCGGACTCAGAACCCAGCCCGCTGAATCTCCCTCGAAAGGAGAAGAAAAGACCAAAGTATGCGGATTTCCAGGTTCGGCGTAGGACACCGTAATGGCTGACGTCATTGCCGTAGGAGAAAGAAAAGGCATTGTGATTTGAGTGACGCTTTCTTTCTTGCACTTTGACTTGACCAACATGACGGTTACAGTGAAACAACGAGGTGAAATAGTAAAGTTCTATTGCCTGAATGGGCAAAATGCCGCAGAGGCATTGTGTGCCTACCTCACAAACCACGACGAGGCCCGTGTTCTGTACAAACTGTACGGGATTTGATACGCAAATTTGAAGAAACTGGTTGCACATGCGATCGACGTCGGCCTGGACGACCTTCCGTTCCTACCGAGGTTGTTGCAGAGGTGCACGAGACGATACGTAAAGGTCGTCTTGCAAGTGCACGCGGTGTTTCACGGATACTGGATTTGCAGAATTCTACGGTTTGCGAGATTCTGCGCTCTGTTCTTCACATGTTTCAGTATCCGTTCCAGCGTGCCCAGATGTTGCGAGCGGGTGATAACCAACTACACTTATATTTTGCTAATTAATTCCTCATCCGGTATGACGATGATAACAGATGGTCTTTACGCATTCTCTGGACGGACGAGGCACATTTCTCCTTGATTGGTAACTTGAATTCCAAGAACTGCGTGCACTAGGCAGACCAAAAGCTCCATGATGTGGTCTCACTTCTGTTACACCAAGCAAAAGTGACTGTATGGTGCGGGATAACAAGCACCTTCATCCTAGGTCCTTACTTTTTTAAGAGGTTACTGTCGCAGGTCTAGGCCCGTGTACGGCAGCTTGTAGTCGCTATGAAACAATGTTGAATAATTTGTCATTCCAAAATTGAAACAGCAAAATGCCCTATCTGCCATCGTGTGGATGCAAGATGGCGATCCCCCACATGTGGGGACTTCTTTAAAACGTGTATTAGCACAATAGTTTGATGACAGAATTATCTTCAGACATTTCACTTTTCCGTGGCCACCCAGGTCTCCCAATCTCACTCCAATGGATTTCTGCCTGGTGGATACATGAAAACCAAAGTGTATGCAGGCAATCCGCAACTCAATTGATTTGAAAGATGCTATTACACGTGAGGTTCAACGGTTTTCTCTTGCCATGGCACGTGTTTTAGTTCTATCCACCATCTGTCCCATGCAAAGTGTCATTGTGTATAAAGGTGGGAAAGTGCAAAATTTGAGAAACACAATAAAATGTTTTGCTTTTCTGTCGCTGGTCTGTCCTAATTGGTTGTTTTCACTTTTTTCTAAGTCTCTTCCTAGCGCCGTCGTTTTTCGTGCTACAGGTACGGTTTCAACGCCATTTATAGTTTTCACTGTGAAGATCACATTCAAATAAAAAAAATAGGTGTTACCATTCGGAAATTTCGACATAGTTTCACTGTAACCCTAATTGTGAGAGCAAGACTGTTATTTTTTCATATCATTCTTGAGTGCATACCTTAAAATACCTGCATCCAAAATTTTTTTCCGTTTCCTTGAACGGTATGATCACTAGGGGCTCATATATCGGCAAAGTTTTTTATAATCACCCCAAACATATATATACATATATATATATATATATATATATATATATACAGGTGAACCTCGATATGTCGAACCTCGGTATCTCGAAATTTTCGCTATCTCGAAATATTTTCATCTCCCTTTACGCACGGTATAAAACTAATGTAAAAAAACCTCTTTAACTCGAAATTTTTATGATCAAACTCTCGATATCTCGAATTTTTCTATCTTACCATTTGGATCTTCTTACCATTTTCATCTTTTCATTTGGTAAAATAAGATCCAAAAAATGTGCTTAATGCAGATGAAACAGGACTATTTTTTAAGTGTATGCCTGATAAAACTATGACCATTAAAGGTGAAGCATGTCATGACTGGAAAAGGAGCAAAGAAAGATTAACTGTGCTCTTTTGCACTAATATGGATGGATCAGAAAGGCTCAAACCTCTTATGATAGGTAAATCTGCTAAACCCAGATGTTTTTCAGGACAGAAATCTTTTCCAATGACTTATTTTGCGACCAATAAAGCTTGGACGACTGCCGAAATTTTAGCGAATTGGTTGAAGGAACTAGACAGGAAAATGTCCCGTGAAAATCGCGATATTGTTTTATCTTCTTGGACAATTGTACAGCGCATAATAGCGTGCCGAAATTAAAATCCGTGAAAGTTCATTTCATGCCACCAAACACAACTTCTAAGTTACAGCCTTTGGACCAAGGTATTATTCAGAGCTTTAAAGTAAACTATCAACACAAAATTAAACTCATTCAGATCCGCCTAGCTCATTTGGAAAATGTGATAGATATTGAAGGATTCAGTAGGCTGTAACCAAACTGTCATAGATGACTATTTTGTAAAGTAAAGAAATGCAAGAATAAATTTTAATAATGTATGTACGTACATAGTATTACATTAAATGTGTATCCAATCATTTCAAGCTTCGCTTTATTTGCTGTCGACATTTTCTTGGGTAATACCCAATTCTCTGTCGGCAAGATAAAGTAAGTGATTTTTTTTTAAATGTGCAAAGTATAGAACTAATATGAATATATTCTTTTATGAATTTCTTAAAATTTTTTAAATTTTCGATATCTTGAATTTTTGATATCTCGAATTTTTTTTCAACTCTCTTCAAATTCGACATATCGAGGTTCGATTGTATATATATATATATATATATATATATATATATATATATATATATATATTTATATGTATATATATATATGTGTGTATATATATATATATATATATGTATTTATATATATATATATATATATATGTATACATATATAAAATATATATATATATATATATATATATATATATATCATAATGAAAATAATAATTATACAAATAAATGTCGATACATAAATCTCAATTATATGGCGCAAAGCTGCCTTTATAAAAAGATTACGATATAAAATCTCAAAGAAGAAGAAGTGACATTTTTACTTTCCCTGCAATACATGGTAATGTATAGGGAAAGTATTGGAATCATGCCGAAAATCACAACTCGAGTTTTCGACGGATCTACACGTTTCGAGACCTCTAGAATACGAAAAACTATTTTTAGCGTGACGTCTGTGTGTGTGTCTGTGTGTCTGTCTGTCTGTGCAGATTTTGTATCCACTCTAACTAAAAAACTAATGGACCGAATTTCACAAAATTCGGTAGGTAAGTTACTTGTGAGCGAGTCTGGTGCTGATTAGTTTTGGGTACTATTCGGAATAAAAGAACTTGCCTTTTTTTGCGAAATGGCCCGCAAAAGCTTGTATCCACTCTAACTGAAAAACTGATGGACCGAATTTCACAAAATTCGGTACATGAGTCACTTGTGGGTTACCTTGGTGCTGATTAGATTTTGGTACGATTCGGAAAAAAATGACCTGCCTTTTTTTGCAAAATGGCCCGCAAAAATCGTCCAAATCTAAACTAAAGAACTGGGTATACTCAAATATATCCATTAAATGCTGATTTAATACGTAATTTTTAAAGACGAAAAGAATAAGACCAACCCCATTACACTAGGACTAGCCGTTCTCGAGATATTTTAGTTTTTCGTTCTTTCCCTACGCCACCTTTGAAAATAAGCCCGGTTACCGAATGAGAACGAAAATTGAATTAAAAGTGAAATAAATTTAGTTAAAATAAAGAGAACGTTAATATAAGTCTGCAGGGAAAGTCATGTGCTGCCCACATCAGATTTTTTCAGTTTGTGGAGGAATTGTGTATTGCGGCAAACTCTGGAAAGCCAAGTCTCACGATTGAAAGGTGAAGGCTAGTTTAAATGGAGGTTTTTATTGTGTGGGCAGGAGAAGACATAGTGGTCCACTTCACCAAAGTAGTTGCAGGTACAATTCGAGGTTCTTTTAATTTAAGGGTGAGCGTCAGTAAATCTTCTGCCCTATACGCGCTTTGTTAACTTTCACGGCACACTTGTATCGCCAAAATTCTGCTCAAACAATTGCGAATTTTTCTCTGAAAAATAAAATGCAATGCTTAGATTACATTAACACTAAATTTAATTCTCAATAAAATATAGAACATATTTTTTATTTTAATCTAAAATATTTTTGGTGCTGCCATCTGTTGTCGTAATTTAATTCATACCGATTATTTTTATTTTTTAATGAACATTTTTAAATATCTATTCCTTTTAATACAGTGTTGAATACATCAACAGATCATATATAATAATGCCACAATCACGGAAAGGTAATTTAGCATTCTATAAATTTGATAAGGGATCTGAATGTACATCACTGAGGACTGCAGTTTTGTCTTCAAGTTCCTTTGTCTTCAAGTCCAAGTTCAATTACGTTTCCGTGATTATGGCATTATATATGATCTGCTGTTGTATTTAACAGCGTATTAGAAGGAATAGACATTTAAAAATGTTCATTAAAAAATAAAAATAGTCGGTATGAATTAAATTACGACTACAGATGGCAGCACCAAAAATATTTTAAATTGCAATAAAACATATATTCTATGTTTCATTGGGTATTAAATTTAGTTTTAATATAATCTAAGCATAGCATTTTATCTATAAGAAAATATTTCGCAACTGTTTGAGCAGAATTTCGGCGAAATATGTGTGCCGCGAAAGTTAACAAAGCGCGGATAGGGCTGAAAATTTACTGACGCTCACCCTTAAAGTAGTATAAATAATCAAGAAAGGGGCCATGGCCAGTTACAAAATATATTAAAAATGTATCAGCTAATTGAAATTTGGGGTTAACTGTGGGAAGGTAATCAAGGGTTCTAGCAGGGTCATGGGTCCGCTGAGAGATATAAGCATTGAGGTGAGCTTGCCAATTTTTATTTAATAATTTATTGCAGAAGTTGGTCAGGAATGAATAAGGGAGAGGAATTTTATTAGGAGAACCAGAGGCATCAGCGACTTCGTTTCCCACGACGTTCGCATGGGCTTTGACCCACAAAAGATTAATTAGATGTTTAGAGATTTTGATATTACTTAGAAAATTAGACTTGTTTTTAACGTATTTGAAGGCCAAGATAGAGGATAAACTATCGGAGAAAATATTACATTTTTGATTATTGTCAGAAGCCCATTCAATGGCGAAATTAAAGCGGCTATTTCAGCCTGAAAGACCGTATTTTTTATCCAGTTTGAATTCATAGATTTTAATGAGAGTGTGAAGTTTGTAAATACAGACAGAGCCAACATTGTTGTCAAATTTTGAGCCGTCAGTGTAAATGTTAAAGGGGGGAAAAGAGGTTGGATTGGAATTAGCAAGGAATACAACACGGCTCGAGGGAAGGGGGATGGGAAAAAGGCAATTGAAATCAAAAGAGGAAGAGGAAGGGAGATCTGGGTGAGAGAATGAGTTAATTCTGAGTTTCCAGAAGATAAATTTTTATATAGAATATTAATATTTAGGTGTATAAGTTTGAAGAAACGAGTCTGCCCTCTAAAGAGGACTTCTTTGATGATTTAAATCAGGAGGAGGTTTCTGATGAGGTATATGCCTCTGCCCAACATGTTTGGTCACCTTTAATGATAAAGAATATGGGGGAATATCATAGCTTGTATATAAAAACTGATATTCTTCTGCTAGCAGACATTTTTGAAAATTTTCGTGATTTGTTACTGAATTATTACGGAATAGATGCTACCCACTGTCTAACATTACCATCTCTTGCCTGGAATTCTGTGCAAAAAACTAGTGGAGTATCATTAAAACTGATTACTGACCCTGATATGTACCTATTTTTAGAAGAAGATATAAGAGGTGTTATTAATATACGTCTAAGTCAGGCTAATAATAAGTATTTGGAAATTTATTATTCTGCAAAACCTAGCAAGTATATAATGTACCTGGATGCTAATAATTTATATGGATGGGCTCTAAGCTAATCACTACTTGTATATGATTTTAGATGACTTGATTCCAATGAAATTCAAAATTTTGATCCACTTGTAGTGGAAGATGGTTCAGCTATGGGGTGTATTATCGAGTCGGATATTGACTATCCTGAGGATTTGCAAGATGAAAATAATGATTATCCTCTGGCACCTGAAAGAATGCATATCACCCCATCTCTGATTTCAGAGTATAGCCGAAATTTATCTGAAAAAATGAATTTCAATATATACAAAGATCGGATAAAATTAACACCCAATTTGAATCATAAGTCTAAATATATTCTACATTATAGAAATTTAAAACAGTATATGGGACTTGAAATGAAACTTGTAAATATCCACTGAGTATTAACTTTCAGGCAAGAACCTTGGTTGAAACCCTATAGACAATTTAACACTGAGAAGAGAATGTTGGCGAAAAGATCGTTTAAAAATGATCTGTTTAAACTTATGAATAATGCAATTTTTGAAAAGACTATGGAGAACTTGAGAAAAAGAATGGGTGTTAAATTAGTATAGACTGAGAAGAGATTAAAAAATGTCTTGCTTCACCAGCCTCTCACTCCTTCAAAGTATTTAATGAGGATCTTGTTGCAGTTTATATGCATAGGACTAATTTGAAATTGAATAGACCTATCTATGCTGGTTTTTCAGTACTACATTTGAGTAAAACACTCATGTATGAGTTTCATTAAAATTTTATTAAGAAGATATATGTAAATTGGGCTGAATTACTTTCTACCGATATTGATTCATTATGCTATGAAATTGAAATGGAAGATATTTATAAAGATTTTGAAAGTTATCATGATTTATTCGACTTTTCGGATAATCCATGTGATCATCCACTTCATTTCAGCAAAAATAAAAAAAATTATAGGAAAAATAAAATATGAGTTGAATGGGACTCCTGCTCTGGAGTTTGTAGAGTTAAGATCAAACATGTATAGTTTAAGAACACCCTTCATGAAAAATAAAACTGCTAAAGGTGTTAATAAGAATACCGTGAAACGATTCATTCATCATCAAAATTACTATAACTGCTAAGAGTGACGACACGTCACGGTTTCAAATATAAATTGCCAACAAATGACAAATCTCACAGATCCAGAAGTAATTACATGTCCATTTTCAGTGGCAGTACAATTAGAAATGATGCCAACTTGCTTAAACACACCTTAATACTTTCAAGAAAAATTAATTTGCATATTCTGAAATTGTCAGTTATACAAAAAGGTGGGTTATAAGTCAGATTATAACTTATACAAAGCTCAAAAACAAATACTCCAAAAAGGTTTTAAAATATATGATTTTTAAAAACACACAATAATTATAAATCAATGTAGCTATGCAACGGCTTAACATGCAGGGAATCGAGAACGAGTCTCCAAGCATAACTTAGGACCTGAACAGAGTCAAAATTACAATTAGAAGAACGGTATAAATAAATAAAAAGGGATTCATAAAGCAAGATCGAACGGGGGCTACTACAGCTAACTAAAAGAAAAGTTTTTTCAAAAAGTGGGCGAAAATTATCTTTATTCACGAACTGGGAAAGGGCAGTCGTTAATTTACCATTTTTTATGTCTCTTGCATGTTCAGACAAACGGATACCAACCGTACGTTTGGTACTACCGATATAAAATTTATAGCTATTATCTGGAGAAAGGAGGGGTACAGCATACACTCCAGCAAGATTTTTAAAGTTAATATTATCCTTAAACTTTTCAGTTCGAATGCAATTGAATAAAGTTTTAACAGCTGAATGAGCTGGTTTAAATTTAAATTCAGTACAAAAATTAATAAGGGGGCTAAAAATTTTAGGATGGTAAAGACAACTAGCTTTAAACTGTAAACGACCGTTAATAGGAATAGGACTAGAAAAAGGTTGTAAAAACTTTTGACGGATCTTAATGTAAATATTATGGATATACTCATAAGAGTAGCCGGCTTCTTGACCGTGTTTAAAAATTAAATCAATTTCATTATCTAAAGAAATAATAGTTGAACTAACATTAAAAGCGCGATTGAAATATGCGATAAAGGAAGCCTTTTAAGAAGAAATAGGGTGAAAAGAATTTGCCGGAATTCACGTGTTGGTAAACGTAGATTTACGAAATACAGAAGACAGAAAATTAGAAAAATTATGTGAAACAATAACGTCTAAAAAGAGTAAAGAAGTGTTGGATTCATCGTCAACGGTAAAATTAATAGTGGGATAAAAATTATTGACAGAATGAAGTAAATTGATTAAATAATCTAAACTATGGTTTCAAATTATAAACACATCATCAACATAACACTGCCAAAGAATGGGTATAGTGGATAAAAAGGCAAAATCTCGTTCTCGAGTTCCTGCAAAACTGCCTCCGCAAAGAAAACAGAAAGTGGCTACCCATAGAGGCACCCGAATTTTTTAAGTAAATATCACCACGGAAACCAAAATTACATAAAGCTAATCATCCCATGTGCCCCATTGTTTCTTGATGTGTAATGGTCCCACTTACTTTTGGGAGTAAGCTCTGGCAACATTTTTTAAGCCTTTTTTCGATGATTATCCTTTTTCTGGTTATTCTACTGAACATTTTATCAATATCCTTTGTAAAGTAAATTTTATTCCAAATTGTACTTTTCATAGTTTTGACGTGGTGTCTCTTTTCCCTAACGTTCCCGTTGATAAGGCCATTGACATTATTGCCAAAAAACTTTATTTGCATAATTATAAACCCCCTTCCATCACTGCATAACCTCTGCATTAAATATCATCGCTGGAATCAACTATTTTGATTCCCGTGGTGATATTTACTTACAAAATTCGTGCACCCCTATGGGTATCCCACTTTCTGGTATCTTTGCGGAGGCAGTTTGTAGGAACTCGAGAACGAGATTTTGCCTTTTTTCCCCACTAATCCCATTCTTTGGCAACATTGTGTTGATGATGTGTTTATAATTTGGAACCATAGTTTAGATGATTTACTCAATTTACTTCATTCTGTCAATATTTTTTATCCCACTATTAATTTTACCGTTGAACATGAATCCAACTGTTCTTTACCTTTTTCAGACGTTAATTTTTCCCATAATTTTTCTAATTTTCAGTCTTCTGCATTTCGTAAATCTACGTTTACCAGCACGTGCATTCCAGCAAATTCTTTTCACCGTATTTCTTCTAAAAAGGCTTCCTTTATCACATATTTCAATCGCGCTTTTAAGGTTAGTTCAACTATTATTTCTTTAGATAATGAAATTGATTTAATTTTTAAACTCGGTCACGAAGCCGGCTACTCTTATGAGTTTATCCATAATATTTACATTAAGATCCGCCAAAAGTTTTTACAACCCTTTTCTAGTCTTATTCCTATTAACGATCGTTTACAGTTTAAAGCTAGTTGTCCTTATCATCCTAAAATTTTTAGCCCCCTTATTAATTTTCGCACTGAATTTAAATTTAAACCCGCGCATTCAGCTGTTACCACTGTATTCAATCGCATTCGAACTGATAAGTTAAAGGATAATATTCACTTTAAAAATCTTGCTGGGGTGTATGTTATACTCCTCCTTTCTCCGGATAATAGTTACAAATTTTATATCGGTAGTACTAAACGTACGGTTGGTATCCGTTTGTCCGAACATGCAAGAGACATAAAAAATGGTAAATTAACGACTGGCCTTTCCCAGTTCGTGAATAAATATAATTTTCGCCCTCTTTTTGCAAAAACTTTTCTTTTAGTTAGCTGTAGTAGCCAACGTTCGATGTTGCTTTATGAATCCATTTTTATTTATTTATACCGTTCTTCTAATTGTAATTTTGATCCTGTTCAGGTCTTAACTTATGCTTGACGACTCGTTCTTGATTCCCTTCATGTTAAGCCGTTGCATAGCTACATTGATTTATAATTATTGTTTGTTTTTTAAAAATCGTATATTTTTAATCCTGAACTTTGTATAAATTATATTCTGACTCATAACCCACCTTTTTGTTTAACTGACAATTTCATAATATGCATATTTTTTTTTAAAGTATTCAGGTGTATTTAGGCAAGTTGGCATCATTTCTAATTGTACTGCCTCTGAGGATGGATATGTAAAATGTCCGAAAGCGCTTAAGCTATTATTTTTACGTCTGTAGGATGACTTTAAAATAAAATGACTTTTGGATCTGTGAGATTTGTCATTTGTTGGTAATTTGTATTACTATAACTGCCTAACAAGACGTAGGTGTAATAGAGTTGAGCAAATTAAAATTTCAAGTAAAGATCTGAAGATTTATACTGTGAATCAAATTAAAATGGAGTTATCCCCCTACGATGATAAACGTCATATTTTAAATGGTGGTATTAAGAGCTTAGCATGTGGTCATTATCAAATTTAATAATTCTGCTAAATTAAATTGTTGAGGTGTATTGTATATAGGGAGGATTCACCTATGTCACGATGCCTTAGTAACGACCCCATGGCAACCGCTACTTTGTATAAGCAACAGCAAAATCTCCTTTGAATAACATAGGAAGACTTACTTTTTGTAGCTATATGTTGAATATAAATGTTTATATTGAGCTTAAATTGACAAAATTGAAGGTGAAGATCTTTACGAAAGCAACTTCTACAAAAAAATTTCGTATTTATGGCCTGATTTTAGATATTTTGATAACTTTAACTACCTCATGTACTCAACTAACAGCGTTACTAAAGATAAAGCAAAGCAGTCATAAATTATTTTGCTAGTGGTTTGATGGGTACACAAGAAAGTATTAGTAAACAGAATCTCGAAATACCTTACTTTTCAAGAGGAGAGGTATGTTTAATATTTTATTTACATATATTCTTGACCCTAAATGAGAACTGCAATTCTCTTTTTTTTCTATTTACTTTAAAAAACAAACATGAGAAGAACCTTTTTCTAATCTTATGTCTTTTAACATATAAATTGGTATTTTACTGCTTTGGGAGATAAGAATATTTATGAGAAATTAATTTGATTTTACTCGCGCTATTAAATTCATTTAAATTTCATTTTACTTACCAGATCTAGATGGTATCTTACTTAGACAGATATGATTTTTAATATATTGCTTACGTTTTGATACTGTTTCGAATATTTATTTTCAAAAATGAAGAAATTGACAATATTTTAGACTTTTTGTGCTTTCTTTGCAATATATAATATATATACACTATATTATGTTAAATATGCTGTGTATGTTTGATACTGATTGTTTACTGTTAATTTTTCTTTGAAATGAGGAGTTAACTTATTTATGTTAAAAATCTATTTTCAGGGATAAGATTAGTAATATCAAGTACACATTATTGCAAAACTAAAAAAATCTGATGTGGGCAACACATGACTTTCCTTATATAATGTAATGAATTTACTACTTTTACAGTAAAAAAATAGGTTTTTCTTATAGTAGATACGAATATTCTTTCCAAGACACTGAATTTTCGACAATTAGTCGTCATTTTCATTGATTTAGCGTCATTTTTATCCATTTGGTGAGATTATCGTTAATTTGGCAACATTTCAAAAAGTCGCCAAGTTGGCGACATTCCGCTAAATTCGTCGCCAAAACCTCGCCAAGCGTTATGCACTAAGAAATAAGTTATTCTTACAGCCGATAAATGACTATTGGCGTCCAAATACAAAAGTGTTACTCAGAGTATCTTTTTTCATGAATGGAACGAGCTAGATCCACGAGAATGATGTCACCCAATTTATTGCATGGTATTACATATGAAAAGTGAACATGTTTATCAATAGGAATTTTTTTTATTTTATATGACTTTTTGATATTTTTATTGAAAAATGTACAATATCTCAAAAACGGCTCATCTTAGCGTTCTAAAATTTAAGTCAATCGTTTTCTAATGAAAAATTACATAAGAAATGTCTATTTTCGAAACTTTATTAGTGGTTTTGATTTTTTGACGATTTTTTCAAAATTTCATTCGAAAATTTAAGGGGGTTCTGGACATTCAATTGCGTATAAAAACAATAGACTTCCAGTGTTTACGGATTGTGATTATTGTACCAAATTTGGTTCAAATCGGTCCATTCGTTCGTCAGTTATCATCTCCACAGACCCACCGACACACACATACACACACATACTTTCACACACACACACACACACACAGACATCACTTCAAAAATGTTTGAATCGTGATCAGGGATGATGGAAACGTGCTCTCCCGTCGAAAGCTCGAATTCGAATTTTCGACCCCGTCACTATACTTTCCTTATACATTATGTATATAAGGAAAGTAATGATGAGTTTGGTTTGTTAAATTGCATTTGAATTCATATTTTTATGACAAAATAGTGAAACGATTATTTTATAGTATGGGCCCCTAAATTCGTCCTTCATGGAAGGCTCGAATAATATACACGTAAGAGTTATGTTATCTATTTGAAAAGATATTTATGACAATTGTCTTTATTGTGGATGAAAAAGATTGCAGGTGTAAACATTAAGTTTACCTATTCCGAAGATATAAATGTAAGAGGTTAAGAAAACTTTATTAAAATAAAAAGTGTATCAAACGATTTATCTCAGCATATTGGAATTACTTACTTTGGATTAATGGGGAAAATTACATTAGAAACAACCATTTGCTAAATACAGATGTAGATATTTATTCTGTTATTTCCTTCCTTCAATTTTTAAGAACCGCTGTAAAGATGGGGTTAATTTTTATTCGTGTATGTACCAAAATAAAATTTAATCAGTACTAGAATAAGTTACCTCCATATCAAATTCATGATCCTATATTTGAGCTATAATGCTATGTTTATATTTGAATCTTTAGGAAGGTCATATGATCCTTGAATTATTAGTAGCAAAATAAAGTATACTTTCTTTTTAAAATTGCAATTAAGAAGAAATGTATAAATACGACAAACTGTTGCTCATAATTCAAATACCAAATAAATTCCTTTTATACCTGAAATATGAACATAGCATATATTTAACATGTGTAACACAGAAAATGATGAGTCATGCTCAAGTTTGCTCAAAACATACACTTGCAAATACACCAGAAATTTGATTTCTGAATATACTGACCTATTACAATACGTTTCCTATACATAGAATGGGTGTCTCGTCAGGAATGTAAAAATGACCTACATACTGTTAGGTATATAACATTTTCATAAAAACTTGTAAATCAATTCAGATTGATCTTTTTCAACTCTCAAACTATAAAATATTTTTAATAATACAATATATCTGCATCACAAAATCTGCTTTTCTATTTTATAATATTTTAATTTTGTTTCTATGGCTTTTTGATTTGATATTTTTGCTAATTTATTGGGCATATGCTAAATAGAGAAATAACTTGATGCATGATATTTAATGTATCTTGTAAGCATTACTTAGTTATGCAACTGCATATCTGTAATATATTGTACTGTGATTCAAAGATCTTATCTAATTCGAAGCAAAAATACAAACCAAATATCACACTGCGAACTGTAGATGTACTTGATACATTTTTTAAAATTTAACTCTGACTTGTTTATGTATAAAGTTTGTTGAAGACCCAGACCGTCCGACTCGTCCAGAGGACTTAGAGTAACTAGTTGGACGGCCGGGATGTATAAAGTTTGTGTAACTTTTTGCATCATTTTATCTACATTGCTATTATTTGTCGAGCTATCAAGAAAATAATTATTTCTGAAAGCGTCACAATATTCCATAGTGTTATGTTTATATTTGGATCATTTTTATAAAAGTCATATTCTAAATTTATAAGTAACAAATGAATGCACTTTCTTAAATTTGGAGTTTAGAAAACAGGCATAAATTAGTTAAAATGTTGCTCATAATTTTAGTAACAAGCAAATATCTTATATGCCCAAATATAAATATAACATAGATTACTAAATCAACCAAACAAATAACACATCTCAAAACATGATCCAACGGTCACCTTTAATTAAAATTCATCTTACAGACGTACATCAAATATAGCCAAAGCGCTATCGAACGACCTCATGTTCATCGTCAGTGGAGATATAATTATATTTGAGATGTGTCATTTGTTTGGTTGATTTAGTGATTTGAGATTTTGACGTGTTGCCACTTCTGGTATAACATAGATTCATCGTAATAGCATGGATAAATACTATATACACATATGCAAAACAGTCCTAGCTCTGAAAATTATTAATCATGTTCTTGTTTGCTTAAAATATGTATCTAAATAAACCAAAAATTTTGTTCTGAATATTCTGGCTTAATACTTTTTAACACTTTACAACAAAGTTGAAAAGTGTTTATGACTTTGTTCATTCTGTCTGTCTGTCTGTCTGTCTGTCTGTTAGCACGATAACTGCCGTAAAAATGACTTAATCGAAATGAAATTTTAGTATGTTGTTCAGACGGTCTGTAGTTCCCAATGGGAATATAAATGAATAATATCACCCAATTAGGTTTGGATTGAACCCGGGTTGAAAAAATGAAATACATTGAGCACTATGGGACCTAATTTTTCAAACATTTTTTAAGCGAATTTAAAATTCACAAATTGCTTCGAAAATTTTAGGTAATAGTCAAATTGTTCCATAAAATATATAAAAAAAAATTCAGCGAAATATATTGAGTAGTTTTTTAAATAAAAATTAAAATAATAATTACACATCTTATATGAAACGATCACATGACCCACTTCAAAATGATATATGGCATCCATCTTGTTTCAAAATCGTGATTTTTTAAAGTTCTTTTCACTTCATATTGAGTGTTGTATCCGTCCTAAAACTACTTTATTTTTGCTTAAATTCTGTGCATCTACATACTAAAACAACACAATGACAATATTTTTTAGTTTAAATTCTCATTCAAATTTGTTTATTTCTACAACTAAGCCTATTTTTCACCTATGTAAAATGTAAACAGCAAAATATGTAGAATGAGTTGTATTAGAATTACTGTATTTCTTTAACACAAAATAATTCAGTCCATGGAGTCTGCATGGCTGATATGAATGAAATATTAATTGATTTTATAAACAGAAGGACGATTTTTTTCGATGAAGTTTTAAGCATAAAGTTTATGAATTGTAGCTCCATTGTCTTAATTTTCAAATAAAATAAATTATTATAGTATTGTGATGAATGAAATGGAGAAAGTTATGAATGAAATCCTGCTTTTATAGAGAGATCCAGGCGTGTTATTTTTTCTATGACGTCATTTGAATTTATTTCAGTTGTTTTCGATGAAGTTTTCAAATACAATAAATTATCGTAGTATTATGAGAGTTTTAAAAATATTACTGTGGAATGTATTGCATTTTAGAGATATTTAAACCAGGCAATTTATATTTCAATGCCGTCATTTGAATGAAGTTCATTTTTTTCAATGAAGGTTTAAGTTTTCAAATATAATAAATCAAAGTAGTATTGTGATAAGTTTTAAAATATTACCTAGGAATGTATTGCATTTTCGACTCCTTTAAAATTGCATTGAAGTTGGAAAGTGTTTCATAATCAATGCTTTAAGCATGATTGATCTTTCTTGTTTTAATATTAAATATAGTTTATTATGTCTTGTAGGGTTTGTAAAAGTGAGTTACATATTTTTAAGAAAATAACATCTTCATGAAAACAGGCAAATCAATTGAGATCATTCTTTACAGCTCTCAAACTATAACACATTTTTAATAATGCAACATATCTGAATACTAGAATCTGCTTCTCTATTTTGTGCTCAATATTTTATCCTTATTTCTCTGGCAGTTTCATTTGAAACTGTATCTAAATTATTATGGATAGGCTAAATAGAAAAATAACTTGACCTTTGATCTTATGCATTATATTTTGTGTACTTATTTTGTGCGCTTTACTCAATTATGTAGTAGTATATCTATCTTTTTTACTGAGGATCTAAGATATCATCTAATATTCGATGCAGAAACATAAACCGAATATCACACGGCAGGCTACAGACTATAGATGTGCTTGATACATTTTTTTTAATTTGACCCTGACTTCTTTATGTATAAGGTTATTGAAAGATTTTAAGCAGTTTGGCATCATTTGTTGAGATATCAAGAAAACCAATCATTATTAAAAATGTTGCCATATGCAGTGTTATGTTTATATTTGAATAATTTTTACAAAAGTCATATGATATTTTGACTATCAGTAGCAAAATTAAGAACTTTCATTTCTAAAGTTAGGTTAAAGTTAGGTTCTTTTCAGGTTACAGGCTATAAATGTGCTTGATACATTTTGTTAATTTGACACTGACTTGTTTATGTATAAGACTCTTGAAACTTTTTCTGTAGTTTGTCTCAATTGGCATCATTTGTTGAGATATCAAGAAAACCAATCATTATTGAATATTTTTGCCATATGCTGGAGTGTTGAATCATTTTCACACAAGTCATATGATACTTAGGCTATCAGTAACAAAATGAAGCGATTTCATTTCTAAAGTTGGAGTTCAGAAAACATGCATATATTAGCCAAACTGTTGCTCATAATTTTCGTACCAAAATTTTCTTATATATCCAAATATAAACAAAACATACATTCATTGTAAGACAGTGGATAGATACTATACTACACGTATATGTGTAACAGTCGTAGCACTGAAAATGATGAATGATGTGCAAGTTTGCACAAAATATGCACATGTAAATAAACCAAAAAATTTTATTATGAATTATCTAGCTTACAATACTTTTTTTATATGTATAATATAGCGCACCAAGTCTTGTAGGGAATGTAAATGATTTATGTATATTGTGAAGTAAATAGAATTTTCATAATTACAAGCAGATCTATTGAGATCATTTTATTTTCATCTCTCAAACTATAACTCATTTTTAATAATGCAACATATCTGCATCGCAAATTCTTCTTTTCCATTTTATTATATCTGGTGCTCCATATTTTATCTTTGTTTCTATGGTTGTGTCATTTGAATTTGTCGCTAAATTATTATGCATATGTTACATATGTTAAACAGAGAAATAACTTGATCTTTAATCTTATGCATTATATTTTATACAAGTATTTTGACGTTTTACTCACATCGGTAGCTACATACCTATATATTATAACTGTAATCGTTTTTACTGTGAATCTAAGATCTCTTGTAATATTCGATGCAAAAATATAAACCAAATACCACATGGGAGGCCATGGGAGGCCATGATGTGCTTGATACATTTTTTTAATTCTACCCTTATTTGTTTATGTATAAAATTTTTGTAACTCTTTGCAACATTTTATCTCAATTGGCATCATTTGTCGAGATATCAAGAAAACAAATATTTTTTAAAGTATTACCATATGCAATATGCTATAGTGTTATGTTTATTTTCGGATCATTTTTATAAATGTCTTATGATACTTAAGTTATCAGTAACAAAATGAAAAACTTTCATTCTTAAATTTGGAGTTTAGAAAACATGCATGAATTAGTTAAACTGTTGCTCATAATTTTAGTAGCAAACAAATATCTTATATGCCCAAAAATAAACATAACATAGATTCATTTTAATAGCATGGATAAATACCATATACTCATATGCAAAACAGTCCTAGCTCTGAAAATTATTAATCATGTTCTAGTTTGCTTAAAAGATGCATCTAAATAAACCAAAAATTTTGTTTTGAATATTCTGGCTTAATACTTATTTAATATATAATATTTTATTATGTCTTGTAAGGTACGTAAAAATGAGTTAAATATTGTTAAGTAAATAACATCTTCATAAAAACAGGCAAATCAATTGAGATCATTCTTTTACAGCTCTCGAACTATAACACATTTTTAATAATGCAACATATCTGCGTAATAGAATCTGCTTTTCTATTTTGTGCTCAATATTTTATCTTTTTTTCTGTGGCTGTTTCATTTGAAACTGTAGTTTAATTATTATGAATGGGCTAAATGGAGAAATAACATGATCTTTAATCTTATACATTATATTTTATGTGCGTATTTTCTACGCTTTACTCAATTATGTAGTTGTATATCTATATATTATATTTGTAATCATTTTTACTGAGGATCTAAGATATTATCTAATATTCGATGCAAACATATAAACCAAATATTGCATGGCACTATAAATGTGCTTGATTTATATTTTTTAATTTGACCCTGACTTGTTTATATATTAGGCTATTGAAACTTTTCCCAGCAGTATGTCTCAATGGGCATCATTTTTTGAGATATCAAGAAAACCAATCATTATTGTAAATGTTACCATATGCTGTAGTGTTATGTTCATATTTGAATCATTTTTACAAAAGTCATATGAATCTTAGGCTATCAGTAGTAAAATGAAGCGGTTTCATTTCCAAATTTGGAGTTTAGAAAACATGCATACATGAGTAATATTGTTGTTCATAATTTGAGTAACAAAATTTTCTTATATTCAAATATAAACATAACATACATTCATTGCAATAGCATGGATATATACCATAGTATACGTATAAGCGTAACAGTCGTAGCACTGAAAATGATGAATCATGTTCAAGTTTGCTCAAAATATGGACATGTAAATAAACCAAAAATTTTATTTTAAATATTCTAGCTTATTACAATGCTTTTTTTATATGTATAATATAGTGCACCAAGTCTTGTAGCGAATGTAAAAAGGTTATGTATATTGTGAAGTAAACAGCATTTTCATAATAACAGACAAATCAATAGAGATCATTTTATTTTTATCTCTCGAGCTATAACACATTTTTAATAATGCAACATATCTGCATCGCAAAATCTTCTTTTCTATTTTATTATATCTGGTGTTCCATATTTTATCTTTGTTTCTATGGCTGTCTCATTTGAAATTGTCGGTAAATTATTATGCATATGTCACATATATTAAACAGAGAAATAGCTTGATCTTTAATCTTATGCATTATGCTTCATGTAAGTATTTTGACGTTTTACTCAATTCTGTACCTATATACTATACCTATTCATACCCATATATTATAATTGTAATCGTTTTTACTGTGAGTCTAAGATCTTTTGAAATATTCGATGCAAAAATATAAACCAAATACCACATGGCAGGACATGAACTATAGTTGTGCGTGATACAATTTTCTTAATGCGACCCTTAATTGCTTATGTATAAAGATTTTGTAACCTTTTGCAGAATTTTATCTCAATTGGCAAATTTTGTCGAGACATCAAGAAAACGAACATTTTTGAAAGTATCACCATATGCAATATGCTATGGTGCTATGTTTATATTTGGATCATTTTTATAAAAGTCATATACTTAAGTTATCAGTAACAAAAAGAAAAACTTTCATTCTTGAATTTGGAAACATGCATAAATTAGTTAAACTGCAGCTCATAATTTTAATAACAAACAAATATCTTATATGCCCAAATATAAACATAACATAGATTCGTTGTAATAGCGTGGATAAATACCATATACACATATGCAAAACAGTCCTAGTTCTGAAAATTATTAATCATGTTCTAGTTTGCTTAAAATATGTATCTAAATAAACCAAAAATTTTGTTTTGAATATTCTGGCTTAATATTTTTAATATATAATACAGTTTATTATGTCTTGTAAGGTATGTAAAAATGAGTTATATATTGTTAAATAAATAACATCTTCATAAAAACAGGCAAATCAATCCAGATCATCCTGTTACAGCCCTCAAACTATAACACATTTTTAATAATGCAACATATCTGCATAATAGAATCTGCTTTTCTACTTTGTGCTCAATATTTTATCTTTTTTTCTATGGCTGTTTCATTTGAAACTGTAGTTAAATTATTATGAATGCGCTAAATGGAGAAATAACACGATCTTTAATCTTATGCATTATATTTTATGTACGTATTTTCTACGCTTTACTCAATTATGTAGTTGTATATCTATATATTATATTTGTAATCTTTTTTACTGAGGATCTAAGATATATATCATCTAATATCCGATGCAAAAATATAAACCGAATATCACATGGCAGGTTACAGGCTATAAATGTGCTTGACACATTTTGTTAATTTGACTCTGACTTGTTTATATATAAGGTTCTTGAAACTTTTTCTGCAGTTTGTCTCAATTGGCATCATTTGTTGAGATATCAAGAAAACCAATCATTATTGAATATTTTTACCATATGCTGGAGTGTTATGTTTATATTTGAATCATTTTCACAAAAGTCATATGATACTTAGGCTATCAGTAGCAAAATGAAGCGATTTCATTTCTAAAGTTGGAGTTCAGAAAACATGCATACATTAGTCTAAATATTGTTCATAATTTGCGTAACAAAATTTTCTTATATATCTCAATGTAAACAAAACATACATTCATTGCAAGAGTATGGATAGATACTATAGTATAGGTAATGTGTAACAGTCGTAGTACTGAAAATGATTAATGATGTGCAAGTTTGCTCAAAATATGCACATGTAAATAAACCAACTAATTTTATTATGAATTATCTAGCTTACATTACTTTTTTTATACGTATAATATAGCGCACCACGTCTTGTAGGGAATGTAAAAGAGTTATGTATATTGTGAAGTAAATAGCATTTTCATAATAACAGGCAGATCCATTGAGATCATTTTATTTTCATCTCTCAAACTGTAGCTCATTTTTAATAATGCAACATATCGGCATCGCAAAATCTTCTTTTCTATTTTATTATATCTGGTGCTCCATATTTTATCTTTGTTTCTATGGCTGTCTCGTATGAAATTTTCGCTAAATTATTATGCATATGTTACATATGTTAAACAGAGAAATAGCTTGATCTTTAACCTTATACGTTATATTTTATAAAGTAATTTGACGTTTTACTCACTTCTGTAGCTATATACCTATATATTATAACTGTAATCGTTTTTACTTTGAATGTAAAATCTCTTGTAATATTCGATAAAAAAATATAAATAAAATACCGCATGATAGGCCATGAACTATGAATGTGCTTGATACATTTTTTTTAATTTAACCCTAACTTCTTTATTTATAAAGTTTTTGTAACATTTTGCAACATTTTTTCTCAATTGGCATCATTTGTCGAGATGTAAAAAAAAAAATTTGAAAGTATCACCATATGCAATATGCTATAGTGTTATGTTTATATTTGGATCATTTTTATAAAAGTCATATGATACTTAAGTTATCATTAACAAAATGAAAAGCTTTCATTCTGAAGTTTAGAGTTTAGAAAACATGCATAAAATAATTAAACTGTTAGTTATAATTTTATTAATAAAAAAATATCTTATATGCCCAAATATAAACATAACATATATTCATTGTAATAGAATGGATAAATACCATGTATGCATATGCAAAACAGTCATGGGTCTGAAAATTATGAAGCATGTTCTAGTTTGCTTAGAAAATGTATCTAAATAAACCAAAAAAAATTTTGTTTTGAATATTCAGGCTTATTACAATACTTATATATATATATATATAAATATTATATATATATATATATATATATATATATATATATATATATATATATATATATATATATATATAGATAGATATATATATATATATTATATATATTTTGCAGTGTTTACACAATTATATGGCTACAGACCTTCATATTATATTTGTAACATTTTCCACTGTGAATTTAAGATGTGGTCTAATATTCTATGCAAATTACTAACCAAATATTACATGGTAGGCGAAGGACTATAGATATGCTTGATACATTTTATTTTTAATTCGACCATGATTTGTTTATATATGAAGTGTCAGTATCCCTTTGCAGCATTCTGTCTGTAATTGACACCATTTGTCAAGCCTTCAGGAAAACTGTCATTTCTGAAAATGTTGCCTTATGCAAAATATAATTTTTAAAAATCATTGTACAAAGTTTAATAGTTCAATTCATTTCCCCATTAATACCATTGATACACCAATACAACGTGTGAAGACACTTTGTTTTGATCTCTACAAAAAAATAAAATTGATCTCCAATAATGATGGCTTTTATAATGACAATTTTAAAAGTGTATTTACTTTAAAAATTTAAATGTTTCTTTATTTTTTTACAATGCTGTTTTTTTACAAAGTCATATTGACAATGATTTGCTCGGTAAACAAGGACATTTCAAAATGAAGCATGTATAGTTATGCTTTATAAAATGTAAGAGAAAATTATATTGTTGTGTATATAAGTGTGCATGGAAGTAAAGCTCAGAAAAGGCTCTTTAAAATGTTGTTCTTTTTAGAGAATTGTGTTGTATTTTAATTGCAAATGGTAATCAACATTACTATTATACATATAGGACTACTTATGATCTTAGTTCACACTTTCATAGTTGTGAACATTGAACTTTAGAATGATTTTGAGATATGATAATTCAAAATATTCAAACAATAAATTGTGAAGGTTTTTTATATAAACAGAAAAAAATGACAGCTTATAACTTATCGATAAACTTCTGGATTATCTATACTAATCATAAAAGTAAATACATTTAAAAGCTATCTTTAATAATAAAATGTATTTAAATTTTTATGAGTTGACAGCGAACTACATCGCTGTTGTTTTAAATTTCTGATTCCTGATAAAAGCGGGAAAATGAGACGATTTTACTCTTGTTGTTCTCTCTTGTTTTACTCTTGTTGTTAAATTGTTCTAGCTATGCGCATATCAACATCAATTGATGTAAAATCAATATATATTAATGTAGACCTATGTTCTAGATAAAACGGATCTTAATTAAGAAAAAAACACTAAAATACTTAAAGAAATAGCAACTTTTACTACAAACCTAATGCACGTTTAGCGTTTGTTTGTACAAACGAAACTTAGGATTTTCTCCGGTAGATGGACGTGACGTCACGTGAATCCTCCCTATACATCGGGTGGAGGTGGGAGTACAATTTAAAAAAAAATATTCTTTAAGTTAATTACTAAAATTAAGATTTATTCTTTAGAGAAAGTGAAATCATTTACCAACATTGCAAGAAGCTATGATCAGGTAGAAGCATGTTGAATTATATTAAAATAAATTACTTTTTACACGTATACTGAAAGAATCCAATTTAATTAAAGAAACTCCAACATGGTAAAGATGTCTATGGATCAAAACCAGGAACTATTGAAAAAAGTCGTATACACATTAAATGTTCAAGATATACAAAACTAAATGAAATTTACATTTCATCACTGCTAAAAATAACCCTTCCCTATCTGCCTACTGATTAATAACATTCTTCTTACTCTTATTTTACTGATAAAATCCCCATCCATAGAAAATATCATGTATCATGTTGAAGTTCCACACCTCTCCATCCTGAGCTATGTTTTAACATGGGGAAGTACAGTTCCGGAATATGCCCATGTTAAAGTATATCTCCAGATGAGCCAGGATCCCCATATTTACCCTACTCTTGTATAAGACTACAATACATTTGCCACCCCGAAAAAGTTTCTGAACCATGAAAACACACAAAAAGTTTTCAATTTTGTTAAAATATCCCCCGTCCAGGATTACGAAATTCCCTCCCAGAGGCGATTTTGTTCCGCCACTGTTGCAGAACCTGCAATTTCCCTCTACTATTGCATTATTATAAACACTTTTGAGTCATTGGATATTTTGCCTCAAATAAACCGTATAAAAAGCTATATATCGTACTTTTATGCGATTATCTTATTCAGTTTTGAAAATATTTTAGATAACATTTTCTTATAATGCAAAATAACTTTCAAATTAGAAGCGTGTGTCAAGTACTAACAATTCAAAATTTATAACAATTCTGAATTGCATGCATTTCTATGACGAAAGGCCTAAAATTTTTATCCAAACTGTCAATTTTGTAAAAATAAATTAATAATGAAATGCAAAGTAGAACTGAAAGTATAAAGAATATTCCTACATATTGAAAATAACTTCACCTTTCTATTTATTTTTATTTCATAATATTCTGTACTCTATCCTACAACTATGAAAAAATACCAGTTAATTATACTCACAATTGCGAAGTCCTTAATTTAAAAGTAATCAATATTGCATATACTAAATACTACGCCTTTCTGTTGCGTCAACTAACAAAAGCGGGCACGTTACAAACACTAACGACACCTAAATATTATTCTCAAAGCATCATGGCATTTTCAAGCGTTTCATCAAAAAAAGTTTTATCTCCTTCTTTCTAACCCTATGGTTATAAGCCTAATTAGTTTTTTAAACACCTTGTGTAGGAAGATAATTCTCAAAAAATCTCATGTGGACAATACATAACTTTCCTTATAAAATGTAATGAATTTACTACTTTTACAGTAAAATAAATAGGTTTTTTTCTTATAGTAGATACTAATATTCTTTCCAAGATATTGAATTTTCGACAATTAGTCGGCATTTTCATTGATTTAGCGTCATTTTTATCCATTTGGCGAGATTTTCGTTAATTTGCCAACATTTCAAAAAGTCGCCAAGTTGGCGACCTTCCGCCAAATTCGTCGCCAAAATCTCGCCAAACGTTATGGACGAAGAAATAAGTTATTCTTACAGCAGATATGTCCAAATGACTATTGGCGTTCAAATACAAAAGTATTACTCAAAGTATCTTTTTTCATGAATGGAACGAGCTAGATCCACGAGAATGATGTCATCCAATTTATCGCATGGTATTACATATGAAAAGTGAACATGTTTCTCAAGAGAAAATATTTTTTTTTTATTTTATATGACTTCTTGATAATTTTTTTGAAAAATTTACAATATCTCAAGAAAGGTTCATGTTAGCGTTCTAAAATTTATGTTAATCGTTTTCTAATGAAAAATTACATAAGAAATGTCTATTTGCGTAACTTTATTAGCGGTTTTGATTTTTTGACGATTTTTTCAAAATTTCATTCGAAAATTTAGGGGGGTTATGAACATTCGATTGCATATAAAAACAATAGACTTCTAATGTTTACGGATTGTGATTTTTGTACCAAATTTGGTTCAAATTGGTCTATTCATTCGTCAGTTATCGTCTCCACAGGCTCACTGACACACACACACAAACAGACATCACTTCAAAAATGTTTGATTCGTGATCAGGGATGCTTGAAACGTGCTCTCCCGTCGAAAACTCGATTTCGAATTTTCGACACCCTCCCAATACTTTCCTTATACATTATGTATATAAGGAAAGTAATACTACCGATAAAATTGCCGTTTGCAGTTTTAAAAGTGCCACCAAATAAAATATTCAATATTTCAAATGAATCTGAAATAACTATTTTTAGCAATGTGGATACTTGAAATTCGATAGATACGTAGATCTTTCAAGAAACTTTAAAAAAACAAGAAAAACTTTAGAATATTTACACATTAAGATGACTTCCCGGCCGTCCAATTAGATACTCAAGTCCTCTGGATGAGTCGGACGGTCTGGGTCTTCACACTCACACACACATTAAGATGAGGAGTGCACACTAAAATACCCATAATACGATATGAATGCAAAATTCATGCCCAATTAAATAGATATTTTAAATTTAACATAGAGTAAAATCGATTAATACAATTAAAGGAGAAATTTGTTGTTTTATATACTTTCTTATTTGAGTACCCACACCATACCACAGTAATTGATTTTAGAGCTGCTGTGGAACTTGATTTTAATAATGTAGATGTTTTTTATTGCTCAGGGCGTCTAGCTAACCCATAGGGTGTAGAACAGTTACAACAGACAGCCGAGAAAAACATGGAAATAACAATAAAACATAACAACACAGGAAAAACAATAAAACAGTATAACACAGAAATAAAACAACTGCTGTTTTCAACATCTGCTATTTTAAAAAGGGCTCCGCATTAAAATATGCAATTTCTTGAATGAACGACGAAGATATATTTGTAGTAATGTGGAGATTTAAAATTTGGTGGACACGTGAAGAAAATTTGAAAAAAGTAATAAGTTTTCGAGTATATAATATTGAAAGAAAGCTGCATACTGCAGAGTTCGAAATGGTATTTGATTGCAAATTGTTGTTCTTACCAAATATCTAGATATTAAAATTTTGATAGAAAGTTCAACTGTTTAAGTTAATTAACATGCCAGTTTGTAATTTTATGTTCTATCCTATGCTAGGGGGTCACTGCACACCAAAATGTTCTATTTTCAAGCGATAAAGTGACTATATTTTTAAATAATGTGAACTTAAAATATTTGGTAGACGATTGATCATGTTCAAAATTTTCGGTAATTAGTTAAATAACTATGTTCGCGAGTATTTGAATATTAAAGGGTGCTGCTAACATAAACATTCAAATTGAAACATGAATATAAAAGGTACATCCCAATTAGATAGCCATATATATATATATATATATATATATATATATATATATATATATATATATACACACACATATATATATATATATACATATACATATATATATATACATATACATATATATATATATACATATATATACATATCGAACTACTCAGTGTAAATGCTCCAAAATTGTTGAACCTACTATTCAAGACATGGTGAAATTCATTACGTGAAACAAATAGTTCCAGAAACACCGATAGGTGGCGCTGTACAACAGAAAATATGCTGAAAAGACACAAAATAATCCCAAAAATCAAACACATGCGATATGGAATATTTCCTTTTAATTTCTTTTGCTGATATGAAAAAAAAGAAGATAAAAAAGTGAAGAAACTTAAACTGTCATTGTAATTGCAATTTCGCACTGTAAGCACAAAAATTTGCATAAACCCTTGGTTTGCAGCTACTATGTTCTGGGCATAAAAGGGGATAAAACTAGGAAATTTTCATTCTTATCAACGATGGCTGTCACACTGCCAGAACGCGCTTTGCTTGTGAAACTGTTTTATGAAAGCAAAGGACATGCTACAGCTGCACTTCGAAAGTTTCGTCGACTTAAGAATTTGAGCAAAGGACCATTACTTCCACAAGCTCTCAGGAAAATGATCGCTCGATTCGAGAAAACTGGACATCTGGCAGTTCAGCCGGGTCAAGGACGCAAATCGACTCGTTCAGATGTCGTTGACGATGTTGCCACCACTATTTTTGAACAATCAATGGATAACGTTATAGGCTGTATAGTAGTGCACGTGAAGAGTCACGACACTTGGGTGTTCCTTACAGCACAGTGCGGAACGTACTGAGAAACATAGTGCATTTTTTTCCCGCACAAAATTAGTCACAATCACCACTTGCTGACCATCGGCAGGGAGAAGCGACTGACCTTTGTATTGACATTTCTGACTAGAATTGAAGTGGATGCATCGTGGCCATGGCAGATTCTATGGAGCGATGAAGCGCATTTCCATCTAAGTGGAACAGTCAACACCCATAACTGTCGCATTTGGGACACGGAAAACCCTCGTACCTTCCAAGAGATTCCACTTCACTCACCGACAGTTACAGTCTGGTGTGGATTCACAGCCATATTCATTCTTGGACCTTTCTTTTTCGAAGAGGCTACTCCCAATGGCCCTGTGACATGCACCGTGACGGCCAGGAGGTACAAAAACATGCTGGAAAATTTTGTTGTACCCCAACTGCAACAGCACCAATGTCTTGATTCAATTAACTTTATGCAAGATGGAGCACCTCCACACATTGGACTCTGTGTACAGCAGTTTCTTCGGCAACATTTTACTGATGGTAGAGTAATTAGTCGTGCGTTTCCGACAACCTGGCCATCTCGTTCTCCAGATCTTCATCCCTGTGATTTTGGGCTGTGGTGATACTTAAAAAGTCTTGTTTATCGAGGACGTCTGGTAACCTTGGCAGATTTGAGAGACAGTATCACTCTGCATGTGAGAAGCATCTCCAACGACCAATTACGATCCGCAGTTGAACAAGCTGTTCACAGACTGCAGATTTTGCATCTTGAGGAAGGGAACCATATTGAGCAGCTTGCCCTGCATCGATAAGGTCCTTGTGATATGAATGTTTGGTACGTTCGAATAAAATGTGTTACAAATGTGTATTTTGGGTCTTTTCAGCATATTTTATGTTGTACAGCGCCACCTATCGGTGTTTCTGGAACTATTTTTTTTCGCATAATCACTTTCCCCATGTCTTGAATAGCAGGTTTAACAATTTTGGAGCCTTTACACTGAGTAGTTCGATGTATAGAGAGCTCAGAGTAGAGGTGTTTTAATTCTGACCATCCGGTATATATATATATATATATATATATATATATATATATATATATATATATATATATATATATATATATATATATATATATATATATATATATATATATATATATATATATATATATATATATATATATATATATATATATATATATATATATATATATATATATATATATAGCAAGAGATAAGTATATGCATTGGTAATTACAGCTCAATCTGTCTCCCTCTTTGGTTAAATATTGGTGCAAAAACACGAGATATATATGTATTTTTAACACTTTACAACAAAGTTGAAAAGTGTTTATGACTTTGTTCATTCTGTCTGTCTGTCTGTCTGTCTGTCTGTCTGTCTGTCTGTCTGTCTGTCTGTCTGTCTGTCCGTTAGCACGATAACTGCCGTAAAAATGACTTAATCAAAATGAAATTTTAGTATGTTGTTCAGACGGTCTGTAGGACCTATGGGAATATAAATGAATAATATTACACAATTAGTTTTGGATTGAACCCGGGTTGAAAAAATGAAATACATTGAGCCCTATGGGACCTAATTTTTCTAACATTTTTTAAGCGGATTTAAAATTCACAAATTGCTTCGAAAATTTTAGGTAATAGTCAAATTGTTCCATAAAATATATAAAAAGAAATTCAGCTAAATATATTCAGTAGTTTTTTAAATAAAAATTAAAATAATAATTACACATCTTATATGAAACGATCACGTGACCATGATATGAAACGATCACATGACCCACTTCAAAATGAGATATGGCATCCATCTTGTTTCAAATTCGTGATTTTTTAAAGTTCTTTTTAATTCATATTGAGTGTTGTATCCATCCTAAAACTACTTCATTTCTGCTTAAATTCTGTGCATCTACATACTAAAACAACACAATGACAATATATTTGAGTTTAAATTCTCATTCAAATTTGATTATTTCTACAATTAAGCCTATTTTTCACCTATGTAAAATGTAAACAGCAAAATATGTAGAATGAGTTGTATTAGAATTACTGTATTTCTTTAACGCAAAATAATTCAGTCCATGGAGTCTGCATGGCTGATATGAATGAAATATTAATTGATTTTATAAACAGAAGGACGATATTTTTCGATGAAGTTTTAAGCATAAAGTTTATGAATTGTAGCTCCATGGTCTTAATTTTTAAATAAAATAAATTATTATAGTATTGTGATGAATGAAATGGAGAAAGTTATGAATGAAATCCTGCTTTTATAGAGAGATCCAGTCGTGTTATTTTTTCTATGACGTCATTTGAATTAATTTCAGTTGTTTTCGATGAAGTTTTCAAATATAATAAATTATCGTAGTATTATGATAGATTTAAAAATATTACCGTGGAATGTATTGCATTTTAGAGATATTTAAACCACGCAATTTATATTTCAATGCCGTCTTTTGAATGAAGTTCATTTTTTTCAATGAAGGTCTAAGTTTTCAAATATAATAAATCAATGTAGTATCGTGATAAGTTTTAAAATATTACCGAGGAATGTATTGCATTTTCGACTTTTTAAAATAAAATTGCATTGAAGTTGGAAAGTGTTTCATAATCAATGCTTTAAGCATGATTGATCTTTCTTGTTTTGTTTTAATGTAATTAGGAAGTTAAATGAACTTGGAGGTGTGAAAGATGTTAATGATTGGTAAGGTTCGAACAGAATAGATGGAAATATATATATTCAAGTACGTATTTATGTGCCACCTGGCAAGTTTATATATTAACATGAATCTAAAATGTTTTTTTTTCCAATGGCCAGGCATTGACTCTTTCATCTTCGCCTATACATCGGCCGGAACAGTGAATCTCTTAGCCGTCAAAGACGTTGCCCCAGCGCACCAGTGGGGGTGGGAACACATTGCGACCAACAACACAAACATCCATGTCTTACGTGGGACTCGAACCCACAACGTGGCGGCCGATCAATCGCTGGAAACGCTCGCCTTGACCGTTCGAAAGAACTCTGAAATGAGCCAACAGTACGTGGTGTTCCCAGGTGGTCACCCACCCAGGTACTAACCGCGTCCGATGCTGCTTAACTTCGGTGATCTAACGAGAACGGGTGTTTTAAGCACGGTAGAGCCGTTGGCTCTGAATCTAAAATGTCATCATATACATTGTATACGTTTAACTTATATATCGTCAAGTAAAATAATGAAGTAATTTCATATTTTGACGAAGTCAATTGTTGGAGTATCCAGATGGAATCGGGATGAAAACTAATATTGTGAACTAGCTATAAACAGTTAAAGAGTTATTTGCGGCGCTTTGAAAGATCGTAATCGAAACAAATGAGTCTGAAAAAATCGAATTAAACTATTGAACCTCACTACAGTTTTATTTTAGAAAATGCTATTCATGCAAAACCATTTCGTCTACATCGGACAGGAGCCAGCGCTGATTTTTAATTTTTAGCTATAACCAGCTTGTTTTCGGAAACTACTTTGCCGATATTCATAACTCTATTTAACATATTCCAACATAATTGTAAAGTGTTGATTTACGTTGTTCATTCATTCTGTCTATCTGTCTGTCCATTTGTCCGTTCGCACGATAACTGCCGTAAAAATGACTTTATTAAAATGTAATTTTCGTATATCTGTGGAACATATGGGAATGTAAAAGAATATCACCCAATTAGTTTTGGATTTAACTGGAGTTAAAGAAATGAATTTCACTGAATCCTAAATGACCCAATTCACCAAATATTTTTTAAGCGGAATTATAATTCACAAAATGCTTTTAAAATTTTAGGAAATAATCAAATTATCACGTAAAATGTGTAAAAATAGTTTCATTAAAATATGTTAAGTAGATTTTTAAATAAAAATGGAAATAATAATTACACCCATATTATATGAAGAGATCATATCACTCATTGCAAAATATAATGTGGCAACCATTTTTTTTTTCGCTTCGTAAATATCGTGATTTTCAAAGAACGTTTATATCTATATTTAGTGATTCATCCGTTCTAAAACCGCTTTATTTTTCGCATTATCTGTGTGTCTAAATTTTGTGTCTACCCAAATTACAAAATTTTTTATATTAAATGATCACTAAACTTTGATTATTTATACAACGAAGCCTAATGTTAACGTATGCAAAATGTAAATAAATCAAACGATTGTAAGATGAGTACGAATTGCTGAATTTTTTTTAACGCAAAATTATTTAGCTCTGTAGTCTGGAACATGAGTGATATGAATTCATTGATTTTACGTAGATAACTAGACGATTTATTGCTTTTTTGATGCATTTTTAAGTTTCCAAGTTTAATAAATTATTGTAGTACTGCGATAATTTAAAAAATATCAGTGCTGAATGTATGATATTTTAGGGATGTTTAAATAAAATTGTATTTCAGTTTGAAAGCGTTTCATAATCAATACCTTATGCATGATTGATCTTTTTTGTCTTTTATAACGCAATATCTCAACCTGCAGAATATTTTCGACTAAATTTAGAACGTAGTCGAATTTTTGGCTGATTCTCATATTTTTTATTAAACGCGACATTTCGTTCTGCAGATTTTTCCAATGTTTTTCGATAGTGCATTCAAACTTGATTGATGTAAATTCATCAAATTTTCAGTCTTCTCCGGCGAGTTTTCGACCGCTACCGGCCGTTTTTCATCATATTTCATGCAAACGAAACATCCTGATCTGCAAATACCGATACTTTTTTAATAATTCTAAAACGAATTTAAGTATCAATTGTGTCTAATAATTGATTTTTTTCACTCTCCTCAGTGAGTTTTTTTTTTAATCTACAATGCCAATTTTAAATTTTTTTGTCTTACATGAAATTTATGAATCTTAAAAGTATCTTTGACCAAATTGAGAAGGAAGTCTAATGTTTATTCGTGTCCCTTTATTGAAAGGGTTTTGTTTGTCCACAGTTAACATTTCGAAATTAACCTTGATGGTTCTCATAAAATGTACTTTGAACGAAAACATTTCGGCATGAAGATTTGCCAAATGTTTTGAGAAACCAGAAAAGCATATCCATTTCAATTATGCCTATTTATTTGATTCTAACTGTTCCCAATAGACTAACGTAACTTAACTGTAAAGTTGAATAATAACAACAATTTGATCTATTCCATAAATGCACCAAATGCGGTTGCTTATCATATGTGTACCTTGATTGAAGTGTGTATGTTGAGCATGGGGTGTGAAAATTAAAGTTTTAAAGATCGAACAATAGAGAAGGATTCTCGAAAAGCTTTCAGAAATGCTGGTTATGCGTAACTATGTTTACTAAAAATATTAAAAGAAAGCGTTTAGAAGTCTGGGTCAGCTCTTAATGTGCCAATAAGATTTCACATGCTCTTCAAATGTTTCATTTGAGAGTTTGAGCATCAGCCTATGTATAAGGGTTTTCTTGTCCTGCGTGACTGTTTTTCGAATAAATTGATTCCAGTAAAAACTCCTTCAAGTTTACAAACTTTTCGATTTCGTATATTAACATAAAAATACAAATATGCAAATATAATTTTTCAACTTATGAACAAGATTTCAAAACAACAGTGTGAAATGCGAAAAAAAAAAACAATACGCATTACTGTTCCGAATTAAAGTACTATTACTTTGTATTAAAAAAAAAGTACTATGACTTTTCTCGAGTAAATTGTGTAATTCTTTACATTTAAAACAATAAATAGTGATTTGAATGGTGTATATGGTGTCCAGATAAAAGACTTGAAATGAAATTTCGATGTAAGACGAAAACTAAAAAATCCAAAATTATCTATATAATGAATATGCACTGCACTGAGTGCTTGGGTGATTGGATGACATATCAAAATTATATATCACTTTCCCTATGACTAAAATCTTGACTTTCGTGCAGGTTGCTCCGACTCAAATGTGAGACCAAAGGAAGAATCTAAAATTTCGAGAATTCGAATTGAAGGAGAGGGGTGTGAAGACATAACCACACTATTAAAAATTATAGAACATGTCGTTTCGAGTTAGAATCTCGGTTTTGGTCTCATTCGATCCGGCACATCGTCTTTCTAGGGTAACGGAAAAAACTAATATTTTGGAAAATTTAAATTATGGTGGACGATTTGAAGGAGTAATCAAAAATTTGAAACCACTTTGCTTAATTAGCGAGCACTTCCATTATAGCTAAAATGTCGTTTTCTTATCATTCAATCTGTCTCATCTTCTCTCTAGGGCAACTGAAAAATCTAATATTCCGAAACATTCGAATAATGGGGGACGATTTGAATTAAAATCTTAAAACCACTTTGCTAATTATTGAGCACTTCCGCTATAGCTAAAATCTCGGTTTTTGTCTCTTTCGATCAATCTCATCTTTTTTTTTTTAGGACAACGGAAATATCTCATATTTTGAAAAATTCGAATTATGGAGGACGATTTGAAGGAGCAATCTAAAATCTTAAAACCACTTTGCTTACCTAGTGAACACTTCCACTATAGCTAAAATATTGTTTCAGTCTTATTTCGACCAGTCTCGCCTTCTTTTTAAGGCTACGTAAAAATATAATAATTTGAAGAATTCGAATTACTGCGGACGATTCGAAAAGTAATCAAAAATGTTAACCTGCGTTGCATTAAGCAAAGCAGGTTAACATTTTTTATTACTTTTATTATTGAGCACTTTCATCATAGCTAACATATCGTTTTAATCTCCTTCTATCCGTCTCATCTTCTTTCTAGGGCAACGGAAAAGTCTAATATTTTGAAAAATTTGAATGAGGAGGAGCGATTCGAAGGAATAATCAAAAGTCTTAAAACTAATTTGCTTAATTATTGAGCAATTCCACTGTAGCTAAAATATCTGGTTTTAACTCATTAGATTTGAATATTTTCCTAAGTCAACGGGAAATCTAATATTTGGAATAGTTGAATTGAGAATAACGATACACGGGGTTTTAAAAGAGTCTTACCCCACTTTACCTCTTAAAAATAATATGCTAGAATCGTTGTTGAACGTGGTCGGATTAAAAAAAATGCATATTCTGCATCCTGTTTATTCACTGATATGCATTGTCTGACGATAACTTTTCTAAAATTTAACCGAATGTATTTAATTTGGTTACATGGTGTAAATGTAAATGAATGTTCTTCAGGCCAGATAAATTTTGTATATGCTGCACCTTTTTCCATCATACACATTATCAAACAATTACTCTTCTAAAACTTAACCAAATTTTTCAAAATGCGTATATGTGGTATAGATAAATATTTATATACCGAATTAATTTACGGGTTTGGATAAAAATACGGAGGTTTTGCTTCCAATCCTACTATGCTTTTCCGATGATAACTGATTTAAAACCAAACTAATGAAATGATCCCAAAATTAAAGATGGCGTATAATTTTTTTTTTCATTTCTCTTACACCGCCTTTGAAAAGATGTCCAGTTACCAAATAAAAACAGAAATTGAATTAAAAATGCAAATTCAATGATATTTTGTGCAATTAAACTCCATTTACTGAATTATTAAAGAAAACAATAGAAAAAGCACTTGAGTCTGTAGCGAAAGTCATGTGCTGCCCACATCAGATTTTTTTATAATAAAGCGAGAGCGAGGAAGCAGAGTGACTACGTTTACAATTTTTAAGAGCACGCTTACAATTGGATGTGCTTATATCTATTTACTATATACGACATACAGAAGAGAAATTTCTTCCAAATTTAAAGTTAAAATTATAATGTATATTTTAGTTGGAATATTTCCAGGATAAAGGAAATCGTATATCGATTGAAAGAAGTAAAATTTATATAGTATAAAGTACAAAATAAAAAGAAAAGTAAAAGAACGATAAATTCATCAGTAACACAAAACAGTTTTATTTAAAATTTTCTAATTTGGTTTTGATCTAATTTTACGAGATAGCGAATTGACTAAGCTTCTTACTTTCCTTATATACATAATGTATAAGAAAAGTACTGTGACGGGGTCGAAAATTCGAATTCGAGTTTTCGACGGGAGAGCACGTTTCAAGCATCCTTAATCACGAATCAAATATTTCAAAGTTGATGTCTGTGTGTGTCTCTCTCTCTCTCTGTGTGTGTGTGTGTGTGTATGTGTGTGAAAGCATGTGTGTGTGTGTCAGTGAGTCTGTGGAGACGATAACTGACGAACGAATGGACCGATTCGAACGAAATTTGGTACAAAAATCACAATCCGTAAACACTGGAGCCTATTGTTTTTAAACGTAATTGAATGTACAGAACCCCCCCCCCCCTAAATTTTCGAATGAAATGTTGAAAAAATCGTTATAAAATCAAAACCGCTAATAAAGTTACAAAAATAGACATTTCTTATGTAATTTTATAAATATTCGGATAAGTATTCGGATAAAGGAAATCGTATATCGATTGAAAGAAGTAAAATTTATATAATATAAAGTCCAAAATAAAAAGAATATTAAAAAGAACGATAAATTCATCAGTAAAGCAAAACAGTTTTATTTAAAATTTTCTAATTTGGTTTTGATCTAATTTTACGATATAGCGAATTGACTAAGCTTTTTACTTTTGGGTTGGAGGCGATTTATTTTTGTTTTCTTGAACCACTGTAACTTTTTTAAGAACAAATTTTATGGTATTTGTACATGTGATGTAAATGAAAATTGTGTTCTATGCTTAATGGAATCCGATAAATTATGCATGTAATATTTGCACTCTTTACTGATACAATAAGTGAATAACAATAACTGAACAATAACTTTACTCATACAGTAACTGAAACACAGAAAGTTATAAAAATTAAGAAACGAAAACCGCAAATTATAAAAAAATTGCTCGTTTTTTTTTTTTCCTTGGCCGAGTTCAATACTGAACGTGGCCGGAAAATTATTGCTCTTGCTGTCCCCCTATCTAATAAATATTATTCGACGATTCTGAAAATTAACCGATTTTTTTTTAAGTTTGGATAAATTATGTAAATTTACGCTTTACTGGTTGAGTTAGTTTCTGAACATGGTGGGCGGTAAAAAATTGAGCGTGCTTATCCATGCACATCATTTTATACCCATTTACTGGTATAAAATGTACGTCGATAGTTCTTTTAAAACTTAAAATATTTTATTTAAGGAGAATATGTGTCATAAATTAATGTTTCACAGATGGAGTTCATTGTTGAACGTAATGGGATGAATATTGCACATGATGCAACTATCTTTACTGATGCACGTTATCCAACGATAAATCTTTTGAAACTTAACAGAATTATTTGAAAAATGAATATTTATCTCAATGTTATGAATGCCGAGGACGTTACTTAACGCAGCCTGATGCGTAGGCTGTAGTATTTCTTTATCCCTTTACGGATTTCAACGTATTTGTACAGGGAAAAGTTGAATTACAAGATTTCTGTTTTTACTTTCCCTGCAATAAATGGTAATGCATATGGGAAAGTATTGGAATCACGTCGAAAATCGTAAGAGTTATCGATGGATCTATACGTTTTGGGACCTCTAGAATACGAAAAATCTATTTTAAAGTGACGTCTGTATGTGTGTCTGTATGTGTGTCTGTATGTGTGTGTATGTGTGCAATGAATGCATCCACTTTAACTTAAAAACTAATCTACCAAATTTCATAAAATTACATAGGTAAGTAACTCGCGCGTTACCCTGGTGCTGATTAAATTTTAGTGCGATTCGGTTAAACAGAACCTGCCTTTTTTGAGAAATGGCCTGCAAAAATCGTCAAAATCTAAAATAAAAGACTACGTGTACTCAAATATATCAATTAAATGCTTATTTTATACGTAATTTTTAATGATGAAAGAATAAGATAAACTCCATTACTCTGGCCCTTCTCGAGATATTAGCTACGACACTTTTTAAAATAAAGTCCAGTTACCAACTGAAAACTAAAATTGAATTAAACGTGCAAATTCAGTGCAATTTAAAATAATTATGCGTGTCATTTTGTGTAACTAAACTTAATTTAATGCTTTATGTAATAAATGAAAAGAAAGTGAATATGAGTCTGCAAGGAAATTCATGCGCTGTCCGCATCGGATTTCTTTAAATACAGAAACCCACTTTGTTGTTTTATGAAATTGAAGTATCTCTCATTTTATATTGAGTCACATAAATGCCTAGTTGATTACTTTATCAGAAAACTTATATATTTTCATCTCAGAATAGCACGAACGTAATGTATATCTTTTGTCCCGTATTTTTCCCATTTAAGACATGTTTTGATTAATTTTAATTAAAAAGAATTTAGTTTTCCGTATCTGATAATCCCTAATGCTCAAATTCATTGTTCTCTTCATTCTGCCACAATTGAAGTGCAACAAAATGATTACTTCTGTAAAGTGACTACTTCTGCAAAGTGGCTACTCAACTAAGTGACTGCTCTACTAGTTCTAGAAGTGACACTGCTAATTCTACAAAGTGACTACTTCTTTCCAGTGATTACTTTACTTTTACAAAGTGAAAAGCTTCCTACTTTTGTATAGGATGCGATTTGGGTTTAGCTGTCTGACTGCGTGTTTCACTTGATGATAATGCTTCAAAAATTTAATCGAATTTTTGAAAGTTGATTAAACTTAATGTCTTACAGGTTGAGTTAGTTCACTGTTGAACGCGATCGTATAAAAGTTGGGTGTATTGATATTATCTGTCCATAACAACTCTAAAACTTTATCGATTCTTTTTAACTTATATAACGGAACTTTACTGAACTTTAGATATGTATTCTAAACGAATGGAAGAGAAGGACCGACATGATTAAACTTATTTTGAATTGGATGCGAATTACTCTTATCTGTCTGACTCCATGTTTCGTCTGATGATAATGCTTCAAAAATTTAATCGAATTTTTGAAATTTGATTAAACTTAATGTCTTACAGGTTGAATTCACTGTTGAACGCGATCGTATAAAAGTCAGGTGTATTGATATTTTCAGGTGTATTGATATTTTCAGGTGTATTGATGAGTGTAATGATGAATGTATTGCGTGGTCGGAAAAAAATGTCCCCCAACACTACTATACATTGACTGATGTAACTGGGATAAAAGCAAGTTTTTTTAATTTTTGGTTATTTCTTGTACCGAGGTATAGATAGCATCCGGTTGTGTAATTGGGCGGATTAAATTTGCGTGAGCTGTAAGGCAAAATCCGTTTTACTCTATTCTGCATGCTATGACGAAATGTAACTAACTCATCTTAAACGAATTTTCTTAAATTTTCAAATCTGGTGTAGATTAAACTCTCCCAGTCAACTTTCATGACTCAGTGAATTCCGATATATTGTGTAGAAAATTCTAAATTACAGATCATTTTTTTTTTCAATCACTCGAGAGGTATTTTTATTTTACTTCATGAAGTCAGAATTTTGAGTTGAATGGTTACCTAGTGTATTAGTTTGAATTTTATCGCAAAATATTACAAATAAGATGCATACTCGTTTAAAATTACACCGCATTCAATATTTTAAAGTTCCTTCTTATTTGACAACGTGGAACATTTTAAAATGGTGCCCAGTCGTTAAATATTCAAAAACCAGAAATATCTGACGTTTGGTTTTCTTAGAATCATAGCATGGTATTATTCAATTAATTAACGAGAAAGTAAGAAAGAAACGCATGTTTAGTTAATACAGTTGAGTCTATGTACACTTTTGCTATTTTGTTGATTTTTCTTAACATTGTAAACAAAAAGGCATATTCTATTCTTTAAAGTCGTACTAAATTCTAATCAGTACCAGAAAACGCATGAATTACTTAACTGTCATATCTCGTGGAATTTGATTGGTTAGTTTTTGAGCAAGAAAAGTGAGTCTTAAAACGAAAAGAAAATTACTTACTAAGGAAATAATTTTTCCCAAAATGTGGTATATACAGATAAATTACATTTAAGTTTGCGTTTTGCAACTCTAGTTTAAACATTTATCAGTTTTTGACAGAATTTTTATTAGTAATAAATAGAGGAACGATAACATTAATATAAAATATTTCAATAAGTTCCAGAATATACTTTTACATTTCTTTTTTTTTCTTCAACGTTTTAATCGAAATATAAATGTTTTCGAATCATTTGCAAATTGCAGTGGGTTTCCGCTGTAAGTAGTGAACAATACGTAAATCTTGTTAGTTATCCCCCCTCCCCCGTTGGCCTACAGCGCATAGTTCCCACCCTCATATGGTTGTGCATGCGATATGCAATGAGTTAAACATTATTTTTAATGAAATCTGTAAAATATATTAGCAAACAAATCTTTTCCGCTTATATTTTGTATTATCTGAAATTTTCAAGAAATTGTCTTCATAATTTTTTTACATATGATATTTACAGTATACAATTAACTTTTGAAATTCTATAGGTTATCTTCTTTTCGAATAAGTTCGAAGTTTGTTTGATCGGTACAATTTCACCTGTATGCCAAACTCGTAAAGATTCTTTCGAGATTAAAAATGCGATTGCTGTATAATCATAAAAGGTGTTTAGTATAATAGTATAAACTGCAAAACAAGACCTTGCTTCAGTACACTTCGCGAATATTGAAGTCAGTCGCGTAATTATATCCTAAACATAAACGATTTTTCATAAATTTTAAAATTTGTTGTAGTTTAAATTTTCTCAGCTACTCTCATAATTCTACAAATTACCATGCATGGTGCAGGAAAATTTTGAATATCAGAATCCTTTTTATTCAAACCCAGATAACAGAATTTTCATTTTATTTCGTAAAATAAGAAATTCCCTAATTTTATATTGAACAGCAGGATTCCCTAACGTATTAGTTTTGAATTTTGTCGTACAAAACTGCAAATGGAATGGATGTTCCATCCATTTAAACTAAATCAAATTTGAAATGTTAACGTTTCTTTTGGCATATCCGAGCATTATAAAATAGCGCCAATTCACCAAAAGTTTAAAAAACTGAAACATGGTATTATTCAATTGAATTAGTCAATTTAATAATTATAATGTATAAAACGCGCATTTAATTAACACATTTAAGTGTATGTAGCTTTCATATAATTTTTATACTTCATTTTGTACTTCATTTTTTTATTTTTGTACTTTCCATTTTTGTACTTCATTTTCATTTTTTCTACTTTATTTTGTACTTTTTTTTGTATTTCATATATTTTTTACTTCTTTACAACATTTCGAATGAAAATTGCAGTATTTATTCAAGCCACGCTTCTTGCCTTCGAAGTGAATAATGGTCACTAAATATGGCAACTATACACTTAATGAAAATCGTTGATAACTTTTCTGAACATCAAAAACTATTACAAATTGATGCATAAAAATGGTAACATTGTATAATTCTGCTAACATGTTAAATGAAAGAAAAAAATCTGATGTGGGCAGCATATGACTTTCACTGAAGATTTATATCCACGTTCTCTTTATTAACACTTTACAACAAAGTTGAAAAGTGTTTATGACATTGTTCATTCTGTCTGTCTGTCTGTCTGTCTGTCTGTCTGTCTGTCTGTCTGTCCGTTAGCACGATAACTGCCGTAAAAATGACTTAATCAAAATGAAATTTTAGTATGTTGTTCAGACGGTCTATAGGACCTATGGGAATATAAATGAATAATATCACCCAATTAGTTTTGGATTGAACCCGGGTTGAAAAAATGGAATACATTGAGCCCTATGGGACCTAATTTTCAAGCATTTTTTAAGCGGATTTAAAATTCACAAATTGCTTCGAAAATTTTAGGCAATATTCAAATTGTTCCATAAAATATATAAAAAAAAATTCAGCGAAATATATTCAGTTGTTTTTTAAATAAAAATTAAAATAATAATAACACCTCTTATATTAAGCGATCACGTGTCCATGATATGAAACGATCACATGACCCACTTCAAAATGATATATGGCATCCATCTTGTGTCAAAATCGTGATTTTTAAAGTTCTTTTTAATTCATATTGAGTGTTGTATCCGTCCTAAAATTACTCTATTTTTGCCTAAATTCTGTGCATCTACATACTGAAACAACGCAATGACAATATATTTCAGTTTAAATGCTCTTCCAAATTTGATTATTTCTACTATTAAGCCTATTTTTCACCTATGTAAAATGTAAACAGCAAAATATGTAGAATGAGTTGTATTAGAATCGCTGTAATTCTTTAACACAAAATCATTTAGTCCATGGAGTCTGCATGGCTGATATGAATTCATTGATTTTAGAAAGAGAAGGACGATATTTTTCGATGAAGTTACGCATTGAGTTTACTTACTTGCAGCTCAATGGTCTTAATTTTTAAATAAAATAAATTATTATAGTATTGTGATGAATGACATGAATGGGGGAATTATTTATGAATGAAATGTTGCTTTTATAGAGAGAGCCAGGCGTGTTATTTTTTTATGACGTCATTTGAATGGATTTCACTTGTTTTCGATGAAGTTTTCAAATATAATAAATTATCGTAATATTATGATAATTCTAAAATTATTACCGAGGAATGTATAACATTTAAGAGATGTTTAAACCAGGCAATTTATACTTTAATGCCGTCATTTGAATGAAGTTAATTTTTTTCGATGAAGGTTTAAGGTTTCAAATATAATAAATTAATGTAGTATTGTGATAAGTTTTAAAATATTACCGAGGAATGTATTGCATTTTAGACATGTTTAAATAAAATTGCATTGAAGTTGGAAAGTGTTTCATAATCAATGCTTTAAGCATGATTGATCTTTCTTGTTTTATTTAAATTTGATTCACTTTTAATTCAATTTTCGTTCTCATTTGTAATTGGACTTATTTTCAAAGGTGACGTAGAGAAAATACGAAACAACTAAAATATCTCGAGAACGGCTAGTCCTAGTGTAAAGGAGTTGGTTTTATTCTTTTCTTCGTTAAGAATTACGTATAAAACACGTATTTAATGGATATATTTAAGCATACGTATTTTTTATTTTAGATTTTGGGGATTTTTGAGAGTCATTTCGTAAAAAAGGCAGGTTGTTCTTTTCCGAATCGTACCAAAATCTAATCACACCAGATCATCCTACAAGTAAGTTATTAACCAAATTTTGTGAAATTTGGTCAATTAGTATTTTAGCGAGAGTGGATACATGAAATTTTTAATGGCCATTTCACCAAAAAAGGCGGTTTCTGTTTTCACGAATCCCACCAAAAACTAATTAGCACCAAGGTCTCACCCAAGTGACTTACATACCAAATTTTATGAAATTCGATCCATTAGTTTTTTAGTCAGAGTGGGTACATACATTGCCAAGACACAGAGACACACAGACACACACAGAGACATCACGCTAAAAATAGTTTTTTCGTATTCTAGAGGTCTTGAAACGTGTAGATCCGTCGAAAACTCGAGTTGCGATTTTCGGCATAATTCCAATACTTCCCCTATACATTCCCATGTTTTGCAGGGAAGTAAAAGCATATTAAATCGCGTTTTCGCACGTGACAAAATGACTTCATAGTTTTATTTTTTCGATAGGCAACGAAAATATATAAAATTTATGTTTTTATGACTTCCGAGAGAAAAAAAGTAGTTATAAACCCGGACCGTACTGCTCACCCGAAGTTTTAAAGCAGCATGATAAACGGTCGGAATGGAATATCAGCGATTTTCCAGTATTTCCTGTCAATACAATAGCAACAGACCTGCATTTATTCATATTTAGAAAGAACACTTGAAGAGAAATATTTTAATATACAGACAGTTTTGCAAAAGATAATTTAAAACGCTAACAAGTGCTCCCAATTAACAGAATTAAGAATCAGGAAGAGGAAATTGAAAATATTAAAGTGAATCTAAATGAAAAAAGATAGTTTATTCAAATGGGGACATGGAAAATAAAGATATAAAATAAATATTTAAAAGTATTGTTTCTACGCTCAAAGTAAAGATAGCAAATATTATAAATACAAATATAAAGGGAAATTTAGAAATGTATAAAAGAAGGGAAAATGAAGTGTTTGAATAGAAATAAAAATATAAAAAAACGTTGTTTTGAATGTATAAAAATTTATTAAAAAGGAAATAAGAAAATCATGAACAGGAAAAGAAATTAAGAAAATATAGAGCATGAACACATAAATTGAGAAAAATGTCAAAATTGAAACCACTTAGTGAAAAAACTAGAAAATATAAAAGAAAAATGGAAAAAAGAAATGATAGTGGAATTTAGAATAAATACAGAAAAGGGAAAAGATAAAAAAATATACTATAAAAAAGTACATAACTTGCAGTTTTGGGAACAGTACTAGTTTTATCGACCAATAAAATTGAAAGTCGTATTCGCTCATAAACAGATCATTTTATTTTATTAGAAATATCCCTGGCAATAAGAATATAGTTTTTGATTTTATAAATTGATTTTTTATTTTTGCAAACATTAGACTCTATCACTAATCATATTTGCACACATTAGACCTCTATCACTAATCAGATACATTGATTAGTGATTGAGGGTTTAATATATTAAGGTGGTATTTTTTAGTTAGGGGGCAGGAAAAAATAAAGTGGTCAACATCCCCATAACTATTATGTAAACATTTGGATGTAGATTTAAATTTAAAATAATACATATAATCTAAAAAGGGGCCATGGGCAGTAAGAAAGTTAACCAGATATTTGTTGGGAATTTGCAAATTAAGGTAAATAAAATTGAATTGAATTATTTGCAAATGGTAAATAATTCAAGATTCTGGTTATGTGGTTGGTTCTAAGAAAAATATAATTATTTAACTATTCCAGATTTTTATTACCAGATATAGTAGCAATTTTGGTGTGATGGTCAGCAGTTTCATTTCCAATATTATTTATGTGGGTCATGACCAAAGAGATATTAATTAGATTTTTCGAAAAGTGACGGATTCTTTAATGTTTTTAAGATAATTCGATTTATTTTTCAATGAATTGAAGGCCTGAACAGAAAAAAAGCTATCTTTAAAGAGATAAATTTTTAAATTGTTTTTGAAGCCTATTTAATAGCATAATCTGTTGCAGCAATTTCTGCTTAAAAAACTGCATTCCTATTCTCAAGTTCAAAAGTAAAAACCGTTTCTAGTATATATCTTATTTAAAGTTGCAAATAGCAAAACCTGTTTTATGATCAATTTTGGATCCAGCTGAAATAGAATATTGCATATAGAAAAGTTACTGAAATTGTACTTTAAAGTTAACTATGCGATTAGAATGGTAAGTACAGAAGAGGGGACTACTAAAACAAAAAAAATATTAAGATGTGGAAGGTCCGTATTTGAAAATGTATTATTTCTATGTTTCCAAAATATATTTTTTTATAAAGCAGGTCGAAGACTAAGTGAATTGGGAGGACGTCAGTGATATGAAAATAGAGAAATGCTTCATGTATTCTGAAAACCAGAGGATAATTTTAGAAGAAATACTCTCAAGGGGAAGATAAGTTTTCCAACCTGTCAAAGAGTAAAAATTATGTAAGTTTATTTTAAATCCCTTTATATCGACATTGCTAATCCAAAATTTTTGATTTTTTCCTTGGTCTCGAAGCTGAGACGGATCAAAACGCCGATTCTGGCTATAGTGGAAGTGATCGATAACTTTGGTAGATCACTTTCTCACTCACTCACTCAGTTCAGTTAATTGTTATTCTGATTTTGTAAGCCACCTGTTTTAGGTTCGAAAAAGTTTTTGGATGTGACTAGCATCTATGGTTGGGATAGTTCAGTCTGAAATCGGAACGTTAGAAAAATGTAAAAAAAAATGGATGCCGAACCTGATGATAGATATAAATGTAAAAAGAAATTATTTGTTTTATCGGATATATGGTACAGTTTATGAATATTTAAAAATAATATTAAAATTTTAATATTTTAATATTTTAAACTATTTTTCCATTGAAAAAAAACTACAACGTTTTTGTATGAACAAGGCCTTGCCCACTTTACTTACTTTCACTCAAAATATCTCCTAAACCGCAAAATATAGATAAAAATAGTCGGCTATAAAAATCTTCAATAGGAAATTCAGTTTCTAGATCAATAATTTATTTATACAAAGCTCTTATAATTTTTGAGGAATTGTCTTGTCAAATTGAAGAAGATTCCATTTTCTGTTTTTCTGGTTTGTAACGATTATATCTCAAAAACTAAAAATGCTAGTTATGAACTAAAAGAAGTAATTTTTGGCACAATTAGATTCCTAAAAGGATATATAATTAAAGTTTGGATCGAGCTCTCAGTTTTCGAAGTATAATTCTTATGATGTATAAATATAATAATGATGTAAAAGTATAATAGTTATTTTGTGTTAGTTTTGGAAAAGGCATTTCTAAATTCGATATTTTAATATTTCGAACTAATTTGAAAATTTTTCAAGATAAACTGCCCACACAAAAATGTGCTATTAGCACAAAAGCCTCCATTGAACTGGAGCCACTGACGACATTTTTAAGTATTTTCGAATGCTTTTAATGATTGATGCAACGGGATAAATATGGTTTGGGAATAACTTTTGATACCATTTATACATTGAACTCTTATATTTGAACCATTTATATTTGAACTTTTGATACCATTTGGGAATAACTTTTGATACCATTTGCGTTTTCATATCAGCATATACCAAATGTCATATTTTTCTTTTATTAATGAACGGAACGGGAACAGGATGCTTCTGTTGGGAATCTTTACTTAGCAGGAAAACTATACTTACGTTATAATTTAAAAATCGCAGAGAACGGAGACTGAGATCTGAACAAGATGGAATCTGAGAGCAAAAGAATTGCAGTGTGTGGCGTCCCACTCAGAGAAGCTTCCCTTGCCAGATGCCACGCGCTCGGCCTTGGTAAGGTACATAGAATTACCATATTGTTTTCGATGAGCCAGGCAAGACCAGTCACAAGTCAAGCAATTGTGTTTACTTCTTCAAATCTGTGCTTACTCTAGAAATCCACGACGCAGTTGGTGAATAATCATGGTATTTCTGCACACGAAGATAGGGCACTCAAGGTGACTTAAAATGCGTCATACCAGCAGGTGCTGATTTCTTGGGAAATATCACTGCGTAGGTGGAGGGGGAAATGAATAAATTAATTTCATAATTTTAATTTTTTGAACATTGATAAGCTGTTAAACTTGAATTAATATGACGTTAGAAATTTTACTTCAATACAAGTTGGTAAGGAGGGCACAATTTGCATATACAATGTGAACTGGTACCTCTAATATTCAAATGCATATAAGTAAGCCTGGTTGAATTATATTGCGTTCGAACATAAGTAATTCTAACTCGTATATCTTGAATTAGAATTTAATTAATAAAATTTATATTCACCTTTCTTGACTCTCATTCTTCATGTGGTAAGAAAACATCACTCAAATTAGACCTTTAATTGAAGCTCTGCGAGTACGAGTACAGATGCCTATTATGTTTATTAAACCATCGAGCGTAGTATGGCTATATTTTATAATTTATGACGAAACAGTTAAATTTCAGTATTTTTTTAATTTAATATTTTTTGTGGAATCGCTCGTCGATTGAATTTATTAAATTTGTATTATGCATTTATTAAAATTAGTATTCTTTTTGTTGTCGCTCAGTATAATGAGTAGATCTCTGGTATATACAATTCTATATAAGAGAAGCCCTTCTGCATATCTATTGTGACGCTTAATAATACATTTGGAAATAAATTTAGCGCCTTTTTTGAAAATATCCCCGGATAGGTAAATACCGCCGGATTGAAAAATATCACCAAATTGACGAAAAAGTTTGTCAAATGTGCGAAAATTCGATATCTTAGAAAATTAAGTTGACTTGAGACAGTACAACACCTAACATAAAATTTTTTCTTAGCCTTGTCGACAAATGTTAAGCAAATTAAATGGTATTCAATAAAGAAACATTTTATACTTGATTTGAACTTAATAGGTATATGCAAGAAGATCGCTCGCTGTAGTTCCGTGTTCGATCCTCGATGCAGAAAGGAATAATGACACTTGTCCCTGTGGCTGTTACAGTTACTGGGTTTCGATCAAAATTGAGCGGTTAAAAATAATAGCATGATTCGCCTCATATAGTGCACCGGGGCAACGCGGTTCATGATAAATTGGCTCACTCCTTAACCTCTCCGGCCACTCAAATTGCTGCTTGTGCCCTAGGGCGAGTCGGGTGGTGTGGGTTTTCGACTCCTTAACCTCTTTAAAGACGAATGATTGAATGATTAAGTACTTTCCTTAAAAAAAAACAATTATTGTTTTGGCAGCTGGATTTCAGTTTAGAATTCGATGGATTCGGTACTTTACGAACGGCCTAAAAGCATCAAGTATAAAATTTAATTTAAAAATTTTAATTTTTGGAGCATCAATCTGTGGATTGACAGCCATGCTAACTGATTTACCTCGTAATCAAGGATAATCGCATCAACAATCCTAACTCTCATGTATTTCATTTATAAAGAAAACATAAATTATAAATCGCCCCTTTAATACCTTCCACGTGGTCTGAAAACGTGTAGAAAAATTAAATTAAAATGGTAATATGTATTTTTGAAACATACTTCTATGACCTTCTAAATTTAAAACAACATTTGAAACTAAGTTTGATTACAAGCAATACCGTGTTTCATTTGGGATGGATCGGGAACCTTGTAGTTCCATATGTTATTGCGTCAAAAGTAGTGTTTTGCATAGTGCATGCGGTTTTGCATAGTGCATGCGGTTTTATCTTCCATAATATCTACGTGTTAATCGTAACTGTTGTGATACAATTAGCATCGATAGTGGGGTGCATATTATTATTTTTCCCAATCTGCTATATACCATCATCATTTCCAGGAATTACTTTTATTTTCTATGGGAAATAATACTAAGAAAATTTAAAAATGTATATAATTCGAATTCTGGGGGGGGGGGAGTATTTAATGTGCATTACTAAAGAATCTATATAATCCAGTTTTGTAAGTAAAATATCTACACATCAAATTTGATATCCATAGAAGCATTCGTGTTAACACCTGACGAACATCTTTTTCAAATGTGTTTGAAATGAATACAGGAGTTCTTAAGTTCTTAAAACTTGATTATCCGCAAAAGCTTCGGAATAAAAAAAAATTGTAAAAACAATATTTTTTCTAAACAATAGCATAAGAAAGTAAAAGAGTTAAAACAAAATTTAGTAAACCTAAATAACTGAAAGAAATCAAACTCAGATTATTTTTTAAGATCGGTGAGATTATGCTTGTAAAAAGAAAACACCAATCGTGATCCAGGTGTGAATAGAATTTACTTATTTCACAACCAATCCACGTCAACGCAGGAAAGTGGGACACACGTCTCCGTCGTATTTGCATTCAATTATTGAGCAAACGTCTAAAAATAAACCTCACCTGCTGCTAACCTTCAGAGGAGCACGAATTTTATAGTATAAAAAGTGACAGTATTTCATCGAAAAGAACATTGAGTTCGAAGTATCCCAACAGTGAATATGGGTTGGTCTACTCGAATTGCGATTCCTTTACTTGTCCTCGTGGCAGGAAATCTTATCCAGACTTGCACAGGGTCCTCACCCTTCGATTCTTCACAGACGGCGGAACAATTCATGTCCAATTTTAACGATGCAATTCAACAGTACAATGATGTATTCAGTCAGGGTGAAACTAGCGATATGCAAGAAATAACCGGAATGCTGATCAATAATATGCAAAGCATGGCCCAAACAGGTCACGGTTCAAAAGCGATAAATAATGCAATAACTATGGCATTCGCCTCCTCAATGGCAGAAATTGTATCTCAAGACGGTGGAGGAGGGAGTGGGAGCGCAAAGGCAAATGCGGTAGCATCCGCAATGAGTGATGCTTATATCCAAACGACTGGTTACGACAATCCAGGCTTTGTAAACGAAGTTAGAGGATTGATCAATATGTTTGCTCAGACTTCAAATGAGGTTTCATCATCTTCTCAATCCTACGGAGGAGGTTATGGTGGAGCTGGAGCTGGAGCTGCTGCAGCAGCAGCAGCATCGGCATCGGCTGCAGGATCAGGACGGGGAGGATACGGTTATGGTGGAGGATCTGGCTCTGGAGCAGGAGCTGGAGCAGCCGCAGCTGGCGCAGCAGGAGCTGGTTCAGGAGGATACGGTGGAGGATACGATGGAGGTGCAGGTGCCTCCGCTGCAGCAGCCGCAGCAGCAGCAGCCGCAGCAGCATCTGCAGCAGGATCAGGAAGCGGAGGCTATGGTTACGGTGGTGGATCAGGCTCTGGATCAGGATCTGCAGCAGCCGCAGCAGCAGCAGCAGCCGCAGCAGCTGCCTCAGGATCAGGAACCGGAGGTTACGGTTACGGTGGAGGATCAGGCTCTGGAGCAGGAGCTGGAGCAGGAGCTGGAGCAGCCGCAGCTGGCGAAGCAGGTGCTGGCTCAGGACGATACGGCGGAGGATACGATGGTGGTGCAGGTGCCGCAGCAGCAGCAGCAGCAGCAGCAGCAGCTGCAGCAGGATCAGGAAGCGGAGGCTACGGTTACGGTGGAGGATCAGGCTCAGGAGCTGGAGCAGGAGCTGGAGCAGCCGCAGCTGGCGCAGCAGGAGCTGGTTCAGGAGGATACGGTGGAGGATACGATGGAGGTGCAGGATCCGCCGCTGCAGCAGCAGCAGCAGCTGCAGCCGCAGCAGCATCTGCAGCAGGATCAGGAAGCGGAGGTTACGGTTACGGTGGAGGATCAGGCTCTGGATCAGGAGCTGCAGCAGCCGCAGCAGCAGCTGCAGCCGCAGCAGCTGCCTCAGGATCCGGAAGAAGAGGTTATGGTTACGGTGGAGGATCAGGCTCTGGAGCAGGAGCCGGAGCAGCCGCAGCTGGAGCAGCCGCAGCTGGCGCAGCAGGAGCTGGTTCAGGAGGATACGGCGGAGGATACGATGGAGGTGCAGGATCCGCCGCTGCAGCAGCAGCAGCAGCCGCAACAGCAGCTGCAGCAGGATCAGGAAGCGGAGGTTACGGTTACGGTGGAGGATCAGGCTCTGGATCAGGATCTGCAGCAGCAGCAGCAGCAGCTGCAGCCGCAGCAGCTGCCTCAGGATCCGGAAGAGGAGGTTATGGTTACGGTGGAGGATCAGGCTCTGGAGCAGGAGCCGGAGCAGCCGCAGCTAGCGCAGCAGGAGCTGGCGCAGCAGGAGCTGGTTCAGGAGGATATGGTGGCGGATACGATGGAGATGCAGGTGCCTCCGCTGCAGCAGCAGCAGCAGCAGCAGCAGCAGCTGCAGCTGCAGCAGGATCAGGAAGCGGAGGTTACGGTTACGGTGGAGGATCAGGCTCTGGAGCAGGAGCTGGAGCAGGAGCTGGAGCAGCCGCAGCTGGCGCAGCAGGAGCTGGCTCAGGAGGATACGGCGGAGGATACGATGGTGGTGCAGGTGCAGGTGCCGCCGCCGCAGCAGCAGCAGCAGCCGCTGTAGCTGCTGCAGCAGGATCAGGAAGCGGAGGCTACGGTTACGGTGGAGGATCAGGCTCAGGAGCAGGAGCTGGAGCAGGAGCTGGAGCAGGAGCTGGAGCAGCCGCAGCTGGCGCAGCAGGAGCTGGTTCAGGAGGATACGGTGGAGGATACGATGGAGGTGCAGGATCCGCCGCTGCAGCAGCAGCAGCTGCAGCCGCAGCAGCATCTGCAGCAGGATCAGGAAACGGAGGCTACGGTTACGGTGGAGGATCAGGCTCTGGATCAGGAGCTGCAGCAGCCGCAGCAGCAGCTGCAGCCGCAGCAGCTGCCTCAGGATCCGGAAGAGGAGGTTATGGTTACGGTGGAGGATCAGGATCTGGATCAGGAGCCGGAGCAGCCGCAGCTAGCGCAGCAGGAGCTGGCGCAGCAGGAGCTGGTTCAGGAGGATATGGTGGCGGATACGATGGAGGTGCAGGTGCCTCCGCTGCAGCCGCAGCGGCAGCAGCAGCTGCAGCTGCAGCAGGATCAGGAAGCGGAGGTTACGGTTACGGTGGAGGATCAGGCTCTGGATCAGGAGCTGCAGCAGCCGCAGCAGCAGCTGCCTCAGGATCCGGAAGAGGAGGTTATGGTTACGGTGGAGGATCAGGCTCTGGAGCTGGAGCCGGAGCAGCCGCAGCTAGCGCAGCAGGCGCTGGCGCAGCAGGAGCTGGTTCAGGAGGATACGGCGGAGGATACGATGGTGGGGCAGGTGCAGGTGCCGCCGCCGCAGCAGCAGCAGCAGCCGCAGCAGCTGCTGCAGCAGGATCAGGAAGCGGAGGCTACGGTTACGGTGGAGGATCAGGCTCAGGAGCAGGAGCTGGAGCAGCCGCTGCTGGCGCAGCAGGAGCTGGTTCAGGAGGATACGGTGGAGGATACGATGGAGGTGCAGGATCCGCCGCTGCAGCAGCAGCAGCTGCAGCCGCAGCAGCATCTGCAGCAGGATCAGGAAACGGAGGTTATGGTTACGGTGGAGGGTCAGGCTCTGGATCAGGAGCTGCAGCAGCCGCAGCAGCAGCTGCAGCCGCAGCAGCTGCCTCAGGATCCGGAAGAGGAGGTTATGGCTACGGTGGAGGATCAGGCTCTGGAGCTGGAGCCGGAGCAGCCACAGCTAGCGCAGCAGGAGCTGGCGCAGCAGGAGCTGGTTCAGGAGGATACGGCGGAGGATACGATGGTGGTGCAGGTGCAGGTGCCGCAGCAGCCGCAGCAGCAGCAGCCGCAGCAGCTGCTGCATCAGGATCAGGAAGCGGAGGATACGGTTACGGTGGAGGATCAGGCTCAGGGGCAGGAGCTGGAGCAGGAGCTGGAGCAGCCGCTGCTGGCGCAGCAGGAGCTGGTTCAGGAGGATACGGTGGAGGATACGATGGAGGTGCAGGATCCGCTGCAGCAGCAGCAGCTGCAGCCGCAGCAGCATCTGCAGCAGGATCAGGAAACGGAGGTTACGGTTACGGTGGTGGATCAGGCTCTGGATCAGGAGCTGCAGCAGCCGCAGCAGCAGCTGCAGCCGCAGCAGCTGCCTCAGGATCCGGAAGAGGAGGTTATGGTTACGGTGGAGGATCAGACTCTGGAGCTGGAGCCGGAGCAGCCGCAGCTAGCGCAGCAGGTTCTGGCGCAGCAGGAGCTGGTTCAGCAGGATATGGTGGCGGATACGATGGAGGTGCAGGTGCCTCCGCTGCAGCCGCAGCGGCAGCAGCAGCAGCAGCTGCAGCAGGATCAGGAAGCAGAGGTTACAGTTACGGTGGAGGATCAGGCTCTGGAGCAGGAGCTGGAGCAGGAGCTGGAGCAGCCGCAGCTGGCGCAGCAGGAGCTGGCTCAGGAGGATACGGTGGAGGATACGATGGAGGTGCAGGATCCGCCGCTGCAGCAGCAGCAGCTGCAGCCGCAGCAGCATCTGCAGCAGGATCAGGAAACGGAGGTTACGGTTACGGTGGAGGATCAGGCTCTGGATCAGGAGCTGCAGCAGCCGCAGCAGCAGCTGCAGCCGCAGCAGCTGCTTCAGGATCCGGAAGAGGAGGTTATGGTTACGGTGGAGGATCAGGCTCTGGAACTGGAGCCGGAGCAGCCGCAGCTAGCGCAGCAGGATCTGGCGCAGCAGGAGCTGGTTCAGGAGGATACGGCGGAGGATACGATGGTGGTGCAGGTGCAGGTGCCGCCGCCGCAGCAGCAGCAGCAGCCGCAGCAGCTGCTGCAGCAGGATCAGGAAGCGGAGGCTACGGTTACGGTGGAGGATCAGGCTCAGGAGCAGGATCTGGAGCAGGAGCTGGAGCAGCCGCAGCTGGCGCAGCAGGAGCTGGTTCAGGAGGATACGGTGGAGGATACGATGGAGGTGCAGGATCCGCCGCTGCAGCAGCAGCAGCTGCAGCCGCAGCAGCATCTGCAGCAGGATCAGGAAACGGAGGTTACGGTTACGGTGGAGGATCAGGCTCTGGATCAGGAGCTGCAGCAGCCGCAGCAGCAGCTGCAGCCGCAGCAGCTGCTTCAGGATCCGGAAGAGGAGGTTATGGTTACGGTGGAGGATCAGGCTCTGGAACTGGAGCCGGAGCAGCCGCAGCTAGCGCAGCAGGATCTGGCGCAGCAGGAGCTGGTTCAGGAGGATACGGCGGAGGATACGATGGTGGTGCAGGTGCAGGTGCCGCCGCAGCAGCAGCAGCAGCAGCCGCAGCAGCTGCTGCATCAGGATCAGGAAGCGGAGGCTACGGTTACGGTGGAGGATCAGGCTCAGGGGCAGGAGCTGGAGCAGGAGCTGGAGCAGCCGCAGCTGGCGCAGCAGGAGCTGGTTCAGGAGGATACGGTGGAGGATACGATGGAGGTGCAGGATCCGCCGCTGCAGCAGCAGCAGCTGCAGCCGCAGCAGCATCTGCAGCAGGATCAGGAAACGGAGGTTACGGTTACGGTGGAGGATCAGGATCTGGATCAGGAGCTGCAGCAGCCGCAGCAGCTGCCTCAGGATCCAGAAGAGGAGGTTATGGTTACGGAGGAGGATCAGGCTCTGGAGCTGGAGCCGGAGCAGCCGCAGCTGGAGCAGCCGCAGCTGGAGCAGCCGCAGCTGGAGCAGCCGCAGCTGGCGCAGCAGGAGCTGATTCAGGAGGATACGGTGGAGGATACGATGGAGGTGCAGGATCCGCCGCTGCAGCAGCAGCAGCAGCCGCAGCAGCATCTGCAGCAGGATCAGGAAGCGGAGGTTACGGTTACGGTGGAGGATCAGGCTCTGGATCAGGAGCTGCAGCAGCCGCAGCAGCAGCTGCAGCCGCAGCAGCTGCTTCAGGATCCGGAAGAGGAGGTTATGGTTACGGTGGAGGATCAGGCTCTGGATCAGGAGCTGCAGCAGCCGCAGCAGCAGCTGCAGCCGCAGCAGCTGCCTCAGGATCCGGAAGAGGAGGTTATGGTTACGGTGGAGGATCAGGCTCTGGAGCAGGAGCTGGAGCAGGAGCTGGAGCAGCCGCAGCTGGCGCAGCAGGAGCTGGCTCAGGAGGATACGGCGGAGGATACGATGGTGGTGCAGGTGCAGGTGCCGCCGCCGCAGCAGCAGCAGCAGCCGCAGCAGCTGCTGCAGCAGGATCAGGAAGCGGAGGCTACGGTTACGGTGGAGGATCAGGCTCAGGAGCAGGAGCTGGAGCAGCAGCTGGAGCAGCCGCAGCTGGCGCAGCAGGAGCTGGTTCAGGAGGATACGGTGGACGATACGATGGAGGTGCAGGATCCGCCGCTGCAGCAGCAGCAGCTGCAGCCGCAGCAGCATCTGTAGCAGGATCAGGAAACGGAGGTTACGGTTACGGTGGAGGATCAGGCTCTGGATCAGGAGCTGCAGCAGCCGCAGCAGCAGCTGCAGCCGCAGCAGCTGCCTCAGGATCCGGAAGAGGAGGTTATGGTTACGGTGGAGGATCAGGCTCTGGAGCAGGAGCTGGAGCAGGAGCTGGAGCAGCCGCAGCTGGCGCAGCAGGAGCTGGCTCAGGAGGATACGGCGGAGGATACGATGGTGGTGCAGGTGCAGGTGCCGCCGCCGCAGCAGCAGCAGCAGCCGCAGCAGCTGCTGCAGCAGGATCAGGAAGCGGAGGCTACGGTTACGGTGGAGGATCAGGCTCAGGAGAAGGAGCTGGAGCAGCAGCTGGAGCAGCCGTAGCTGGCGCAGCAGGAGCTGGTTCAGGAGGATACGGTGGAGGATACGATGGAGGTGCAGGATCCGCCGCTGCAGCAGCAGCAGCTGCAGCCGCAGCAGCATCTGCAGCAGGATCAGGAAACGGAGGTTACGGTTACGGTGGAGGATCAGGCTCTGGATCAGGAGCTGCAGCAGCCGCAGCAGCAGCTGCAGCCGCAGCAGCTGCCTCGGGATCTGGAAGAGGAGGTTATGGTTACGGTGGAGGATCAGGCTCTGGATCAGGAGCTGCAGCAGCCGCAGCAGCAGCTGCAGCCGCAGCAGCTGCCTCAGGATCCGGAAGAGGAGGTTATGGTTACGGTGGAGGATCAGGCTCTGGAGCTGGAGCCGGAGGAGCCGCAGCTAGCGCAGCAGGAGCTGGCGCAGCAGGCGCTGGTTCAGGAGGATATGGTGGCGGATACGATGGAGGTGCAGGTGCCTCCGCTGCAGCAGCAGCAGCAGCAGCAGCAGCAGCAGCTGCTGCAGCAGGATCAGGAAGCGGAGGTTACGCTTACGGTGGAGGATCAGGCTCAGGAGCAGGAGCTGGAGCAGGAGCTGGAGCAGCCGCAGCTGGCGCAGCAGGAGCTGGTTCAGGAGGATACGGTGGAGGATACGATGGAGGTGCAGGATCCGCCGCTGCAGCAGCTGCAGCTGCAGCCGCAGCAGCATCTGCAGCAGGCTCAGGAAACGGAGGTTACGGTTACGGTGGAGGATCAGGCTCTGGATCAGGAGCTGCAGCAGCCGCAGCAGCAGCTGCAGCCGCAGCAGCTGCCTCAGGATCCGGAAGAGGAGGTTATGGTTACGGTGGAGGATCAGGCTCTGGAGCTGGAGCCGGAGCAGCCGCAGCTAGCGCAGCAGGAGCTGGTTCAGGAGGATATGGTGGCGGTTACGATGGAGGTGCAGGTGCCTCCGCTGCAGCTGCAGCGGCAGCAGCAGCAGCAGCAGCAGCAGGATCAGGAAGCGGAGGTTACGGTTACGGTGGAGGATCAGGCTCTGGAGCAGGAGCTGGAGCAGGAGCTGGAGCAGCCGCAGCTGGCGCAGCAGGAGCTGGCTCAGGAGGATACGGTGGAGGATACGATGGTGGTGCAGGTGCAGGTGCCGCCGCAGCAGCAGCAGCAGCAGCCGCAGCAGCTGCTGCAGCAGGATCAGGAAGCGGAGGCTACGGTTACGGTGGAGGATCAGGCTCAGGAGCAGGATCTGGAGCAGGAGCCGGAGCAGCCGCAGCTGGAGCAGCCGCAGCTGGCGCAGCAGGAGCTGGTTCAGGAGGATACGGTGGAGGATACGATGGAGATGCAGGATCCGCTGCTGCAGCAGCAGCAGCCGCCGCAGCAGCATCTGCAGCAGGATCAGGAAGCGGAGGTTACGGTTACGGTAGAGGATCAGGCTCTGGATCAGGAGCTGCAGCAGCCGCAGCAGCAGCCGCAGCAGCAGCCGCAGCAGCTGCCTCAGGATCCGGAAGAGGAGGTTATGGTTACGGTGGAGGATCAGGCTCTGGATCAGGAGCTGCAGCAGCCGCAGCAGCAGCTGCAGCCGCAGCAGCTGCCTCAGGATCCGGAAGAGGAGGTTATGGTTACGGTGGAGGATCAGGCTCTGGAGCTGGAGCCGGAGCAGCCGCAGCTAGCGCAGCAGGAGCTGGCGCAGCAGGAGCTGGTTCAGGAGGATATGGTGGCGGATACGATGGAGGTGCAGGTGCCTCCGCTGCAGCAGCAGCAGCAGCAGCAGCAGCTGCAGCAGGATCAGGAAGCGGAGGTTACGGTTACGGTGGAGGATCAGGCTCAGGAGCAGGATCTGGAGCAGGAGCTGGAGCAGCCGCAGCTGGCGCAGCAGGAGCTGGTTCAGGAGGATACGGTGGAGGATACGATGGAGGTGCAGGATCCGCCGCTGCAGCAGCAGCAGCTGCAGCCGCAGCAGCATCTGCAGCAGGCTCAGGAAACGGAGGTTACGGTTACGGTGGAGGATCAGGCTCTGGATCAGGAGCTGCAGCAGCCGCAGCAGCAGCTGCAGCCGCAACAGCTGCCTCAGGATCCGGAAGAGGAGGTTATGGTTACGGTGGAGGATCAGGCTCTGGATCAGGAGCTGCAGCAGCCGCAGCAGCAGCTGCAGCCGCAGCCTCAGGATCCGGAAGAGGAGGTTATGGTTACGGTGGAGGATCAGGCTCTGGAGCTGGAGCCGGAGCAGCCGCAGCTAGCGCAGCAGGAGCTGGCGCAGCAGGAGCTGGTTCAGGAGGATATGGTGGCGGATACGATGGAGGTGCAGGTGCCTCCGCTGCAGCCGCAGCGGCTGCAGCAGCAGCAGCAGCAGCAACAGGATCAGTAAGCGGAAGTTACGGTTACGGTGGAGGATCAGGCTCTGGAGCAGGAGCTGGAGCAGCCGCAGCTGGCGCAGCAGGAGCTGGCTCAGGAGGATACGGTGGAGGATACTATGGTGGTGCGGGTTCAGGTGCCGCCGCCGCAGCAGCAGCAGCAGCCGCAGCAGCTGCTGCAGCAGGATCAGGAAGCGGAGGCTACGGTTACGGTGGAGGATCAGGCTCAGGAGCAGGAGCTGGAGCAGGAGCTGGAGCAGCGGCAGCTGGCGCAGCAGGAGCTGGTTTAGGAGGATACGGTGGAGGATACGATGGAGGTGCAGGATCCGCCGCTGCAGCAGCAGCAGCTGCAGCCGCAGCAGCATCTGCAGCAGGATCAGGAAGCGGAGGTTACGGTTATGGTGGAGGATCAGGCTCTGGATCAGGAGCTGCAGCAGCCGCAGCAGCAGCTGCAGCCGCAGCAGCTGCCTCAGGATCCGGAAGAGGAGGTTATGGTTACGGTGGAGGATCAGGCTCTGGAGCTGGAGCCGGAGCAGCCGCAGCTGGAGCAGCCGCAGCTGGAGCAGCAGGAGCTGGTTCAGGAGGACACGGTGGAGGATACGATGGAGGTGCAGGATCCGCCGCTGCAGCAGCAGCAGCTGCAGCCGCAGCAGCATCTGCAGCAGGCTCAGGAAACGGAGGTTACGGTTACGGTGGAGGATCAGGCTCTGGATCAGGAGCTGCAGCAGCCGCAGCAGCAGCTGCAGCCGCAGCAGCTGCCTCAGGATCCGGAAGAGGAGGTTATGGTTACGGTGGAGGATCAGGCTCTGGATCAGGAGCTGCAGCAGCCGCAGCAGCAGCTGCAGCTGCAGCAGCTGCCTCAGGATCCGGAAGAGGAGGTTATGATTACGGTGGAGGATCAGGCTCTGGAGCTGGAGCCGGAGCAGCCGCAGCTAGCGCAGCAGGAGCTGGCGCAGCAGGAGCTGGTTCAGGAGGATATGGTGGCGGATACGATGGAGGTGCAGGTGCCTCCGCTGCAGCCGCAGCGGCAGCAGCAGCAGCAGCAGCAGCAGCAGGATCAGGAAGCGGAGGTTACGGTTACGGTGGAGGATCAGGCTCTGGAGCAGGAGCTGGAGCAGGAGCTGGAGCAGCCGCAGCTGGCGCAGCAGGAGCTGGCTCAGGAGGATACGGTGGAGGATACGATGGTGGTGCAGGTGCCGCCGCAGCAGCAGCAGCAGCAGCCGCAGCAGCTGCTGCAGCAGGATCAGGAAGCGGAGGCTACGGTTACGGTGGAGGATCAGGCTCAGGAGCAGGAGCTGGAGCAGGAGCTGGAGCAGCGGCAGCTGGCGCAGCAGGAGCTGGTTCAGGAGGATACGGTGGAGGATACGATGGAGGTGCAGCATCCGCCGCTGCAGCAGCAGCAGCTGCAGCCGCAGCAGCATCTGCAGCAGGATCAGGAAACGGAGGTTACGGTTATGGTGGAGGATCAGGCTCTGGATCAGGAGCTGCAGCAGTCGCAGCAGCAGCTGCAGCCGCAGCAGCTGCCTCAGGATCCGGAAGAGGAGGTTATGGTTACGGTGGAGGATCAGGCTCTGGAGCTGGAGCCGGAGCAGCCGCAGCTGGAGCAGCCGCAGCTGGAGCAGCAGGAGCTGGTTCAGGAGGACACGGTGGAGGATACGATGGAGGTGCAGGATCCGCCGCTGCAGCAGCAGCAGCTGCAGCCGCAGCAGCATCTGCAGCAGGCTCAGGAAACGGAGGTTACGGTTACGGTGGAGGATCAGGCTCTGGATCAGGAGCTGCAGCAGCCGCAGCAGCAGCTGCAGCCGCAGCAGCTGCCTCAGGATCCGGAAGAGGAGGTTATGGTTACGGTGGAGGATCAGGCTCTGGATCAGGAGCTGCAGCAGCCGCAGCAGCAGCTGCAGCTGCAGCAGCTGCCTCAGGATCCGGAAGAGGAGGTTATGATTACGGTGGAGGATCAGGCTCTGGAGCTGGAGCCGGAGCAGCCGCAGCTAGCGCAGCAGGAGCTGGCGCAGCAGGAGCTGGTTCAGGAGGATATGGTGGCGGATACGATGGAGGTGCAGGTGCCTCCGCTGCAGCCGCAGCGGCAGCAGCAGCAGCAGCAGCAGCAGCAGGATCAGGAAGCGGAGGTTACGGTTACGGTGGAGGATCAGGCTCTGGAGCAGGAGCTGGAGCAGGAGCTGGAGCAGCCGCAGCTGGCGCAGCAGGAGCTGGCTCAGGAGGATACGGTGGAGGATACGATGGTGGTGCAGGTGCCGCCGCAGCAGCAGCAGCAGCAGCCGCAGCAGCTGCTGCAGCAGGATCAGGAAGCGGAGGCTACGGTTACGGTGGAGGATCAGGCTCAGGAGCAGGAGCTGGAGCAGGAGCTGGAGCAGCGGCAGCTGGCGCAGCAGGAGCTGGTTCAGGAGGATACGGTGGAGGATACGATGGAGGTGCAGCATCCGCCGCTGCAGCAGCAGCAGCTGCAGCCGCAGCAGCATCTGCAGCAGGATCAGGAAACGGAGGTTACGGTTATGGTGGAGGATCAGGCTCTGGATCAGGAGCTGCAGCAGTCGCAGCAGCAGCTGCAGCCGCAGCAGCTGCCTCAGGATCCGGAAGAGGAGGTTATGGTTACGGTGGAGGATCAGGCTCTGGAGCTGGAGCCGGAGCAGCCGCAGCTGGAGCAGCCGCAGCTGGCGCAGCAGGAGCTGGTTCAGGAGGATACGGTGGAGGATACGATGGAGGTGCAGGATCCGCCGCTGCAGCAGCAGCAGCAGCCGCAGCAGCAGCATCTGCAGCAGGATCAGGAAGCGGAGGTTACGGTTACGGTGGAGGATCAGGCTCTGGATCAGGAGCTGCAGCAGCCGCAGCAGCAGCTGCAGCCGCAGCAGCTGCCTCAGGATCCGGAAGAGGAGGTTATAGTTACGGTGGAGGATCAGGCTCTGGAGCTGGAGCCGGAGCAGCCGCAGCTAGCGCAGCAGGAGCTGGCGCAGCAGGGGCTGGTTCAGGAGGATATGGTGGCGGATACGATGGAGGTGCAGGTGCCTCCGCTGCAGCCGCAGCGGCAGCTGCAGCAGCAGCAGCAGCAGGATCAGGAAGCGGAGGTTACGGTTACGGTGGAGGATCAGGCTCAGGAGCAGGAGCTGGAGCAGGAGCTGGAGCAGCCGCAGCTGGCGCAGCAGGAGCTGGCTCAGGAGGATACGGTGGAGGATACGATGGTGGTGCAGGTTCAGGTGCCGCCGCAGCAGCAGCAGCAGCAGCCGCAGCAGCTGCTGCAGCAGGATCAGGAAGCGGAGGCTACGGTTACGGTGGAGGATCAGGCTCAGGAGCAGGAGCTGGAGCAGGAGCTGGAGCAGCCGCAGCTGGCGCAGCAGGAGCTGGTTCAGGAGGATACGGTGGAGGATACGATGGAGGTGCAGGATCCGCCGCTGCAGCAGCAGCAGCTGCAGCCGCAGCAGCATCTGCAGCAGGATCAGGAAGCGGAGGTTACGGTTATGGTGGAGGATCAGGCTCTGGATCAGGAGCTGCAGCAGCCGCAGCAGCAGCTGCAGCCGCAGCAGCTGCCTCAGGATCCGGAAGAGGAGGTTATGGTTACGGTGGAGGATCAGGCTCTGGAGCTGGAGCCGGAGCAGCCGCAGCTGGAGCAGCCGCAGCTGGCGCAGCAGGAGCTGGTTCAGGAGGATACGGTGGAGGATACGATGGAGATGCAGGATCCGCCGCTGCAGCAGCAGCAGCAGCCGCAGCAGCAGCATCTGCAGCAGGATCAGGAAGCGGAGGTTACGGTTACGGTGGAGGATCAGGCTCTGGATCAGGAGCTGCAGCAGCCGCAGCAGCAGCTGCAGCCGCAGCAGCTGCCTCAGGATCCGGAAGAGGAGGTTATGGTTACGGTGGAGGATCAGGCTCTGGAGCTGGAGCCGGAGCAGCCGCAGCTAGCGCAGCAGGAGCTGGTTCAGGAGGATATGGTGGCGGATACGATGGAGGTGCAGGTGCCTCCGCTGCTGCAGCAGCAGCAGCAGCAGCTGCAGCTGCAGCAGGATCAGGAAGCGGAGGCTACGGTTACGGTGGAGGATCAGGCTCAGGAGCAGGAGCAGGAGCCGCCGCAGCTGGCGCAGCCGGTGCTGGTTCAGGAAGTTACGGTGGAGGATACTATGGAGGTGGAGGTTCCGCTGCTGCAGCAGCAGCAGCAGCATCTGCAGCTGGATCAGGATCTAGTCAGTCCAATTCTAATATTGATACTAATACCGTTTATAATTCAGTTAATAGATTGTCCTCGACAGATTCTTCGTCGAGAGTGTCCAATGCTGTGTCCACTTTAGTGTCCGATGGCAGTGCTAATATTGGAGCTCTCTCCAACATTATCGCAAATCTACAATCTTCAATTTCTGCTTCCATCCCTGGTCTTTCTGGTTGTGAAGTACTGGTCCAAGTTTTGTTAGAAGTTATATCTGCGCTCATTCAGATTTTGAGTTCTGCAAGTATTGGCCAGATTAATCTGAATGCTTCTAGTGACTATTCTAATTTAGTTGGTCAAATAATTTCAACTGTCTATTGATATGTTATAATGGCTGTTAGTAAAACTTCTGCTTTATTGGTCTTTACTTTTGTAATACAGTTTCTTATAATATATGCCAATAAATTGTTTACATAAATACATATTTTCATTTTTATATTTTACATATATTTTACTTATTAATTTATTACCCAGGCCGTCCAGCTTACCCAAAGGTTATATGGGCAGTTACATGAGACTGTCGGGAAAACACATAAATAACAGTAATCAAACGTACAGAAACGTGGAAATACATTACAGGCGGAAAACAACACATAGGAAAACATACAAAGAAAAAACGCTTTGAACACATTTGGGATTGATATAAAATGTGAGGTTAATTCAAATAATTTGAAATCCCCATTGGAAGGGAAAATCGTTTTAAGTAAAAAAAGCAGAAATCTTTAAAACTCCTCTTAAATAATAACTTACAATCAAATTAGAGAGACCGAAATACTATTAAATTCAATAAATAAACATGAAATATAACAATAGAAAAATTGACAGAAACTGCCTAAAACCAGAAAAAAATACGCTCATTTCGTAATTGCGAATTTGATCATGATCAATCCTCCATCAAAGATATCAAATAATTTCAGACAGGTGTATTTAGATAGGGGGAAATGTCACATAAAATTTGGAACAGTGTAAGATTTTATTGACCATATAGTTTAAATTCCGTTCCATTCAGAAAATATACTTTATGTAATATTTTTGTATTCTGAAGACTAACAATTTACCAGTAGTCTTTTATATATGAGAAATGCATTTCTCTCAATCTGTCTGTAACATTTGATGATAAATGTGGCAAACTTTGAGTCAAATATAGGGAAATATCGCCAAGCTGTCGATATTTTGCCCCAGAGTGAGAAAAATACAGTTAAAAATGCAAAAATGACGCTAAATTAACGAAAATGACGCCAATTAAATGAATTAACTATTATTAATATACAGTGTGATTATAAAAAGGATTGCCGCTAAATGAGCCCCTAATGATCATACCGTTTAAGGAAACGGAAAGAAATTTTGGATACAGGTATTTTTAAGGTATCCGGTCAAGAATGATGGGAAAAAACAACAGTCCTGCTCTCACAGTTAGGGTAACTGTAACACAATTTCGAAATTTTCAAATGGCAACACATTTTTTTTTTCTTGCGGGGGGGGGGGGGATCTTCAGAGTGAAAAACCATAAATGGCAAAATTGTGTCACTGTAACCCTAACTGTGAGAGCAGGACTGTTGTTTTTTACAAACAATTCTTGAGCGCATACCTTAAAATACCTGCATCCACAATTTCTTTCAGTTTCCTTGAACGGTATGATCGTTAGGGGTTCATATATCGGCAAAGTTTTTTTTATAATCACCCTGTATATCTGACTATATTGATTATTACGGATGCTATCAATACTGATAATTGCCCAATTTAGGGTTGCGTGAAATATAAGTTAATTGGGTATTTTGAGATAATTTTACAGGTTATCAACCGTAAAAGCTCCAAATGTACAATTTTACGTTAAAAACATTGTGCCGAAGATTTCAATCATCATCATTTTACTGTGAAAGAAGTAAATTCATTGCATTGTATAGAGAAGGTCATGCGTTGCCCACATCAGATTTTTTTTTAATTTTTTTTAATCATTATCCTCATTATTGCTCTTAATTGTTTGTGCAGATTTTTTTTTATATTTGCAGATTTTTATTTCCATTTTTAATATATAACAGATCATAACGTTTGTCATTTATTCCTTTAGTAATTTATAATATTTCGTAGCTCCATTACTCATACTATTTTTATACACATCATTCTTTCTTTACAAAATTTGTTTCTACTCATCCGCAGGTTTATTTTTATCCTATGCATAATTATTTACAACATTATTTTTGTCAGACATAATACCTTTACAAGTTAAACTAGTTTTATAAGAACTATTTTCCTCATTTATAGTAAATTTTTTTTATTCTTTTTCTAACTCATCATTGCTACTGTATATTTACTTACCTATTATGACATTTTATATTGGGTTTCTGAATTTTAGGATCATTATGTGTTTGAAAGTTTTCATTCCCAATCTTTTCCATCTGGACACCCTTATTTTGCACTTTAAATTCTGTATCCCAATTTATATCATATATTTTAACTGTATGCATTATTGGATTAACTGTAGAATTTAGTTTCCCAACCCAACCATTATATCTTGAGCAGCGACATAGAAACATTAACATATAAATTAACTTTAATACAGATAGAAAATTCAATATTTTGTTTGTAGAGTCATCTGTCTTTTAATATTACTTAATGTTTACCTTCGACTCAAGTTTTAGTTTATGAAAAACTCATCCAATAAAGAAATTATTCGACCACAGTTCAAAACAGTTTTTACTCGAAGTCCGGCTGAAGTTTACCTCCACCAAGAGAAGGAACACACCGTCCAGAAAATTTAAACATATTTCCCTATGGCCCCCACAGGCTTCCGGTCTAAATTGGGTGGCACTTCCCGGCCGTCCAAACAGTTTCCTTACACCTTTCTGGTAGGTCAGACGGTCTAGGTCTCAACAACAACAACAACATCTTCCCCAACGAGAGCACGATGTCTCTCCTGCTCATCGTTCTGATAACATTTTTGTTTAATTTTGCTGTAATTTTCATTATAATTTGCTTTTTCTCTTTATTATCTCATACATATGTATATTTATTTGCATAATGTTTCTCCTCGCGATGTATATCCCGGTAATCGGTTTGGATGTTTTGCCAATTTTTTCTAAAATCATTCCTATTATTAGCTTGGAACTTTAGTCGCCTCATCATATAATCATTTTTCCAAAGCCCTTCCTTTAGCTTAAAAAATCTGATGTGGGCAGCACATGACTTTCCCTGCAGACTTATATTAACGTTCTCTTTATTTTAATTACATTTAATTCACTTTTAATTCAATTTTCGTTCTCATTTGATAACTGGACATCTTTTCAAAGGTGGCTTAGAGAAAATACAAAAAACTAAAATATCTCGAGAACGGCTAGTCCTAGTGTAATGGGGTTGGTCTTATTCTTTTCTTCGTTAAAAATTACGTATTAAACGAGCATTTTATAGATATACTAGCAGCATACCTGTTCTTCGTACGGAGTATATAATATAAAGAAACTTGAAATTCATAATCAGGCCCAAATTCTTATAGTATACTAAATGACATGTTTAATCAAAATATTCTGTTAAAATATTTAATATAATGCTCCTAAAAAGAAGTTTAAGAATCTCTGTTCTCGCTATATAAAATTATCTTCATGGACATATCTGAAGAATAAAACATCTTGGACCCCTTATGTAAGCAAATATGAAAAAAAATATGGAATTGAATCAATATATGCAAAATAAAAGCGTTAAAATTGTATGGGACCCGTACTAATTATATACGCGAATATTAGAAAATATAACCTGTATTAGTAGATTACATGTGTAAATTGAAAATACCAATAAACCCGTAATCTTTAAATCTGAAGACAGTCATTTATTCCAATATATGTCAAAAAATTAAAGTGCTAAAATTTTATGGGAAGATATACACGTACTACTTATAATGTCCGATTATTAGTAGAAGATTACCCGTTTTGCAATATGAGTCACAAATGTTTTTTGGTAAAATACAACAGACGACGTAATAAATTGAATATATAATTAATCCCCTTAATCTTCATACCAGAAGACTGTACTTGATTCCAATATATATGCCAATATATGTCAAAATATATGCCAATATACCTGTACTACTTATATTCTCGTAGGTTAGAAGATATACCCGTGCATTCCTAGAAGATTACTCGTACAACGTACAATATGCGTGTGTCAGCAATTTTTGCCGCAATAAAACAATGGTGTAATAACTTAAAAATATCAATAATTCCGCAAAATATCAATAATAATAATGTTTAAACCTGAAGAGTATAATAGATATTATTCAGTCCAAAATGAAATGGCAATGAAATTTATTTTATATACATATCTTCATTATTCAAATCGGAAAGGATTTAATAAAAATCGTCTGCCGCATAAACACATTGGATTTAAATCCGTTGCTAAGCGACATGATATCATTTGCTTCAAATAAATTGGTAGAAAAAATATCGTCTAAATAGTTATATTTCTATGGAACATTTGGCGACAGTTTCGTCAAATTAGCGACATTTTAAAAAATCGCCAAATTTATCGCCAAGTGGGACTGTAGAACTGACAGTTCCACTTTGCGACAAATTGACGAAATATCATCACAATACTATCCCCTAACAAAAAACAATTAATATCATTTATGTACGCAATTTTATCAATTTCAAGATATTTTTATAGATTTAAAAATATTTTTATCAATTTGGTGACATTTTAAAAATTCGCTAAATGTATTACTAAGTAGGATGGTTGGTCTGACAGATAAATGCTAACCAAACATCATTTCAGTACTCTCTTCTAACAAAAAAAAAAAAATTTCATTGATATGTAGAAGACCCAAGCCACACGACCAACCCGAAGGTTTATGGCAGCTGTTTGTGTTGTTGTTGTTGAGACCCAGACCGTCCGACCTACCAGAAAGGTGTAAGGTAACTGTATGGACGGCCGGGAAGTGCCACCCAATTTAGACCGGAACCCAGTGGGGGAGGCATCCACAGGGACCGTACCCTCCTTCCCCTACCACCAACCTCTCGGAAGGTCTTACGGACCCACATGTTTAACGTGATCGTACTCCGCATGAACACGGCGGCATTTGTGGTAGCGTGCAAATCTAGCGCGCAAACCACGGGGATACCGCACCCGAGATGGCCAACAGCACGCGGTGTTCCGAGGTGGTCACCCACCAAGTACTAACCGCGCCCGAGGCTGCTTGACTTCGGTGATCTAACGAGAACCGGTGTTTTCAGCACGGTACGGCCGTTGGCCCGGCAGCTGTTTGTGTGTCGTTTATATCAATTTGGCGACATTTCCGTCAATTTGGCAAAGTTTAAGAAAAGTTGTCAAATTAGCGATATCCCTCCAAATTCGTAGCTTTGAATTTGCAGATCTGAATGAAACATTCTTATCCCGTTTCAATATACTACATGAAAACACTACAATTGTATTAGAAGATATACCCGCTCTACTCTTTTTCTGTTTCAACAATCGGCTATATGAATTTATTGGCTAAACACAATATATGAGTTTAGTAGCTAAATACGATATAAGCTTGAAAACTCTTTGTCAAAATAAATGAAATTGATGTACGCAGTCAGCAATTAATATAATTAAAAGAAAAATCAAACCGTCCATTCATAAGATATACTTTTATATCCATTTATCCATTTATTTATTATTTAAATCGAAAAAAAATAATAAAAACATTAACAAACACATTTAATTTAATTGCGATGCCGAGCAACATGATATATCCACCTAAAATGTTAAAATTTATTAACCACTAACAGCACACCCGTTATTCGTACGGAGTGTATAATTTAAAGAAACTTATAGTTCGCAATCATGTGCAAATTCTGTTAAAATATTAAATTTATTGCTCCTAAAGAGAAGTTTAAGAATATATGTTCTCACTATGCAAAATTATCTTCACGATCAGATCTGAAGAATAAAACATCCTGCCCCCTTTTGTAAGCAAATTTACAGAAGAAAAAATAGGAATTGAATGAATATATGCAACCCCGTACTAATTATATTGTCGCAGATCAGAAAATATGCCAATGTGTTAGTAGAAGATTACCCGTATTACAATATGCGTCTCAAAAATATTTGCCAAAATAAAAGAGATGACGTAATAAATTGAAAACATCAATAATATCCGTACTCTTTATACCAGAAGGTCGTAATTGATTCCAATATATGCCAATATATATCAAAACATATGTCAATATACCTGTACTACTTATATTCTCGTAGATTAAAAGATATACACGTGTATTTGTAGAAGATTCGTACAACATGCAATATATGAGTTTAAACAATTTTTGTCATAATAAAATAATTGCAAAATAACTTGAAAATATCAATAATCCTTGAATCAATAATCCCCGAAAATATAAATAATAATAGTTTTTAAACCTGAAGACCGTAATTGATATTATCCAGTCAAAAATGCTATAAGAAAAATCAAATCGTTCTTTTCTAAAATATATTTTTATATCCATTTATTTATTATTCAAATCGAAAAAATAATTATTAAAATTAACAGACAGATTTAATTTAATTGCGTTTCTGAGTAACATGATATAAGATAGACTCTTATAACATGTTAAATATGTCATGTCTTATAACATAAACTGCGAAATTAAATAACGATTTTGATTTCTCTATACTTCTCATTGTTCCGTAAAAGCTTGTTTTAAATAAACCATGAACCATGGAGATAGATTTCCCCTTTAAATCATGTTTCCAACAATTCATGATTTCAGAAAGTGACTAATTAACGCAAAAAATCTCCCATCAAACTCAGAGATTAAATTTTAATTCACTTTCAAACGATTTTCAAGCTTTTCGTTTGGATAAACCACGGAGTTAGGGAGTAGAACTCCTAGGAAAAAGTTCCGTTTTTCATTAATATCTCGACAACCCCAGGTCTTAGAAACTCGAAACTTGGACAAAATTTATAGGGGGGTATTTCAAGGCTATTCACCAAATTTCATTAAATTCGGTTTAGCCGTTTTTCCGTGACGATGAGACAAACGAAAATTTCGTTTTTTAATAATATCTCGAGAACCACTGGTCGTAGAAACTCAAAACACGGATATAATTTTAAGTGGGGCTATTTCTGGGCTACCCACAAAATTTCATCAAATTCGGTTCAGCCGTTCTCCCGTGATGGTGTGACAAACAGACAGACAGACAGACAGACAGACAGACAGACAGACAGACAGACAGACAGACATATTTTCATTTTTATTTATATAGACTAGCAGCATACCCGTTCTTCGTACGGAGTATATAATATAAAGAAACTTGAAATTCATAATCATGCCCAAATTCTTATAGTATACTAAATGACATGTTTAATCAAAATATTCTGTTAAAATATTTAATATAATGCTCCTAAAAAGAAGTTTAAGAATCTCTGTTCTCGCTATATAAAATTATCTTCATGGACATATCTGAAGAATAAAACATCTTCGACCCCTTATGTAAGCAAATACAAAAAAAAAATTTGGAATTGAATCAATATATGCAAAATAAAAGCGTTAAAATTGTATGGGACCCGTACTAATTATATACGCGAATATTAGAAAATATAACCTGTATTAGTAGATTACATGTATAAATTGAAAATACCAATATACCCGTAATCTTTAAATCTGAAGACAGTCATTTATTCCAATATATGTCAAAATTAAAGTGCTAAAATTATATGGGAAGATATACACGTACTACTTATAATGTCCGATTATTAGTAGAAGATTACCCGTTTTGCAATATGAGTCACAGATGTTTTTTGGTAAAATACAACAGACGACGTAATAAATTGAATATATAATTAATCCCCTTAGTCTTCATACCAGAAGACTGTATTTGATTCCAATATATATGCCAATATATGTCAAAATATATGCCAATATACCTGTACTACTTATATTCTAGTAGGTTAGAAGATATACCCGTGCATTCCTAGAAGATTACTCGTACAACGTACAATATGCGTGTGTCAGCAATTTTTGCCGCAATAAAACAATGGCGTAATAACTTAAAAATATCAATAATCCCTGAATCAATAATTCCGGAAAATATCAATAATAATAATGTTTAAACCTGAAGAGTATAATTGATATTATCCAGTCCAAAATGAAAGGGCAATGAAATTTATTTTATATACATATCTTCATTATTCAAATCGGAAAGGATTTAATAAAAATCGTCTGCCGCATAAACACATTGGATTTAAATCCGTTGCTAAGCGACATGATATCATTTGCTTCAAATAAATTGGTAGAAAAAATATCGTCTAAATAGTTATATTTCTATGGAACATTTGGCGACAGTTTCGTCAAATTAGCGACATTTAAAAAAATCGCCAAATTTATCGCCAAGTGGGACTGTAGAACTGACAGTTCCACTTTGCGACAAATTGACGAAATATCATCACAATACTATCCCCTAACAAAAAACAATAATTATCATTTATGTAGCGCAATTTTATCAATTTCAAGATATTTTTATAGATTTGAAAACATTTTTATCAATTTGGTGACATTTTAAAAATTCGCTAAATGTATTACTAAGTAGGATGGTTGGTCTGACAGATAAATGCTAACCAAACATCATTTCAGTACTCTCTTCTAACAAAACAAAAAAAAATTTCATTGATATGTAGAAGACCCAAGCCACACGACCAACCCGAAGGTTTATGGCAGCTGTTTGTGTGTCGTTTATATCAATTTGGCGACATTTCCGTCAATTTGGCAAAGTTTAAGAAAAGTTGTCAAATTAGCGATATCCCTCCAAATTCGTAGCTTTGAATTTGCAGATCTGAATGAAACATTCTTATCCCGTTTCAATATACTAAATGAAAACACTACAATTGTATTAGAAGATATACCCGCTCTACTCTTTTTCTGTTTCAACAATCGGCTATATGAATTTATTGGCTAAACACAATATATGAGTTTAGTAGCTAAATACGATATAAGCTTGAAAACTAATTTGCCAAAATAAATGAAATTGATGTACGCAGTCAGTAATTAATATAATTAAAAGAAAAATCAAACCGTCCATTCATAAGATATACTTTTATATCCATTTATCCATTTATTTATTATTTAAATCGAAAAAAATAATAAAAACATTAACAAACACATTTAATTTAATTGCGATGCCGAGCAACATGATATATCCTCCTAAAATGTTAAAATTTATTAACCACTAACAGCACACCCGTTATTCGTACGGAGTGTATAATTTAAAGAAACTTAAAGTTCGCAATCATGTGCAAATTCTGTTAAAATATTAAATTTATTGCTCCTAAAGAGAAGTTTAAGAATATATGTTCTCACTATGCAAAATTATCTTCACGATCAGATCTGAAGAATAAAACATCCTGCCCCCTTTTGTAAGCAAATTTACAGAAGAAAAAATAGGAATTGCATGAATATATGCAACCCCGTACTAATTATATTGTCGCAGATCAGAAAATATGCCAATGTGTTAGTAGAAGATTACCCGTATTACAATATGCGTCTAAAAAATATTTGCCAAAATAAAAGAGATGACGTAATAAATTGAAAACATCAATAATATCCGTACTCTTTATACCAGAAGGTCGTAATTGATTCCAATATATGCCAATATATATCAAAACATAAGTCAATATACCTGTACTACTTATATTCTCGTAGATTAAAAGATATACACGTGTATTTGTAGAAGATTCGTACAACATACAATATATGAGTTTAAACAATTTTTGTCATAATAAAATAATTGCATAATAACTTGAAAATATCAATAATCCTTGAATCAATAATCCCCGAAAATATAAATAATAATAATTTTTAAACCTGAAGACCGTAATTGATATTATCCAGTCAAAAATGCTATAAGAAAAATCAAATCGTTCTTTTCTAAAATATATTTTTATATCCATTTATTTATTATTCAAATCGAAAAAATAATTATTAAAATTAACAGACAGATTTAATTTAATTGCGTTTCTGAGTAACATGATATAAGATAGAATCTTATAACATGTTAAATATGTCATGTCTTATAACATAAACTGCGAAATTAAATAACGATTTTGATTTCTCTATACTTCTCATTGTTCCGTAAAAGCTTGTTTTAAATAAACCATGAACCATGGAGATAGATTTCCCCTTTAAATCATCTTTCAAACAATTCATGTTTTCAGAAAGTGACTAATTAACGCAAAAAATCTCCCATCAAACTCAGAGATTAAATTTTAATTCACTTTCAAACGATTTTCAAGCTTTTCGTTTGGATAAACCACGGAGTTAGGGAGTAGAACTCCTAGGAAAAAGTTCCGTTTTTCATTAATATCTCGACAACCCCAGGTCTTAGAAACTCGAAACTTAGACAAAATTTATGGGGGGATATTTCAAGGCTATTCACCCAATTTCATTAAATTCGGTTCAGCCGTTTTTCCGTGATGATGAGACAAACGAAAATTTCGTTTTTTACTAATATCTCGAGAACCACTGGTCGTAGAAACTCAAAACACGGATATAATTTTAAGTGGGGCTATTTCTGGGCTACCCACAAAATTTCATCAAATTCGGTTCAGCCGTTCTCCCGTGATGGTGTGACAAACAGACAGACAGACAGACAGACAGACAGACAGACAGACAGACAGATTTTCATTTTTATTTATATAGATTTGAGCATACGTAGTTTTTTATTTTAGCTTTGGCGATTTTTGCGGGCCATTTTGCAAAAAAAAGTCAGGTTACTTTTTCCCGAATCATACCAAAATCTAATCAGCACAAGTGACACAAGTGTGGAATTCGATCCATTAATTCAGCTAGAGAGGATACAAGCTTTTGAGGTCCATTTCGCAAAAAATGGCGAGTTCTTTAATCCTGAACCGTACCTAAAACTAATCAGCACTAGATTCGCCCACAGGTGACTTACTTACCAAATTTTATGAAATTCGGTCAATTAGTTTTCTAGTTAGAGTGGATACAAAATCTGCACAGACAGACACACAGACAGACAGACACACAGACACACAGACACACAGACACACCGGCACACAGACACACACACACAGACGTCACGCTAAAAATGGTTATTTCGTATTCTAGAGGTCTCGAAACGTGCAGATCCGTCGAAAACTCGACTTGCGATTTTCGACATGATTCCAATACTTTCCCTATACATTACCATGTATTGCAGGGAAAGTAAAAATCGAGATTGGCGAACGAGTTAACATTTCGATAATTCCTATTAAACTTTCTGGATCCTCTGTTAATTACACATTTTCCTATGCATGATTCTCTATAAAACTTATATTTTCAAAATCTCTATCATTAGTTTTCTTATATTTGTATTTTCCTCTTTGTGTCTGTCTATTTGTCTGTCTATCATATTTGTCTGTCTATCATATAATTATTTGTCTGTCTATCATATTTTTCATAATGATTGAAATAATTTTTACTCGGTCAGTTATAACTTCTGCAAAAATTATGCCGCATTTTTTGGCATCCTGTGCAGAATATTATATATCTATCTGGTTGGGTTTTTTCTATGTATTTAAACTGGTCTTTCACGATTCTGCTCTCTCCTTTATATTGCGCATAATTAGTGGCTTTTCATTTATTTGCTGCATTATATCTACAATTTATCCAGATGTGCCGCATCGACTGCACTCTCACATATATCATTTGGGACTTTTCTTGTTTATCAATTTTTAACTTGTTCATTTCTTTTTTAACGCTTCACAGAATAGTCGAAAAGTGTTTACGATTTGTTCATTATGTCTGTCTGTCTGTCCTTTCGCACTATAACTGTCGTAAAATTGGCTTTATCAAAATGAAATTTTAGTTAGCTGTTGAGACGCTCTGTGGGACATATGGGAATGTCAATGAATAATATCAAACAATTAGTTTTTTGATTGAATCCGGGTTGAAAAAATGAAATATATTGAACCCCATGGGACCTAATTTTTCAAACATTTTGAAAGCAAATTTAAAATTCATAAATTGCTTCGAAAATTTTAGGTAATATTCAAATTATTCCATAAAATATATAAAAAAAATTCAACGAAATATATTCAGTAGTTTTTACTTTCCTTATATACATAATATATAAGGAAAGTATTGTGACGGGGTCGAAAATTCGAATTCGAGTTTTCGACGGCAGAGCACGTTTCAAGCATCCCTCATCACGAATCAAGCATGTTTGAAGTGATGTCTCTGTGTGTGTGTGTGTGAAAGTATGTGTGTGTGTGTCAGAGAGTGAGTCTGTGGAGACGATAACTGACGAACGAATGGACCGATTCAAACGAAATTTGATACAAAAATCACAATCCATAAACACTGGAAGCCTATTGTTTTTATACGCAATCAAATGTTCAGAACCCTCCTAAATTTTCGAATGAAATTTTGAAAAAATCGTCAAAAATAAAAACCGCTAATACATTTACGCAAATAGACATTTCTTATGTAATTTTTCATTTTAAAACGATTGACATAAATTTTAGAACGCTAACATGAACCGTTCTCGAGATATTGCACATTTTTCAAAAAAATTATCGAGAAGTTATATAAAATGAAAAAATATATTTCCTATTGAGAAACATGTTCACTTTTCATATGTAATACCATGCGATAAATTGGATGACCTCATTCTCATGGATCTAGCTCGTTCCATTCATGGAAAAGGATACTTTGAGTAATACTTTTGTATTTGAACGCCAATAGTCTTTTATCTGCTGTAAGAATAACTTATTTCTCCTTCTATAACGCTTGGCGAGATTTTGGCGACGAATTTGGCGGAATGTCGCCAACTTGGCGACATTTTTAGTTGTTGCCTAATTAACAAAAATCTCGCCAATTTGATAAAAATGACGCTAAATCAATGAAAATGACGACTAATTGAAGAAAATTCAATATCTTGGAAAGAATACAAGTATCTACTATAGAAATAAAAATTTTTTAACTGTAAGAGTAGTAAATTCATTGCATTATATGAGGAAAGTCATGTGTTGCCCACATCAGATTTTTAAATAACAGTTAAAATAATAATAACACCTCTTATATGAAACGATCACGTGACCATGATATGAAAAGATCACGTGACCCACTTCAAAATGATGTATGGCATCCATCTTGTCTCAAAATCGTGATTTTCAACGTTCTTTTTAATTCATATTGAGTGTTGTATCCGTCCTAAAAGCACTTTATTTTCGCTTAAATTCTGTGCATCTACATACTGAAACAACGCAATTACAATATATTTGAGTTTAAATGCTCATCCAAATTTGATTATTTCTACAACGAAGCCTATTTTTTACCTATGTAAAATGTAAACAGCAAAATATGTAGCATGAGTTGTATTTGAATTGCTGTATTTCTTTAACACAAAATCATTTTGTTCATGGAGTCTGCGTAATGTTTTAAGAAGTATTCAAATTATCTCATAAAATATATAAAAAAATTTCTGCAAAATATGTTCAGGATTTTTTTTAAAAAAATTAAAATAATAATTACACTCATATAATATGAAGAGATCACATGACGCATTTCAAATTAAGATATGGCATCCATCTTTTTTTTCCATGGTGAAAATCGTGATTTTAAAGTTCTTTTAAATTTTTATTTAGTGTTGCATCCGTCCTAAAACCGATTTAGTTTTGCGTATTTTTTGTGAATCTATATTCTTTGACATCACAATTACAACATTTTTGAGTTTAAATCATCACCAAACTTTGTTTGTTTCTATAACGATTTTAATAGATGCAGAATGTAAACAAGTGATTGCAAGATGAGTTTTATAAGAATTGCTGAATTTTTTGCACGCAACTTTGGAGTCGGGAATAAAATTATATGAATGAAATATTCACTGATTTTCCATAGAGAGAGCCAGACGATTTATATTTTGATCACTTCATTTGAAAAAAGCTCATTTTTTTTCGATGAAGTTTTAAGCTTTCATGTAAAATAATTCATTGTAATTCTCTGGTAATTAAAAAATATCACCGGTCAATGTATAGAATGCAATGTATGCTCTGAAAATGGGTATGAAATCTGGAACATAAGCTTAGTTGAAAATCACTGTAGTCAACAATGTCCTTAAACGACATTGTATATTAATGATTTACAAATGTCCTTAAACGACATTGCATATTAATTATCTACAAATACTGTACTAAGTCTACTTTGCAAACTAATTAAGTTTAAAGATAAACATTATTATTATATGTCTTCATTTTGGTATTGTTTAAAGTAGGTAAATGCTAGTAGTATTCGTGAAAAATGGCTCATTCTTTAGTATTGCAAATAATGATTATTTTCTGCTAATATTAAATAATAGAATCACATTTGACCCAAAATGAAGGATCTATTAGCTTTGGAAGAAAACCTAGAAATGTCCTTTCATCCAATTATTGATTGTTTACAAACGGCTCAAAATGGGGGAAGCATTAGCCACGCCTTTCTGAAGGCTAGCTTGCATTTTAGTGAATCAGCTAGAGAGGAGTTTAACAGATGGGTTGGTTTAATACCCTGCTTCTCCTTATGGACTGCGAAAGCTGAATGATTTTAGCTTCTAAAACATTAAAATATGCTTTTTAATGGGGAAAATACTTTGAAACGTGTCACTTTAAGCAAGTAAAATGTAAAAAGATTCTAAATAGCACATGGATATTCGAAAGTTACTTAAAAAAATTATAATAAATAGTTGTTTAAATAATTCTTTAAACTAGATTTCAGGGGAGGCTCAGCGTTTTAGCCTCAATGGATGCTACGCCACTGGTATCATGACATTAATATGCTGAACTACATTTCGATAAACAGGTTGTAACCAATGTAACCAACAAAACGTTGCAAAGAACACTATAAACTGATGCCTAATAATAAAATTATATAATGCTGAATATAATTATATAAAATACCAAGAAAACGTCGGATTAGGTATAATGTATAAATCATAAAGCATTAATAAGTCTTTAAAAATGCAAAATAAGTCTAATAAAAATAATGTACACAATTTTGAGGCCCTCTGCAAACGTGAGACCCCAAGCGGTTGTTTGGGCTGCGTGGCCCTCGAGACGCCCCTCATTGCAACCTTTAATTCGAATGTTTGAAACACTAGATATTTTTATTGAGTTGAAAGCAGAGGCGAATCAAATAAGGCAGAACCAAGTTTCTAGCCAAAGTAGAAGTTCTCGATAACTAAGAAAAGAGGTTTTCCCTTTTTAATTCTTTCTTTGCAGTGTCTGAAAAACATTGTAACGGGAATCGAACCACGGATCTTCTCACTGGCCAGCCGATGCTGTACCACTGATCTATTGGAAAGAAATTGCAAGCTCTTATCGTCAAGGTGGACTACGCATTCTCCACCCTCTAATGTCAGATTGGTGTGCAATTGACAACCTGAATGATCATCTCCTGATATTTTAATTTCAAGTTAGCCTCTTGATCCTTCATGTTAGCTGTCTGCGTGGTTGTTGACCTCCCAATTTGAAACCGACGCTCAATATACCACAGTCCACTGATACTGTGCTAGTCGTACTAAGTTTACTTTAGAGATCTCATATTTTCACTAGCCTACAGGGTTGATATATTTGGGCGCCATTGTAAGGAACCGTTCTGCCCTAACCGTGAATCGAACCAGAAATATTCGTATCTGGCCGACTCTTTACCACTGAGCTACTGGGACGAAATTGCATGATCTTATCGACGCAGTGGACGCTGCAATATCCACTCTCTAATTTCATATTGATGTTCAACTGACAGCCTGAATGATCACATTCTGTTATTTTTATCTCAGGTTTGCCTCTTGCAACGTCACTTCTTTTTCGAATTTTTGAAATTTTAGGTATTTCCGCGGTCTCGAAGCTGAGACGGATAGAACGACACCCAAACCCAGATTCTAGTCATTGTGACAGTACGCATAATTTGATTCATCACGCTCTCACTCAATCAGCCAGTTCCGTGAGTATATACATAACTTTCAATTGTCATCGGTTTGATGCTACTGTATCTCCAACCAAATGTTAATGATGCTTTGTTACCAAATGTTAATGATGCTTTGTTACCAAATGTTAATGATGCTTGGTTAACTTGAAGATGTAACTGCAGTCTTCCACGTTGATTGCATTTTAGCCAGTTTATCTGCTTTATAGCTTGGATCGGTAGCTGGATTTTTTTATAATAAGCCAGAATATCGTACTTCGAAATACACTACGTGACAGTGAAAATGAGACTCCAAGAAGGAGTGAGCAGAAAAATATTCAAATTGCAGGGTAGACGCAGCTCACCGAGTTATGTAAATAAGGCGAAATGTTATGTAAATAATGCGAAATGTTATGTAAATAAGGCGAAATGCGCAGCTCTCCAGCGCACGTTGAGTGAGATATAAGGGAAGGAACCTGCAGAATCGACAGTAGTTGCGCCGTTCTGTCTACCAGGGAAATCATTATGCATTTTTTTTTGTCTCAGTGGAAACTTGTAGTAGCAGAGAATGCCAGGCCACAGCCAACCGAGGCAGTTCCAGCAGACAGACGATTTCACGAGGGGTATGGTAAACGGACTCAGAAGGGCAGGTTGGTCCATATGTAAAATCTCAGTGGACAGTCACTTACACGCATCCGCGGAGCACCGGCTGTGGCGAAGATGGTTGAAACAAGGGAATGTGGCACGTTTGACGGGTGCCGGTACGGCCAGAGAGACCTCAGCACGTGTGACCAGACACATCCGCCGGCAAGCGTTGGCGGCCCAGGCCACTTCCGGGGCCTTTTTGCAGAATGTGAAGGACGCCGTTGATGCTCCCATACCGACCAGGACCATTATCCGCCAATTAGTTGCCAGCGACCTGTACTCATTGCGCCCGTTATGGCTTAACGGGCGCCCTTAACGGTTAAAAAGACTGCCATTCACTCAGCAGCACAGACGCCTCCGTTCGCAATGGTGTCGGGATACAGCCACGTAGACGGCGGAATGACACAGGGTCGTGTTCCAAGACGAGTCACACTTCTGTTTCAGCAATGACAGTCACCGTGTATGAGTCTGGCGCCGAATTGATGACAGATTCAATCCGGCTGCCTTTGTGGAACGCGACAACGCGGCATCATGGTTTGGGGCGCCATCGCCTGCGATAGCAGGTTACCTCTCGTCCGTATTGAGGGCGCTATGACGGCCCAACGATACGTGGATGACGTGCTGCGGCCGGTGACACTACCCTCTTCCTTCAGGGGTACCCAATAACATTTACCAGCAGGATAACGCCCTGCCACACACGGCACACATCAACCAACATGCCCTGCAAGGTACGCAGCTGCTTTTCTGGTCACAAGTCTCCCCTGATCTCTCACCAATCGAATACGTCTGAGATGTGATTGGACGTCACTTGCGTGAGCTGCCTCCGCCGCGTTTAGAAGACGAACTCTGCAAATGGTTGACAGGGAATGGGCAGCCGTTCCTCGGGACACCATCCGCACGCTGATGGACTGTACCTTAACGTGTTGCTGCCTGTATCGCAGGCCCGCGGTTGTACTACAACCTACTGATCAGCCTTTTCCTGACCGTCCCCTGCAACTGCTCCATAACCTTTAGGTGTGCTGGACAGCCTGGGCAATAAATTAAAAAAAAACCTACTGATCAGACTGTGTTATCTCTGAATGTATAGGTGTATCATGTTGCAATAAACATCTCTTATTGTTCATTGCTGTATCTCCCTGTTTACCGATTTTCATCACTTTCTGCTCACTCCTTCTTGGTGTACCATTTTCACAGTAACGTAGTGTATATGATGTATCTTCGGCGCATATTTCCGTACAAACGGCCACATACTTCCGTTTTCGGGTTCCGCACACTTTTCTCGGCTTCCTCTATTTTCTACAAGGCAGGATCAAAAAGTTCGGAGACTGAGCTGATATCTCCAACCCTGATTGAAAGAGAGGGGAACTATTTAACCGTGGTAGAAAGGCATATGTGACGCGATATTTGAAAAGGAAGAAGCAAGTGTTTTTCCAGATATTTTCCAGTGAACTGTAGTATTTCGCGTTCGTCAAAAATGGAAATGGTGTTTGAAGAACAACGTGCGAATATGAAATTCTACCAGTGTATGCGGAAATCGCCGACAGAAACATTGCACCTGATGCAACAGGTGCAATATTCATTTGTACAGTAACAATGTACATTTGTTCAAGAACAGTGTACATTTGTTCAAAATGCCCTTCGTCAGCAACAATGTACATTTGCTCAAAATGCCCTGTGTCAGCAACATTGTGCTTTTCAACAAAATTCTCTTTATCAGCAATAATGTACATTTATTTAATATGCCCCTCGTCAGAAACAATGTACATTTGCGCAAAATGACCGGTGTCAGCAACAATGTACTTTTGCTTAGAATGCCCTTTGTCAGCAACAATATACATTTGTTCAGCAACAATATACTTTTGCTCAAAATACCCTTTGTCAGCAACAATGTACATTTGTTCAACAACAATGTACATTTGTTCAATAGCAATGTAGATTTTCTCAAAATGCTCTCTATTAAGAACAAAGTTTATTTCAGTTCGAGATAAAAAAATTACTTTGACAAGCATTGCAAGTGTCACGGTGTTACAAGCCTTGATGATACAACTTTTGACATATATTTATCGCCTTCTATATACGCGTTTCGTTCGTTCCTGGATTTTATTCTTACTCATTAAACAATGCTCAACAACTTCGGCTCTTTAGTCCATCTCGCGTTGTTTCCGAGTTCGTTATCCTAACTTTTTAATCTTTCCATCTGGGGCTCTGTAATCACTTTTATTCGATCGGAACCTATAACGCGTACATTTATGAACTTTTCCTTATATGGTTGTTGGGGTGTTGAAGGACTTCCCTGGGATTTCTGCTTTAACCACTCACATACATACAGACATAATCTCAAAAACGTTCGAGTTCAAGGAGTGTAAATCGTGTCAAGAGGGGCAAAGCATGTAAATCAGACGAATACTCGGATTCGAATTTTCTACCCCAGCAAAATGCTTCAATTATTACTTTCCTTATATACATAATGTATAAGGAAAGTATCGTGACGGGGTTGAAAATTCGAATTCGAGTTTTCGACGGGAGAGCACGTTTCAAGCATCCCTGATCACGAATCGGACATTTTTAAAGTGATGTCTGTGTGTGTGTGTGTGTGTGAAAGTATGTGTGTATGTGTGTGTCAGTGAGTCTATGGAGACGATATCTCACGAACGAATGGAGAGATTCGAATGAAATTTAGTACAAAAATCACAATCCGTGAATACTGGAAGCCTATTGTTTAAAAACACAATCGAATGTACAGAACCCCCTAAATTTCCGAGTGAAATTTTGAAAAAATCATCAAAAAATCGAAACCTTTAATGAAGTTACGCAAATAGACATTTCTTATGTAATTTTTCCTTAGAAAATGATTGCCATAAACTTTAGAACGCTAGCATGACCCGTTCTCGAGATTTTGCACATTTTTAAAATAAATTTGTCAAAAATTCCCATAAATAGAAAAAGTATATTAACTGTTAAGAGACATGTTCACTTTTCACATGTAATATCATGCGATAAATTTAGTGACATTATTCTCGTGGATCTAACTCGTTTCATTCACGAGAAAAGATACTTTGAGTAATACTTTTGTATTTGAGCGCCAATAGTTATTTTATTGCTGTAAGAATTTTATCTGCTGTAAGAATAACTTATTTCTCCGTCAATAACGCTTGGCGAGATTTTGGCGAAGAATTTGGTGGAATGTCGCCAAATTAACGAAAATCTCACCAAATGGATAAAAATGACGCTAAATTTTTGAAAATGATGCTAAATCAATGAAAATGAAGACTAATTGAAGAAAATTCAATATCTTGGAAAGAATACAAGAATAACATTTTTACTATCCTTATATACATAATGTATAAGGAAAGTATTGTGACGACGTCGAAAATTCGATTTCGAGTTTTCGCGGGAGAGCACGTTTCAAGCATCCCTGATCACGAATCAAACAGTTTTGAAGTGATGTCTGTGTGAAAGTATGTGTGTGTGTGTGTGTGTGTCAGTGAGCCTGTGGAGACGATAAATGACGAACGACAGGATCGATTGAAACGAAATTTGGTACAAAAATCACAACCCGTAAACACTGGAAGTCTATTGTTTTTATACGCAATTGAATGTCCAGAACCCCCTTAAATTTTCGAATGAAATTTTGAAAATATCGTCAAAAAATCAAAACTGCTAATAAGTGTTACGCAAATAGACATTTCTTATGTAATTTTTTATTAGAAAACGATTGACATGAAGTTTAGAACGCGAACATGAACCGTTCTCGAGATATTGTACATTTTTCAAAAAAAAAATTATCAAAAAGTCATATAAAATAAAAAATATATATATCGTATTGAGAAACATGTTCACTTTTCATATGTAATACCATGCGATAAATTGGGTGACATTATTCTCGTGGATCTAGCTCGTTCCATTCATGAAAAAAGATACTTTGAGTAATACTTTTTTATTTGAACACCAATAGTCATTTATCTGCTGTAAGAATAACTTATTTCGTCTTCCATAACGCTTGGCGAGATTTTGGCGACGACTTTGGCGGAATGTCGCCAACTTGGCGACATTTTGAAATGCTGCCAAATTAACGAAAATCTCGCCAAATTGATAAAAATGACGTTAAATCAATGAAAATGACGACTAATTGTTGAAAATTCAATATCTTGGAAAGAATATTAGTATCTACTATAAGAAAAACCTATTTCTTTTACTGTAAAAGTAGTAAATTCATTACATTATATAAGGAAAGTCATGTGTTGCCGACATCAGATTGTTTTAACTGTAAAAGTAGTAAATTCATTGCATTATATAAGGAAAGTCATGTGCTGCCCACATAAAATTTTTACATATGAAGGGCAAGTAAAAATACGGAAATGAGGGGAACTTCTAACAAGTACGGCATATTTATCAGCAGAACGGTGTTTTGAGAGCTTGAACAATTTGAATAACGATTTTCTAGCATAATCATCGATGTTGATTGACATCTGTTGAATACATTTTCCTGACAACTCGATGGGTAATTTATCTAACAAGAGATGTGCGATGGGGTTTCCAATTATGACTGGCACTATTACGAGGAATTTACCATATACCTAGACGCGTGTCTGCTCATGCCCTTGGGTGAGTTGAGTGGTCTGGCCACGTGACAAGTCTAGACAAGTCGAAACCACGTGTCAAGTCGAGCGGTATGCCACGTGACAAGTCGAGAATCAACGGAAATAGGAAAAAAAAAAAACACTAATGTTGCAAAACGTGGATTTCCCTACAGACCTCAATGAATTTATTTTTCATAAATTTAGAAAACCATAATACGAATATAATAGTATTTAAGACTTCCAAAGACAGGAAAACTATCACTCTTAATATAGTTGTAATAATTTTACTTTCCGTAGAATACATGTTTAGGCAGAGTATTGGAATCGTGTCGAAATTCGCAACTCGAGTTTTCAACGGTTCTACACATTTCGATCACACTGGAGACCCGGAAATATTACTTTTGGCGTGATGTCTGTGTGTGTGTGTCAGTCTGTGCCAAGTACTATGCATGTATGTATTCCAGCTCAAAACTATTCGGTAAAATTTCACAAAATTTGGTAGGTAAAATATCCTGTAGGCTGTTGCACTGGTGCTGATTAGATTTTGTTTCAATTCGGAAAAGTAAATCAGCATTTTTTTTTTTTTTTTTGCAAAATGACTCTTAAATCTATATAAATAAAATTTAAAATCTGTCTGTCTGTTTGTCCCGTCATCACGGGAGAACGGTTGAACCGAATTTGATGAAAATTTGTGGATAGTCTTGAAATAGCCCCCATAAATTTAGACCAAGTTTCGAGTATCCAAGGCCAGGGATTGTCGAGATATTAATGAAAAACGAAACATTTTCCTAGGAGTTCTACTCTCTAACTCCGTGGATTATCCAAACGAAAAGCTTGAAAATCGTTTGAAAGTGAATTAAAATTTTATCTCTGAGTTTGATGGGAGATTTTTTGCGCTTATTAGTCACTTTCTGAAAACATGAATTGTTTGAAACATTATTTAAATGGGAAATCTATCTCCATGCTTTATTTTTCACAAGCTTTTACTGAACAATGAAAAGTATAAAGAAATCAAAATGGTTATTTAATTTCGCAGTTTATGTGGGAAATTCTATCTTATATCATGTTGCTCAGAAACGCAATTAAATTAAATCTGTCTGTTAATTTTAATTATTATTTTTTCGATTTGTATAATAAATAAATGGATATAAAAATATATTTTAGAAAAGAACGATTTGATTTTTCTTATAGGATTTTTGACTGGATAATTTCAATTACGGTCTTCCAGTTTAAACTTTATTATTATTAATATTTTCCGGGATTATTGATTCAAGGATTATTGATATTTTCAAGTTATTATGCAATTGTTTTATTATGACAAAAATTGTTTAAACTCATATATTGTACGTTGTACGAGTAATCTCCTACAAATACACGGGTATATCTTCTAATCGACGAGAATATAAGTAGTACAGGTAAATTGACATATGTTTTGATGTATATTGGCATATATTGGAATCAATTACGACCTTCTGGTATAAAGAGTACGGGGACTATTGATATTTTTAATTTATTACGCCATCTTTTTTACTTTGGCAGAGATTTTTGAGACTCATATTGTAATGCGGGTAATCTTCTACTAACACACTGGCATATTTTCTAATCTGCTTTAATATAAGTAGTACGGGGTTGCATGTATTGATTCAATTTCTCTTTTTTTGTAAATTTGCTTACAAAAAGGACCATGATGTTCTATTCTTCAGATCTGCCCCTGAAGATAATTTTGCATAGTGAGAAAATATATTCTTAAACTTCTCTTTAGGAGCAATAAATTTAATATTTTAACAGAATTTGCACATGATTGCGAATTATCAGTTTCTTTATATTATATACTACGTACGAAGAACGGGTATACTGCTAGTATCGTATATATTCACTCTAGCTTAAATCTTAATTAACTAAATTTCACAAATTTTGTAGGTAAGTCACTTGTGGGTGACTTGTGGGTGTTGATTAGATTTTGGTATCATTTGAGTTTTTTTTTTATTAATTTTTTTTTCAAAATCTCCCTCAAAAATCGTCAAAATCTAGAATAACAGACCACATATGCTCAAATGTATATAATTTAATTACATTTTACATTTAATTTTTAAAAATATTAATTATGCAAAATGTTTTCATTTTGAGGTATAAGTTCTTGAATAAATAGATATTTTGCATCGCATTCAGCGATATTTTTGTTTTTGGAACCAATAGTTTTGTTGCAATCACGCGCGCTAACAACATGTATCAAAATGAGATTTTAATAAATTCATGAATATTGTACAATTTTTAAAAATACTATTATCAGATTCATCTTATTGAAATAATTATTATATATGCTGCAGGTATTCACTTATTAGCTATAAAATCGATGTATGGTATTATCGATGTATAGAAGAGGTACAAAATGAAAAATCTTGAAAGATTGTTGAATTCAGCGTTTATCGCACTTTTAGGAGTCCTGAGACCCTTAAGTTGAACGAAATGGAATGAAGTGTAACTATCTCAAGAACGGTTCTTTCTAAAGTGGTTACATTATTTTATTTTTATAAAAATGAAACTTAAAACAAGCATTTAAGTATTACTTTCATGTATATTATGAATTTTTAGTGTATTAAGTTTTTTTTTAATCAGATTTTGACGACATCTACTGGTAAAAAAAAAAACCGGATTCTATTTTTAAAAAAATTTGATGTGGGCAACACATGACTTTCCTTATATAATTCAATGAATTTACTGCTTTTACAGCTAAACAAAATGTTATTCTTATAGTAGATACTTATATTCTTTCCATGATATTGAATTTTCTTCAATTAGTCGTCATTTTCATTGATTTAACGTCATTTTTATGAATTTGGCGAGATTTATGATAATTTGGCAACAATTAAAAATGTCGCCAAGTTGGCGACATTCCTCCAAATTCGTTTCCAAAATCTCGCCAAGCGTTATGGACAGAGAAATAAGTTATCCTTACAGCAGATAAATGACTGTTGGCGTTTAAATACAAAAGTATTACTCAAAGAATCTTTTCTCATGAATGGAACGAGCTAGATCCACGAGAATGTTACCACCCAATTTATCGCATGGTATTACATATGAAAAGCAAACATGTTTCTCAATAGGAAATATTTTTATTTTTTATTTTATATAACATTTAGATATTTTATTTGAAAAATGTGCAATATTTCGAGAACGGTTCAAGTTAGCGTTCTAAAATTTAAGCCAATCGCTTTCTAATAAAAAATTACATAAAAAATGTCTATTTGCGTAACTTTATTAGCGGTTTTGATTTTTTGACATCTTGACATCTTGATTTGACATTTTGACATCTTTTTGATTTTTCAAAATTTCATTCGAAAATTTAGGGGGGCGTTCTGAACATTCGATTCAACTATAAAAACAATAGGCTTCCAGTGTTTATGGAATGTGATTTTTGTACCAAATTTTGTTCCAATCGGTCCATTCGTTCGTCAGTTATCCTCTCCACAGACTCACTGACACACACACACACAGACATCACTTCAAAAATGTTTGATTCGTGATCCCGGATGCTTGAAACGTACTCTTCCGTCGAAAACTCGAATTCGAATTTTCGACCTCTTCACAATACTTTCCTTAAGCATTATGTATATAAGGAATGTAATCATATTAAAATTGAAGCTCAACAGAAAACCATAAGTGACTTGACAACCAAATTTGAAGATATTTCATTGAAAAGTTTTCGAGCGACATTGTAAAATATCGCCATCTTCTCAAAATTCCAAGAAATGAAATATTCCAATTACAATACGGTTTATTCATAACAAAATCAATGCTGTAAAAGAATGGTGCAGACCACAAGATATTCATCCATTAAAGAGTTCCTTTGGTCTCTGTACCGATTACCGCCGTGTCGTAAAGAAATTCTCACATTGCCAGACTTTTGCATGGCAAGAAATTTGAATGGAAGGCGGAATAGTGAACACCCTTTCAATCGGCTTAAAGGGACGGGGGACGTTATTTATTTTTTGACTTAGAAACATGAAAATTTGTATAAATATTCCTCTTAACATTATTATATAAAATACCTTTATTTTTTTTCAATTTTCTATTACTTTCCTTATATACATAATGTATAAGGAAAGTATTGTTACGGGGTCGAAAATTCGAATTCGAGTTTTCGACGGGAGAGCACGTTTCAAGCATCCCTGATCACAAATCAAACATTTTTGAAGTGATGTTTGTGTGTGTGTGTGTGTGTGTGTGTGTGTGTGTGAAAGTATGTGTGTGTGTGTGTGTGTGTGTGTGTCTGTGTGTGTGTGTCAGTGAGTCTATGGAGAGGATAACTGACGAACGAATGGATCGATTCGAGCTAAATTTGGTACAAAAATCACATTCCGTAAACACTGGAAGTCCATTGTTTTTATACGCAATCGAATGTTCAAAAATCCCCTAAATTTTTGAGTGAAATTCTGAAAAAACCGCAAACAAAGTTACACAAATAGACATTTCTTATGTAATTTTTCATTAGAAAACGATTGACATAAATTTTAGAACGCTAACATGAACCGTTCTCGAGATATTGCAGATTTTTAAAAAAAATTATCAAAAAGACATAAAATAAAAAAAATATTTCCTAGTGAGAAGCATGTTCACTTTTCATATGTAACACCATGCGATACATTGGGTGACATCATTTTCGTGAATCTAGCTCGTTCCATTCATGAAAAAATATACTTTGAGTAATACTTTTGTATTTGAACGCCAATAGTTATTTATCTGCTGTAAGAATAACTTATTTCTTCGTCCATAACGCTTGGCGAAATTTTGGCGACGAATTTAGCGAAATGTGGCCAACTTGGCGACTTTTTAATTGTTGCCAAATTATCAAAAATCTCCCCAAATGGATAAAAATGACGCTAAATCAATCAAAATGACAACTAATTGAAGAAAATTCAATATCTTGGAAAGAATATAAGTATCTACTATAAGAATGACATTTTTTTAGCTGTAAAAGTAGTAAATTCATTGCATTACATAAGGATAGTCATGTGTTGCCCACATCAGATTTTTAAAAAAATGGACAATATTTCGAGAACGGTTAATGCTAGCGTCCTACAGTTTGTGTCAATAGTTTCCTAAGGAAAAATTACATAAGAAATATGTATTTGCCTGACTTTATTAAAGGCTTTGATGTTTTGATGATTTTTTCAAAATTTCACTCGAAAATTTAGGAGGGTTCTGAACATTCGATTGTGCTTAAAAACAATAGGCTTCCAGTATTTACGGATTATGATTTTTGTGCCAAATTTCATTCGAATCACTCCATTCGTTCGTGAGATATCGTCTCCACAGACTCACTGACACACACACGCACACACACACACTCACTCACACACATACTTTCACACACACACACACACACAGACATTACCTCAAAAATATTCGATTCGTGATCAGGTATGCTTGAAACGTGCTCTCCCGTCGAAAAATCGAATTCGAATTTTCGACCCCGTAACAATACTTTCCTTATACATTATGTATATAAGGAAAGTAATAAGTCTATAGAGTTACTTAGAAAAATTTAGGATATTTTAATTACAAAAGATGGTACAAAACCGCATTTTATGTATCTTCGTCGTTCGTAAATAATAGCTGCATGGATGTTAAAAAAAATTTCGCTATTCATTAATTTATCTAACAAAAGTTAAAGATTTTGATTTTTTTCATTACTTTTAGAGCAAGTCCTACGTGAATACAAAGTTCCCAATTTCAACAACAGCAAATTTGGCTCTGGAATTCATATCTTAGGCTGTAGTCTTACTCAGTTGCTTAACATAGCAATAAATAATTCGTAATTTATAAATTCTTCAGACAAAATTTAAAGATTTTAAATTTTTTTCATTTTCTATAAATCAAGCTTTACGTGTGCACTAATATTCAAATTTCTACCTCCAGTAGTTTTGGCTGTGTGTCTTATCCATTTGTCAATCAGTCTGACTCTGCTGTATGTCTATGAAAATTAAGATTCAAACCAAGATGAGCGAATGTCACAGTTTTATCTCCGATCGACCTCAAAATGAAATGAAGGTATAGATTGATGAAAATAGGTGTTACTTTTGGGACGGGGGGGGGGTGTTAAAGTTTAAAATTATTATTTAAAGGCAAAGCGCCACGTGCATGCAAAGTTTCAAGTTTCTATCATTAGATCCTGTCTGGTCAGTCGATTCTTTGTCTCAATTTCTGTCTATGTTTCTGAGAGAGAGGAGAGGGAGAGAAGGGGAGGGGGAGAGACGGAAGAGAGAGAGGGGAAGGGGGAAGAGGGGAGTAGGAGGGGAGAGGTAAGAGAGGGGATGGGCGGGAGAAGGGGAAGAGAAAGAGGGGAGGGGAGGGGAGAGGGAAGAGAGAGGGGAGAGGGGAGAGAGATAAGAGAGAAGGGAAGAGAGAAAACGAAAAGAGAGAGGGACGAGAGAGGGGCAAGAGAGAGGGACGAGAGAAAGAGGGGCGAGAGAGAGAGGGAAGAGAGAGTAGAAGCATATATTTCACTGAATTCGAATTTTTGACCCCTAATCCAATTTATACTTTCTGTATACATTACTATATATGGCATAGAAAGCAAAGGGGATACAGTTTCTGGACACAAGCCAATTTATACTTTATACATTATTATATATGGCATAGTAAACAAAGGATATATATTTTCTGGATACAAGTCAATTTATACTTTTTGTATACATTTGTATATATGGCATAGAAAGTAAGGGAGAAATAATTTTTGGAGTTATAGCTTTTGAAGACATAGTTTTTGGAACACTATCATACTCTGATGAAGTGTATGCTTTTAAGCAAATATAACAATGGTATGCATAATGGGAAAGGCACAAAATACAATTTCGAAACACTTTCACATCTATTCTTCCAGGGCCAACGGCCGTACCGTGCTGAAAACACCGGTTCTCGTTAGATCACCGAAGTCAAGCAGCATCGGGCGCGGTTATTACTTGGTGGGTGACCACCTCGGAACACCGCGTGCTGTTGGCCATCTCGGGTGCGGTATCCCCGTGGTTTGCGCGCTAGATTTACACGCTACCACAAATGCCGCCGTGTTCATGCGGAGTACGATCACGTTAAACATGTGGGTCCGTAAGTCCTTCCGAGAGGTTGGTGGTAGGGGAAGGAGGGTACGGTCCCTGTGGATGCCTCCCCCACTGGGTTCCGGTCTAAATTGGGTGGCACTTCCCGGCCGTCCATACAGTTACCTTACACCTTTCTGGTAGGTCGGACGGTCTGGGTCTCAACAACAACATTCTTCCGTACGATACATAGAGTTATATTAGAGAAAAACCGTATGGGGAAAAATATGTTGAATTTATAGTGTTTCAACTAAGTTTTCATTAAAATGACCTGTACCGTTAACATCTTACCATCAACATCATACCGTCAATAAAACTTTCACAAAACAACTCTATGAGCGAAACTAACGTCAAATTAACTAACGTCAAAAACGATACTATGAAAATTAATAGAAAAACTTGATGTGGGCAACACATGACTTTCTTTATATAATGCAATAAATTTACAACTTTTACAGTTAAAAAAAAATTATTCTTATAGTAGGTATTTATATTCTTTCCAAGATATTGAATTTTCTTCAATTAATCGTCATTTTCATTGATTTAGCGTCTTTTTTATCCATTTGGCGAGATTTTTGTTAATTTGGTAACAATTAAAAATGTCGCCAAGTTGGCGACATTCCGCTAAATTCTCGCCAAATTCTCGCCAAGTGTTATGGACGAAGAAATAAGTTATTTTTACAGTAGATAAATGACTACTGGCGTTCAAATACAAAAGTATTACTCAAAGTATCTTTTTTCATGAATGAAACGAGTTAGTTCCACGAGAATGATGTTACCAAATTTATCGCGTGGTATTACATATGAAAACTGAACATGTTTCTCAGTAAGAAATATATTTTTTTTATTTTATATAACTTTTTGATAATTTTTTTGAAAATTGTGCAATATCTCGAGAACGGTTCATGCTAGCGTTCTAAAATTTATGTCAATTGTTTTCAAATGAAAAATTACATAAGAAAATGTTTATTTGCGTAACCTTAGTAAAAGTTTTGATTTTTGGAAGATTATTCCAAGATTTCACTCGGAAATTTAGGGGAGTTCTGAACATTCGATTGTGTATAAAAACAATAGGCTTCCAGTGTTTACGGATTGTGATTTTTGCAGAAAATTTGGTTCGAATCGGTTCATTCGTTCGCAGTTATCGCCTCCACAGACTCACTGATACACACACACACACACATACTTTCACACATAAACACACACACATTTTCACACACGCACACATACTTTCACACACACACACACACATACACACACACACATAGATACACAGACATCACCTCAAAAATGTTTGATTCGTGATCAGTGATACTTGAAACGTGCTCACCCGTCGAAAACTCGAATAGACGGGAGAGCACGTTTCAAGCATCCCTGATCACGAATCGAAATTTTTTTAAGTGATGACTGTGTGTGTGTGTGTGTGTGTGTGTGTGTCAGTGAGTCTGGGGAGACGATAACTGACGAACGAATGGACCGATTCGAACGAAATTTGGTACAAAAATTACAATCCGTACACACTTGAAGCCTATTGTTTTTACACGCAATCGAATATTCAGAATCCTCCTAAATTTTCTTGTGAAATTTTGAAAAGTCATCAAAAAATCAAAACCTCCAATAAAGTTACACAAATAGACATTTCTTATGTAATTTTTCATTAGAAAACGACTCACATAAATTTTAGAACGCTAGCATGAACCGTTCCCGAGATATTGCTCATTACAAAAAATATTAAAAAATCATATAAAATAAAAAATATATTTCCTATTGAGAAACATGTTCATTTTTCATATGTAATACCATGCGATAAATTTGGTGACACCATTCTTGTGGATCTAGCTCGTTTCATTCATGATAAAAGATTCTTTGAATAATACTTTTGTATTTGAACGTCAATAGTCATTTATCTGCTGTAAGAATTACTTATTCTCCATCCATAACGCTTGGCGAGATTTTGGGGACGAATTTGGTGGAGTGTCGTCAACTTTTTTAAATGTCGAAAAACTCACTAAATGGATAAAAAGGACTCTAAATCAATGAAAATGTCGACTAATTGACGAAAATTTAATATCTTCTAAAGAATATAAATATCTACAATAAAAGTAATCTATTTTTTTCTGTAAAAGTAGTAAATTCATTGCATTATTTAGGAAAAGTCATGTGTTGCGCACATCAGATTTTTTTACTTTCTTTATATGCGTAATGTATAAGGAAAGTATTGTGACGGTTTCGAAAATTCGATTTCCAGTTTTCGACGAGAGAGCACGTTTCAAGCATCCCTGATCAGGAATCAAATATTTTTGAAGTGATGTCTGTGTGTGTGTGTGTGTGTGTGTGTGTGTGTGTGTGTGCCAGTGAGTCTGTGGAGACGATAACTGACCTACGAATGGACCGATTCGAACGAAATCTGGTACAAAAATCACAATCAGTAAACACTGGAACCCCATTGTTTTCATACGCAATCGAATGTTCAGAGCCCCTAAATTTTCGCGTGAAATTTTGAAAAAATCGTCAAAAAATCAAAACCGCTAATAAAGTTACGCATATAGACATTTCTCATGTAATTTTTCATTAGAAAACGATTGACATATATTTTAGAACGCTAACATGAACCGTTCTCGAGAAATTGTACATTTTTCAAAAAAATTATCAAAAAGTCATATAAAATAAAGTAAAAAATATTTCCTATTGAAAAACATGTTCACTTTTCATATGAAATACCATACGATAAATTTGGTGACATCATTCTCGTGGATCTAGCTTGTTCCATTCATAAAAAAAGATACTTTGAGTAATACATTTTTTTGAACGCTAATAGTCATTTATCTGCTGTAAGAATAACTTATTTCTTCGTCAATAATCGTTGGCGAGGTTTTGGTAACGAATTTGCTGGAATGTCGCCAACTTGGCGTCTTTTTAATGTTGCTAAACTAACGAAAACTCGCCAAATGGATAAAAATGACGCTAAATCAATGATGACTCATTGATGATGACGACATAGAAAATGACGACTCATTGACGAAAATTCAAAATCTTGGAAAGAATATAAATAACAACTATAAAAATAATCTATTTTTTTACTGTAAAAGTAGTAAATTCATTGCATTATATAAGGAAATCATGGGGTGCTTCACATCAGATTTTTTTTCTTTAATTTAGTTTTTTTTTAAAAAGATATAAAAATGCTCCTTTCGTTCTATTTGCTCACATTTTTGATTAATTTTACATTATGATCACTTAAAAACACATTATGAACAAATTTGTGTATTCAAACTTAACTCCCTTAGAAAGTTAATATTTTAAAAATATTTTCTGCATTAAAATTTAATTTTCATCAAAATTTCGCATTTAATTTGGTTCTTATTCACTTTTAATTACCTTAATAAAGTCCAATTATAAAATGCATACCCAGTTTTATTAAAAAGTATGAAAGGTGTCTTCTTGCCAAATTTCATGCATCTCACACAAAAATTAAGACGCATGGAGCATTTTAAAAATGTAAAACCTTTGAAAATTGCGAAATACTATGTCGATAGCGGAAAAATGGTGGTTAATGCCATGTAAGTATATATGAATATATATATATATATATATATGTGTGTATATATATATATATATATATATATATATATATATGTACATATATATAGTATATATATATATATATATATATATTTATAGGATACATATATTTTAGCCCAAGTCTTAAGCCTAAGCTTTTTCTCAGTAAAGCATCTTTGAATTCACCATAAGTACTCCACATTTCAATCTCTTAGCCAGCACATGTGAAACCAGATGGCAATATCATTAAATTTTATTAGCACCCTCATTAAGTTTTATACCACGCCACTAATAATAACAAGTGGTCGAACATTTAATCGCGCACTTTATCTGTCCCTCGATCATACCATATCCCTCACAGCAAGAATCGTCACATGTGTGACAGTGTCGTTGTAGTCACGTGACACCTGGGTCACAATGTGACATCATATTTCTGACTCCTATGCGACGTTACGTATTAGTAACTTTGTAACTTCATTGTGACTTTATTCTGTGACGTTTCCACAATTTAATTAACACGTAACAATGCGACGACATTACAATGGCAATAACAATGTGACGTCACAAACAAGTTAATATGCGACGTCACAAACGACCATGAAAATGACTAAAATGACTTCGCTGTGACCTCAATATGACATTGCCGAGACGTACTGCGACGTCCCGAAGTCATAGTGTGACGTAAATCTTACGTCACTGTGAAAATACATGCTGTTAGGGTCACGAATTCTATCTCTGTAAACGTTCTAAGATAAAAGGGCACTTCTAATCAAGTGTCAAAGCCTAATGAACGCCAAGATAGAAAACACATGGCCCATATCATAAGCCCTCTGAAGCCTCTCTGAAGTGGACTATATAATGTACTTGTAGAGAAAAGCAGCAGATGACACTGGAATTTTGTAAGAGCTGGTAGACGATCAGGATTCATGGCCAGACCATGTAAAGATGTCTGTTGAATATTTCTAATAAAGTAGATTCTGGTGCTGAGAAAATGTCTCTGTCTTGGATCACTACCGTCGCCAATGTGACATATATATATATATATATATAGCTAAGCAAAAGCTACGAGACAATTATCAGAAAGGTGAGGAAAAAGAACCAACTGGGAATACATAAAAGGCCTAGGGGGATGGTGACCCCTAGTTCCTGGTTAATAGTCGACTTTTACACCAATGGTAACACTCCCGGAGCCATATATTACCCGAGGTCCTATTTCAGAACAACGTCAAAACAGAAGATGAACTCACAACAAGAAGATGAAACCGATAGAGATATAATATAAAAAATATAAAATATTCAAAATCGAAAATATGACCTTTTTGAAAAAACTCACCGATTCCTCTTTCGTCGCACCTCTTACAGCACCGCTCAATAAATAACTCGCTTGAAATGAAAATTCAGTTATCTGTAACGTTGCCAATTATAACTTGAATCGAAGATGTTGCCAAAATCCCTTTTAAAAGCATTGTCAAATTGATTATACAGAGTATTGTAACAAAGACGTAGGAATTCAAGAGGATAGAGCTGTACTATAGCCTCCTTGATAAAAACAGTATCACTTTTGATACGATCCGCAGTATAGGTATGCATACGTGCATTACGTATGAAATGATTCAGTACAATATTACGAAAAATCATGTGACTCAAATTGGAATTCCAATTTATTATATAATGTATATTGATCTTGAATTGGCGTCTTTTATCGCATATCTTCGTATACGTAGTACTTCCATTTGAGAAATGAATACTTATATCCAGATAAGCAGGTTTGGTGCAGGCACGGTTGGAGGAGGTTCATTGTTTCGCTTGTGAGAGAATCAACATTGTTGCCGATAGAATGAAGACCTAGTACGATATTAAAGCTAATGAGGTGCAATTCCAGGAAGGCGACAAAGTATGGCTGTTCAACCCTCAGCGACGATATGGATTTTCAAAAGGGAGCTTAACAGACTCACGTGGAAAGTCAGGGATAAAATTGTCGCAGAAAAGCAGCAACAGTATAAAGAGTTAATTGAATCCCTTAGCTCGGAAGACGTATCGCTCTGGCAATTCGCTAAAAGACTCAGAAAACCTCAAATTAAACTCCCGCCACTAATAGATGGCGCTAATATTGCGTACTCAGACGAAGAAAAGGCAGAGGCACTTGCTAGGCATTACGAAAAGCAATTTGAACCAAACCACGATCTAATGTGTCAGGACACCCTAAGAATGGTTTGGCAAACTCTAAACAATTTCAGGAACTCCCCGGTCACGGCTGAGATTAACCCAGCCACCCCGCAAGAAATAGTAGAGATTATCAAAAACCTTAAAAACCGTAAAAGCCCAGGGCACGACAAAATCAGGAATATCGCGGTAAAAAACCTACCCTTAAATATAATATTTTACTTGACCATCTTAATAAATAAAATACTAAAACTAAATTATTTCCCCAAAGAATGGAAGGAAGCGATAATTATAGCGATCCATAAACCTGGTGAGGATGCCTCAATTCCAGCCAACTACAGACCAATCAGTTTGTTGCCGACACTTAGTAAAATTACTGAGAAAATAATTCTTAAGAGACTGAACACACACCTTAGTGAGAATGACATTATCATTCCGGAGCAGTTTGGATTTCGGCCAAAACACTCCACCACTCATCTATTGCTGAGAGTGGTACAAATTGATCACTCTAAAAGTCCCTGACGCACTTGTCAAACTTTTAATTTCATACCTAAATAACAGACACTTTCAAGTCAGAGTAAAAAATAACTTATCTACACCCAAGCTCATTAAAAGTAGTGTACCGCAAGGATCCATACTGGGCCCGACACTCTTTAACATATATCTAAATGACATTCCCAGGACCCCAGACACGGAGCTGGCACTCTATGCAGACGACAGCGCGATACTTGCAAAACACCCGTACGTCTCAGTAATGCACAGACAGCTACAACAACACTTAGACATACTCCAAACATGGCTGGAAAAATGGCGAATAAAATTAAATCCCAATAAATGTCATTGGATTTATTTCTCAAGAAAACGTAAACCTCCGCCTCCTCTGTACATAAACAACCATGCCCTAAAAGCGGAAAAATCTACTAAATACCTAGGTGTAACGATAGACTCCCACCTAACTTGGAAACTGCACGTAACGAACTTAATCAAAAAAGCGTATATGGCCACAGGAGCTTTATACCCAATGATAGGAAACGGAAATCTAAGTTATCAAAATAAACTCCTAATTTATAAATCGGTCATCTGCCCGGGAATGCTGTATGCAGCACCCGTATGGGGATATGCCTGTAAAACTACCATAGACTTATTAGAGACAAGACAAAACAAAACCCTAAGGATTATAAGGAAAGCCCCTAGATACTTAAGAAACTCGGTAATTAGGAAAGACTTCAAAATAAAAACTGTTAGAGCCCAAATCAAAAAGCTAGCGCTTAAATTCTACAAAAATCTGCCATCTGTCCCAAATGAACTATTATTTAATCTGCATGACTATGATCATCGCAAGGCTAAATCTCGTAAGAGACCCCGCTCGGTACTTAACTTTGATATTCGGTACTAGGAACGTCCCACCTTAATCAGTGGATATTAACGAAAACTCGCGATCTTTGGTTTTCTACAAAATGTTTAAAATCCTAAACTGCTAAAATGCTAGGTTACCCTCAGATCTGCATCAACCCCCCAAACTGCTTAAACTCTTAATGTGCAACAAACTGCCACACTAGGAGCTAGGACAAATAATAAAAACAGTAAATCAAAAACCTCGAACCTCCAACTATGGACCAATGAAATAATGTCACAGTATGAAGATAAGAACCACACCTAGAGATTGGAGATTAAAGGCGCTTCGCGCCTGGTGCTCTGTTCTGGACGAAACTCTATGACCGATATGGATTTTCGCTAAAACTGCAGCAGATCTGGGAAGTGCCCTACATCATCAAGAAAAGAATAAATAGTACCGTTTATTGAATACAGAAATCGTCTACAGCCAAGCCAAAAATTGTCCATGTCGTGAAATTAGCGCCATATTTTGGACCACAGAAGATTGATACTGCCTAGGACGTGCAGTTTTAAGGAGTTGCGAATACGCAATATTCCTTTGGGAGCTCCTCTTTCGTCTGTCTCGAAAGCCAAGTGAAGAAAACACAATACATGACGTCAGCATGACGTGAGGATGACGTGGGCTCAGGGTTGCCAGGATTTCCCTGTTAGAAGAAGAGTTCCAGATTTGGCGATTTATCGCCTATTTGGAGATTACCCGAATATTGCAGAAACTTCTCGATAAAACGATTATTCTTTGAAATATAGAGATTTCTAGAATTTTCTATGGTGACTATAAATAGGAGTGATCACTGAATCGAAGAGTTTACTTGACGAGTTGGCAATATACGAGCTACAGTGAACTGTGACTTTTGTCAATATTTTGAGAATAATAACGGGTTTTTTTAAAATTATTTTTACGGTATTTTGGAAATATTATCGCTTATTCTGTGCACTTGGTGGAATATTTAAGTGCTGTTTGATTGCATATTGTTCCTGTTTTGTTTATGCTTGTGAATAAACATAAGTTATCCAGAAACTTAGACTCGATCTTGTATATACACCCACGATTCTAGAGAATACGTGATAAAAATATTATGATATAATGACTTACCAGCTTGCTCTTTGGCGCATAGCAGCTCATATTTGGAGCTGAAGCACTTTTTTGCGTGTTTATTCAGCGACGCTATTTTAGCGAAGAGTGGAAGCACAGTCTTACGTGCTTAATGAACTGCAACTATCAGGAAATTTACATCAGCACATGTATCGTGCTCAGTCAGCGGCAAAAATGCAGAGTGTCTTAAGAGCACATTTTGATGTGCTTAGTTCACAGTAAAAATCATAGAGATTCGTAGGAGCAGAATTTGATGTGCTTAGTTCACAGTAAAAATCATAGAGATTCTTAGGAGCACATTTTGATGTGCTTAGTTCACAGTAAAAATCATAGAGATTCTTTGGAGCACATTTCGATGTGCTTAGTTCACAGTAAAAATCGTAGAGATTCTTGGGAGCACATTTTGATGTGCTTAGTTCACAGTAAAAATCGTGGAGATTCTTTGGAGCACATTGTGATGTGCTTAGTTCACAGTAAAAATCGTAGAGATTCTTAGGAGCACATCTTGATGTGCTTAGTTCACAGTAAAAATCATAGAGATTCTTGGGAGCACATCTTGATGTGCTTAGTTCACAGTGAAAATCATAGATTCTTGGGAGCACATTTTGATGTGCTTTGTTTGAGAGCATATTTTGATGTGCTTAGTTCACAGTAAAACTCATAGAAATTCTTAGGAGCACATTTTGATGTGCTTAGTTCACAGTAAAAATCGTAGAGATTCTTGCGAGCACATTTTGATGTGCTTAGTTCACAGTAAAAATCGTAGAGATTCTTGGGAGCACATTTTGATGTGCTTAGTTCACAGTAAAAATCGTAGAGATTCTTCGGAGCACATTTTGATGTGCTTAGTTCACAGTAAAAATCGTAGAGATTCTTGGGAGCACATTTTGATGTGCTTAGTTCACAGTAAAAATCGTAGAGATTCTTGGGAGCATTTCTTGATGTGCTTAGTTCACAGTAAAAGTCGTAGAGATTCTTGGGAGCACATGTTGATGTGCTTAGTTCACAGTAGAAATTGTAGAGATTCTTTAGAGCACATTTTGATGTGCTTAGTTCACAGTAAAAATCATAGAGATTCTTAGGAGCACATTTTGATGTGCTTAGTTCACAGTAAAAACCATGGAGATTCTTAGGAGCACATTTTGATGTGCTTAGTTCACAATAAAATTCATAGAGATTCTTAGGAGCATATTTTGATGTGCTTAGTTCACAGTAAAAATCATAGAGATTCTTAGAAGCACATTTTGATGTGCTTAGTTCACAGTAAAAATCGTAGAGATTCTTAGGAGCACATTTTGATGTGCTTAGTTCACAGTAAAAATCGTAGGGAATCTTAGGAGCATATTTTGATGTGCTTAGTTCACAGTAAAAATCTTAGAGATTCTTGGGAGCACATTTTGATGTGCTTAGTTCACAGTAAAAATTATAGAGATTCTTGGGAGCACATTTTGATGTGCTTAGCCCACAACCGAAATTTCGAGAGTATATTAATCTTCACTTGATGCATAGGGGTAATTTTGAATTTCCCCCTTGGCTGATCAAGTGTTGTCCAATCATGGAGCCATATGGACATATCAAGCAATATTCTGTAGAAAAGATCCTACCTTTTTTGTCTACAAGACATAGGCACAATACAGCATAATATCTCTGATTGTGAACTTTGTAAAGAATTCCTTCCCATGAATTGTAAACAGGTTTCATTGATTAATTTGTGTTAAGGAAACAAGACACAGAAGGGGTTTGAATCTATCATGAGTAGCCTACTTCAGAAAGAAATGAGCTAACGAATCTTGATTCGATTTTTAGTCACTTTGAACATTTTACTGATTTTAGGCTCTTTAAACTTATTATGTTTTTATAAGTTTTAGAAATGTAATTTGTAAAAATTGTGTACAACATACTTCTCGTATTATTCTTTTAATCTTATCACACCTTAACTTAGTTGGTTACTGTTGTTACAATGAGATATTATTCTTGTAGGATCTTCTTGTAGTGGCAAGTTGCAATTAAGCATGCTGTTTTGTTATTTAATTTGTACATCAGTGATTGTGCTTTTTATATTGCAGGTCGCATTGTAATGTTATTTAAGTTTATATGCTTTTCGGTGTTAAGTTAGTACAGCACTGTTTGTACTCTACGTTTGTAACGTGTAGTTGTGATGAACCTCGATAGAACGAATCTGGTAGTTGTTCGTTTTTTTGTTCTTTTCAGCCTGGGTCCTCCGTTGTCCGTTTCCGCGATGCGGGACTGACTTGGGAGTATTGGGTCGCGATCTGGAGGCTGGGATATCTCCCCTGATGCTCGTTCGGGCGGTGTGCTGAGTGGCCCGACGATGTCGTCTCCCGTATACCTTCGGGTGGAACAAGCATTTTCTTTTGATTCCCCTTCGACACTATGTGCCTATTTGCTTTAGGCTTTGGATGGAAATTTCACGATTTCATGATGCCCACTGGCTCGTTTGAGTTCAGACATATAATTCTCATGCTGTCATTCTTCATTTATTGCTATAAAATAAATTGCCCGTCCATTATAAAATTAGGCGTCGTCGAGAATGCGTCTGATACCGCCTTGTCGCAGGGTCACTATACTGAAATATGAAAATAATTTTTTCGCAACTGTATGACAGATGTTTTGTTCTGTATTTAAAGGAAGGCATTTCATTACGATGACTAAAGAAATTCCTGTTATTCTCATATCATATTCTGATTCCACATCTTAAAAAAATTATCACGTAAACTGGGATAGTTAGGAAACTCACCGCTGTGCGTTTGCCTCTCACTGTGTTCTCTCATTATCACATATCCCTACGCGATTCTGATTTGCCAACATCAGCGTTACTGATTAGTGAATTCAGGGATTTCATTCCATTGTGTCATTTTTAGCTTGTGTCAATCAATGTGCATGACGTAGCCATCTTGTTCTATTTGATAAAAACTGCCATGCTCAAATCGGCTGATCCTTTAACAATAGCAGAATATATTCAAGAGGTTCTTAGAAATTTGGCTTCTGTTGTTGAAAGTTTGTTATAATGAAGTCAAAGACAGAAATCCATCTTTTCACCAAAGAACATGCAGCACGGATAGCACAAAAGAAAGATCTTGAGGTAAGTGATATTTTACTGGATTTGTTTTATAAGATTTAAATCTGTAATTTTTGACGTGGAATATCATAGGACACGGGGTATTGAGTAAGTCATGAAAGAAATGCGATGGAGATGAAATTGAAGTATGTAACGTAAGTGACATCATACTGTAACAAATAACTAACAGAAAATAATTCTTATAATTTGAAGGTCCTAGTTACTTGATCTTGGGTACAAATTCGATGACCTTAACAATAAGCATGCGAAAAATCGCTAATTTTGCGGTATTTGGCGAGTTCTAGAAACTTCTCGAATTTTATAGATTGGCTAAAACCTTTACAAATATCTATTTTTTCCTTAAATTTCCACAAAGGGTATATAAACACGTCCTCGTTGAGTTGCGTTGTTGAGGTAATACGAGTAAAAATTAAAAATAAAAAAATTAAAAGAAAAGCCACAAATATATCAAAAACGTTTAATAGATAGATATTACCGTTAATTATATGTGTGTTACATACCATCGTAACATATAACACATATCAACCTTTTCCCATTCGAAACATACAAAAGGAGCTATTTTTCCGATCAATCTATAGCTAGTTACAGAGTTACTGGCTATTGTTTTGGGATTTAAAGTCATGCTGAAATTTAAGGGGACATACTTAAAAGTATTAAAAAGTAAAAAATGTTTTCATTATATTTGTATTTGAAAGTTATGAGTCGAGAAATTGGTTGACAGCTTCTATGTAATATTACTCAGAAAATATTGCATCCAAGACAAACTTTTTGGTATCTAATTATACTTCAGAAACAATTGCTTATTGTGAACATGAATTAATTTGAATTTCAAATTAATTCATATTATAAACTGGATCGCAATGCAAAATGTAGCGCAAATAAAGACAAAAAAACAGACGTATGTTTCTAAATTCACTGGATTTCCTTCTTCAGTGCAACAAGTCGGGATCATACCGTCTGTTTTGAGCGCGTTCTGATCTTGACTCATTGTACTGAAGAAAGATTTTTACTTCCTCATACGTCATGAGAAAGTATTATTTTCCCGAAATTGTCGATTTCTAGACTTTAATGCCAACACGTTTTGACTATTTTTGGACTGCAGTCCGTCTGTCTAATGTCTCTGGTCGATTTCTTGTGTACTCAGTAGCAGCCACAAATATTAATGGAATTTCACAAAACTTTATATCCGGCTTTGTTATAAAAAAATCTAGAACTAGATAGATTTTTTTTTTTAAATTCGAGCGAAAACTTTGAATTTTATTCTACATTTCCTATTTTTTTAACATGGCAGTATAGGGCAAAATTTAACTTAATCATGCATAAAAGAGTTTATTTGTGGTTCAATGATTTAAGAACTTAATAGTTTCATAATTGTGTAGTTTCATAATCAATGATTTAATAACTTAATAGTTTGATAATTGTGTAGTTTCGTAATCAATGATTTAATAACTTAATAGTTTAATAACTTAATAGACTTAAATAGTTTCAATCATTGCTGTGTTGTTGTTGCGACCCAGACCATTCGACCTACCAGAAAGGTGTAAGGCAACTGTTTGGACGGCCGGGAAGGGCCACCCAATTTAGACGGGAACCCAGTGGGGGAGGCATCCACAGGGACCGTACCCTCCTTCCCCTACCACCAACCTCTCGGAAAGCCTTACGGACCAACATGTTTAACGTGATCGTACTAACAGGGCGGCAGTTTTGGCAGACGAGGAAATCGAACCCGGGCCTACCGAGTGCAATTCCCGCGCTAACCACTGGGCTACAGCGCCCTAATCATTTCAGTGTAAAATAGCGCGATACAAATGTTTATTTTTTGTGATGTCATTAACCCGCCTTAGGGGGTATGGTACCCCCTACGGTAATAAGTTGTCAAGTATGATATAAAGCGAAATATTTTTCAAGCCCTTTAAAGTAAATGGTAATACATTATAGTTGTAATCATTTGGACCCACAATACCTATTTTTCAAAATTATTCTTTTAAAATTTGAAAAAAAAAATGAATTTTGGTATAAGAAAGCCGAGGTAAACCACACTCCAATTTAATTTTCTATGGAAATTTGAAATTGAAATCGAAATCTGAAACAAACTTAGAAACCAATGGAAATTTTGGAGATGTCCGCATTTAGCATGTGAATTCATGTAAATTTTGTGCGGACAAAGTTGCTGAAAATTTCCGTAGAATGGTACCTTTAGATTTGTTTTGCTACGAATTATGAAGAAATAAAGAGCTTTGTATCTTTTTATTTCATAGCTATACTGCCGTAAAGAAAAGAATGAACAGTACCCTTAGATTTGTTTTGCTACGAATTATGAAGAAATAAAGAGCTTTGTATCTTTTTATTTCATAGCTATACTGCCGTAAAGAAAAGAATGAATGGTACCCTTAGATTTGTTTTGATACGAATTATGAAGAAATAAAGAGCTTTGTATCTTTTTATTTCATAGCTATACTGCCGTAAAGAAAAGAATGAATGGTACCCTTAGATTTGTTTTGCTACGAATTATGAAGAAATAAAGAGCTTTGTATCTTTTTATTTCATAGCTATACTGCCGTAAAGAAAAGAATGAATGGTACCCTTAGATTTGTTTTGCTACGAATTATGAAGAAATAAAGAGCTTTGTATCTTTTTATTTCATAGCTATACTGCCGTAAAGAAAAGAATGAATGGTACCCTTAGATTTGTTTTGCTACGAATTATGAAGAAATAAAGAGCTTTGTATCTTTTTATTTCATAGCTATACTGCCGTAAAGAAAACAATGAACAGTACCCTTAGATTTGTTTTGCTACGAATTATGAAGAAATAAAGAGCTTTGTATCTTTTTATTTCATAGCTATACTGCCGTAAAGAAAAGAATGAATGGTACCCTTAGATTTGTTTTGCTACGAATTATGAAGAAATAAAGAGCTTTGTATCTTTTTATTTCATAGCTATACTGCCGTAAAGAAAAGAATGAACAGTACCCTTAGATTTGTTTTGCTACGAATTATGAAGAAATAAAGAGCTTTGTATCTTTTTATTTCATAGCTATACTGCCGTAAAGAAAAGAATCAATGGTACCCTTAGATTTGTTTTGCTACGAATTATGAAGAAATAAAGAGCTTTGTATCTTTTTATTTCATAGCTATACTGCCGTAAAGAAAAGAATGAACAGTACCCTTAGATTTGTTTTGCTACGAATTATGAAGAAATAAAGAGCTTTGTATCTTTTTATTTCATAGCTATACTGCCGTAAAGAAAAGAATGAATGGTACCTTTAGATTTGTTTTGCTACGAATTATGAAGAAATAAAGAGCTTTGTATCTTTTTATTTCATAGCTATACTGCCGTAAAGAAAAGAATGAATGGTACCCTTAGATTTGTTTTGCTACGAATTATGAAGAAATAAAGAGCTTTGTATCTTTTTATTTCATAGCTATACTGCCGTAAAGAAAAGAATGAACAGTACCCTTAGATTTGTTTTGCTACGAATTATGAAGAAATAAAGAGCTTTGTATCTTTTTATTTCATAGCTATACTGCCGTAAAGAAAAGAATGAACAGTACCCTTAGATTTGTTTTGCTACGAATTATGAAGAAATAAAGAGCTTTGTATCTTTTTATTTCATAGCTATACTGCCGTAAAGAAAAGAATGAATGGTACCCTTAGATTTGTTTTGCTACGAATTATGAAGAAATAAAGAGCTTTGTATCTTTTTATTTCATAGCTATACTGCCGTAAAGAAAAGAATGAACAGTACCCTTAGATTTGTTTTGCTACGAATTATGAAGAAATAAAGAGCTTTGTATCTTTTTATTTCATAGCTATACTGCCGTAAAGAAAAGAATGAATGGTACCCTTAGATTTGTTTTGCTACGAATTATGAAGAAATAAAGAGCTTTGTATCTTTTTATTTCATAGCTATACTGCCGTAAAGAAAAGAATGAACAGTACCCTTAGATTTGTTTTGCTACGAATTATGAAGAAATAAAGAGCTTTGTATCTTTTTATTTCATAGCTATACCGCCGTAAAGAAAAGAATGAATGGTACCCGTAGATTTGGTTTGCTACGAATTATAAAGAAATAAAGAGCTTTGTATCTTTTTATTTCATAGCTATACTGCCGTAAAGAAAAGAATGAATGGTACCCTTAGATTTGTTTTGCTACGAATTATGAAGAAATAAAGAGCTTTGTATATTTTTATTTCATAGCTATACTGCCGTAAAGAAAAGACTAAATGCAGCAAAATTAATTTTTTAATTCATGACATTGCTTGAGGGGGGAAGAAACCGATCTATTTTGTCTACTTTAAATTTGCTAAAAATTAAATTTGCCACAAAAATTACCAAATCTATCAATATAAAGTTTTCAAAGCTGCTGAAAGATTCTTGTTTTAAAAACTAAATTTCACTTTCATTATGTACAATAATGTATAAGGAAAGTATTGTGACGGGGTCGAAAATTCGAATTCGAGTTTTCGACGGGAGAGCAAGTTTCAAGCATCCCTGATCACGAATCGAACATTTTTGAGCTGATGTCTGTGTGTGTGTGTGTCAGTGAGTGTGTAGAGACGATAACTGACGAACGAATGGACCGATTCGAACGACATATGGTACAAAAATTGCAATCCGTAAATACTGGAAGCCTATTGTTTTTATATGCAATCGAATGTTCAGAACCCCCCTAAAACTTTGAAAAAATCATCAAAAAATAAAAACCTCTACTAAAGTTACGAAAATAGACATTTTTATGTAATTTTTTAATTTTTCATTAGAAAACGATTAAGGTAAATTTTAGAACGCTAGCATGAACCGTTCTCGAGGTATTGCACATTTTTCAAAAAAATTATCAAAAAATTATATAAAATAAAAAAAAATTCCTATTGCGAAACATGTTCACTTTTCATCCGTAATATCATACAATAAATTAGGTGACATCATTCTCGTGGATCTAGCTCGTTCCATTTTTGAAAAAAGATATTTTGAGTAATACTTTTAAATCTGAACACCAATAGTCATTTATCAGCTATAAGAATAAATTATTTCTCAGTCCATAACGCTTGGCGAGATTTTGGAGACGAATTTGGCGGAATGTCGCTAACTTGGCGACTTTTTTAAATGTTACCAAATTAAAGAAAGTCTCGCCAAATGGAAAAAAATGACACTAAACCAATGAAAATAACGACTAATTGACGATAATTCAATATCTTGGAAAAAATATAAGTATCTACTATAAGAATAACCTATTTTGTTTTTATTGTAAAAGTAGTAAATAAATACATTGCATTATATAAGGAAAGTCATGTGCTGCCCACATCAGATTTTTTTAATATATGGACTATATCGCTTATTGAAGATGCTATCAATATTGATGATTGTTAGATTTGCTCGAAGTTAATTGAGTATTTTGAAATAGTTTTATATGTTGTCATCCTGAAAATCGCCGGATATACAATTCAACGATAAAAACACAGCGCCGTGAATCTTATGCATTATTTTTTTATTGTAAAACTAGTAAACCCATTGTATTATATAAGGAAAATCATGTGCTGCCCAAATCAGATTTATTAAATTTATTTCAGAATATTCGACACATTGGACATATTTCTTCAAATTTGCAATTTTTCTAAAAAAAAAATTACAACCTTCGTTTTTGTGAGAAATTGGAAAACAAAAAATAAATATCTCATCTTAAATGTGTACACATACGTTTTTAATGTATAACATCAAGTGTTGTACTCCGTAGATTCCGATACCGAGGAGAAAAAAGTAAACAGTAAAAAAACACATTCTGAGAAAAACAGCGAAAATGCCTTACTATAAATTAAAGAAGTTATAATTAGTTTCTTTCTTTAGCTTATATTAGGACACTTATGCTCGTAACAAGTGTCACTACACACGTATTTGAACAGGTGTGTTGATAAGCGGGTGTTTTGATAAAAAGGTGTCTTGAATCTTTCGTTAACATGTCTCCTTGGTTTTCTACTGTTCATTCATCTTGCTACTCATTTCTTTCTATTTTGTTCTTAGTACCTCTTCTTTTACCCTCGCCGTTGGTAACTTATTTCTCTATTTCCGTCACGTTTGCTGTTCTATCTACAGTTGCCGATTTTGTTTTATCGATTTAAAGTCCCGATTTTTTATTGTCCAGACGAAGAAGGCTATTTTTACAAACTTTTACTTAACTTGATCTGGTGTTTGTTTATCAGTGTGGTTCAAATCTTTGAGACTTCAACTCATCAAGTTCTATTAACCACAATAACATGAAATTTGATATATCGTTGTCTTTTGTAGCACATTTTACTTCTTTTGGTGTTGAACCTTATGGGGCTAACCCGACTTGGGCCCTTAATAAGAGAGCATTAATTTTTTTAATCGAAAACCGAAGCAGATAGGAAGTCCACGTTTAGCATGTCGTTGTCATTTATAGTATATTTTAAATCTTACAAGGGAAGGCGTTGCAATAGTTCTCTCGGACTGCAATCTTTCATGTCCTATCTTGTAAAGGACCATGAAGAATGATAAAACGCCACGGATTTTATCTGCTAAGTGATAGGGGGCGCCACAATAACAATCTGAAGTTGTCATGCAAAGATGCTCTACTGACGTGTTTTATTTACATTCTGTGTGAAAATATTATCCTTTTCCGTTATTATTATTATTAAATAATACCTGAAAAAAAACAAAATATGCACAACCGTTAGACTGTTACTTCTTCAATCCTTATAAGGCATTTGTAAAACGTATCGAAGACTACATAAAAATTCGAGCTGCATGCATTGAAGGGGTCCATATTGAAGACATCGATGAATTTTGAACCAACATCGATGAAGAGGCCAACAGAAATTTAAATGACAAATTATTTATTTTTAAAATGCATTCATTTGTGTACAATTAACTTGGCGCTGATATATTTCAAGATATGGTAATATACTCTTGGAGAAAAGCTGGATATTCTGTTGAAAAACACATTACAAAATTTAACAAGGTTATGGCAGCTGTATTTAATATTGGTTCAGCAACTTGTTTCATTGTAAATTGCAATGATTATGCATTTGTTAAATGTGCACATTGTAACGTTTTCATTTGTATTGATCATACATTTAATCATTCCCATTCATAATTTCAAACTTACAAAGAATTTAAATCATTCATTATTTTACAAATTTCATTTGCTTTGACTTTCATTGTAATACAATCAATAGTTTTGTTGGTTAGTTCAGTTTTGGTTTCCAAAAATTTCAGCCTTTATCTTTGTTGTGTTTGATCAACCTTTACGACTATGTTTTGGCAGTTGTTTAGCTAATTAATAAGATATAAATTATATTAGTAATAAATTTATCATTTACTACTTACCATTATTGTCCATTTTATTTCAAAATAATAATAATAATAATTGAAAAGGATAATATTTCCACACTAAAATGTTAATAATACACGTCAGTAGAGTACGTTTGCATGACAACTTCAGATTGTTATTGTGGCGCCCCCTATCACTTAGCAGATGAAAGTTGTAGCGTTTTATCATTATTCATGGTCCTTTACAAGATAGGACATGAAAGATTGCAATCCGAGAGAACTATTGCAAAGCCTTCCCTTGTTAGTTTATTTTAAATCTTAATGTCCCAGCTTGGCCTGCCCCGTCATGGGAATGCGCTTGGTGTTGGTAGCAAATCGTTGTCTTTTCCGGTATATTTTAATTCTTTTGAAATCGAATCTCTGCTAGCTTGCCCGTCCCGGGCCTGCCATTGGAACGCACTCGTTTGTGGGAAATAACACGAAAACCTTAATAACTGGAAAATAAGTTCAAATTTAGCATATCGTTGTCTTTTGCGGTAAATTTGAATTCTTTTGCTTTTGAACCTCATCGGGCTAGTCCATCCTAGGGATACTTTTAAAAGAGGGATATTTTTAAAAATTATGCATTTTGAATTTTTTGTTTGCCTTCGAAACGGGTTTGGTAGATTTATTTTGAGAAAGCTACTCACACCAGATTTATTTATTTTGATATAGATTGTTTTCAAATGAACATAAAATTAAGTATGGGGTATGAATGTGAGATAAAGTCGAGCGGAGACACATAATCCTTAAATTTTACACTTATGCCTTTAGAACTACGATTTGGCTTATCGTGACTTTAGTGACTATTTTTTATTCTTATGACTTGAATAAATATTATGAATATTTTGACTATTTGGAGTATTATGACTTGAATGACTATTTTAATTATTTATGACTTAAATAAATGTTATGAGCATTCTGACTATTTGTGACCAATGAGTATTTGGACAGTTTTGATAATTTGGAATATTACGATTTGAATGACTGTCTTGTTTGTGAATTGAATAATATTATAACTTATTTTGCCATTTTTCTTATTAAAGAATAAATTTTTCCTATTTATGAATGAGTATTATGACTATTTTAACTATTTGTGAATGAGTATTATGACTATTTTAACTGTTTGTAAATGAGTATTATGACTATTTTAACTGTTTGTGAATGAGTATTATGACTATTTTAACTGTTTGTAAATGAGTATTATGACTATTTTAACTGTTTGTGAATGAGTATTATGACTAATTTAACTATTTGTGAATGAGTATTATGACTATTTTGACTATTTGTGAATGAGTATTATGACTATTTTAACTATTTGTGAATGAGTATTATGACTATTTCAACTGTTTGGGAATGAATATTATGACTATTTTAACTATTTGTGAATGAGTATTATGACTATTTTAACTGTTTGTGAATGAGTATTATGACTATTTTAACTGCTTGTGAATGAGTATTATGGCTATTTTAACTATTTGTGAATGAGTATTATGACTATTTTAACTATTTATGAATGAATATTATGACTATTTTAACTATTTGTTAATAAGTATTATGACTATTTTAACTATTTGTGAATGAGTATTATGACTATTTTAACTATTTGTGAATGAGTATTATGACTATTTTAACTATTTGTGAATGAGTATTATGACTATTTTAACTATTTGTGAATGAGTATTATGACTATTTTAACTATTTGTGAATGAGTATTATGACTATTTTAACTATTTGTGAATGAGTATTATGACTATTTTAACTGTTTGTAAATGAGTATTATGACTATTTTAACTGTTTGTGAATGAGTATTATGACTAATTTAACTATTTGTGAATGAGTATTATGACTATTTTGACTATTTGTGAATGAGTATTATGACTATTTTAACTATTTGTGAATGAGTATTATGACTATTTCAACTGTTTGGGAATGAGTATTATGACTATTTTAACTATTTGTGAATGAGTATTATGACTATTTTAACTGTTTGTGAATGAGTATTATGACTATTTTAACTGCTTGTGAATGAGTATTATGGCTATTTTAACTATTTGTGAATGAGTATTATGGCTATTTTAACTATTTGTGAATGAGTATTATGATTATTTTAACTATTTGTGACTGAGTATTATGACTATTTTAACTATTTGTTAATAAGTATTGTGACTATTTTAACTATTTGTGAATGAGTATTATGACTATTTTAACTATTTGCGAATGAGTATTATGACTATTTTAACTGTTTGTGAATGAGTATTATGACTATTTTAACTATTTGTGAATGAGTATTATGACTATTTTAACTATTTATGAATGAATATTATGACTATTTTAACTATTTGTTAATAAGTATTATGACTATTTTAACTATTTGTGAATGAGTATTATGACTATTTTAACTATTTGTGAATGAGTATTATGACTATTTTGACTATTTGTGAATTAGTATTATGACTATTTTAACTTTTGGGACTGAATGATCATTAAATCCCTTCTAACTATTATGACTTTTATTTTTACTATTTGTGATTCGAATGAGTATTATGATTATTTTAGTCATTTGAGATCTGGATAAGTATCATGACCATTTTCAATGCATAGTATGACTTTTTAAACTTTTGTGACTGAATGAGCATTAAAAATCTACTTTAACTATTATTTGAACTCGAATGCGAGTTTGATTTTTTTTTACTCTTTAGGACCTAAATGAGTATTATATATCTTTTGAATATTATGACTTAAAATGATATTTTAACTATTGTTATTTATAGAGTTTGTGACTGAGTATTTTATGGTTACTTTGACTATTGTGACTTTAATGAGAGATATGATAATTTTATTGACAGAATCACCAATACACATTAGCGGAACCAATCTCTAAAGGACCATACGTTCAAAGCACGATTCAAGAAAGAAATAAAAACGATATTATAGATCTTATTGGCGGAGATGGACTCTGGCAAAGAAGGATATTCATCATCATGCTCATTGCAATCATTCCCAGTCCCATGCATAACTTGTCCATGTCCTTTTTGGCTCCCAACCAAGAATATTGGTGCACAAGGCCATCAGAAGTTGGCAATATGAGTGTGGAACAGTGGAATCTCTACGGACTGCCACCTAAAATTGAGAACAGTAACCGGCATATGTGTTCCAGGTAAGTAAAATTTGATAAAACTAAAACGAACTTCGTTTAAAGCAATGTACAACACAACATTGATAGTGCTGGCCGATTTCTAAGGCATAACGCAGCCTTCTAAGTCAGGACAAGAACGTAATCTTTCATTCACCAAGGAAAGATCGGCATTTGTTGTTAGAACAGGAGATGTTGGAGGTTATTAACTGCGAGAGGTGAAAAAATAGGTAAAAAAACATGGAGAAAGAAAAGAGTAAATAAGAAACTATGAATTAATGGTAAAATCAAAAAGGAAAATGAATGTACAACAAAGGATCAAAGTTCTAGTTAAGTAAAACTATAAACATAAGTACCATAAAACACATATGTTCGTAGCCACTAGTTTTATTCATTGCTTTTACTCTAAAGAACTTGTTTTACTCACTAAAAAATTATTTTGAATCCTATGTTGGACGTTCACATTTCTTTTTGCTATTTTACCGCTCGTACATAGCGTCATACTACTCGTTCTTTCCTCCATGGTTCTTTTACCTCTTTCTTCTCCTCTCGCGGTTGGCAATCTCTGCTTCAGTCACATTTGCTATTCTGACACCCGATATTGATCTTGCTCTAATGAGTGAAGATCTTCATATATTTCCTCACAAAGAAGGTGACACCTAGTGGCACGAACGAGAAATAAAAAAATAGGATATATGAGCAAAAGACGCAAATAAGGAAAAAAAAATACAAAAGAGAATATGAATTCAATGTAACAAAAAGTTAGACATGGTCATGCATATCTCGCAGAAACATGGAAGCATTGACAAATCATTAACTAGATTATTGGAGATTTTACTAATATGGAAATTGCAAAGAATTTGAAATCGAAAACTAAAGAGCATTTTTGAATAATGGAGGCAATTAGAAAAATCAAACCGGTGATTAGTCTTCCAACAATGATTAACGATAGAAAATGTGCTAATTTCTTGGATTTTGACACATTTTTATGTTCCTTTAAGCTGTACTATAAAGCGAGTTTAGTTTGATCCATGTACGATACAATAATATTCAGAGAGAATTCACGATCTATGGAGACTTTTAAATATAATCTAGTTCAGACTTTAATAAGTACGAAATAGGATATAATTTAATAGCATGGTAGTAAGTATTGAATGTGGCAACATTTTGATTAGGGGTATGACAATAATTATTATGAGGGAGTAATGTAACGAAAAACGCTTACATTAGACAGTGGTTACAAATGAATTTTTAGTGAGAATGGCTAAAACATCCAGGAAAGCAAGATACTTATTCTAGCTCCCAGATAAGCGGAATAAAAGAAGCAGCAGAATTTATAATAATCCAACTCAGACTGAAGACTATCTAATTCAATACCGTCTAACTGTGTTAGAATACTGTTTAAATCAATAATATACTGATCAAGAATAGTAAAGTAAGTATCACAACGTCTCTAACACAAAAGGAAAACTTAATAAGATTAAACAATGGAAACTCAATATAGTGCATGTAAATATCACACAAGAGTGGATTTGAGGATTCCCCATAGCCAAGCCATTAGACATTTTAAAGAATTCACCTTAAAAGACGAAAGTCTTTTGGTATAATAAATTTGTCTTTATCTGCGTTGCATTTTATGTAGTAAAGCAATTTATCATTAATTGTCACGAGCTTTACTTATTTAAAGCTATATTTTTCTTTTTTTATTGTTTATGCACGTCATTATGAGTTTTAGTAAATCAATACCATTAGAGTAAATTAATGTGCCATTGTGGTCAATGAACTCCTGGTGGTATTAGTATTGAATATAGATATAAATGAGTAAAAATATATGTTTTTTAATATATTTAAATTTATATGTATCTTTTTATATTTTTCAAGCTCATTATTTTGAGTTTTATTAATTAAATACCTTTACGATAAATTAATGTGCTATTGTGGAAGATATATGCCTTGCGATATTAGTACTGAATATGAGATATAAATAAGCAGAAATATATGGCGATTTTACTTTTTGATGCAATGGTATAGAGAAAGTATTGTTTTCCATAACATATCCGAATTCCAGATTTTGGCGGATAAATACGTTTCTAGATATCTTGAATCCATTTAAAAAATATATTTCGTGTGTGTGTGTTTGTTCGTGCATGTGTGCGCGCGTGTGTGTATGTGAGGTGTTTATACGATACCTCACGAACAAATGTTTCTACCATTATAAAATTTTATTAATGCATTTATAAAGAACCTTAACCGGGAATCGAACCCTGGATTTCCGAACTGGATAGCCGACGCTCTACCGTTAAGCTACTGGGACGAAATTGCAAGCTCTTATAGACGAAGTGGACTATGCATTCTCCACTCTCTAATGTCAGATTGGCGGGCAACTAACCATCTGACTGCCCATCTCCTGCTATTTCTACCTTAGGTTAGCCTCCTGCTACTACTATTTTTACCAAGGTTAGTATCCTGCGTGCTCGTTGTCCTCTTAATTTGAAATCGGCGATCAATATACCAGAGCCCACTGCATCCGTGCGAGTCGTTTTAAGGTCTCTTTCATACCTCCTACATCTTTGCACTAACCTACAGAGTTAATTCGTTCGGGCGCCATTGTAAAGAACCTTGCTGCCCCAACCGGGAATCGAACCCTGGATCTCGAACTGTCCAGACTACGCTCTGCCATTAAGCTACTGGGACGAAATTGCAAGCTCTTATTATCGAATTGAACTCTGCACATTGTGTGAAACTCTAGAACTAGATAGAGTTTTTAGTAATTCTCAAAGATTATTATTTGAATTATTCGAAAATTTTAAGACTTTTATAACATGATTTACTTCTGAAAACAATAATTATTCCCGGATCAATGAAGGTTTGATATAGTACAAGGGAGAATTGATAATTTGAAGGATTAAGCATGTGAATGGTATAAAAATAGCTTTTAATAACATAGATAAATCAATTGCATCCATCGGCGTCATCAATCCCTTGCCAAATTGAAAAGGGAAACGTTTAAAGTGTTTTTACAAATTATTTAAAAATAATAACTTGAGTACAAAGTATGAATGATACTTATATTTTCCAACACTTTCCACCGTAGTTGAAAAGTGTTTATGGATTTGTTCATTCTGTCTGCCTGTCCGTTCGCACGATAAATGCCGTAAAAATGACTTTATCAAAATGAAATTTTAGTTTGTGGTTGAGACGGTCAATGGAACATATAGGAATGTAAATGAATAATATCACCCAAATAGTTTTGGATTAAACCCGGATTAGAAAAATAAAATACATTGAACCCTATGGGATCTAATTTTCAAACCTTTTTTAAGCGAAGTTAAAATTTAACAAGAAGGATCAATCATGCTTAAAGCATTGATCAAGAACCACTTTCCAACTTCAATGCAATTTTATTTAAACATGTCTAAAATGTAATACATTCCTCGGTAATGTTTTAAAACTTCTCACAATAATACATTGATTTATTATAGTTGAAAACTTAAACATTCATCCAAAAAAATGAACTTCATTCAAATGACGGCATTGAAATATAAATTGCCTGGTTTAAACATCTCTAAAATGTGATATATTACTCGGTAACAATTTTAGAATTATCATAATACCACGATAATTTATTATATTTAAAAACTTCATCGAAAACAACTGAAATTCATTCAAATGACGTCATAGAAAAAATAACATGCCTGGCTCTCTCTAAAAAAGCAGCATTTCATTCATGAATAATTTCCCATTCATGTCATTCATCACAATACTATAATAATTTATTTTATTTAAAAATTAAGACCATGGAGCTATAAGTAATTTAACTCTATGCTTAAAACTTCATCGCAAAAAATCGTCCTTCTCTCGGTAAAGTCAATGAATATTTCTTTCATATCAGCTATGCAGACTCCATGAGCTAAATTCTTTTGCATTAAAAAAATACAGCAATTCCTATACAACTCATCCTACATATTTTGCTGTTTACATTTCACATAAGTGAAAAATAGGCTTCGTTAGAGAAATAATCAAAGTTGGATGCTCATTTAAACTCAAATATATTGTCATTGCGTTGCTTCAGTATGTAGATGCACAGAATTTAAGCGAAAATAAAGAGGTTTTACGACGAATACAACATTTAATATGAATTAAAAAGAACTTTTAAAATGACGATTTTGAGACAAGATGGATGCCGTATTATATTTTGAAGTTGGTCACGTGATCGTTTCATATCATGGTCACGTGATCGCTTCATGTAAGAGGTGTAATTATTATTTTAATTTTTATTTAAGAAACTACTGAATATATTTCGCTGAATTTTTTTTTTATATCTTTTATGGAACAATTTGAATATCACCTAAAATTTTCGAAGCAATTTGTGAAATTTAAATCCGCTTAAAAAATGTTTGAAAAATTTGGTCCCATTGGGTTCAATGTATTTCATTTTTTCAACCCGGGTTCAATCCAAAACTAATTGGGTGATATTATTTATTTATATTCCCATAGGTCCTACAGACCGTCTGAACAACATACTAAAATTTCATTTTGATTAAGTCATTTTTACGGCAGTTATCGTGCTAACGGACAGACAGACAGACAGAATGAACAAAGTCATAAACACTTTTCAACTTTGTTGTAAAGTGTTAAAAATTGCTTCGAAAATTTTAGAAAATATTCAAATTGTCCCATAAAATATATAAAAAAATTTCATTAAAACATTTTCGATATTTATCTAAATAAAAATTTAAATACTAATGACACCCATATTATATGAAGATATCACGTGACCCACTTCAAAAACAATATGGCAGCGATCATTTTTCCCTAATGTAAAAATCGTAATATTTAAAGTTCTTTTAAATTTATATTTAGTGTTACATCCATCCTAAAACCGCTTTATTATTGCGTATTTTCTGTGCATCTATATTATATGCCAATGCAATTACAATATTTAAGTTCAAATGATCATCAAACTTTGATTATTTCTACTAAGAAGCCTAATATTAATGGATGCAGAATGAAAAGTGATAGTAAGATGAGTTGTATAAGAAGTGATGAATTTCTTCACTCAAAATTATTTAGCTCTGGAGTTTGCAATAAAAGTGATGTGAATGAAATATTCATTGCTTTTACATAGAGTCAGATGATTTATAATTCGTTGACGTCATTTGAATAAAGTTCATTTTCCTTGGATGAAGTTTTAAGTTTTCAAATATAATAAATTATTGTTGTACTGTGGTAATTTAAAATATATCAGTGCTGAATGTATCGCATTTTAGATATGTTTAAATAAAATTGCATTTCAGTTGGAAAGTGTGTCATAATCAATGATTTATTCATAATTAATCTTTTTTGTTTGATAGTGATTGTGATATACGCAGAGCTAAATTTATGGAATATGAATGTATGTGTAAGCCGAGTGAGAATTGCCAGTTCAGATATTGTTATTTTCATTTATCACAGGTATTTTCGTAAACGTTCATAAAGGAAACCCACATAATATTTTTTTTTATTTTGCAGGTACGAAAACTTAACGCTAGTTTTCATAGAGAGAGACATCAATGTGTCAGACAGTTCGTGGAATAAAACAATAGCTTGTGATTCTTGGGAGTACAATAATAGCATTTTTACTTCCACTATGCTAAATGAGGTAAATTTTTATTCCATGTTATTTGATTTATTTAGCTATTATTTAAAAAATATGCATATATTCATATTCTTGAGATATGAAGCTGCAAGGGCAGTTGATATTGTTGTAATTACCAAGAACAGTTCTTTGCCTTACAAGAATTTTCTTTCCTATTGCCTCTCTTAGTATTTTCAACATTTTTGACTTGCTGGTTTTCGACTTTTCAGAGAATATAAAGAGTTGAAACTCGGCCCACAGTTTAACCACGTAGAAAATTTTTATCTATCAAAAATTTGTGTCATTACATTACGACGTTATGTCATTTACGTAAGTCATAGCTTTGTTTTTGATCTTTCCACGCATTTTAGCCAATTTACTATTATGTAAAAGAGGATTAAAGAAAAGGTGAATAAAAATAGAATATTTATTATCTACAAAATTATTTTTTACAATATTACCATTGAGATATAATTGATTTAATCCATATGGAAAAATGGTACATTGTGATTTAATATAGAAGTTTTCAAAGAATATCAGCAGTATTTGTTTTAATATCAAAAATATGTATAGTTATATTTTCAAAACCATGATGAGCAAAGTGTTTATATTCAATTTTATTAGAAGTAGGAAGAAAATTATTATTGAGGATATATTTTTTGACATGATCTCTATGTACATTCATACGTAGATGAATAGGATTACTGGTCCGTCCTATATAAGATAAATTACAAATGTTACAGGATAATTTGTAGATGCAATTAAAAATTTTACAGAAAGTCTTATGGCTATTTAGATTAGTAATTTGTGAGTTAGAAGCAAATGGGCAGGTTTTACAATTTTTATTCTTACATTTATTAAAGTTATAATTTTTAGCTGGGCAATTATTATATCCGAAACTATCCATGGCACACGGTTGGTAAATTGATATCGGTCTAAACAATTCCCAACATAAATTGAAAATACCGGGCAATATTTATCAAATTATATAATAGTAATAAGAATAAATATATTTGCCAGTCACTAAATCAAATAAGATGTATAATTCATAATAGTATAAGTAAAATAAAGAGTATGGCAATAACACATATAGATAATATAAATAAAAATAAAATAATTGCTTATATATAAGTATAAACAACTAAGTCCATGTAAAACCTAATAATAATGTAGCAAGGAGGATATTACAAGATAAAAAGAAATGATTTAACTACATAATTACAATCAATTCTAAACTAGATTAAATACATACAATGTAAATCTTGAATTCCCATAGAATCCTGTCCAAATAAGTAATAAAAAGACTGTACAAAAAAGTACAGTTTATAAAAGGTATCAATAACACCAGTACAAAAATCCCAAAAGCAGTTACCCAGTCATAAAATCACAAAACCAATAAAATAGTAAGGTGTAATAACGATAGATGGCAGCACTAGAATGCGAAACTTCTAATATTGAATTACTAATAACTAAAGAATAATTGCTATACATATAGAAAAGTAACAAGTAGAATTTACCAAATAATAAAGCAGAAAGGAAGACAATGATTAATAATACTTAAAGCAAAAGTATAATAAGTAACCTAAGCAAATAAAAGAAAAGAATAAAATAGAAGAATGAGCCACAATAAACTACAATTAACATTGGAAGAAAGTAGATATAGTAATACGTAATAAATAAAATAAAAATTAAAATATATATATATATATATATATATATATACATATATATATATATATATGTGTGTGTGTGTGTGTGTATGTATAAATATATATATATATATATTTATATATATATTACATAAAATAATTAAATTTAATTTTAATTTAGAAATATATAAAGATATTCCATGCACAAAAATTTTTAATACCTATATATTGAAGTTAGCAGCTGCAATCTAATATTTTCATTGAGTACTTGTGCTTTTGAAAAGTTATAAAATAATTATATTTTATCTATAACAATAGAAAAAATCATAAATTTAAAATAATGCACAAAATAAATAATAAATTAAACATAAATAACAATTACTGAACCCTTTCTGAATCATAAGCAATTTACTGCTTATTACAGGTATCAGAAATACAATATTAAATATATAACTTTCATACGCTTCCTTTCTTTAAGGAACGACTGGAAAGTTTTATTCTCACAAGCAGCAGTTTTACTTATTGTGATATAAAACTCTTATAAGAAAATCTGAGAGAGAGAGAGAGAGATGTGGGCAGCACAGGACTCTCCCTGCAGACGCCTTATATCCACGTTCTCTTTATTTTATTTAAATTTAATTCACTTTTAATTCAATTTTCGTTCTCATTTGGTAACTGGACTTATTTTCAAAGGTAGCGTAGAGGAAATACGAAAAAACTAAAATATCTCTAGAACGGCTAGTCCTAGTGTAATTGGGTTGGTCTTATTCTTTTCATTAGTAAAAATTACGTATAAAACAAGCATTTAATTGATATATTTGCGCATGCTTAGTTTTTTATTTTAGATTTTGACGATTTTTGCGGGCCAGTTCGCAAAAAAGGCAGGTTATTTTTTTTCCGAATCGTACCAAAATCTAATCAGCACCAGGGTTACCCATAAGCGACTAATCTGCCGAATTTTGTGACATTTGCTCCATTAGTTTTACAGCTAAAGTTGAAGCAGGCAATTTTTGCGGGCTATTTTGCAAAAAAGAGCGGGTTCTTTTATCCCGAATTATACTAAAAACTAATCAGCACCAGGGTCACACCCAAGTGGCTTACCTACCATATTTTATAAAATTCGGTCTATTAGTTTTTGAGTTAGAGTGGATACATAGACAGACACACAGACAGACGCACAGACACACACACAGGCACACACACAGCCACACACACAGACGTCACATTAAAAAGAGTTTTTCGTGATCTAGAGGTCTCGAAACGTGTAGATCCGTCGAAAACTCGAGTTGCGATGTTCGGCATGATTCCAATACTTCCCCTAAGCATTACCATGTATTGCAGGGAAAGTAATAATATATAACATCCACGGTACTGTGTTTTTATCGTTAAATTGTACATTTGGCAATTTTCCAAATGACAACATGCAAAACTATTTCAAAGTACCCAATTAACTCATATTTCGAGCAACTCTAAATAAACAATTATCAATACTGATAGCAGCCTCAATAATCGATATAGTCCATATATTGAAATATTTTAACAATGTATTCAACAATTAGGCGTCATTTTGATTAATGTAGCATCATTTTTGTCAATCTGGGACGAGATATCGCCAAGTTGGTGATACGTTGCTAAATTATTAGCCAAGTTCGCCAAATGCATTACCAAGGGTTACAGACAAACGAAGAGAAGAGCATATTCTATACACTAGAAGGTATGCCTGTCATGTGACGGGAATCAGAATTTGCGAAATAATACTTCCCATATGGCATCATTTTTATCAATTTGGCGACATTTCTGTCACTTTTTCAACATTTAAAATAGTCGCCAGGTTGGCGATGTCCCGCTAAATTTTTCGCCAAGCGTTATGAACGGATAGAGAAATGGGTTGTTCTTATAGTCTATTCTTATGTTCTTTCTAAGATATTGAACTTTCATCAATTAGTCGTCATTTTCATTGATTTAGCGTCATTTTTATGAATTTGGGGACAATTTCGTTAATTTGGCAACATTTTAAAAGTCGCCAAGTGTGCGATAGTATTCTAAATTAGCGCATTAATGTGCGTGGCTTATTATTGTTAAACATTGAGATACTGCTTCCAAAAGAGGGTTCTTCCCACCATTATCGTCTGTCAGCATACCAGAATCGTCGTCTGTCAACCTATCAGAATTAGTAATCTAGTAGTACTCGGCAAAGTTAAAATGAAAAGTCATGCAAGCAGAACAAAGGCAAAGATGTACGAAGAGTTCAATGTCTAAACCATTGTATAAGCAAGCAGTCATTCTCCTGATGATGTGAACTTACGTGTAAACCAAGTAGCAGATGTTCCATACACCACTTTTCGGCCTCAGCAAGAAAAACACTTACGGGCTTGTCTTTTTAATGGAAACTAGCCGAATACCCGTTAAAAAATCAACTGTCTCGCAATAAGCATCCCCTGAATAATGTAAATTTTTGAATAATTTACGTTTCACATTTATTCGGCAAACCGAATATTTTGGTGTACATAAGCTCCTAAAGAAGAAAATATTGGAACATTAATTTCCACACTTCTTCCTTTAAAAATATCCACCTGTACACCAAATTAAAGTCTCTGTCACATCCCGAAGCATGATATTTTATCATTTCCCTTTCCGAACGTTTTTCTGTAGAGCACACCTGTAAATGAACATTTTTGAAAGACTCTATTCGTCTTAGTTTTTTTATCAGATGATTGGCCACATGCCTAATATCAGACCTCTAAGACATTTAAAAGGAAGCGTGTCTCATTTTTTCGGGAAATCGAACATATTGGTATTCGGAACCCGCTACAGTAGCAAATTTTGGAAATGTAAAATTGCACACTTTCTTCCTTATAACTATCTACCCGTACACCAAATTTTTAGTCTCCATCCCATCGCGAAGCATGCTTTTTCTATCACTTTACCTATCGAACGTTTTTTTTTTGTGTAGCACCCCTTTAAGTGAACATTTTTGAAAAGTCGTATTCACCTTGGGTTTTTTTATCAACTGATTATCCCATATACCAAATTTCAAGCCTTTATCCCATTGTAAAGGAGGCGTTTTTATTTGTTCGTCAAATCGAATATTTTAGTGTGCGGCACCGACTACAATAGCGAATGTTGGAAAACTGAAATTGCACACCTTCTTCTTTTCCAATTATTTAACCGTACCCCAAATTTGAAGTCTCTATCTCATCGCGAAGCATGCTTTTTCCATCATTTCACCTTTCGAATGTTTTTTTGTGTGGAGTACACCCCCCCTTAATTGAACATTTTTGAAAACTTCCATTCTTCTTGGGTTTTCTATCAGTTGATTCGCCCATATACCAAATACCAAGCCTCTATCACGTTTCAATAGGGGCGTTTCTCCTTTATTCCGAAAATCAAACATTTTGAAGTGCGGCACCCTCTAAAGTGGAAAATATTGGAAAACTGAAATTGTACACTTTCTTCCTTACAAACTGTCTACCCATACATCAAATTTGAAATTCCTATCTCATTCCGAAGTATGTTATTTTTATCAATTCACCTTTCGAAAATTTTTCTCTGTAGCACCCCTCCTTAAACGAAAATTTTTGAAAAAATATATTCGTCTTAGGTGTTTCATCAAATGATTAGCCCATATACCAAATTTCGAGCCTCTATCAAATTTTAATCAGGCTTTTCTCATTTGTTCGGCAAATCGAACATTTCGGTGTGCGGCACCCCTATAGTAAAAATATTGAAAATCTGAAATTGCACACTTCCGTCTTTCTAAATTATCTACCCGTACACCAAATTTGAAATTTCTATCTCATCCCCTTGAATGTTTTTTATCATTTCACTTTTCGAACTTTTTTCTCTGGAGCACCCCCTTAATAGAACATTTCTGAGAAACTCTATTCGTCTTGGGTGTTTTCATTAAATGATTAACGCATATACCAAATTCCAAGCTTCTATCAAAATTTAAAGGAGGCGTTTCTCATTTATTCGACAAATCGAACATTTCGGTGTGCGGCACCCCTATAGTAGAAAATATTGGAAATCTGAAATTGCACACTTTCTTCCTTTCGAACGATTTACCAATACACTAATTTTGAAGTCTCTATCTCATCGCAAAGTATGATTTCCTACCATATTTCACTTTTCGAACATTTTGGTGTGGAGCACCCCCCCCCCTCTCTACAGAACATTATTCAAAAATTCGATTTTTCCAGGGGGTTTATCAAACGATCGACCCATGTACTAAATTGCAAGTATCTATCTATTCGGAAAGTGCCTAAAAAAGCGTGACAGACAGACAGACGGACACTTGGCAATTTGTATATATAGATATTCAAATGAAGAGAGGCCGATGTGGAATCCGAGCGGTCAAAGAGGCAGGCGTTTCCTCGTGATGGCTCGGCTGCCAGATTGCGGGTTCGAGTCCCGCCAGCGGGCATGGATGTTGTGATGTCTTATTGGGGCAGAAGTTAGACTTCTACCTTTGGGTGCCCCGGGTCTTTGACTAAACAGAAGCAGTGCACACATTCTTCCTTAATAAAAATATGTTAGGGACACAACACCAAGCAACCAACCAAATGAAGAGAGGATTTAGAGTCCTAATTTAACCAGTGCAGACTCAAAGCAGAACCAATGAAATTATTTATTTAATGTGCTGGTTATAATCCCTTGCAGTGAGACTGCCGCAGTAAAGTGTCAATGTCAGTATTATTGTATTATCAAAATAAGTTGGCCGATTGTTTTCTCTTTACAGTGGACATTAGTGTGTGACCGAGAATGGCTGGTATCTTTGTCCAGCTCTCTATTCATGGCGGGAATCCTGGTGGGAGTTACCCTTTTTGGATGCCTATCCGACAAGTGAGATTTGTTAATTTTTTGCTGTTCCTTTTCCAGATGTTACTTTGCATTGTATAAGATTTCGATAAAAAATATTCTCTATGGAGAAATGATAATGTTTTCCTTTCCTTGGTCAAGAAGGACGCTTTTCCTTGCTAATTTGCTTAACTGCAGTTGATTCCGCATTCTGCAGTTGCAACCTAAAAAAAATACCGCCTTATAATATTGAATAATTGAAATGTGATAAGCAATCACTTCAGTAAAGTGATCAATAAATGAAAGAAAAAAAAGTTTTTCTTACCCTACAATATATAGTATATGTAAAGGGAAAGTATGTTGAAGTTAGGTGAAATGCTTCTAGTCAGTCATAATTAATTCTGCAGTGTCTCCAATGCGATGAATTGGGTATATTTTCAGGCATTTTTAAAACAGCTCAAAATATCAAAATATCGCCTCGTAATGATGAAAAATTGAAATTTGATAAGCAATCACTTCAGGAAAGTGATCAATAAATGAACAAAGTTTGTTTTCCCTTCCCTATAATAGATAGTATATGTAAAAAGAAAGTATGAAATTAGGTGAAAAGGTTCTAGTCAGCCATAAAAGAAAATAAAATACCTGCAGTGGCTCCAGTCCTATGAAGCTAAATAGTTTTGCGTGAACAACATCTTTCTTTACGTGGTATGTTTTTAGACATTTTAAAAGCAGTTCAAAATATTAAAATATCGAAATTAGATTCACTTATCTAAATAATTTAGAATATTAAAATCTAGAAATTGTGACCACTATATTTGGAAAACGACAGAACATGAACTGAAATCCAATTACATATTCTTGTAAGGCTTTCAAAGGCAACAAAGTGTTCGTAAAGTGTTTATATACTTTAATTTTCTCTCCACTTTTAGTCGGATACTCCAACCATAGACTTCCTTAATATATCAAATATTTTGCTAACTTTATTGGCGGCATACACACTTATACAATATCTCTGACAATATTTAAAATTCAGTTGAATCTATAGCATTTTCTGTGGGCACGTAAATGTGCAATAGAATTTCATACTTCCATTTTTAACACTTTCCAACGTAGTTGAAATGTGTTGACTTTGGCCATTCTGTCTCTCTGTCTGTCCGTTCGCACGTTAACTGCCGTAAAAATCACTTTGTCAAAATTAAATGTTAGTATGTTGGTGAGACTGTCTGTAGGATATCTGAAAATGAAAATGAATAATATAACCTACTTAGTTTCGGATTTAACCCGGGTTGAAAAATGAAATATATTGAACCCTATGGGACTTAATTTTTCAAATATTTTTAAAGCTGGGTTAAAATTTACAAACTGCTTCGAAATTTTTAGGAAATATTTAAATCATCATATAAAATGTGTAAAATTTCAGCAAAATGTGTTGGATAGTTTTAAAAATAAAATTTGAAATAATAATTGCACCCCTATTATGTGAAGAATAAAAGATGGCTTGCATTTTTTTTCTCCGCTATGCATAACGTAGATGTTTAAAGATCGTTTAAATTTATATTTAGTGTTCCATCATTTATAAAACCACTTCATTTTTTTTTATTATATGTGTATTCAAATTATATGCCAACACAATTACAATAATTTTGAATTTAAATTATCACTAAACTTTTTTCATTCCTACCATGAAGCCTAATTTTAATGCTAAACTATACCATACAGAATGTAAACATATCAAGCGATTGTAAGGTGAGTGGTATAAGAATTGCTAATTTTTTTTTTCAAAATTATTTATCTCTGGAGTTTGGAATATAAGTGATATAAATAAAATAGTCATTGATTTTACATAGAGGGGCGGCAGACGATTTATATATCAATGACGTCATTTGAATAAAATTCATTTTGTGTACATAGCATTGTCTGTTTCGATAAAATTTCAAGTTTTATGTTTTCAATTAATAGTACTATGACAATTTAAAAAATATCAGCACTTAATGCATCGTATTTTAGAGATATTTAAATAAAATTGAATTTCAGTTGGAAAGTGTTTCATATCAATGCTTTATACATGATTGATCTTTCTTGTTATTCATAACCTTAGCAACTATCAATCTAAAAATGTTAATTCACTTCACTTCCTAATTACTACCTAATTTCTTTGAAAAAATATTTCATGCTGATGCACCAGTATATCAGCAAGGAGAAACCGCATTAAGCTGCAGTACTCGTGACGTTTAAAGGTTACTGATTTCTTTCTTATTAAAAAACTTTCAAAAACTAAGAATTCGATCGTAAATCCAATTATATATCCTAATATGGATTTTAAATGGCAACAAATCGCCATCTACTGTTTATAGTTAGCACCTGTGGTGTTTGAGGTATGAGCAACACAAGATTCAGAAACAAAAAATATTCAATCTCTTGCCACTTGACGTGGAAATTCCTCGAAAAGTTCCTCCAAAAAGTTTTGTAGTAGATAAAACATTAATTTGACTTCACATCGAACATTTTTGTCACTTACTGGCATCTAACTTTTGTAGAAGACATTTTGAGTGAAAGGAAATGAAGTAAAACAAACTCTCACTTGAACAAAAACTGTGTTGTTTTTTTTATTAAAGAATATATTTTAAATACTATATATATATATATATATAATATAATACAAAATTAATCAGATGAAGAAAACGAAAGCATACATAAGTATGAAAAAGGGCTTAACGTAGATGGCGCAATGCTGCACAAGTACGTAAAGCAGTTATAGCAAATAAAATTATTAAGGAAAAAATGGGAATCAAGCCAACGGGAAAGCATTAATGGCTGAGGGGGATTGTGACCCCTCGTTCCCGGTTATAGCATGCTATTACACCCAGGTAACACTGCCGGTACCAAATACTTTACCGAAACTTGACTTCCAAAATGGTGTCGAATACAAGACACTGACCGTGGAAGTGAGTACAAAACTCAACTATCGAAGAAAAATCCGAAGTACAAAGTCGAAGTAAAAAACCATAATGAAAAAGGCCAAGAGTCGTTTACAAAGGAGAGTGCAAACTATAAATAGCATTATACTACCACTAGGGTGCGCTATCAGTTAGTTCCGTGCAGGTGAATCTCACAGTTATCATTTCCAAAATCGATAACATCACAGGTGTGTACAAGTTATATCCTTAAAATAAGCGTTTCCTTCATCGTTGTATACAGTATTATAATAATGTCTAAGGAAATTTGCAGGATAATGTTTCTTGATCGCCTCTTGCACTATTCTTCTGTCATTTGTACTTCGATCTTTTTTGAAAGTATGGATTATTTTATTTAGTAATAAGCTTTCACAAACCGGGTAACGCTCACGACACCAACATAATTCCATGGTCAGTCTCTCAAATGTGCGATAAATAAAAGCACCCGAACGGACTCAGAGTCAAAGATGAAAACGATATAGAAAAAAGAAAGAAATATCCTTCAACCTAACCCAGTGGAACATCTCCTTATATGGGTAAAGTCGCACATGCGCAGAGATATAACTTGATAACAGTTTCGCAGTTATGAATATAATGCCTCACTTAACGTTAAGAATATTACAACTTTTCTTTGAAAAATGAATTGTAATAATGCCGTATAAAATTCGTAGGATAATTTCTCTTTATTGCCTCCTTTCTAAATTTGTAACATTTGTAGATGCAATCTTTCTTAAAAGTATTGTAATTTTGGTTTCTTCTAAAGTAACTAATTATTATATTTCTGAATACATTCTTGGTTAAGTTTGAATTCCAGTCAATTATATGATTTATCTTGATACTGTATGATTCTCTTTTATCGTGTAGCTCTGTATAAATTCCATATTTCTGGTGGGTTTTTTTAATTGTTAAATATAAGAAATTCACTGATCCGTCTTCACTCACTGGATTTTCGATTAGGTCTAATTCGCTTGGGTAGTATGTGAAATCAAAGTTTGGGGTGTTTTCATATCCCCCAATTAACACATCATCGACGTAACGGAAGTAGGGCATTTCCGATAAGATATGAGTACCTCTTTCGTATTTTGATAGATAGATATCCGCCAGTATTGACGAACAACTTCTTCCCATAGGTATGCCCTTGATTTGCTTGTAAAAATTTCTGCCGTCATGAAGTATGTTTTCTTTTAATACCAATTCCACCAAGTCCAAGTATCTTCTATAGGTTATATGTTTTTTTAAATCGTATTCTTCATGTAAATCTTTCAGAATTAATTGTAAATTAGTTAAATCAATATTATTGAACAAATCTCGAAAGTCGTAACTTTTAAAGTTGATATCCTTGTTGCAAAATTTTAGCCGGTTTATTAATTCTTGTCCATTTTTTATCATGATAGAGTTATGTTTTTTAATATTAAACATAACTATTTTGAGTACATCCAGAAGTTATATATATATATATATATATATACTTTTATCCTAATAATTTAATAATTTACAACTAAATGCCAGTAATAATGACTCTAATGCTGCAAACTTTTTAGATTTAAATTTAAAAAATCTGATGTGGGCAATACATGACTTTCCATATATACTGCAATGAATTTACTACTTTTACAGTTAAAACAATGTTATTCTTATAGTAGATACTTATATTCTTTCCAAGATATTAAATTTTCTTCAATTAGTCATCATTTTCATTGATGTAGAGTTATTTTTTTCCATTTGGCGAGATTTTCGTTAATTTGGCAACATTTAAAAAAGCAACATTTAAAAAGCCAAAATCTCGCCAAGCGTTATGGGCGGAGAAATAAGTTATTCTTACAGCATATAAATGAATATTGCGTTCAAATACAAAAGTATTACTCAAAGTATATTTTCTCATGAATGGAACGAGCTAAATCCCCGAGAATGATGTCACCCAATTTATCGCATGATATTATATATGAAAAGTGAACATGTTTCTCAACAGTAAATATTTTTTGTAATTTATGGGATTTTTTGATAAATTTGTTTGAAAAATGTGCAATATCTCGAGAACGGTTCATACTAGCGTTCTAAAGTTAATGTCAATCGTTTTCTAAGGAAAAGTTACATAAGAAATGTCTATTTGCGTAACTTTATTAAAAGTTTTGATTTTTTGATGATTTATTTAATATTTCACTCGAAACTTTAGTGGGGTTCTAAACATTCGATTACTATTAAAAACAATAGGCTTCCAGCATTCACAGATTGTGGTTTTTGAACCAAATTTCATTCGAATCGCTACATTCCTTCGTGAGATATCGTCTGCCAAGACTCACTGACACACACACACACACACACACACACACACACACACACACACACACACACACTTTCACACACACACACATTCACACACACACACACACACACACACACACACACACACTTTCACACACACACACACACACACATATACTCTCACACACACACACACACACACACACAGCGACATCACCTCAACAATGTTTGATTCGTGATCAGGGATGTTTGAAACGTGCTCTCCCGTCGAAAACTCGAATTCGAATTTTCGACCCCGTCGCAATACTTTCCTTATGCTTTATGTATATAAGGAAAGTAAAAAAGTTTGCTTCCAACACAGAATCTATTTTTTGTTTACGTTAATAAATCTCTGCCAGAATCATTGATCCTCTTATATGTGTTTTCATCATTTCGACTATCCTAATTTACACGCCATAATATTTATTTCATATTATACAATATTCTTCTTTAAAATTTATAAAATCAAAATCATTATCATAATATACTTAGCATTTATTTACAATACATAGTCAACTTCATGTGACTGTCACTGGTTAGCTCCAAACTTTATTTATATTGTATAAAGTGGAAGACGCAAAATTAAAAACTGAAAAAAATTATGTTGAGAACCAAGGAGTTTTGGTTTTCTTTGATCTATCATCAAAATTTATATTTATATGGTAAAAATGATTTAGTTGGTTTAAAAGTTATTAGTTTTATCATATAGATAATGTAATATAAAAAAATTTAGATATATTTCGAAATATTCTTAATTTAGTTAAATTACAGACATAAAGTTGTACTAAAATGAAAAAACATTATTATGGAATTTTGAACATTATAAAATATAATTTTAATTTCAATGGATTATTAAAAAAAAATACTTTATATTGAATTTAGGACTTACCTTGACAGCTATTTTATTCTGAAAAAAATGAGGATGTTGTATAATAATAATCATCGCTACTATTAATCGAAATATAAAAATCTGATGTGGGCAGCACATGGCTTTCCTTATATAATGCAATGAATTTACTAGTTTTACAGTAAAAAAAAATCCGATGTGGGCCGTACATGACTTTCCTTATATAATGCAATGGATTTACTAATTTTACAGTAAAAAATATAGATTCTTTTTATAGTGGTTATTTATATTCTTTCCAAGATATTGAATTTTCATCAATGAATCGTCATTTTCCATGTTGTCATCATCAATGAGTCGTCATTGATTTAGAGTCATTTTTATCTATTTGGCAAGTTTTTCTTTAATTTAGCAACATTTAAAAAAGTCGCTAACTTAAAGACATTCCACCAAATTCGTCGCCAAAATCTCATGTTATGAACGAAGAAATAAGTTATTCTTACAGCAGATAAATGACTATTGGCGTTCAAATACAAACGTATTACTCAAAGTATCTTTTCTCATGAATGGAACGAGCTAGATCCACGAGAATGATGTCACTCAATTGATCGTATGGTATTACATATGAAAAGTGAACATGTTTCTCAATAGGAAATAATTTTTTTTATTTTATATGACTTTTTAATATTTTTTTTTAAATGTGCAATATCTCGAGAACGGTTCATGTTAGCATTCTAAAATTTATGTCAATCGTTTTCTATGGAAAAATTACATAAGAAATGTCTATTTGCATAACTTTATTAAAAGTTTTGATTTTTTGATGATTTATTTAATATTTCACTCGAAACTTTAGTGGGGTTCTGAACATTCGATTACTTTTAAAAACAATAGGCTTCCAATATTCACAGATTGTGGTTTTTGTACCAAATGTCATTCGAATCGCTACATTCCATTGTGAGATATCGTCTGCAAAGACTCACTGACACACACACACACACACACACGCACACACACCTCATACACACACACACACATACTTTCACACACACACATACACACACATACTTTCACACACACAGACATACTTTCACATACACACACACACACACACACACACACACACAGACATCCCTTCAAAAATGTTTGATTTGTGATCAGGGATGCTTGAAACGTGCTCTCCCGTCGAAAACTCGAATTCGGATTTTCGACCTCTTCACAATACTTTCCTTATACATTATATATATAAAGAAAGTAATAAAATGAATAAATGCACTTCAAGTGCTTTAGAGCACGCAGAACTGTGGATCGGAGTTTTATAAACATCCCACAAAACTGACGACCTTGATAACTTTTATGAGATGATTGACATTTACAGTCCTTAAAATGAGCGCGGTATTGTAGCTGACTTGGAGAATTTGTTTTTGTTTATTTTTGTCATAAGGCTTCGAACAGAGTTGCACATTTGTAATACAAGAGAAATTTCGTTGGTTTAAGTGCAGGTAATAAAAATTAGAACGTAGTTTTAAAATTATAAGAACTTGCATTTCCGGCTTAGGTATTGCTATACTTTTAGAAGATGGAAAACGATAAATATAATTGTAAATCATTCCATAAAACATCTTGGTAGTTTAGTTGAGAGACGAAGAGGAAATTATAATCAGGCTAATAACTTGAAAACACATTTGGTCAGCAAAACGAAAATGGAATCGGAAGAGACAGTTTAGACTTTCGCAGCATCAGGAGCACCACACATGCTGATGAAGCGGCGATTTCCTTGATTAGAGAATACTTAAAAATACAGAGGGCAATATGAAGATCAGCGTCGGTGGGAAAAGTTTCGGTAACCAGAGCTTTTGTAGGAAATATCCAGATATGCGGGAATATCTTTGAAACACATGAAGGGGCGAATTTGAAATCCATTTTGGCAAAGACCACATCACCGGCGCAACACATCCTTGTGATTAGCATTTTCTCTTTCAATACCTTGCATCCAATTTCTGAAAACATTCGTATTTTCAACTGCGTTTTATCCAACACTTACAACCGCGGAAGTAGGTCACAGCTAGTCTTTTTGCTAAGTCAACACGAAAAAGCGTACAGAGCTTCTTTTCGAATCTCTTCTTCGGCAGCCGCAAGCGTCATAGCGAAAAGAGTTTTTTTTTCATTCTAACACATTCATCCATGGTTTAAAATCAGTTTTTGAATATGTTCACCATTGCACGACTCGATCCTGTAGACTTACTGTAATAGTTGCAGAAATCATGCGGTGATAATCCAGGATAAGAGACATTTTGCACGTTCCTAAAATCTACTTTATTATATGACACACATAAAATATACTTAGTTACATGGGTCGTGCTCTATATAGTCGACCTGCTGTCACAAAATCTCAAGGCAGTCTGCGGTTGTTCACATAATGTACAGTTACACCACGGGGGGGGGGGGGGGGATATGGTGGTATGGAAAAGATGCTGCCTTCGCATTCATTAGACTTTAAAAATGTTATTGGGAATGCAGTTTCAAATGAGAAAGTTTACACAGAGGTTAAGATTAGTGACCATATATGGTATGATCGAGAAAAAGAGGAAGTGCTGGCAGACTTTGTTCATATTAGTGGCGTGGAATAAACTTTAATATAGCTGCAATACGTTTTGGACTTGAAATAGGAATATGGAATAATAATTATTAAAGAAAATGTCACGTTATTGGGAAAGGCTTAAAATTTCTGCATCATATATATATATATATATATATGTGTGTGTGTGTGTGTGTGTGTGTGTGTGTGTGTGTGTGTGTGTGTGTGTGTGTGTGCGTGTGTGTGTGTGTGTGTGTATGTGTATATATATGTGTATATATATGTATATATATGTGTGTGTGTGTGTGTGTGTGTGTGTATGCCATGTTTCCAGTAAAACAATAAAAATTATTTCGATTTTTCTATTACGTTTTGAGATATAGACGTCCAAAATGTTTACATATTCGTAGCGCTCCGATTTCAATCATATATACCCCAGTCATAGATGTTATTACCGTAAAAAGGGGGGAATAACAGTTTGCAGCATATTTTGGCGAAAGTCCTTAATCATATAAAAGAAAATAATTAATATACGTATTGTTCATTTTAAGTATCTAGTAATTTCAATACACAAAAACAAGAGTATTTTTAATCAGAGCGAAGTATGGATAGATGCTGGACCTTGAAAGTTGAAATCTTGTATGTATCATCTCGATGGCAATGATTATAAGACACAGGGGTGGAATAAGTGGAGGAAGCATATGCCCGTCTGCCTAGGAAATTGAGAAAAACTGATTTGACAGCTGTCTGCGAGTCAGGGTATAATAATTAATTAAAATGGGCCTATATGATGTCAGGAGGGGAGGATATGATGTCAGAGGGGATATGATATAGGGGCTTTCATCCCAATCCAGTACGACCTGGATTGTGAAAAAGAAGATCCTTAGAGTTTGTGAGTGAGGCATCCACATGAACAAAAAACAAATAAATAAATGAATATTATGTAATATTTTTTTTTTCTTTTTGATACAAAACGCTGATCAAATTTATGAATTTTGCTGGAGCATAAAAAAAGTATCTTTGATTTGGACATTAAAGCCGACTCAAACGCCAAATTTCAATTTATGATATTTATTCCAAGGGTATACTATCATTGTGGTGAAGATATTAATCGCCAATGTAAATAAACGGAAACATGATTATTCTGTATTTATCAGAAATAACCTTGTTAGGATCTGTAATTATATTAATGTTTTTCTGCACACATAACATTTATTTCAATTAAAATGTTTTGGTTTTCATAGACTAGGCAGACGACCTACAATTGAAACCAGTTGCTTCCTCGTGGTGGCATCCTCTTTTGTGTGCTCCTTCTCGACGTCGTTCCACATGTTCATCGTTGCTCGATTCTTCACTGCCATGGGAGTCGGTGGATATTATACCGTCATTTTTGTACTACGTAAGCATTTCATTTCATTTCATCGGTCCATAATTAGAAATTATACTATTACCAGTCATTTGAAGAATAATATACATAAGGAAAGCCAATGTCTCTGCATGTCTGTTTGTCGTACAATCGCCGACTGATTTAGCACAATGTCGTCAATGTTATATATTTTGGAAATTTGCTCAATCGGCGAACATTCAATATTTCTGAAAATTTAATTTAATATGCTTATTCAGTACTCCTGAATTAGCAAATACTTTTTTTTTTCCAATGGCCAGGCATTGACTCTTTCATCTTCGAAGATCAGGATACTGAAGGAAGATCACTGTTCTGGCCTATACATCGGCCAGAACAGTGAACCCCTTAGCCGTCAAATGACGTTGCCCCAGCGCACCAGTGGGGGTGGGAACACATTGCGCCCAACAACGCAAACATCCATGTCTTACGTGGGACTCGAACCCACAACGTGGCGGCCGATCAATCGCTGGAAACGCTCGCCTTGACCGTTCGGCCACCACGTCGGCTGAAATGAGCCAACAGTACGCGGTGTTCCCAGGTGGTCACCCACCCAAGTACTAACCGCGCCCGATGCTGTTTAACTTCGGTGATCTAACGAGAACCGGTGTTTTCAGCACGGTAGAGCCATTGGCCTAATTAGCAAATACTGCTACACTGCAATTCCTAATTAATGATTAAGAACTACATTCTTTTAAATTCGATTTCAAATTACCATCTAATTACAGTTTCAATAGTTATATCACATTTCGAACGTTTAAGCATGCCGTGCCCTATAATATGCACTATTTGTAAAATTTTATTGTATTTATAAACTTTCTTGAATGATCTACCCATCTGCTATCTTTCAAATCTCTACATCACTAATAGATGTTTCTCATTCCTTCGACAGATCGAACATTTTAAGTATGCGGTGTGAGACAAAAAACTGAAACCAGATATATGTCATAAATTTAAACGTAAAAAAAACAGTAGGAATCGAGCGAAGAATAGGCCCGACGCAACGGCGCCGAAATTGACACTAAATCCGACATTGGATTATGGCCAACAAATAAAAATTAGAATTTAGACGCAATCTGATGGAGAATAAGCCGATACCCAATCAAAAACCAGCCCCTGAACCAGCCTTTACAAATGTAGGGCAAAGCAATGACCAATCAAGTATGGGGATCAAGAAAGAAAGCATGTGACCACGAACAGAGGCGTATTTAAGGGGGTTTAAGGGGTTCAACTCCCCTCCCCCTCCGAAATTGAAAAGTTTCAAAATGCTTTCTAAATACACATCTGTTAAAAAATCTGCCGAATTCCTATTCAGTTTGTCGTTCTGAAATCCTTAAATTAGAAAAATAATCTGTTTTAAACTTGAACAAATAAGAAGTAAAATAATAATAGCCAGTTATTTAGTTTGCAAGGGGCTAATTTGAAATTTCACCCGGCCCGAAAATATTAAAATTTGACTCGGTCAGAGTCCAAGATATTTTTTAAATATCTCACCCGATCATTACCCGCCCCGAGAGCAGCACTTAATGGGCTTTGGCCATTCCCGAACGAGGTTTCCCCAACGCTGATCAGCTCGAATTTTTTTTTTTTTTTTGTAATACATTGAAGCCTGTTTCCTCGTATGATGATCTAAATTTGCATTTAATGAATTAAACACAAGTTATACTATATATAGTAATACATTAAAATAAGAACCCAAATTTGAAAAATCTGTACAACGCAAGAATGAATACTGTAAAGTGTGTTTTATCTATCCTTTTGATTTGATAATATCAGAAATTAAATGAGATAGAGGCTCTTCATTGAGATTGTGCTTTAAAAATTGCTTTATTCGACCATTTAAGTTATCAGTGAACAGTGCAATGCCCTTTCGTTAGAGTTCATCAGCACCAAATATTCTTGACGGAAGTCGATGTAAAACAAATTTATCATATACCACAATTGTCACTATTTTTAAAAATATTTCAATGCGATTAAATTTTCTATGTAAGTAGACACACGTATTATTACTTTCCTTATATACATAATGTATAAGGAAAGTATTGTGACGGGGTCGAAAATTCGAAATCGAGTTTTCGACAGGAGAGCACGTTTCAAGCATCCCTGATCACGAATCAAGCATTTTTGAAGTGATGTCTGTGTGTGTGTGTGTGTGAAAGTATGTGTGTGTGTCAGTGAGACTGTGGAGATGATGACTGACGAACGAATGGACCGATTCAAACCAAATTTGGGTACAAAAATCACAATCCGTAAACACTGGAAGCCTATTGTTTTTATACGTAATCGAATGTTCAGAACCACCCTAAATTTTCGAATAAAATTTTGAAAAAATCGTCAAAAAATAAAAACCACTAATAAAGTTAAGCAAATAGACATTTCTTATGTAATTTTTCATTAGAAAACGATTGACATAAATTTTGGAACGCTAACATGAACCGTTCTCGAGATATTACACGTTTTTCAAAAAAATTATTAAAAAGTCATATATAATGAAAAAAAAATATTTCCTATTGAGAAACATGTTCACTTTTCATATGTAATATCATGCGATAAATTAGATGAAATCATTGTCGTGGATCTAGCTCGTTCCATCCATGAAAAAAGATACTTTGAGTAATACTTTTGTATTTGAACGTCAATAGTCATTTATCTGCTGTAAGAACAACTTATTTCTTCGTCCATAACGCTTGGCGAGATTTTGGCGACGAATTTGGGGGAATGTCGCCAACTTGGCGACTTTTTGAAATGTTGCCAAATTAACGAAAATCTCGCCAAATGGATAGAAATGACGCTAAATCAATGAAAATGACGACTAATTGTCGAAAATTCAATATCTTGGAAAGAATATTAATATCTACTATAAGAAAAACCTATTTTTTTACTGTAAAAGAGGTAAATTCATTACATTATATAAGGAAAGTCATGTGTTGCCCACATCAGATTTTTTCTTTGATTATGACATAGTTATTAATATTATTAAAATGTAATAATATTATACTAATAGTGGTACATGTTTAGAATGCAAATATAAATAATTTCGAAGACAATTCGTCTTATGCATTATATTAATTTTAAATTATAACAGTTTGATCAAATAAATTTTCATTCAATATTCGTTATCGGAAAGAAATCGACGAAAGTTTTTTACTTTAAGAATAGAATTTATTTAATTTTGATAATTTAGAAAAATTCGGAATCTAATAATTGAAATTAAAATCTCAGAAACAGTTGAAAATAAAATATCAGTGTTACATTTTAAATAAACAGTATTTATTGGCTTTTTTATTTATTTTGACCCGGCCCAAGCTGACTCGACCCAACCCGAATTTAATAAAAGAACGCCTGAGCCTGGCCAATGAGCTAGGTCGGTCCTAAGTTCACGGGCCAGACCCATCCAGACCTCTAAATTAGACCCCTTGTGATTGATATTGGAGGGGATAGGTGCGAACTCGGAACCTTTAGCTTGCTGGTCCGCCGCTATATCGTTGAATCAAAAGAATTCTTCGAACCCGAAGGAATAATCGGGGGTGTCCCAAGAGGTATACTCAGTCCCCGTGGGAAAAATATTAAATTTTTACTATTGATATGAAATTTCATATAAAATGTCATTCAAATTTTATATACAAAATATTTCGAGAATTCTTTTTTAATTATTTTGTTTTGAAGAATTTTTAATTGAGCTGAATTTGTGATTATACTAATGACCAATTTATTTACATATTTAATTTAAAAATATGTAAATAGTATGACAATATTATTTAGGATAATTTTGTATTATTGTGGGGTTCACTGTTATTCATTATAAAGTCAAACTCAACTGATAAGTAGGTAAGAGTTAATATTAAGCATTTACTTGTATTAAATTCTAGAATGTTTCTACAAAGTATTAACATCTTTATTACTAGTTAATGCTTGCATTAAAATCAATTGAAATTATTATATATTAATATTGATGTATAGTAGCTATATGGATATTAATAATCAGCTCTTAGCTTGCAAATATATATATGTAATTATTTGTTAATAATTGATAAGAATTGAAATATATAATAGTAATTATTATGGTTTATAAATGTTAATGATTAATTGTGTTTTTGGTGAGCCCCTCTTTTAAGACTGAGCCCCCTTGTATTTTCCTCCAGCCCCTCTTCAGTTTCGACTCTGGCTACGGTCGGAGACTCTGCTCGAGAGAGGGCCGTGGCAGTCAAATTAGTGACGTCACGAAAAACGATCCATGGTTGGCGAAACGTTCCCTTTCGCCCAGATTGCGAGTTTAAACGGGGCCTCCGCTCCTCCGCTCTCCGAGGGAAAAAAAGTACTGAAATATTTTTAAAAACTAGCTTTAAATGCGCAAACTGAGCGAACGGGATCGTTTTGCCATATGTGGATCGGTTATCGTGACGTCACTAATTTGACTACCACGGCCCCGCTACGGTCCTAAAGATCCATGAATGTAAACGTTAGGTTTATCTATGATTAAGTGTCCATGCCAGAAAAAATACATGTGATTGAAGTAACCATAGTGGAGAATTCAAAAAGTTTACGATAGCAAACTCGGCAACAAAGCTAGATAAATGAAATAATCTGATGTGAGCAAGCAGCACATGATTTTCCCTATAGACTCAAACTCATTTTGTCTCTCTTTTATAATTCATTAAATAGAGATTGATTGCACACAATAACACAAACAATTATTTCAAATTACTAAATTTGCGGTTTTACATCAAATTCCGTATTCATAAGGGGAGGGGTGTTGCGTATTTTCAAATTCGACGTTGTAAAAACACGAGGGAACTAAATCATCTCGGGAATCGTTAGCCCTATGGCTATGATGTTAATCTTAATATTTCCGTCGTCAAAAATTGCGTGTAAAATAAGCATTTAATTGATACACTGCATATATTTTTATTTTAAGTTTTGGCAACTTTTGCGGACAATTTCGCAAAAAAGCAGCTTTTTCTTTACGAGTTGCACCAAAACCTAATCAGCACCAGAGTATATCACAGGTGACTTATTTACAACATTTTGTGAAATTGGTTAATTAGTTTTCAGCTAGAGTGGATATACACTTTTTTGTGGAACATGTCGCAAAAAGGCAGATTATGTTTTTCCAAAGCATACCAAAACCTAATCAGCAGCGCAAGTGACTTATCTACCAAATTTTGTAACATTTGGTCAATCAGTTTTTCAGCTAGAGTGAATATATACATTGCACACACACACACAGAGACGTCGCGCTAAACCTATATGTTTTCGAGTTCAAAGGTGCTTGAAACGTGTTTTATATTTTGACAATTTTTGCGGACTATTTTGCAAACAAAGACAGGTTTTTTTTCCGAATTGTACCAAAATCTAATCAGCCCCACAATAGTCCACAGGTTACTTATTTACTAAATTTTGTGAAATTTTGTCAATTAGTTTTCAACTAGTCAACATACATTTTTGCGGGCCATTTCCCAAAATAGGCTTTTTCCCTCCAAACCATATTAAAATCTAATCACCACGAGGGTCACCCACAAATGACTTATCTACTAAGTTTTGTAAAATTTGAACAATCAGTTTTTTCAACTAGGGGGGATACATACATCGCACAGGCACACACACAAACACTCACACGGACGCTGTAGCCCAGTGGTTAGCGCGCGGGAGTTGTACTCGGTAGGCCCGGGTTCGAATCCCTCCGCTGCCATAACTGCCGCCGTGTTCACACGGAGTACGATCACGTTAAACATGTGGGTCCCTAAGTCCTTCCGAGAGGTTGGTGGTAGGGGAAGAACGGTACGGTCCCTGTGGATGCCTCCCCCACTGGGTTCCGGTCTAAATTGTGTGGCTTTCCCGGCCGTCCAAACAGTTACCTTACACCTTTCTGGTAGTTGCTCAAGTCCGAGGATGAGTCGGACTGTCTGGGTCTTCAACACATTTCTGGTAGGTTGGACGGTCTGGTTCTCAACAACACTTACACACACACTCACATACACACACACTCACACACACACACACTCACACACACACACATATACACACACACACACACACTGATGTCACCCTAAAATATATTTTTCGGGTTCTAGGTTGCTGGAAACGATCCGCCGAAAAATTTTGCGATTTTCGGCATGATTCCAACATTTTACTATGTATTATAAGGGAACTAAAAACGCAATTACAAAGTTTTGGAGCATTGTTTAATGAATAGGAACCGACAATAAAACTGTTAGAGAAGGCCAACCGAGTTATTGGCGAATGACCACACTATGCAGAAATGTTAAAGTGAACAACATTGACATGAACAAATATCTGGTGTAGACATATGTATTTAGAATACCCTCCAACAGAGACAATTCGCATTTGAATCCAAGAAAATAATACTACCGCGCAGGTGACGGTGTAATACTGCGCACTAAAGACGTCGCAACGTTACAGTTTCTGACGATACAACTTTTTGACAGAAATATGTTGATTTTTATCTATGCTTTTCGTTCGATCCTGGTGTTGACTGCACTCCTACACATTATACAATGCTCAATTTCCGGCCACTCAAACTGCTTCTGTATTCCTTCGGGTCAATCGAGTAGTCTGTGTTTTCGACATTATATAATGCTATACAACTTTGAAATTGTTTTTTCGTCATCCTGGCCTTGTTCCCAAGTTGGCATCCGAACTTTTTAAACTCAGCAGTGCTGAAATCTATTTTATTAGATCGGGCATAGCCACTTTTTACTTTCCCTGCAATAGATAGGAATGTATAGTGAAAGCAGTGGAATAGTGTCGAAAATCGCAACTCAAGATTTCGACGGAGCTACTCGTTTCGGGCACTGCAGAACACGAAAATTCTCTTTTTAACGTCACGTCTATGTGTGTGTATCTGTCCGTGCAATATACTATGTATCCACTCTAACCAAATAACCAATTGTCAAAATTTTATAAAATTTGGTAGATAAATCACTTGTGGGTTACCTTGGTTGCTGATTAAATTTTGATATGATTCGGCAAACAGGACCTGACTTTTTTCTGCAAAATGACCCGCAAAAATTGTCAAAATCAAAATGAAAAGACTACGTATTCTCAAATGGATAAATTAAACACTAGTAATTTTTGATGACGGGAAAAATAAGACAAATCTTATAACTCTAGTATTAACCGTTCTCGAGATATTTTAGTTTTTTTGCATTTTCACCACGTATTCTTTTAAAATACTCCCAGTCAATAAATGAAAATGAAAATAGAAGTAAAACTGCGAATTCAGTGCAATTTCAAATAATTATCCGTGTTATTTTGTTCAATTTAACTCAGTTTAATGAATTGTGAAAAAAAAAGAAGAAAGAAATTGAATTTGTCTGTAGAGAAAGTCGGGTACTGCTCACATCAGATTTTTCTACAGATGGACCTAACGTGTATACTCATTGAGTTTTCCTTAGAAAGTTTTTAGGGTCTTACGGACTTTCCTATGAACTATATGTATAACAGGTTACATTTCGGTTTGCACCTGTTTTAGTAGCAATTATTTTATATTATCGCCCTTTCTATCCATCCTTTAAACTGTTTATGTATTTAATCTGTCTTTCGTATTTCAGTAATCGAAGTTTCGTGTCCTGAAACACGAGTTTTCTATGCCATGGCTGCGATGTTCGGCTGGTGCATTGGTTATGTGATTCTTCCTGGCATAGCGTGGCTCATAAGAGATTGGTTCTGGATCCAAATAACCATCTCTTCCTGCAGCATACCTCTCTTAGCTATTTGGTGGTAAGTATACTTCCATATGAGGGACAGCCAAAAGTAAAAAGAAAATATCTTTTAAATATAGAGTATTTTTGAATCGAAGAGTGTAGATAAAAAGTGCGGGTGTAGTTTGCTGCAAATGCAAGTATTGGAAATTGAAGATGTGTCTAATACAAGTTCTGGCAAATATAGGTACGTCGGTTGTTGTCACAACCGAAGCATATAACCTGGAAGGGGGGTTGAAGCCGAAAAATCTACGCTTAAAAACACGGTAGTGGGCTGCAATCAAGGTTCTTTAATATATATAAGGTTGGGCGATCAGCACGACAGCCAATCAAAAAGTTGTCAACTCGATGTCGACGAGCTTAGCATTTCGTCATTCGTGACGCCACAGATCAGAAAACACTTTAAGAGTCGTTGCCAAAACACAGTAAGTTTTTCCATTATCATAATTAAAAATTGCTTATTAATTTTCAGGTGGCAATATCCGGTCGTAAACAATCTGCGCAGAGATTTTTAATTTTGCTGTGCACACCTTCCTCAGTGTCGTCCAAAGAGATTCTCGGTCTTTTCAGAGAGCCCGAGTGTGAGACCAGAAATTGATTTCACACCAGAATAAGTGCAGGAATAGATTTCACACCAGATTTAGGTAAGACAGTTATGTGATAGATTTATGGTGAGCTGCAATAGCCAAGAATGTTTCAGACGAAACGACGCCAGTTTTTACAACACTTTGACCCGAGAGGTCAATTAGGCCGTAAACATAGAGGCTCTGGTGTAGCCATGAGAGTGGTGAAAGATGTTACCAATGGTAAGATGCCTGGGTGCATTGTCCAAAGTCGGCCAATCAGAGCCAAGGAGGCGTTGTTGTTGTTGAGACCCAGACCGTCCGACCTACCAGAAAGGTGTAAGGTAACTGTATGGACGGCCGGGAAGTGCCACCCAATTTAGACCGGAACCCAGTGGGGGAGGCATCCACAGGGACCGTACCCTCCTTCCCCTACCACCAACCTCTCGGAAGGACTTACGGACCCACATGTTTAACGTGATCGTACTCCGCATGAACACGGCGGCATTTGTGGTAGCGTGCAAATCTAGCGCGCAAACCACGGGGATACCGCACCCGAGATGGCCAACAGCACGCGGTGTTCCGAGGTGGTCACCCACCAAGTACTAACCGCGCCCGATGCTGCTTGACTTCGGTGATCTAACGAGAACCGGTGTTTTCAGCACGGTACGGCCGTTGGCCCAGAGCCAAGGAGGCGTGTCAGACCTCAGGCGAAATGAGGTGGCAACAGATGGAAAGTTCTAGAGATACGAGAACACAATGGGAGAGCAGTAAGAGAGATTCAATTAAGAGCTGCACAGCGAAAGTGTCACAGAACCCGAGTTCCAGCCAGAGATCAGAATACCAGGTTGATCGCTTAAGAGTGTGTTCCACACGGTAGTCCAGAAACAGTCCACAAATCAGTCATAATATGCAAACTATGATATATCCCTCTGCTACGACCGCAGAGTCCGAGTACAATACTTCAAGTGTTCCAGTACAATGTACAATGATGCAAACGTGTGGTCAGGCATGTGCTTATTAACTTTTGTAACAGGTCATAGATCATGTCGATAAGAAATATTACCTGGTCTCACACGGCAAATCTTTCACTTTTTGCTCTCTCCTCCGCAAGTAATATATGCTAATTGTTGCAATGAAATTAAAATAATGTTCTGAATAAATGATTTTATTTGTAAAGTTAACAATGGTGCAATTAATTGAGTAGTATTATGCTAATAATATTCTATTACAGGACTCGCACTAAAGATAAAATAAGGTGGGTAATAGCGGCAAACAACGGAATGTGTTTAATGTTAAATGTTATAACGATCAATGATTTACGATATTACGATCATGTTTTGATAATTCAATTTAATATTATGCTTTGTATAATTCTCACATGATGGTTAAAGCGGTATTAGTAAATAATCAACTCAAATAAGAATATAAAAACTTCAATGTTTTATTCTCAAAGTGTAGTATTAATAGTAATCAACGCATTGACAATCTTAATACATTAAAAAGGCTAAAGGTATGCTTTAAGTTTCTACTTAAATGCGCACCACACCGAGAACAAAATAATCGCGTTTGATATTCCCGTGACTTCACACATGCAAAGCCATAAAAAAACTAATGTCTGTGATGCCCGGTATAAGCCCTCCCTGGCTGTAATCGTCCAAAGTAGAAAAGGGGGTCTTATTACGCACATGACTGACTTCTTTTTGCGCATATGATGTTAATGGAAGACAAAATGCGCGCATTTTGTTTTCGGGCTCTCTGGAGAGTCCGAACTTGTTAACTGCGACTGTCATTTTACTCCACCGACAATACTACGATTTGCACAGTACAATTCAATATTTCTGCGTTTGTTGTTCATGCCTCGTTATTGCCACTTCAAAATTAACAAAAAAATTTAACTGCAATAATGAGAAAACTTACTGTGGTTTGGCAACTCTTTTCAAAACCTCCCCGAGCTGTAACGTTGCGAATGACAAAATTCTACTGTCAAACTGACTACTCTTCGATTCGCTGCAGGTCTAGCTAAGCAGCCTTATATTATAAAACCTTTGTCCAAAGCTCGATTCGCGTGAATGTAAAAAGTGTGTGTTAGTTGGAAAGTAAAATGCAAAACGAAATAAAGAAATCATAAAATAAAATTTGTTTCTGACAGGTTGATTCCGGAGTCTCCACGCTGGTTGCTGTCAAAAGGAAGGGTGGAAGAAGCTCGTAAAGTTCTTCAACAAGCATCGAAAGTTAACAAAATCAAGGTCCAAAACTTTGATTCGGCTCTGAAAAAACTCACGACAGAGTCTAGCGAAGTAAGTAACTTTTCAAAGATAAACACTTTAAGTTGTTTGGTGTACTCATAGGGCTGTATTTCCCAACTATTATGTGATCGCCACCGTATTATAAAATTAACTGGAATAAGGCTGGACTCAACTTTCTCAAACCGGAATCCAATTTTAATACCTTGTGATTTTTTTTTTTTTTAAATTTTGCAAGACTTTTTTTTAAATCTGGTCCAAATGATATTGTAACATGTTAGACTTCATTCAACAGGGTTCGAAAAAAAATCTTGATTGAAGTTTGATAACTTACCCCCTTGGGGGGCTTTAACTGTCCCCACCCCTCGAGATTAATGACGTCATGAACGCAAAAATTATTTCTCGGCTATATTTTACTACAATGATTGCAATTGTTAAGTTTCGTGATCACGGAGCAATAAATAACTCCCTTTATGTAACTCCTTAATTTTGTCCTATATTGCCATGTTAAGAAAATATGAAATTTTGAAGGAATTTTGAAGTTTTCACATGAATTTAAAAAAAATTATCTAGTTCTAAATATTTTAATAACTTAACCGGATATAAAGTTTCGTCAAAATCCATTTATATTTGTGGTATCTATGATGTACGCAAGAAATTGACCACAGACAAACTGGCATCACTCAAAAAATAATCGAGACGTGTTCAAAATATCCTAAAATAAATGTGAGCATCAAAATCTCCAAATCGAAAATTTTCTAGGAAACAATACTTTCTCTACAATTCTATATTCTATAGGACTTAACAATACTATATTCTATCCAATTTTCCATAGGATTCTTAACAATACTATATTCTATCCAATTTTCTATAGGATTCTTAACAATACTATATTCTGTAGGATGAGAAAGTAAAAATCGACCTCTCAACGTCTTGTAAAATAAAACTACAATTAAGTGCAATAAGTTTATTGGTTGTTTTCAGTCTCATTTGATTCGTTTATAACAGATACTATGAATCTATGTTAACAAAAATAAGGTACCTAAATGAAACGACTTAATATTTTTTAAGAGTGAATTTCAAGTTTAGACAAGTTTGACAGCGTGTGGTAAATTTTTCAGGATCTTATAACCACTAGATTTCAAAATCTAAGAATCTCAAATCCCATTGTACATATATCCTTGTAAAGCTTTCAAACAACTCTCTTAGTGTTTACAGCTAGAGCACTTTTAGTTTCAGCGATATAAGCTTTACACACTTTAGAAACGGAAAAATTTCAATCTTTTTCAGTTTGACAAAAATATTTCTTAAAATTCATAATTTCTTATCTTTGACAAAAAAAATTATTAATCTTAAAACTCTTATTTTCTACAGAACCGTTTGCCCAAAATATTAAAATATTGATAATATTTCTGTTTATTCATAAATGATAGCCTATTTCAAAAGAAACAAATATAAATTGTCTGTATTTTTACTTTCCCTGCAATACATGATAATGTATAGGGAAAGTATTGGAATCATGTCGAAAATCGCAACTCGAGTTTTCGACGGATCTACACGTTTCAAGACCTCTAGAATACGAAAAAACCATTTTTAGCGTGACGTCTGTGTGTGTGTCTGTGTGTCTATCTGTGTGTCTGTCTGTCTGCCTGTGCAGATTTTGTATCCACTGTAACTAAAAAACTGATTGACCGAATTTCAAAAAATTCGGTAGGCAAGTCACTTGTGGGCGAGTCTGGTGCTGATTAGTTTTGGGTACGATTCCGGATAAAAGAACCCGCCTATTTTTGCGAAATGGCCCACAAAAGCTTGTATCCACTCTAACTAAAAAACTAATGGACCGAATTTCACAAAATTCGGCAGATGAGCCATTTGTGGGTCACCCTGGTGCTGATTAGATTTTGGTATGATTCGAAAAAAAATAACCTGCTTTTTTTTGCAAAATGGCCCGCAAAAATCGTCAAAATCTAAACTAAAGAACTACGTATGTACAAATATATCCATTAAATGCTTGCTTTATACGTAAGTTTTAGCAAAGAAAAGAATAAGATCAACCCCATTGCATTAGGACTAGCCGTTCTCGAGATATTTTAGTTTTTCGTATTTTCTCTACGCCACCTTTGAAATTAAGTCCGGTTACCGAATGAGAACGAATATTGAATTAAAAATGAAATAAATTTAATTAAAATAAAGAGAACGTGGATATAAGTTTGCAGGGAAAGTCATGTGCTACCCACATCAGATTTTTTTCTATTAAATTCTTAAATATAAGCTTCTGAAGTTTTTAGATGTTTCGTACAGCTCCAATATGAGTCAGATACATACAGAGGTTATTCATTGAAAAAATTGTCAGTGGCTTTAGTCCGATGCAGTCTAAGTGATTTTCTGTGTTAGGAATGCCTTTCTTTGTGGATGGTTTGTCTTCTTCAGGCATTTTAAAAACAGGACAACATTTTAAAATATCGACATAACCACTGTATTCCGTAAACTAAGAACTTAATCGGATATCCCATTATATACCCTCATAGGGAAATCAAATGGATACAAATTACTTCCTTAATATCTATAGCTAGTATTTTTAGCTTTCGAGAAATAAGCATTACAAACTTTATACAAACTTTCTTTCATTTATTTCTTTTGTATAAAGTTAAAATTTTGAAGTTTAAATGTTGTTTTTTTATTACAAACTTTATACAAACTTACTGATGCTTATCCATTTGGGGAAAACATTTTTGAAAACAGTTTTCAAGGAAGACACTACGGAATTAACAAGAAGAAACAAGCCTATATTATTATGTTTGTCCAAAAACTATAATCTGTACACGTTAGGCAATTGACCCTGGTGCACATGGAACGAAATTTGAGCAAGCAAACAACTTAACCTGTCCGCACTTGTTTAATTTGTCAAAAAAGTATCTCAATGCCCCTTTTTATTCCGGCTCCTCGGGTAGTACAAACAAACCAAAGGTATGATCAAGAATATCTACTATAAATACATATACATCTTATTTGCATAAGGAATCATTGTCATATTTATTACTTTCCTTATATACGTAATGTATAAGGAAAGTATTGTGACGGGGTCGAAAATTCGAATTCGAGTTTTCGACGGGAGAGCACGTTTCAAGCATCCCTGATCACGAATCAAACATTTTTGAAGTGATGTATGTGTGTATGTGTGTGTGTGTGTGTGTGTGTCAGTGGGTCTGTGGAGACGATAATTGACGAACGAATGAACCGATTCGAACCAAATTTGGTATAAAAATCACAGTCCGTAAACACTGGAAGCATATTGTTTCTGTACGCAATCGAATGTTCAGAACGCCCCTAAATTTTAGAATGAAATTTTGAAAAATCGTCAAAAAATCAAAACCACTAATAAAGTTACGCAAATAGACATTTCTTATGTAATTTTTCATTAGAAAACGATTGACATAAATTTTAGAACGCTAACATGAACCGTTCTAGAGATATTGCACATTTTTCAAAAAAATTATCAAAAAGTCATATAAAATAGAAAAAAAAATCCTATTGAGAAACATGTTCACTTTTCATATGTAATATCATGCGATAAATTGGGTGACGTCATTCTCGCGGATCTAGCTCGTTCCATTCATGAGAAAAGATACTTTGAGTAATACTTTTGTATTTGAACGTCAATAATCATTTATCTGCTGTAAGAATAACTTATTTCTTCGTCCATAACGCTTGGCGAGATTTTGGCTGCGAAATTGGCGGAATGTCGCCAACTTGGCGACTTTTCGAAATGTTGCCAAATTAACGAAAATCTTGCCAAATGGATAGAAATGACGCTAAATCAATGAAAATGACCACTAATTGTCGAAAATTCAATATCTTGGAAAGAATATTAGTATCTACTATAAGAAAAACCTATTTTTTTTTACTGTAAAAGTAGTAAATTCATTACATTATATAAGGAAAGTCATGTGTTGCCCACATCAGATTTTTTTATCTTATTTCCGAAATTTTAAATGCAACACTCTTTTGAATAGATTATACATCATATGAATCATTTCCTTGCAGGCTATAGACCATATGGCTTCTGAAATCGTTTTCTCCTTCTTTCTAAGTTATATACCTTTCTGTTCCAGTCTTGAACACTATTAATTTCACAGCAGTTTGATTGATGAAATTAACTTTCAAAACTAGTTATTTCCTTTTGTTATATTTTTCCTTATTACTACATCATTTTCCTGCACTGTTTTATCTTTCTTCCCAGTGTCTGTCTAATTTCTTCCGCTTTCTAAATTCATTCATTTATTTTTCTAATAATTTAACGTTTCATATGTTTTCTCTCTGTTTTATTTTAATTCTAATATCAATGCTTACGATTTCATTATTTTAAGATTTCAGAACTAGTTGCAGACTTCAGAACTAGTTGTCCGATGGCACCCTTCATTGGCCCTTGTTGTTTATGGTCGTTTTTTTAATAGGTGAAATCGCTCAACAGAGAATTTTCGTTTTAGGTGCTCTAGCTCTGATTGGATTTCATTTTGCTTGCATTGTCGCAGTTCGTTCCTAGCGTTTGTTAAGGGCGCATACTGTTCTTTTGACCTGGGGACCTTTTTAACTGAGACAGGGGAGCCTAAAACATCATCGAAACAATTGTTGTCACCTGATTGACATATACTTGTTTTATTTAAAGGGAGGTTTGTAAGTGTCTTACTTACATATTCCCTAACCTACCCACAATTTGTCAGTTTCTTTGATTTTTGGTTTTAAGACCTTATTCTCTTTGATTGTTTAGGTCTTGCTGAGTATCAAGTCTGGATTTATTTTTATTTTCGGTTCTATTTCTATCACAAACAAACGCATCCCTTAATACTTCCCGATGATACTTAAAAAAAAATCTGATGTGGGCAACACATGGCTTTCCTTATAAAATACAATAAATTTACTACTTTTACAGTTAACAAAAATGTTATTCTTTTAGTAGATACGAATATTCTTTCCAAGATATTGAATTTTCTTCAATGAGTTGTCATTTTTATTCATTTGGCGAGATTTTTGTTAATTTGGCAACAAATAAAAATTTTGCCAAGTTGACGACATTCCGCCAAATTCGTCGCCAAAATCTCGCCAAGCGTTATGGACGGAGAAATAAGTTATTCTTACAGCAGATAAATGACTATTTGCGTTCAAATACAAAATTATTACTCAAAGTATATTTTTTCATGAATGGAACGAGCTAGTTCCACGAGAATGATGTCACCAAATTTATCGCATGGTATTACATATGAAAAGTGAACATGTTTCTCAATAGGAAATATTTTTTTTTATTTTATATGACTTTTTGATAATATTTCTGAAAAATGTGTGCAATATCTCGAGAACGGTTCATGTTAGCGTTCTAAAATTTATGTCAATCGTTTTCTAATGAAAAATTACATTAGAAATGTCTATTTGCGTAACTTTATTAGCGGTTTTGATTTTTTGACGATTTTTTTCAAAATTTCACTAGAACATTTAGGGGGGTTCTGAACATTCGCTTGCGTATAAAAACAATAGGCTTCAGTGTTTACGGATTGTGATTTTTGTACCAAATTTCGTTCGAATCGGTCCATTCTTTTGTCAGTTATCGTCTCCACAGACTCACTGGCACGCACACACACATACTTTCACACACACACATATACTTTCACACATTCACACACACACAGACATCACTTCAAAAATGCTTGATTCGTGATCAGGGATGCTTGAAACGTGCTCTCCCGTCGAAAACTCGAATTCGAATTTTGGACCACGTCACAATACTTTCCTTATACATTATGTATATAAGGAAAGTAATATATTGATTGACACATTATTTTAAATTATTAGCTGACTCACATAATAGAAATAATTGCTGAGAAATATAAAAGCTCAGAATTATTTACTTTATTTACTAAATTTAATTTAATTTTTTTTTTTATATACAGGGTGGCTATAATTAAAGTAGAGGTGTTTAGAGCCCAACAGTGAGAAAACTGTTGGACCAAACTCAGCCAAATTTTGCAGTAAATGCTATTTTGACCATAGAGCTTTGATTTTTAAAAGAAAAAAAAAGTTCGGATTTTTGCCACCGCGGGCCAAAGTGGAGCTGTGAGGTCCATTTTTGGAGTAAAATAGGCATAAGAAGTACAAAAACTTCTTCCGTCAATGCTGAGAGGTATCGAACAATGCTGCTGAACTTTGTTATTTCGCAACTTCGACAACGCGTATGTCTTGAATCTACGATATTTATGCAGGATGGAGCACCCTCTCATATTGGATTGCTCATACAGGAAGTCCTAAGGCAACATTTTACCAACAACCGAATAATTAGTCGAGAGTTTATGAAGTGGCTAGCCCGTTTGTCTGGTCTGACCGTTGTGACTTTTCGCTGTGGGTCATGTAAAGCGCTTGGCATACCAAGGGAATGTGGATAATTTAGCCACTTTGAAGGAGCTTACATTGCACGTCAGGCAAATCAATAGAGATCTGCTGCCTTCTGCAGTAGAGAATGTTGATCAGTGAATGCACTTTTTGGAACATATGCAAGGAGAACATATTGAATCACACACGTAAATGATGCCAATGCAAAAATTAATGTCATATGTATGTAAATGTAAGATGCAAATGTAAATGTACTAAATACGTATAAAATGTAAATGTGAGGTTCTTTTCAAAATGTATGTAAAATGTTAACTTTCTGTACTTTCTATGCCTGTTTTACTCCAAAAATGGTCCTTACAGCACCACTTTAGCCTGCGGTGGCAAAAATCCGAACTATTTTTTTTCTTTTAAAAATCAAAACCCCATGGTCTAAATAGTATTTACTGCAAATTTAGTTGAATTTGGCTCAAGAGTTCTCTCGCTATCGGGCTCTAAGCACCTCTACTTTAATTAAGGCCACTCTGTATATACAGGGTGTTCGTAAAATGTTTTGACAAAACAAGAGGAGTGATAGTACCCATCAAGACGAACGATATTTACTATGGAACGTAGGGCCGCATTCCACTCTGAGTGTCAGAAAAGCGTAAAGTTAAAATTGAACTTTCAATGGTGAAATTAAGGAGAATTAACGTAATCATAAGTTGCACAATCCCATTTATTTACACCAGAGAAAGACTCATAGTAAATGCTCAAAGTGACAGCCAAGGGTGACGTTTCACAATTCACACCGGCGAATGAATGACTGGCGCACCCTCTCGAAGACACCTGGTGTCGTATTTATCCTGCCCGCTGCAACAACGATTCTTGCGACGAGATTTTCTACGGAGTCCACAGGCGTCTCGTACACCAATGATTTTATGTGCCCCCAGAAGAAGTCCAGTAGGTTGAGGTCCAGTGAGCGTGGAGGCCAATCCACAGGTCCACTACGTCCAATCCACCGTCAGGGGTATGTGGCATTCAAGAGGTGTCGGACCGCAATGGAAAAGTGTGCTGGGGCTCCGTCATCCAACAACCACATGACTATGTCGTCCGAAGTGGAGACTTGTGCTTGTTGGACATGTTTCGAAGTTACTCTTTTTTGACACTCAGAGTGGAATGCTACCCTAGGTTCCATAGTAAAGTAGTCCATCTTGATGGGTACTATCACCCCTCTTATTTTGTCAAAGCAGTTTACGAACACCCTGTATATATAACTTTATATTTTAGCTACATGAATCAGGAGAAACGGAAGGGACGGTCATCGATTTGCTGACAACTCCAGGCTTACGTAAAATGACCCTCAATATCTACTTCCTTTGGTAAGAGTGCTAATTTATTCCTTACTTAAATTTGACATTCCACAAATTTATAGAAATGCAGAATGGAATTGCTAAAATAACTTTTTTTTTTTAAAAAAATCGCTGACACTAACATAAATATGAAATTTGGCATCTTGTTACAGATTTTTTATGACAAAAAATTAATAATATAAACACCTCCATTTATACGTCTGTCTATCAATCTCTGAGTAACGTTGCTAAACGTGCTTCAATCACGGATAGGCATTTCATGAACTCTAGAGCTTTACGAGGATATAGCATCAAATACTGAAAGCGAGTCCATCATGTGGACGGCCCGTTCCCTACATAATGCAATGACCATGGAAGTAAAAGTAAGGAGTTAAAACTTCATATTAAGAAAATGCCAATATCGTTTGAGACAATAATTCAGGTGACGCTGGGATAAGATAAGTAGCCCTTCACTGTATGCATTTCTATGACGACAGGCCTAAAATATTTATTTAAACTGTCAGTTTTGTAAAAATAAATTATTGCCGCAATGCAAAGTGGAACTAAAGCAATAAAGAATATCCCTACGTATTCAAAAGAATTTTACCTTTTAATTTATATTCTGTATATTTTCAATTTATATGCTCCCTATATTCTGTATTCCATCGTACAACAATGAAAAAACACTGGTTAAATATACTCATAATTAAGGAACCCTTAATTAAAAATAATCAAAAATGCATGCACTAAAAGCTACGCTTTTCTTTTATGCCAACTAACAATAGCAGCTACTTTAGTAACACTAGCGACACCTAGATGTAATTCTCAAGACATTATGGCATTTTCAAGCGTTTCATCCATAGGAGTTTTATCTCCTTCTTTTTAACTCCATGGCAATGATTAAACTTCTTTCACAGCAAAAAAATGAGAGGAAACCATGGAGCTTTAGGAGCGTATGACATCAAATACTGAAAGTGAGTCCATGATGTGGGCGGCCTTTCCCCTACATAATGCAATGACTATGCTTTTTTCTAAGCGAAAAACTGCGATGTAACCATGGGGTTTTACGTAGCGTATGACATCAGATACTGAAAGTGAAACCATGATGTTCATTTATTTCTTATCATTTTATAAATTTTAAGATATACGACTCAACACGGTAAGCAAACTCAACTAAAGTAGGAAACATTCTTGCCTGTTTTTTGTTTATTACTTATAAGGCAGAATGCCCGCGGGTCGCACTAGTATATTATATAGTGTCAAGCTGTATATGATGTTTATCGTACACCATTTTGAGAAATAGTGTTCTTGAACCTTTGCACCTTTTCCTACAATTATCTTATAATTAGTTCATTGTTTCGACATCTAAAAAAAATAAGAAATGTACTCTAAGAAAAAAAAAAGCGACGAAACCCCTCAAAATATTCCGATAGTAATGAAACTGTACATGCAAACACTTGTTGACCGAATATGCAAATGATCAAAAATTCGCAGCCAATGAATGAATAGTCGGAACTACAGCGCATTGAAACTGAGCAGCATGGTGGTGTATATAAGGAGCAAACCTCGCTTTCAGGAACAAAATGTGCAGTGGATTTCGATTGCGTTTACGTACCTTGATTGTAACAATGCCTCGCCGGTGAACTAGCGGCCACTACGAGTATATGAAGGAATTTGAATGAGGGCGTGCGGTTGGATTGCATGAGGCTGGATGGGCACACCGACGAATCGCTCGGCATTTGGATAGCAGCGATGCAGCAATCAGACGATGTTGGCAGGAATAGGTCCAGAATGGTAGATTTCAGCGACAAGCGGGCAGCGGGTGGCTTAGAGCAGCGACAGAACGGGAAGATAAAGCAATTGCCTGAGCAGCTGTGACAGCACGAGATTCATCGTTATCAACCATCCAACGTGTTACAAGACCACCCGGACCATTAATAGAAATCTATACTCGCGGCGCCCATTACGCCACCTACCTCTGACCAGTATGCCCCGTCAACAGCAATTGCAATGATGGATCAACGTGAAATTGATCGGATTGGGAACGAATTGTCTTCAGTGATGAGTTCCATTTCGAACTGAGTCCCGACGACCAGCGCAGACGTGTCTGGAGACAGCCCAGACATCGTCAGTATCCTGCTCTTTCTGTCACAAGCCACACAGCCAGACAACAGGGAGTTATGGTCTGGAGTGCCATTTCGTTTGATAGCGGGACCCCTTTGATAGTCCTCCATGGCACCATCACAGCACAGCCGTAAGTTGCCGACTTTCTGCGATCCGTTATCTAATTTTCTTATGCTTTCCTTTTTCAAAAAAGTATCAGAAAGTTATGAATAAATGTTGTTTCGAACACTTACTATTTTAGAAAATATCGTAGGTAAAAATGTTCGAAATGTTATGCGAATAGAAAACTCATTTGTTATTGAGCTATGGAAAGTACAAAAGTATATCATATGCCGTGTTTCCAGATTTTTTTTTCAACGAATCTATTAAACTGTCTGTGAAACTTTGCTATAAATCTACTAAAATCTACATACGAAATGTGAAAATCTACGTTAATTTACAAAGATTTTCAAACTTTATTTATATGTAGGGATTTTTGTCTGACGAAACGCAGGCAGCCTTTTAATCAAAAAAGAAATGAAAAGCACATTTTTTGAAAAAATTTCTTTTAAACTTTTTGGGGAAATTAAGAGCTTTCCTATGAACCTTGTTGTTTTAAAGAAAACTGGAGCAACGTAAATAACACAATAATGCATCGTACAGTTATTTCGAGGATACGCTGGTTCCCCTTTGTCAGTGCAAGAAAACCAACAAACCAGAAGTATACCCCAATCTTCTTTTGGACATCGGGTTTATTGGTTATCTTGCACTGATTAAGGGGATCCAGTGTATCCTCGAAATAATATGATGCATTATTATGTTATTTTTGCTTATTTACGTTGCTTTAGTTTTTCTTATCCTTCGCACAAAATGTATTTTACTTGTTGACTTGTATAGTCTTGCTGTGCAAGATGGACTTAGCGAGCAGTTTGACTTAACAGCCAATGTAGTAGTTGGTCCAGGATTTCTCTTTATAATTCCATTACACTACATATTTCTCGACGTTTTCTTGTGGTAGGAACCGAGCCCTACTGCAAGATGACTTATAAGGAAAATATAAAGTCCTTTTGCAATAGGACTCAAGTCCTTTTGCAATAGGACTCATGTCCTATTGCAAGAGGACTTATAAGGAAAAATAAAAAGAAGCCATTTTGCAGTTGGACTTGAGTCCTATTGCAAGAGGACTTATAAAGAGAAAAAGAAGTCCTTTTGCAGTTGGACTCGGGTCCTATTGCAAGAGGACTTATAAAGAGAAATAAAAAGAAGTCATTTTGCAGTAGGACTCGAGTCCGATTGCAAGAGGACTTATAAAAAGAAATATAAAAACCCTTTTGCAGTAAGACTCGAGAACTATTACAAGAGGATTTATAAAGAGGAATATAAAAAAGTCCTTTTGCAGTAACTCGAGGCCTACTGCATATTTTATATTTCATGTTAATATTTGAACAAGAATACAATTTCTGGAATTCCATTAAAAACTATATTTCACCAGGTTCGTGAACGCCTTTGTTTACTACGGGATCTCCTTCAACACGAACGATCTCGATGGGAACGAATTCATTAATTTCCTCTTATTCGGAGTCGTTGAGTTTCCTGCCTACTTCATCTCGATATTTGCATTGAAGACTTGCGGACGGAGATTGCCTCTTGCTGCATCTTTAACTACAGCGGGCATTGCTTGCCTCGTGGCATACGCTGTACCCGAAGGTGAGGTCGACATTTTTTGTAAAGTTGTAGCCATGGAGTTAGAAAGAAAGAGATAAAACTCTTATTAATGAAACGTTTGAAAAATGAGACAATGCTTTGAGAATTAAATCTAGGTGTCGCTAGTGTAGTCGCTGTTGTTAGTTGATACAACAGAAAGGCGTAGTATGTAGTATATGTACTTTTGCTTTTTTTTTTAAATTAAGAGTTCTCTAATTATGAATTTAATTAATCACTACTTTTTCATAGTTGCGGGATAAAGTACAGAATATAGGGAGGTGAAAATAAATTGAAAGGTAAAAATAATTTTGCATACATAGGAATAGTCTTCATTGTTTCAGTTATAATTTGCATTGCCCTATTAATTTATGTTTACAAAATTAACAGTTTAAATAAATATTTTTTTATTTTCGCCATAGAAATACATACAATGCAGGACTACTTGTCATACCCCAACGCCATCTGAGTTATTGTCTCAAACGATATTGGCGTTTCTTAATACGAAGTTTTAACTCCTTACTTTTACCTCCATGGTTGCAATATTCTTTCTGTTGTAAAATACTGGAACATGTATAGTATAATTTGAAATATTAAAATTATATAATTTCATGCTTAAAACACTTAAGTGTTAGCAGTTGTTAAATGTACTTTAATGTATAGATTACAGCTCGATGTTCACCTTAAATTATTAATTTGTTCTAATGTAACTTAAATTAATAAAATTATTGTGAACTATGAAAAGTTCTTATTAAATATGGAGTAAGGTAGTCGAATTAAGATTCTGTTATTGAGTGACTTAAAAAATAAAAGCTAGGAATAAAAATAAAAAGAAATTTATAAACAAACATAAGGAGTCATAATGGTGTGTAATATTTATTTTTGATAGAACTATCATTTTTATTTTCATTTCCATATTTTTTCGTACAGTTCTGCAAATTTTTAGAAAACCGAAAGTGACATCTTCAAAACAGGATATCTAATTCCTTAGCAAACCTCCCAATTCCCTCAGAAATTTGATTTTGAACATATATCAGATATCGTGTAGGCTCTATCTATAATCAATCTTGAGAAACCAAAAATGGAAATCCTTATTGTACCCCTCCTTACCTCCTTCAAAATTCAAAGCTGAATGTATATCAGCCATCGTCTAAGCTCTATATACACTGGTTAACAACCTGTTTATTTTAAATAATTGCCAAAGAAATTATTTAATATAAAAACATGAAATTTGGATAAGCTGTACATTATACAATTATTCATTGAATGTCGTATTATTTTTACACAATGAGTAATTTAAAAAAATAATAAATAGGATTTTGAAAAAAGTCCATTTTTAGAGAAAAAGAATAAATAAGTGTAAAAAAAATAAACGAAGAAATGGATTTTAATAAGGAAAATGTCCTCCCCTAGATGTGATGCTTTCTTGCCATCACCTTCCAATAAATACTGACAACAAAGTTGATGAACACCTGAATGGGATGCTAAAACCATACACAGAGCAACACTTGCTCCAGCTCATTTAGGGACCTTGTAGAAGGACTAAGATCAGTCATCTGTCTTCCAAGATAGTCCCAAAATGTTTCTATAGGATTTAGGTCCGGCGATCGAGCTGGCCAGCCCATTCATTCCATACATTCATCATCAAGATACCTGCCGACAAGCTATCTCTGTGAGGTCGTACGTTAACGTCCATTAGTATGAAATCATCAATCGCAACATCATACGGTCTTGCACACAGATCAAGGATGTCGTCCCAGTATCTCTGAGCATTCAAAGTCCCTCCATCGAACAAGAAGATTAATGTGACCACCCAAAGTGATTCCCCCCACCCCTCCTTATAACTGTCTATTTCCATAACGTGGGATTAGTTGTATCAGTCAGTTTGATCTCTCCAGATCAGAACACGACGTGAATCACTCTCTAAATAAAACCTGGAGACATTTGTGATGAGTACAGACCTCCACTGATGTGCTGTTTCAGGTGGCATGCTTTCTTGTCCAACATCATCAGGTACATATCTACAACCGTTTAAGAGGAACATACACAACCGGTGTTCTTGCATACGGTCTTTAATTATGAACACGTCTTTGCACAGTAGTAGGATATATTCGCGTCCCTGTTGCCAAAGAATGATGGGCAACAAAGTGGGAAACATTAGTGTTCCCTGTTCTTTGACCCGAAAGGGCCAGAAAATTATCGTTAGCTATGGTTGTAATGCATGGCTAACCTGGAACAGATAGGTCTCTTCGAAACAGAATTTTTGGATTCGAACTGACCCCAAAGTCTTATGACCGCACTATGTGAAATATTAAACCATCTGGCAGCATCTGCTTGTGATAAACTCATTTCTATCCATCCGATCACCCTCTGTCTTAACGAATCGTATAAACGATTTCTCCTTGACATAAGCAACAATGTCTTTGTACCGAAAATTTAAGCTCAATTAACATTAATTAGAAAAACACAAAAATATAAAAGTATCACAAGAGTTACCTCTGGTTTTTAAATAAATACCAAACTCTTTTTTTTATTTTAGTGGTAGGTATAACATTTTTATTTTATTAACGTAACTTCTTATCCTTTATATAAACTGTATTTGTTATCCTTATGTTCATTCTTGCAATGTGGATGATCAAATAGTTGGTTGAACCTTAACTTTGGAGGCCAGTGTATATCTATCCGTGAGAAAAAGATGTTTCGAGAAAGTTTATTGAAACGGAAGTGAAAATCCTTCGTAAATCATTCTTTCTTATCCAAAATTTGATGTTAAATCCATATCAATTATCACCTAAGGTACTATTACTTTTCTTGATAAAAGAAGTTCGGAGCCACTGGTAATGTTTTGAATAAAATATAGTAACTGCTTCAAAAGGGTGTTGTGTCACCCTAAATGATGGTGTCACGAACAAATAAAATTTAAACTTTACACAGGAATATAGGTGAATATGCTATCACTATAAATTTACAGAAGTTTAAAAATTACAATTTTTATTCAGTCATAAACAATTATTGAAGCATATGGTTATAGTAAAATTAAAACAGAAGAAGCTGCTGAACTTTTCAACAAAATTGGTCAGACTTTAAATAAACAACAACTAGTTTTGTTGTTGAGAATAAAGCTGCACTACTTTCAGGGTATATTAGGGTGTTTTACATCTGACTTAGTAAAATGAGCTAATATAATAAAGTGTAGTGATCTATCTTCAAAGGAAGTTTAATAGAAATATACGAAGATATTTCCGAAGGAATTAGATCATTCAGACATGAGTGTGAGATTGTAATGCTCAAACTTAATGGTGTTCATCCCGCCATTATAACTCTAAACTCAATGGTGTTCATCCAGTCGCTAAAACTCAAACTCAATGGTGTCCATCCAGTTGTTAAAACTCAAACTCAATGGTGTTCATCCAGTCGTTAAAACTCAAACTCAATGGTGTCCATCCAGTCGTTAAAACTCAAACTCAATGGTGTCCATCCAGTCGTTAAAACTCAAACTCAATGGTGTCCATTCAGTCGTTAAAACTCAAACTCAATGGTGTCCATCCAGCCGTTAAAACTCAAACTCAATTGTGTCCATCCAGCCGTTAAAATTCAAACTCAATGGTGTTCATCCAGTCGTTAAAACTCCAAGACCCTTGGCTCTACGTGGAAGGAAATAAATTAGATCACTTAGGCAAAAAATGACTTCCAAAGTGAATTCTCCCAAAAGTTAGGTTAGTAATTTGGTTATAACTGGAAAAACTAAAAATTAGACGGTCCATTAAGATTATATGTGAATCTTACAGAACACAATAAAGCCAGTTGGAATTTTTTTTTTTCACAATTTCCTTCTCTGGTGCAGGTTGGAGTACAACGCTTGTCTCCATGGTTGGGAAGTTCTGCATCACAGCCTCCTTCGGGATTCTCTACATTTTCACGACTGAATTGTTTCCTACACTGATGCGCAACGCCGGACTAGGGTCAGCTGCTTTCTGCGAATGCATTGCGTCCATGTTAGCCCCTTTCGCCCATGAACTGGTACGTATGGGAACAACTGGTCCTCTTATGCACAAAAGTAGCAAGATATCTTTGCGAAACACAAAAAATGTTCCTTTTTATTTCGTATCGATGCACTTATATAAGATACGATCGATACAAGAGCTTTTGATGAGCATCAGTAATTCTTCAACATTTGTAATTGCATTTATTTCTTAGTGAATTTTGTTTCAGAAAAACAAAGTAACAATAATTTTTATAGAAAAAATGCAAGTAACTATAGAAATTTATGATGGCGAATTGTGTGCACACTTCAGTTTTGACAGAATTATTAAGCATTTTTATTACTTTCCCTGCAATACATGGTAATGTATAGGGAAAGTATTGGAATCATGCCGAAAATCGCAACTCGAGTTTTCGATGGATCTACACGTTTCGAGACATCCAGAATACGAAAAAACTGTTTTTAACGTGACGTATGTGTGTGTGTCTGTGTTTCTGTCTGTCTGTGTGTCTGTCTGTCTGTGCAGATTTTGTATCCACTCTAACTAAAAAACCAATTGATCGAATTTCATAAAATTTGGTAGTGTGTGGCGAATCTGGTGCTGATTAGTTTTGGGTACGATTCGGGATAGAAGAACCCGCCTCTTTTTGCGAAATGGCCCGCAAAGGCTTGTATCCACTCTAGTTAAAAATCTAATAGACCGAATTTCACAAAATTTGGCAGATAAGTCGCTTGTGGGTCACGCTGATGCTGATTAGATTTTGGTACGATTCGAAAAAAATTAACCTGCCTTTTTTTGCTAAATGGCCCGCAAAAATCTTTAAAATAAAAAACTACGTATGCTCAAATATAACCATTAAATGCTTGCTTAATACGTAATTCTTATCGAAGAAGAGAATAAGACCAACCCCATTACATTAGGACTAGCCGTTCTCGAGATATTTTAGTTTTTTTTTTGTATATTTTCTCTACGCCATCTTCGAAAATAAGTTCAGTTATCAAATGAGAACGAAAATTAAATTAAAAGTGAATTAAATTTAATTAAAATAAATTGAACGTGAATATAAGTCTGCAGGGAAAGTCATGTGCTGCCCACATCAGATTTTTTTTTCTTTGCATACTTATTTAGTAGAGTCATGAGATTTTTTGATAAAAACCGGAAGTAGCATCTCTAGAGCCATGAATCTCCTAACTCCTTTAAAATTCGATGTTGAATCCATATCAGTCATTATCCAAGCTCTATCTCTATCCATATCTGAGAAATAAACGATTCAAGGAATTTATTAAAACCAGCAGGAAAAATCCTTATGAATCCTTTATCTAGCAAGGAATTCAATGCTGAATTCATATCAGTCATCACGTAAGCTCTAGCTGAAGTCAATCTTGAGAAATAGATGCATTAAAATAAAAATATTTGAAACGTAAAAGAAAAGAAATTGGATGAGAAAATCCACAGTGAACCCCGATACTTACTACAGAATTTGATCAGAATGCATACTGAGATATAGGTGTTCCATAACATTAGTATTTAGATCATTCCATAACAAATATTTTGAGTAATTCCTCCAATGGTCTAAATATATGAGCCTCTTCAAGCATATAAGATTCTCTGCCGCTATATGCATGTAGAGAGGATGCAATCTAAACAAAAGTTCAAGAGTTGCAATAGGAGTACTACTTCCTTAAAGTAATCAGAAATTTGCAAATTACATGACAACAAATGTGTTGAGGTTAGTTTTGACCCCTCTTCTTCAGGTCAAAATAGTGTCTTACTTAACAAATGCTAAACGAAAACTGCAAGGCGGCAGGTCAAAAATTAGTGTTCAAACAGGGGTTTTCCAAATCCGTATATATATTCAACTATTTTTGGGGCTGATATTTTGCAGTTCCTGCTTAGCGTTTAAGTAAAGATACTGTTCTAACCTGATGAAGAGGGATCAAAACTCCCTCAAAACAATTATTGTCACATAAATTGCATATAATATAAGGAAGTATTGAAAGTGTATAATTCAACGTTTAAAATATTATTTCGTCATCTTGCACATTTTGTTTTTTTATTTGCGAAAAAAATAAATCTAATGCTTTCTATAGTGAAAATAATATGCTGCCCAAATCAAATATTTTAAACTGAGTATTTCATGTATATTTTCTCAGCAACTCACATTTAATGTACAATTTTTACTTTTATCCTTTGTTTTTATGAAAATTGCATAATGCATTCTGATTTCACCTACAGGGAATGGTCACCGACCCAGTGGTTCCTCTAGCTGTGGAAGGGGCTTTGGCTTTCGTTGCCGGACTGATGGTGCTTCTGCTTCCGGAGACTCACAACTGCGTAGTTCCTAACACACTAAAGGAAGCCACAGAAGCATCAAAGTAAATAAATCTCTTAATTACTTTCCCTGCAATACATGGTAATGTATAGGGAAAGTATTGGAATCGTGTCGAAAATCGCAACTCGAGTTTTCGACGGATCTACACGTTTCGAGACCTCTAGAATACGAAAAAACTATATTTAGCGTGACGTCTGTGTGTATGTCTGTCTGTCTGTGTGTCTGTCTGTCTGTGTGTCTGTCTGTGTGTCTGTGCAGATTTTGTATCCACTCTAACTAAAAATGTAATTGACCGAATTTCATAAAATTTGGTAGGTAAGTCACTTGTGCACGAATCTGGTGCTGATTAGTTTTGGGTACGACCCGGGTTAAAAGAACCCGCCTTTTTGTGCGAAATGGCCCGCAAAAGCTTGTATCCACTCTAACTGAAAAACTAATGGACCGAATTTCACAAAATTTGTAGATAAGTCGCTTGTAGGCCACCCTGGTGCTGATTAGATTTTGGTATAAATCGAAAAAAAATAATCTGCCTTTTTTTGCAAAATGGCCAGCAAAAATCATCAAAATCTAAACTTGAGAACTACGTATACTCAAATATAGCCATTAAATACTTGTTTAATACGTAATTTTTAGCGAAGAAAAGAATAAGACCAACCCCATTACACTAGGACTAGCCGTTCTCGAGATATTTTAGTTTTTCGTATTTTTCCTACACCATTTTTGAAAATAAGTCCAGTTATGAAATGAGAACGAAAATTGAATTAAAAGTGAATTAAATGTAATTAAAATAAAGAGAACGTGAATATAAGTCTGCAGGGAAAGTCATGTGCTGCCCACATCAGATTTTTCGTTCTACTTAGTACTTTAATTTCCAGTAAAAATGTCACCATGTGAATAATCAAACTGTTTAGGACATGGTATGTCAAATACCTGTCATTTTGAGAGGGTCTTCGTTTGGAATGGACGCTGTTCCACCCGTAAGCAAAAGGTTAAGAAATATTTAATGTTAAAATCAAAGACAGAATATTTGAGCTGCAAGTTCGCGACCTGAACAGACTAAAAGTATCAAGACCAGACATTTTTGTAGGTATCTACGTAGTTGTATCTACATAGTTGAATTTCTTCAGGCATGTACCTACATAGTTGATTTTTGCGGACATGTATCTACATAGTTGAATTTTTGCAGGCATGTACCTACATAGTTGTATTTTTGCAGACATGTATCTGCATAGTTAAATTTCTGCAAGACGGGGCCTTTTTGAAATTTCGATGTAGTTTTTTAGTTATTATACCTTCAATCCACATTTTAAATGAAAAATATTTTATTTCTGTATGAACGCGTCCCTGGAGTTTCTTTGTCTCGTACTGCAAAAACTATATCATACAAAAATATGCCATTTTTTACTTTCCCTGCAATACATGGTAATGTATAGGGAAAGTATTGGAATCATGCCGAAAATCGCAACTCGAGTTTTCGACGGATCTACACGTTTCGAGACCTCTAGAATACGAAAAAACCATTTTTAGCGTGACGTCTGTGTGTGTGTCTGTCTGTGTGTCTGTCTGTGTGTCTGTGTGTCTGTGTGTCTGTCTGTGCAGATTTTGTATCCGCTCTAACTAAAAAACTAATGGGCCGAATTTCACAAAATTTTCTGGGTAAGTCACTTGTAAGCGGGGCTGGTGCTGATTAGTTTTGGGTACGATTCGAAATAAAAGAACCCGCCTTATTTTGCGAAATGGCCCGCAAAAGCTTGTATCCACTCTACCTGAAAAACAAATGGACCGAATTTCACAAAATTCGGTAGATGAGTCACGTATAGGACACCCTGGTGCTGATTAGATTTTGGTATGATTCAGAAAAAAATAACCTGCCTTTTTTTGTAGAATGGCCCGCAAAAATTGCCAAAATCTAAACTAAAAAGCTGCGTATGCTCAAATATATCCATTAAATGCTTGTTTAATGCGTAATTTTTAACGAAGAAAAGAATAAGACCAACCAAATTACACTAGGACTAGCCGTTCTCGAGATATATTAGTTTTTTCGTATTTTTCCACCCCACCTTTGAAAATAAGTCCAGTTATCAAATGAGAACGAAAATTGAATTAAAAGTGAATTACATTTTATTGAAATAAATAGAACGTGGATATAAGTCTGCAGGGAAAGTCATGTGCTGCCCACATCAGATTTTTACTTTCCCTGCAATACATGGTAATGTATAGGGAAAGTATTGGAATCATGCCGAAAATCGCAACTCGAGTTTTCGACGGATCTACACGTTTCGAGACCTCTAGAATACGAAGAAACCATATTTAGCGTGACGTCTGTGTGTGTGTCTGTCTGTGTGTCTGTCTGTGTGTCTGTGTGTCAGTGTGTCTGTCTGTGCAGATTTTGTATCCGCTCTAACTAAAAAACTAATGGGCCGAATTTCACAAAATTTTCTGGGTAAGTCACTTGTAAGCGGGGCTGGTGCTGATTAGTTTTGGGTACGATTCGAAATAAAAGAACCCGCCTTTTTTTGCGAAATGGCCCGCAAAAGCTTGTATCCACTCTACCTGAAAAACAAATGGACCGAATTTCACAAAATTCGGTAGATGAGTCACGTATAGGACACCCTGGTGCTGATTAGATTTTGGTATGATTCAGAAAAAAATAACCTGCCTTTTTTTGTAGAATGGCCCGCAAAAATTGCCAAAATCTAAACTAAAAAGCTGCGTATGCTCAAATATATCCATTAAATGCTTGTTTAATGCGTAATTTTTAACGAAGTAAAGAATAAGACCAACCAAATTACACTAGGACTAGCCGTTCTCGAGATATATTAGTTTTTTCGTATTTTTCCACCCCACCTTTGAAAATAAGTCCAGTTATCAAATGAGAACGAAAATTGAATTAAAAGTGAATTACATTTTATTGAAATAAATAGAACGTGGATATAAGTCTGCAGGGAAAGTCATGTGCTGCCCACATCAGATTTTTACTTTCCCTGCAATACATGGTAATGTATAGGGAAAGTATTGGAATCATACCGAAAATCACAACTCGAGTTTTCGACGGATCTACACGTTTCGAGACCTCTAGAATACGAAAAAACCATTTTTAGCGTGACGTCTGTGCGTGTGTCTGTCTGTCTGTCTGTGTGTCTGTCTGTCTGTCTGTCTGTCTGTCTGTGTGTCTGTCTGTCTGTGCAGATTTTGTATCCACTGTAACTAAAAAACTAATGGACCGAATTTCACAAAATTTTGTGGGTAAGTCACTTGTGGGCGGGGCTTATGCTGATTAGTTTTGGGTACGATTCGAAATAAAGGAACCCGCCTTTTTTTGCAAAATGGCCCGCAAAAGCTTGTATCCACTCTACCTGAAAAACAAATGGACCGAATTTCACAAAATTCGGTAGATGAGTCACGTATAGGACACCCTGGTGCTGATTAGATTTTGGGACGATTCAGAAAAAAATAACCTGCCTTTTTTTGCAGAATGGCCCGCAAAAATTGTCAAAATCTAAACTAAAAAGCTACGTATGCTCAAATATATTCATTAAATGCTTGTTTATTGCGTAATTTTTAACGAAGAAAAGAATAAGACCAACCCCATTACACTAGGCCTAGCCGTTCTCGAGATATTTTAGTTTTTTGTACTTTCCCTACACCACCTTTGAAAATAAGCCCTATTACCGAATGAGAACGAAAATTGAATAAAAGTGAAATACATTTAATTAAAATAAAGAGAACGTAAATATAAGTCTGAAGGGAAAGTCATGTGCTGCCCACATCAGATTTTTTAATTTGTAGAGAAATATTCGATATATTAAAATTGGCGACGAATTTGGCGGAATGTCGCCAACTTGGCGACATTTTTAATTGTTGCCAAATTAACAAAAATCTTGCCAAATGGATAAAAATGACGCTAAATCAATGAAAATGGCAACTAACTGATGAAAATTCAATGGAAAGAATACAAGTATCTACTATAAGAATAACATTTTTTTAACTGTAAAAGTAGTAAATCCATTGCATTATATTAGAAAAGTCATGTGTTGCCCACATCAGATTTTTTTTTCTTCTGATACTTTAAATTTAGAAACTATATTAAGACAAATATTGTAATTAACATATTTATTTACTCTTTTAACAGTAACATGTTATTGTACTCATAAAATGTATGATATATGTATGATATATCATATGAAATGTAATATGTTTTAAATACTTAATAATAAAATAAAGTTTCTGGTGAAAGCAAACACACAAAAGACTTGTATGAAACAAAATAACATATATTTTTATTAGATATTTGTTAATTGCAGTATTATTTTAATGCGAATTTTGCTGCTGAACTTCTTGAGCTAGTTTGTCAATATATTGTGAATACGACATGATTTTCATTTTCAAGTATGACGAAGGACTTACATTGGCCAGTCGGTTCCTCAACTTATTTGTAATGATATTTATATTAGAAAATGTTTACCTAGCGATTTAAATAAAGAACACATGATAGTTTCTAAATATTTACATGGTGCGTATATATATAACATTCCATTTTTACTTTCCCTGCAATACATGGTAATGTATAGGGAAAGTATTGGAATCATGCCGAAAATCACAACTCGAGTTTTCGACGGATCTATACGTTTCGAGACCTCTAGAATGCGAAAAAACTATTTTAGCGTGACGTCTGTGTGTGTGTCTGTGTGTCTGTCTGTGTGTCTGTGTGTATGTGTGTCTGTCTGTCTGTGCAGATTTTATATCTACTCTAACTAAAAAAGTAACTGACCGAATTTCATAAAATTTGGTAGGTAAGTCACTTGTGGCCGACTCTGGTGCTGATTAGTTTTGGGTACGATTCGGGATAAAAGAACCCACCTTTTTTTGCGAAATGGCTCGCAAAAGCTTCTATCCACTGTAACTGAAAAACTAATGGACCGAATTTCACAAATTTGATAGATAAGTCACTTGTGGGTTACCCTGGTGCTGATTAGATTTTGGTACGATTCGAAAAAAAATAACCTGCCTTTTTTTGCAAAATGGGCCGCAAAAATCGTCAAAATCTAAATTAAAGAACTAGGTATACTCAAATATATCCATTAAATGCTCGTTTAATACGTAATTTTTAACGACGAAAAGAAAAAGATCAACCCCATTACACTAGGACTAGCCGTTCTCGAGATATTTTAGTTTTTCGTATTTTCTCTACTCCACCTTTGATAATAAGTCCGGTTACCGAACGAGAACGAAAATTGAATTAAAAGTGAAATAAATTTAATTAAATAAAGAGAACGTGAATATAAACGTCTGCAGGGAAAGTCATGTGCTGCCCACATCAGATTTTCAGGATTGTAATATTATAAATTGCATTATATAATATTACTCGTAGAAAAATGAAGTGCTTAATAATGAAAAGAGCCGCAAGTTACCGACCGCTAGCCCAGAGTAATAGAGTTGTGTTTATTCATTTTGGCATAAAAAATGCATATAAAATAAGCATTTATTTACTACACTTAAGCATATATCACTTTTACTTAGATGCTGTCAATTTTAAGCGCTAATTCTGGACTAATGCCGTTCTATTCTTGAAAATCACACTAAAATCTAATTACCTCTAAACGGATAAGTAGCTGACTGGCCGCATTTCACAAAATTTTGTTGAATAGTTTACGAAATAAACTGTAAAAAAATACTATGAACACGCACACACACATACGTCACAGTAAAAAAATGTTTGTTCGCAGAGCTGTCCTGAAGAAAATTAGTGAAAGTATGCTGTGCTGTCTCATTTAAAGAATATAGAAATTGTGGGATTCCAAGAGGCAGAGCCCCTGGTGGGAAAGTGAAAGGGAGGCGCTGCCCCTCTTGAAAATTTTTTGAATCAATTAGGCTATATAATTGCCATTTTTAAGCCCATAAATCACTTTTTTCACAGTATTATTAGCTTCATGCTTAACAGAATATATATTAATATATATATATAATATATATATATATTAATAGATTAACAGATATGAATAATTTTGCAACTTGTAACGCACTTACGTTTCCTGCACTTACTTTTGTTTTCTTTTATCTTTTCACGCACACACACTTACTCACTTATTTTAATATTACCTACATACATAATTCACATTCCTTCCTTAATACCCACTAATATTATGAAAATGTTATTTCCATCATATGGTAACATCAGCTTTGTCTTTCACCACTTTGTCCGGAAAAACGGGTTTATTGGACTTGATGACGCCACGGCGCACACTGGTGCCATGGTGGAAAAACCCCGAAACCCGAAAATAATATTTTTCGATACCAACTACTATTTTTTGATAGGCAAATCACCGAAGTATCTTGCCACGTAAATAAATGTATTTTATTCAGTATACCTATAATGAGAAACTGATCTTAAACAAGACTTCCACATTCTAATTGAAATCCGGTTTTTTCTAACTAAAATTTCAATATTTTTTCCAAAATTTTTGTGGATATTTATAATTATATGTCTCACGTATTTTCAATATATGTAACCTCAACTTATTTCTGACATAAATACATTACGTAAAAACATAGCCAAAATCGTACTATAAAGCGTAAGATATAGATATATAAAAATTTTTGTTTGCCTTAATTTCTTTAAGCCTATAAAAAAAGCTTCGCGTTCCTACACGCTCTGGATAAGTTATTTCTAAAGCAGATACTATTATGCAACTGTTCTGTGAAAATCATCTGCAAATTTTTGCAACCTTCGCTGTTTCGGCATATTTCATACTTTTTCTGAAGGTCCTGCTCAGCCCTGCATAAGTATCGTTCGTACTTCCAATTGATCCAGCGACATTGATTTTCATGATAAATATTTTATTACTACTTTTAAAACATCAAAGACATATTTTACAACTTTTAAACTTTTCCCATAACAAGACATATTGAATTCTATACTATTGAATTCTATACTTCTAGAAGGTTTTGGGGGAACCCCACTATAACGGCCGAAATAACGAAAGTTGACGAAACATTAATAAAAATATTAGCTGTTATCTTAGAAACGATTTGCAATAATTTTCAGATTTATGGGGACAAATTTGGAATATATGCTCGAGAAACAGCTAATTTAGCGATTTCGTTGTACCCTTGGTATAACATGCCAGCAACTGTCCATAAAATTATTATGCACGGAAAGGAAATAATAGAGTGTGCTACTTTGCCTATAGGTTCACTCTCAGAAGTAGCACAGGAGAGTAGAAATAAAGATTACAAGTATTCTCGGATTTATCACAGCAGGAAATGCTCTCGTTTGGCATCAAATGAAGACGTGTTTCATATGATTTTAACATCATCAGATCCATACATCAGTCACATAAGGCCAGAACCGAAAACTGAATCACTGCCACTTAGCGAAGAATCAAAAAAATTATTAAAATAGTATGTATATTCATTTATGCATACATTCCAAAAATAGTACTTCAGGTACTTTAGTTATAATAATATTTAAGTTAGATATTTGAAAGGCATAGTCCAAAATGCAAAATTATGTATTATTAAATAGTCATCAAACATGTTTCGAAAAAATGCACGATAACAATAAACAGAGATTTATAATTAAAGTATTTGTTTTCTTTCTAATTTTTTTCATTAAATATATATACAAATATTTTTAATCAAGGGCAATCTCGGGGAAAATGGGGAATATATATCCCCACCCCCAAATTTAGAAAATAACGTTTAGTAACACAATTATTTAGAAATACATGTTAAGAGAGAGAGGTATACGCATACTCTTGAAAACTTGAAAGTCTGTCAAAATTGATATTTCTATTTTATTGGCTTATATTATTGCCCAAATTCTTGTCTTTCTCCAGATATCCTCATTTTTTTAAAATTCCATTAACTTTTTTAAATACAGCTATTTTTATGAGCTAAGGTATTAGTGATTTAATAGTCCACTTGGACTTTAAAGTCGATTTCTGAAGAAAGTGATTTTGACGCACATTGTGCAACACGAAACATAACTTTGGTTCATTTATATCAATTTACGAAATTTAAAGTGATTATTAAAGCTAAAAAATGTGGCAATGTAATACATTAGGATCTAACACCTACATTAAAATTTGTATTTTCTATGACGTATTGCTTCAACAATCGTGTCAAAATACAGGCATATTTCCGTACATTTTCTATTAATGATTTTTATTTTTTTAACTAACAGCTAATTAATGTGCTAATTAAAGAATGACAGTAAGCCGAAACAAAATTCAACCAGAAAGTATGTCGTGGGGTGTTAGTGCATTTATAAAAATTTTTTTATAATTTTATCTTCAAAATTAAAAAAAAAGGTTAAGGGTATGTGTAGTATACCTTCATATCTCCCCCCGAAAAAAATCTGGGACCGTCACTGATTTTAATATTACCATGCATATAAAATCTTACTTTGAACTTATCCACATGCGCAAAAAGTATGAAAAAATATTAAGAAATGCATAAGTTGTGAGGTTTTTTCCGCAAATTCCTCATTTGGCACCACTGTGCGGCGCCGCGCTGACTGGCATTTGACTGGTCGTCTATTGTCAAGTCCAAGGTGGCAGTGCCACTTTTATCATTCACTTCTATCCATTTTTATCCACTTTTATCCATTTATGCCACTTTTATCATGCCACTTTTATCCATTTTTATCCTCTCTTGGTCGTGCGCAGGATATTATTTTGAAGCTTGGGGGGGGGGGGAGTTCAGGGGTTTTTCCGCATTTCCTCATTTGTTTCCATTCAAATTTGTAAATGACTGGCAAAAAAAGGCTGAATTTTGTTGAAAGTTGCTCAAAAACCAGCAAATACAAAATCTTTTTCAGACCTTCAGAGTACGCTGCGAGTACTCGGTATTTTTCAAAATTTCCTGACAGTACGAGGCACATATAGCGTGTGCTTTTTCGGGACAGCCCTGCGTGTTCGTATTCTAGAATATCTAAACTATGTAAATCCGTCGAAACTGTTGCATTTCAGTTTTCGACGCTATACCAATGCTTTCCCAACACATTACATGGTAGAATAGATAAAGTGCGTATTTGAAGATTGTTTGCAAATACGTAAAACATTATACGTATAGCTCAAACTGCTGCAAAGTAATAAAACTAAAATAACTTCGTTGAAAGCAGCGTACAACCCACAGCCGGTCTACACTCAGTCCGTGGCGCCAGAATCATGACGTGACGCTAGAAGGGGAACTCTCGCTAACTCGGGAAAACTAGCAAATTGTGAGTTGAAAAATATTTAAAAATAATTACACTTTTACTCATTTCTATGTCTAAATTTTAGCACAGTTAATTTTATAAAGATTATCTAAACTTAGATGGGGGGAGGGTATATTTTTTTACTGGAGCTCCCACAAAGCAAGAACTACTCTGTCTAAATGATTACAAAATTATATATAATCTAGATCCTCTTACAGTTACAAACTCAGTGTTAATGAATATTAAGTAGCTTTCATTTTTTTTTCTACTACTGTAAACAATGCAATTAATAGAACATCAAAATTTCTACGACCATATGTATAATAGCAAAAATATATTGTGTGACAATTCTATTTTTACATATAATTTGAAATATTTTCACATTGCTGATGAGAAAAATCACTTCAATTGATTTCTTATAAATATAGGTTCATTAGGATTTAACGAAGCAAAATGTATTGCCAAACTTACTTTGAATTACAATCGCAAATGTAATGGACAATTTTACAACATATTATAGTATAATGTGTGGTATAATATATATACAATAATTCTATAAAATGCATCAGTATCTCCACTATTTCTATCTTTGTTATGTATGGTGATATCAATATGAAAATTTCTTAAAAATAAAAAAAATTATAATAGTCTGCTGAAAACAAGAACTGGTAAGTAAATACATTGTAGATAATACATTGAAACTCCTTTTAAGAAAACTGATGAAATAATGTATGAATATGAGATGTTACTATATATATAAATGCGTTTCAGTTACTTATAAAAAATTTGCTTCCTAAAGTATTATTTTTGTTTTTTTGTCCTTTCATCTTTTTTTTCTATTTTTTCCATCCTCATTTTTATTTTTAACATAATTATTCAATAAAATTTTAGCTATGGTAGTAATGACTTTTTTTTTTCGATTACCTTTGAAGGTTCATGAACAACGCAAGTCCAAAATGATTCCATTTCTTGATTTGTATCTAAATATCTCAAAGTTAGGTTTAATATGATATGATGATTTCAAAGTTGTATAAATTCCGTAAATCAGAAAAATTTGCCTCTTTAAGGTTTTCATTATTTTGGAAATCAGGGTACTGCAATTTAGTGTCTTTTACATTTAACCAATTATTTCTTATAGATTTTAATAAATGAACAGGATCATACATCAAATGCAGAGGTATATCAGGATTACTTGGATTATATACAGCATCATTAAATTTATCGTGTTTCTTAAAAAAAGCAAACATGCTTCTTTTAATATTGTTGTTATCAGTAATAACACACAATACATAAGGGTCAAGTTCCTTTAACTTGCAAATTAACATATATGCAAAATTATAGAGCTTTTATCCCATAAATGTTGAAACTGGGGCAATTGCTATTACGTCTTTATAATTCGAAAACATAGATGTAATCAAAAACACTTGGGCAATGTTTGCTTTTTCATTACCATCAAAACAATCACCGGTAACTTTACCACATTTAAACGTATACCTAAGATCAACATAAATCTCATCAATTAAGAGAGAGAGACAAATTTTTGGTATTCGTTTAAACATTGTACCCTACGTTTTAAATAACTATTACACGGTTTAAAAAGAATCTGAATCCACATTTGACTTTTTTAAATTCTACTTAATATTCTCACATGAGACAATGTCAACACCTTTGAATTTCTAAATGCCTTATAGCACGAAGAACTAGATAAGTATATTTTAAGGCATAGAATAAACAGTTCTTGTGAAAATCGAAGCAATTTCTAAACATACCTGCTTCTGTTTCTCCAACAGCTTCACTGCGGCTTCGATATAATTAAGTTGTGATGGAATAGAATGCACAGTTTCACATGCACTTTTTAATAAATCCAGATCACGTTTATTTGCAATTAGGCTAAATTGTATTCCACATTTTTGTAGCTGCTTCTCACTGCACTGGAGATTTTCAAAACACACATCGAACATTTTTTCTTGGCATATACTGATACTCGCAATAACACATGGCACAGATGATGCATTAATACGAACTTTAAGAGATATAAACTATTTAAAAAATGGCTCTAAAGCAGCTATGAACGCTAGTTAAATGATAATAAAACACGAGAACTACTTATTATGCACAAAACAACGATGTTATAAAACTAATAGAACATTCCGAAAACCTCAAAAACGTTTTGCAATCATCAACCACTCCACGAGGGACGCTGACCGCGCTTGGATTTTTGTTCTCTTCTTTCCGAATGCTCCCCTCTTACCGTGACGTAACGACAATTTTTTCTCAGTGGCGCCAAGGCCTGTGTGTAGACCGGCTGTGGTACAACACAAACATAATAGTGTCAACCGGTTTCAAAGATGAGAAAAGGCCTTCGTCAAGATACAGATAAAGCGTAACATTCACTCGTGAGAGTTAGATCTGTGACTGATGTACAAACAGCAAACGCGAATCAAGCAAAGGATTGCCTGGAAAGGGGATTGCTAACGGTATAAAAAAAAAGTAAAAACCAAGGAGAAAAGTCCTTACCTTTTGGATTTTTACATCTCTACCCTCTTGGCTGTCATTTTTAAAGATGTTTACCTCTCTTTTCTTATCTCGATGTTGGCAACTATTTTGCCCTGCTTCAGTCCGTTTGCTGTTCTTACATCAGTTGCAGATTTAACTCTCACCAGTGACGGTAGCGTTACATTTGTGCCCTGATGAAGAGGACTGTTGGTGATAGGTCTGGACACCTGGATAGCTGTGAGATGATATTAAATCTTCGACGACATTGTTAAGGAAATTGTGTCTTCAAAGCAGGTTAACACTATTATTTTTGTATCGTATGCGGCTTTGGCACTAGCAAGTTATTTTAGTTTTATTAATCTTATTGTAAAACATTACTTCCTGGTCTGAAATTATTTATGATTTCACAGGAGGAGGACAGGATTCAGTTTTCTCTGGAACAGAAAAACTGATACCCACTTAACCGATGATTATTTCAAGTGGACCGATGGGAATCCGGATATAGATCAAAAGGGGACTATCACAACAGAAGATGTGGAAATGGATTCTTCTGACACGACAAACCTCCCTTCCTACAAGGAATATATGTTATTCCAGCCATCATATGTCCATAGGACAGTCGGCGTTGCTTCTTGTAATAGTACTGAAGAATCAGTGTGAAATTAATTTACAAGACAGAGAGTATTAAATGGGAAGGTCACTCCTGATGGCTGAAATTCATTCATTTTTTAACCTAAGTTTAAACAAAAAAGATCAATCATGCATAAACACTGATTATGAAACACTTTCCAACTGAAATGCAATTTCATTTCAAAATTTCTAAAATGTGATACATTCAGTAGTGATATCTTTTACATTATCACAGTACTACAGTCACTTATTATACTTAAATATTTAAAACTGTATCGAAATATAAATCATCTGATTCCCTATGCAAAATCAATGAATATTTCATTCATATAACTTGTATTCCAGACTCCAGAACTAAATAATTTTGTGTGAAAAAATTTCAGCAATTCTTATGTAACTCACCTTACAATCGCTTGAGATATTTGCATTCTGCATAGGTTAAAATTAGGCTTCGTTGAAGAAATAATAAAAGTTTAGGGATCATTTAAAATCGCAACTATTGTAATTGCATAGGAACGGAATTTAAATACACAGATAATATGTGTGTGTATGTATTCAAAGTATTGGAATCGTGCCGAAGATCGGAACTCGAATTTTCGAAGGATCTACACGTTTTGGGACATCTGGAACACGAAAAAACTATTTTTAGGAACACGTCTGTGTGTGCAAGGGTGTATCTGTGTATGTTTCTGTGTGTCTGTGAGGATATTACATCCACTCTAATAGAAAAACTAATGGACCGAAATTCATAAAATTTGGTAGGTTTGTTTTTTGTGGGAAATCCTGATGTTCATTAGATTATTGTACGATTCGTAATAAAAGAATCTCCCTTCTTTACGAAATGACCGGCAAAAATTGCCTTTATCCACTCTAGCTAAAAACTAATGAAACAAATTTAACAAAATTTGGTGCATAATATTTCAATAACCTACAAGTGATTTATATACCAAATTTAACAAAATTTGGTATATAAATCATTAGTAGGTTATTGTAGTACGATTCGGGGAAAAGGAGCAGGCTATTTTTGCGAAAAGGCCCGCAAAAATCGTTAAATATAAAAATAAAAGACTACGTGTGCTCAATTATATCAATTAAATTCCTATTTTGTACGTGATTTTTGACAACAAAAAGGATAGGACTAACCCCATTACTCTAGAACTAGCCGTTTTTGAGATATTCTAGTTTTTTCGAGTTTTCGCTACGCCACCTTTGACAATAAGTTCAGCTATCAAATGAGAATCAAATTTAAGTTTAACGTGCAAATTCAATGTCTTTTAAAATACTTATGACTGTTATTTTGTGCAGATAAACTCAAATTATTATTGAAGAAATAAAGAGAACGTGAATATGAGTCTGCAGGGAAAGATATGTGCTGCCCACATCAGAATTTTTAACAATATTACAGCAATGATTTATAGAAGTGAACAGGGATCATTTGCAGGCCATTTCGAAAAAAATGTATGATCTATATTTAAAGATCCACCAAATTTTTGTAAAATAAAATGTTCAACAAATTTAAACTGTATACCAAATTTTTACTCTCTAGGACGTAGGAAAGTGCATTAAAAATGCCATCAAATAAGTATATCACGAAGAGTTACATGAAATTTAAAAAAAATTTGAAAAATTGTTATCTACCAAATTTATTTTAAAATGTGAAGCCTTTTTCATATACAAAATAATTAAACATTTGGAAAGATATTTATTATATAATATGGCTCATTTTTCTTTCTGGAGGATATCCCAAAAGTCAGAATTTAATTGAATTTGTTTTTTTCCCTATATTAAATAATTTTTAATTAAAGAACTACTTCATATATTTTACTGAAATTTTTTTTATATATATTTTATGGGATAATGTGAATATTTCCAAAAATTTCGAAGCAATTTGTGAATTTTAAAATTGCTTAAAAAATGTTTGAAAAATTAGGTCCCATAGGGATCAATGTATTTTATTTTTTTAACCCGGGTTCAATAAAAAACTAATTGTCTGATATTATTTATTTATATTTCCATAGGTCCCACAGGCCGTCTGAAAAACATACTAAAATTTCATTTTGATAAAGTCATTTTTACGGCAGTTGTCGTGCTAAAGGACAGACAGACAGACAGAATGAACAAAGTCATAAACACTTTTCAACTATGTTGTAAAGTGTTAAAAATTGTACATATGTTAATAATCATACAAACTGAAAGAAATTTTAAATTGAAATATTTCATCTTTACCTTTTTGTTTATAAAAAAAATTTTTTTTAATAGAATTTAATGAAAGTTTCTAAAAGAAAATAAATATATCCATGTGTAGCGTGCATACTACAGGCTAATCTATAGCTTATACTACACAAAATACATTACACACATAATTGTAATAAGGCATTTTTAAACTAATGCCGAAATTTACAAATACACTCTTAGCCAACGACCCTACCGTGCTGATAACGCCGGTTCTCGTTAGATCACCGAAGTCAAGCAGCATCGAGCGCGGTTAGTACTTGGGTGGGTGACCACCTGGGAACACCGCGTGCTGTTGGCACCTTTCGAGCGCGGTAGCCCAGTGGCTTGCGCGCTGGATTTGCACGCTGCCACAACTGCCGCCGTGTTCATGCGGAGTACGATCACGTTAAACATGTGGGTCCGTAAGTCCTTCCGAGAGGTTGGTGGTAGGGGAAGGAGGGTACGGTCCCTGTGGATGACTCCCCCACTGCGTTCCGGTCTAAATTGGGTGGCACTTCCCGGCTGTCCAAACGGTTACCTTACACCTTTCTGGTAGGTCGGACGGTCTGGGTCTCAACAACAACAACAAATACACTCTTTTGCAAAAAATATATGCACCCAAAAAATTAAGCTACAGCCGCAAAACTCAAATGAACAAACTGTCAGTGCTAATGATGTTATAGAGCTCATTCAACGCGCATAAGAATGACTCATCATGCAGCATTTAAAACATTTGCAAGCGAATCTGACGGCTCGCTTGTACGTCGATGATAACCTGCAGCCAATTGCTATGTTTATGCTGTCAACGCACCCAGGTTTCAACTACCAACAAGACAACGCTCGGCCACATACTGCACCACTTTTTCAACAATGTCTTCGAGAATTTAGTACCCTCTCATGTTTATCCAGGTCCCAAACCCTATCACCAATATAACATGTCTGGGAAATGCTGTGGAAATTGTAAACTTTTCAAAATATCACTGAATTTTCAGACCAGTTTAAACATTTGTGGCAGAATATTCCACAGAGAGACCTAAGCAACTTAATTGACTTTATTCCGCACCGAATGTCGGCTTGTATAGCTGCGAAGGAAGGATTTACCACTTACTAAAATATCATCTTGTTACCACCATGTCTAAATAAATCTTCTCCTTTCTGCTCCCAAATTCTAATCATTTGCATATCTCCTCAAACGATACACGTATGCTGAGTTTCGCGACTGTAACTCAGTTTCTTATGGGTGCATATATTCTTTCCAACAGAGTGTATTTCTTTTAAATAAAATAATATTTTGAAATTTATACTGTAAAAAATCATATTAACTATCAAAATGTTATAAGAATTTTTTTTTTTAAAACACCTGTGTTCGCATTTTTCTTTCCTTTTTTAACACTTTCCAACATAGTTGTGAAGTGTTTATGACTTAGTTCATTCATTCATTCTGTCTGTCTGTCCGTTCGCACGATCACGGCTGTAAAAATGACTTAATCAAAATGAAATTTTAATAAGTTGTTGAAACGATCTGTGGGATATATGGGAATGAAAATGGATAATATCACCCAATTAGTTTCGGATTTAACCAGGGGTTAAAAATGAAATACATTGAACCCTATGCGACCTAATTTTCAAACATTTTTTAAACAAGGTTAATATTCACAAATTGCTTCGAAAATTTTAGGAAATATTCAAATTATCACGTAAAATGTGTAAAGAAATTTTAACAAAAATGTTAAGTATTTTATTAATTAAAAATTGAAATATTAATTACACCCATATTAATTAAAGAAATCACGTGAATCATTTCAAAATAAGATATGGCATCCATTTCTTCCCGTGTAAAAATCGCGATGTTTAAAGATTTTTAAAGACGTTTAAAGACGTTTAAATGTTTATTTAGTGTTGCATCCCTCATAAAACCGCTTTATTTTTGCGTATTATCTGTGTATCTAAATTCTGTATATACAACGCAATTACAATATTTTTTATTTTAAATGAACACTAAACTTTGATTATACAACGAGATGTAATTTCTACAACATGCAGAATGTAAACAAATCAAGCGATTGTAAGATGAGTTGTATAAGAATGGCTGAATTTTTTTCAAGACAAAATTATTTAGCTCTGGAATTTGGAATATATGTGATATGAATAAATTATTTGTTGATTCCACGTAGAGAAACAGATGACTTTATGGCATTGCCTTTTTTGAAAAATGTTTAAGTTTTCAAATATGATAAATTACTGTAGTATTGTATAATTTAAAAAATTACAATGCTGAATGTATCGCATTTTAGAGATGTTTAAATAAATATGTCAGTTAGAAAGTGGTTCATAATCAATGTTTTACGCATAATTGATTTTTTATGTTTTCATCTGACGTCATCTTACCGCAGTGTAAAGGAGACACGAATGGTTCCTTTCGCTCCCGTGATTCATGTCTGCGTCTGTTTTGATTTAGCTGTTACTACATTCGTATTAATTACCGATTAATTTAAAAACACATTCTTTTTGAAGACTGAAAATCTATTATTTGTATATATTATATCTTATTATAAGTAACAATAAAATTTTATTTATTTATTTTTATAAAATTTGTTTTGATCATGCCAAGTTCGTGTACTATTGTAACAATAAAAAATATGTCTGCTAAGACAGGAAAAACTGTGTCTTTTGTATTGCTTTGTTTTTTAAAGAATCTGGATATTTGAAAAGAATAGATTCAGATGTGTGAACGAAAATTTCCTTTAAATCCTGATACTGCAAGGATTTGTTCAGTTCTTTTCAGTGACAAGGACTATGTCCAGGACTTGAAAGCGAACTATTGAGTTTTATTCCTGTCGAGAAGAAATTAAAAGATATTGCTGCACTTACATTAAATTTATCTTGACAAATATTGACATCAAATACAAGCATGGCAGTGCCATCGCAGACATTGACATCACAAATATTATCACAAATCCAGTAGATGCTTGTGTAAATCAATATAGCTACTTGTTATGTGGGTTTTCACCACACGTCCTGTTAGAACGCATAAATTAGTATAGTTTCTCATCTCCGACATTGGCCGTGTCGAACAAAAAATACATAGAATTAAACTAGTGGCAAATGAGGACAACGGACATGATATAAAACAATAACAATGGGTTTTATTGATAAAAATGAAATTAAAAAATAATAATATTAAAAACATATTTGATTGGTTCAATTAACATTCTTAACAAATTACGATGGCCCTCCATTGACATTTTCAAAAATCAAGAATACTTAAAGAATGTATGTAATTAAAATCTCCATTTATGTTTGTAATTAAATTCGTCTCTACTATTTACTCAAGTGTGGATTTGACAAGATGTCGAGAGAGTAAGACGTTAATTAAAACTGTGTCAACAGACTAGATATGTGATACATGCATTTCATACCTTCGAATATCGTTGGATGTGACACTGGATACGGGGCACTTCGGTGGAGGAATCGCCGGACATCGCTGCAGACGTGATTTTTGAGAGACTCTTCTCTCTCGAGCACACAAACCAATTCTCCGTTCTGTCTGCAATCTTAAACTCAATTCCCGTTCTTTTTGAAAATTCTCAAACTCTCTCGATCATCGGAAAAATGTCTCCTCCTACACAATTAAGCCCCAGGTTTGTTATTGGTCCCCCCAATCAAAGCCCCTGGTATCTTCATTGGATATATCCCAAAAATGTCCGGCTATTGGGTGCTGTGCTGACAGGAGGATGGCGACCACCCCAGAATTAATATCTGGCAGGTGGACCGCGGGTTCCCACGACCTTGCGTGCACGTGCACCCGAACCGGACAAGGGTCAGCTCTCCCCAAGAGCGCCCTGCTGCGCCCCTTTGTAACTGGGGAATCGTTGTCCACATTTCCCAGAAACATGGCTTGCTCATCCTTTTGCAGGTGTTTTCTTAGGGAAGTGTATATGCATTACCGGAGAAGTACAGGGACCGTCTTTATAGGTTACACTCCGCCATAATTTGCAATGTCCCAAATTTGCCTTGGGACATTCACCCCCCTCTCCGTAGTAGAACCGTGCCACAGGCTAGTATTCACCTAAAAAAAACTGTAAACGCATTTACACACACACATATATATATATATAACAAAATAATGTCACAATGCACACCAATGTCATTAAACTCATGGAAAAGGAAGTATCAAATGTTTTCTGTCCGACATGTTTGAGTTCTATAGAGATTCGAAGTCCAATAAATTGGCTGCCCAAAAGTTGGAAGAATGTTCATGGTAACAATGATAAGTGCAAAGTTAAAAAGTTTGTAAGGAGTGTGAAAAAGTTATTCTACTAAGAATTGTAGCAGAGGGTCTGCGTCTCAATATCACGCCACTGTTTCCTAGTTCAGCGTCCTGAAAAGTGCAAAGAAAATCGCGAACTTGGAGATCTGCAGATGGAGCACATCACTGTGTAGTTTCGCTGTGAAATAAGCATAGGTAAAATGAAAGTTTACGTATAAAGCACGTCACTGCATAATCGTATCACTGTGATGGAAGTGCAAAGAAAATTGTAAGTCTGGAACTCTGTATGTGGATGACGTTACTGCATCACTTCTCGCTGTGAAAAGAAAGTTTTCTTGTGAGAACAACACATCACTGTCTGCATCATATCACTGAATTTTCATGTATGGACGAATCTTAGTTGAGGCACACACTTTATCGATACACCAATGCATACATCTACATACAGTCTGATGACACAAATTCTCTCTCAGGAATTTACAATACCCATTAAACATTAAGTCCCTGGCTTTTTTTATTTTTTTTTTTACAAAAAATAATTCCCTACTTAATTCGCCATTATTCAATTTTCAAAATACAGTACTTTCTCCTATCGTTATTATCATTTTTTGTTTTGTTTTTTATTCCTCTTTCTCACATTCCTTTCAACATTTAAGTTGCCCACAAAATTTTCTCACTGATTAAACATCTCACCATTTACTAATATTTACAAATACATTATGCTATCTCATTGAAAATACAAAGAAAAACAAACAAATAAATTTTTGTCAATATTATCACGAATTGCCATGCCATATTACATTTCCTAATAAATTCAAAATTTGTACAAACACAATAAACATATTTTTTTTTTCAAATTATCAATTAACTCTCCTTTATATATCCCTTATATACATAATCCCAAATTCTGTATTCCGAATCTCGCCTTAGCGTTTAGAATTTTCATCTAATAGACCATTTCCTAAAAATTTTCATACTTCTCTTACATTTATTCTTATCATAAATTTTTGCAAATTTTCTTTTCAATAAACCATTTACAAATAAAATTCATAATTCTCTTATCCTTTTTTTTTTTATCACAAACTCCTTGGAAATTTCACCAATTTGCGTCCGTCGTTCTCTTCAATACTATCTGCCATAAATCCGTAATTATCTTACATTTTAAACTCCCTTATATTTCTTTCACGGTCTACATTCGTAACTTCTTTATATTAAACCTTCCGTAAGCAGTAAGTATTTACTTTAATTTCTTCCTTGTAAACCGTCAGCTATCTTTTTCTTTTCTTTTTTTTTTTTACCCATATAAACCCGTGAGTACCTATGCACAGAATAAACTTTTCCCGTCAACGTCAGTACACAAGCCCTTTTCATGAAACCAGTTTTCCCAGGGTTGGCAAGACTCAGATATTCGGATAATTCCGGATTTTCAAAGGATCCCGTGCCCTTACAGTTGTGGCCCCGCAGAATAAATCCTGTGTGTTTGGCCGACCGGCCTCGTGTGAGAGATAAAGATGTGTGTTATCTACATGTTTGAGTGTTTTTTTTTATTTTTATAATGTGTAAAAGGGAATTTTAAGTGTGATATGCAGAATTCTTTTTGGATTACCAAGGTGTATTGTATGCCGATGAAAGGGGTAAGTGTTTTTATTTAACCATTAGCTTTTAAAAAGAAGAAAAATTACTTTATCGCGCATGGCTAAATATTAACATGGAAACTCACCATGGTTTGCTAAATGCGCAATATAAGTACGTCTAGGATGGTAGATCATTCCCCTAGTTTCACTCAAAAATGTATAGATATTCCTTAAAGTTTTAATTTTTAACCTTAAAAATTTATTATATTACTGTGTTAGTATTTTTTAAATTTTTACCTATGTCTCATTGTCGTCAATTCCTATTCATTGCTATCCCTTATGTTAAAAAAATGTATGTTATTCTCATTCCTTACTTATTTATTTATTTTTAAAACATTTATTTACTTTATCCAAATTTCGTGTCCTTACAAATTTACTCATTGATTTTAATGTAATTTCCCTTTATTCTTATATTTAAATTCTTTTTATTACCATAAAAGTAATTTTCACCATATCCATTCCTATATATTTTATTTATTTATTCCGTTTTTCTTCTAAATCACTCGCTTATAATATTTAAAATGTCGCAACGTCTTTTCCGTTACAGTCTTACTTAAATTCATTATTTTTGCAATAATTATTTAGAATTCCATCTGTTTATAATGCACTAGTTATTTAAAATTACTAAAATCCCCTTTAATTGCACTCCAATATTATTTTTAAATTTCATGTTAATTTAAACTTTCCTAATTTATGCAATATTTATTTAAAATTCCCTAATTAATAATTCAATGTTTATTTAAAATTTCCTAATTAGTGTAATATTTATTTGAAATTCCCTAATTAATAATTCAATGTTTATTTAAAATTTCCGAATTAATGTAATATTTATTTAAAATTTCCTAATTTATGCAATATTTATTTAAAATTCCCTAATTAATAATTCAATGTTTATTTAAAATTTCCTAATTAATGTAATATTTATTTAAAATTAATTCTATTTTATGCAATATTCATTTAAACATTCTTCTAATTAATGTAATATTTATTTAAAATTACTTCTATTTATAATGCAATATTTATTTAAAATTTCTTTTATTTATAATTCAATATTTATTTAAAGTTTGCGCCCCGTTTTACGCGCTTTTCGTGCAGTTTTTGATGTATACTTTCTCTCGCCCTTTTTTTTTTTTTTTTTTTTATATATATATATATATATATTTGTATATAAAATTTGTTGTAGTCGTGTTTCCAAGATTAAACCATATTTCTCTTCAAATTCTTACCTAACCTTATTTTTCTTTATTTACAATTTCAATATCGAGTTTAAAATATAAAAAATTTGTATACCTATTCCTACATTTATTTTAAATTTTTATTCTTTTCTAACCTTACTTCTTAAAGCATACGTGTGAGAAGGCATTGGCCTATGTACTGATGTCTTGTTAAGTTTCTCTTCATCCTGTATACTCTCCCCGATTCTGGAACCTTCCTGCGCAGAATTGACTAAGGAGAAATCCCTGTGTTTTTCCCTTGTATCAGAAACCAGTTCTTGCGATTGTGCTTGTACTGTTTGCGTTTGTACGGAATCAGTCCCCTTTTTTTTTCGATGTTTTCCTCTTGCCCAAGCTGGGGAGGGGGGGGGGGGAATCGTCAAGTTGCACTTGACGCTGGTCCAGAATACGGTCCGAAATAATGGCATTCTCGTTGTTGGTGCTCTCTGGCATGTGATGAGGAGGGATGGCATGTTCAGTGTTAGTCGCATTTTCTATCTCTGGCACGGCTAGGTTCTTTGCCAGGGGTACGGGTGCGCAGTTGTTTGTGAGAGGAGGAGGGGGCGTTCGTTCATCGTTATTGTGTTGGCTGTTGACATTCTGCGATTGGCGTGCGTTTTGTTTACTTATGACTTGTGGCTCAAACTCGTCAAATAAGAAATACGGGAAGGAATTGTTGTTTTCCGGTTGAGGGGATTGAATTGGTTCTATATTTGGGGTGGGTAATAGTGGCGATTTGTACTTCACAATTTTCGTTGATTCCTGTGGGTGTTTTAAGTGTTCCCTCCTATCGATGATAACTCTCAGACGATTTATGTGGACTCTTTGTGTCTTAGCGAAAGGTTTTTCACACAATTGGATAATGTATATGAACCTGTTTATTCTATTTATTATTCGGTATGGACCTGAGAACTTTGCTGTACCAAACGCATTTTGCCCCTCTAGAAACACTCGACTCCCTATTTTTAACTCTTGCATGTTGGCTCTGGAAAACTGCTGTTCTTCCTGTCGGTCTTTTGCCTGATTTAAATTTTCGGTTACTGCCCTAAAAGTATTTTGCATGGTAGTGATTTTATTTGAAATGTAATTGGGGTATGTTGTGTCCTGTTCATTTAAAATCTGTGACTCGAATAGTGTTGGTATGTCCCGCCCGTAGAAAAGGAAATTTGGTGTTTCCCCTGTTGATGAATGCACCGTTGCGTTGTATGTCATCGTGTGAATTTGGACTGCTGTATCCCAATAAGGCGAGTTTTCTGTGAGTGTGTATATGGTATTTTTAATGGCATGGTGTGATTTCTCAACTTGTCCATTTACAAACGGGCATTTTTGTCCATTTTTTACGGATCTGGGGTTTGGGGGGGTAATCTCACACGGGATCAAATTTCAAAACTTACTTCATTACAAAGAATCTTTTTATTAAAAATCTGCCCTGGTTTTCGGACAACTTCGAACATTTCTCTTTTTTCAATTACCGGTATTCCCCCTGTCCATTTAGTCATTAAAACTCTTTTTATTAAATATAACTTTTGGAAACATAAACTTAACTTATTTTCGGACCCCTCCATTCCCTCCCCTGATCAATTTGATTCCCTTTGTTCTCTTTCTAGCCTTCCTCCTCCCCTTCGTGTTTTAAATTTTTCTTCCTCGAACCCTTCCTCGTTTTCTAGGTTTAATGTATTCACAGATGGGTCAAAACTGGATAATAATGTAGGTTTATCAATATGCATTTTCGAAAATGATCAACTGATCGAATCATTATCCTTTAAACTTAGAACTGGAAACACAGTTTTTCAAGCCGAACTTGAGGCCATCAACCAGGCCATCCTCTGGGCCGGCAAAAACAATTTAAAAATCAACATCTTTTCGGACAGTCAGTCATCTATTTCGGCTTTTAAATCTATCAAGAATAAAACGAAATTTCTATCTAAAATTAAAACTAATGCTCACCCCTACAAATCATTAATTAACTTATCCTGGGTCAAGGCCCATTCTAATATTCAGGGCAACGAAGTCGCCGATGAACTGGCCAAACAAGCTACGATCTCCGGCACCCCACTCCTTATACCTTTTCCCTACTCCTTTTTGATTAATAATTGTAAATCTTTCCTTCTTAAAAATTGGCAATATCTTCTTAATGATTATATTTCCCCCCGGACTCATGACCCTGCCAGAATTCTAAGCTATTTACCCAAAGTCAACCCCAATTTTCAAATTTATAACACATTCTTAATCTATTTTTTAACGGGTCATGGTCCTTTTCTTGACTATCTTCATTTTTTCAAACATAAACGTTCTTCAAATTGTCTTTGTAATTCATATGGTGACGTAGATCATTACGTCTTTAATTGCCCCCATACCTCAAAATTTCACTTAACCCGTCCTCCAGATAATCTTCGTGCGACTTGGTTCTCTGGTGTCAGAACCAATAAAATTCTTTTAAATAGGTTGAAAAACTGTGTTTTAATTGCGAGAGAAATCTCCAATCAGGTTCCTTAGCAAGCTTGGTGCCAACTGCTTTCAATTTTCTTCGGTCAATGTTGTCCTCCCTGTTCCAGGCGTTTGTCTCTTATTGTTTCTGTACTTACACTTTTCGGTGTCCGTCTTTTGTATATTTTGTTTCCTGTTTATATTCCTCTGTTGTATATATCTGTTTTCCCTGTGTTCCTCGGCTGTTCATATATTTGAAAGTCTTACCATGTACATGTAGTGCACTTAACTTTATTGCACTTAACTTTTTCCGGTTACCTCAACTGATTGTAACCTTTATTCAGCTATGTTCTTTTTGCTTTCTTTTGTTGGTTTTTACTGTATTGTCCCTTTTCCCGCGGTTGCTCGGATTCTTTTGGCCATACGTTTTACATAAATTTAATTTCATTTTAAGAAAATAATTTAATTTTTACCTCAAAATTCAAAATTTGTTGAAATCTACGTTTCTTTGCCTCCCTTCCCACTGTATTTTATGTAAAACTCTAAAACTGTCTGTATATATATTTACCATGTAACCACTTTATTGAATTTTAAATAATTGCAGACTGAAACTTGGTGACTGACTGGAGGACGGTTTCGGCTAACCTCCTCTCCCGGCCACACATTAAACTGCCGTAAGCCCTAGGGTTGGCTGTGTGGTCTGGGCCTTCGACATCGACAAACGGGCACCGAACTGACGTGAGTCTTGATATTATCTGTAACCTCCTTGTCATTGCTTGGAAAATTTTTGATGTAAATTGGGTACCGTTGTCACTTTGGATCGTCCAGGGAAAACCTTTGTCTACAAAACATTCTAACAGCCTCTCCGCTATAGTTTCCGCCCGTATGTCAGGAATAGGGAATACTGTGAGGTACTTTGTGAATTGACAGATCATGGTTAGCAGATATTTGTTATTATTTACACTTGTTTTGAAAGGGCCGCATAAATCAATTGATACTTTATGAAGAGGGCCTTCCGGTGTAGGATTTCTGCCCATTACTGCTAATTGTAATTTTCCCTTCCTTGCACGGCATGTCTCACAAGAAAGTACATAATTATGGGTGTCACTGTACATCCCGTTCCAAAAATATCGGTCTTCTAACAGTTTGAAGGTTTTGTCAACCCCTGAATGTGTGACGTGAGCCATGGCTAAAACATTTCTTTGTAACCCCCGCGGAATAACAATTGTCTTCTTGTAATCCTCTCGCCAAGGACGATCTTTCCATCTACCTATATGCATTAGTAAGCCTGTTTCTTCGTCGATATAAAATGCCTCATAATTCTTGTTGTTTTTATTTTTATAACTCCTCAAATTTTCTCTTAGTTCTTTTATTTTTGTATCTCTATCTTGTTCTCTCAAAATGTCCCGAATACTGGGGACGTCTATCATTTTATTTACATTATTTATATATATACTTTCTGCGTTGACATATCCATTACTTTCATCCTGTGTCCTGTGTTCAACATTGTTGATACACTGTCCGCTGGTTTGTTTATTTACAATTTCGCTCTTTTCAAATCCGCTGTGTTCCCCTCTGTTTACATATGAAAACCGGTCTTCGCTGCCCCTCTCCTGCGTCGGGCTAGTGTGACGAGCTTGTTCCGCATCTCTTCTCGCATCGCGGTTGTATGAAAAATCTTCCCGACTTAAATAATCGGCCAGAACGTTCTCTTTCCCTGGGAGATGGATAAATTTAAATTTATATTCAGCGATTTCAAGGGCCCACCTTTGCATGATTGTGGGAGGATTTTGCATTTTTAAATGGTCCCCTAAGGATCGGTGATCGGACAAAATGAAGAATTCTCGGCCGTAAAGAAAATTTCTAAAAAACTGAATCCCCTGATGGATGGCGAGGAGTTCCGTTTTCACTGCCGGGTATTTCTGCTCTTGTGGATTTAATTTTCTACTATAATAGGCTATGGGTTTTAAAATTCCATCTCTTTTCTGAAGCAAAACTGCGCTCAGAGATACCAAACTTGCATCAGTGTTCAGGAAGAAGTCATGGTTAAAGTTCGGCTGTATTAAAATGGGTTTTTTAAAAAAACAGTCCTGCAATTTTTGGAATGCGTTCTCGTGTTCTGGGTTCCAATGTTCTTGTCTTTTTGTGTTAAATCTGACAATACTGCCGTTATCTGTGCGTAATCCTTAATTGAATTTCTGTAAAAGTTGCATACTCCGAGGAATCTTTTTAATTTTCTCAAGGTTTTTGGGACCGGGAAAGATGTAATTTTTGTAATGTTGCTGTCCGTTGGACTTATCCCTTTATCTGTAATTTCGTATCCCAGGTAATCAATTTTGTGTAGAAAGAAGTCACATTTATTCGGTGACAGTGTTAAATTGTTCTCTTTGAGTCTTTTAAATACCTTTTGTAATTTTCTTTTCATATCTTCGTATGAATCGGCCGGTATAATAATGTCATCGATATAGGCCAGAACATTTTCTTCATATAAATCTCCCAAAACAATATCCATTATATTTTGAAAAATAGGTGCCGAACTTATGTGGCCAAATACCATCCTACTATATTTAAAATTTCCCCAAGGTGTAGTGAAAGAAAAAATGTCTTGTGCGCTTGGATTTAGTACCACCTGAGAAAATGCACTATGAAAATCTAATTTCGAAAAATATCTGAATCCTGATAATTTTGTTATGATGTCGTTAATTTTTGGAATATGGTAAGGGAATATAGTTGAGATATTATTTATTAGTCTGAGGTCTAAGCATAATCTATGCTCTCCGTTTTTCTTTTTTACGAGTAACATTGGACAGGCGTATTTGGATTGCGTTTTTGCGATAATTCCTGCCTGTTCTAAATCTTTTAACTGGGCTTTTGCCGTATTTTGTAGAGAATATGGGATGTCGTAGGGTCTGGATTTAATCGCGTGGTTATGTGTTAACTCGATATTAGGTTGGATTATGTCCGTAGCTCCTATTGTTGAATTTCTCTTCGAAAAAATGTCCGCGTACTGTACTAAAAATTCCTGGAAGTCCTGTTTCATGTTTTCGTTCATATGTTGTAGATTGAAATCGTCAGGTTTAATGTCTCGCCTCCTCTGTTCTAAAATTTCCGGTGTCGCTTGTATTAAATTTATTATCTCTGTATGGTCCTGTAATTTTTCGTCATTTTCTGTATTTTGCTCCTGTTGAATTTCAAATTGTTCAGATAGCGACCCTAAAATCATGTTTTTATTTAACGTTATATCTGATTGAGTGGTATTTTTTACATTGATCCAAATGCCTGTTTCTGCCATTTTGTAAACCCCATATTCCATATTTACGTATGGTTTCTCCGCCGGCTCAAATAATACTTCTGTGCCTTCCTGAATTTCAATTTCTGGCACCACAAAAATCGATTTAGTCTGGTTTGGCATTAACTTAACTTTTCTGTTTGTCTTAGTCACGTTAGGTTTTAGTACGGTATTGTAAATTTGATCCTCCTGTGATTTTTGACTGTGGGTATTTAGGGGGATTTCTGTATTACCAATTTTTAATACGTTACTCTGTGTGTCTAGGACCCCTGCATGTTTTTGAATAAAATCGTATCCCAGAATTCCTTTATATGTGTGAGGGAAAAGTGACCTAGTTATAAAAAATATATGCTTAAATTTTTGGTTATTAATCTTGAAACCGATTTCTACAGTCTTGGTATAATCGATGTTGTGTCCTGAAAGAGTCGTGATTGTTACCGCTCTTGAAACATATTTTACAGCAGTATTTTCTTTAATTTTCTCGAAAATATCATTCGCCAAAACTGAAATAGATGCGCCGGAGTCTAAGAGAATTTTCGTCTCAGTGTTTTGAAATTTAATTTCTACCGTGGGTAATTCCGTATTTAATTCATCTCCAACTGACGCGATAAGTTCAACTTTGTCCTTCCTGACCTTAAAGTCCTCTCTTTCTCCACTATTTTGGGTTCTGTAACTACCAAAATTTTCTCTATCAATTTGAATTTCATACTTTCCAACATTTTGTCCCTCGTTCTCAATATTTATTTGTGTAACATGCCTTAAATTTTTGTCCTCTCTGGAATTCTTTCTATCTATGCACTGAACCTCTCTTGAATTATTTTCTATGCAATTTCTATCACTAACAGGGATTTTATTTTTATTTAACGGAGACTGAACCCTAATTCTACGCCTTTGTTGACGATCATTCTCAATCTCCCCTTCTAGTTTAAATTTCTGTTAAAATTTGCATTTCGCCTAAAATCAGTTCTGTTAAAATTTGTTTTCTGTCCAAAATCATTCCTGTCATTGGCGTATCTGTCCGAGCTATCCATATATTTAAATTTACCTTGGTTTTGTCTCTGAAAATCATTTTTGTAACGCGGAACCTCAAAATTCCGTTCGCCATTCCTATGTTGAAGACCCAGACCGTCCGACTCGTCCAGAGGACTTAGAGTAACTAGTTGGACGGCCGGGAAGCGCCATTCCTATGTGTATATTTTTGGCTACCCATTCTTCCTTCATTAACATATTCGTTTCCATAAGTTCGCTTTTCCTCCCTATAGCCTTGAGTACGTGAGGGGTAAAATCTATCTGGGGGTACATTGTATGTCGTATTGGGAAACCTCTCCGCATAATCTTGTTGGTGACGATTGGGGGATATTCTCCGTGCATAATGTGTTGGTCTGCGCGAAGAATTATGCCTGGTCTGTAATGATATGTGCGCTTGATTATTTCTCTCTCTAATATAATGCCAGCAATCCTGCATACAATGTCCAAATTTACCACAAAAATCGCATGAATATGTGTTCGTTATCTGATAATCATTTTTGTTTTCTCTAATTTTAAGATGATTTATTTCTTCTGTTATTTTTTCCAGTAAATTAGAATTAAACTGTTGTTGTTCCTTTTTAAATGTTTGAATATCACTGTACTGAGATATGTTATTTACTTCAACTGTTGTCAGATTGGCCGCTTCTAAATTTTGGGCAATTTTTACCGCATCCTTAAAGCTTTTTGGGTCATTTTTCATAATTTCTTTCCGATATTCGGGCTCAACTGCCTCCAAAAATTTACTTAGGCTGAGTTTGTCCATAATTGCGTGTGTGTGTTCATTAAGTTGTGTTTCACCTACGTAGTTTAAAGTTAATGTTGTAATTCTATGTGCTAATTCTTTAATATTTTCTCCCTTAGTTTGTTTAGCAGTTGAAAAAAGAATTTGATTTGTAGTGACATTAGGTTCGGATGTGAAAAAATCTAGGAATTTTTGCTTGAAAATGTCGAAAGATGTTTCGCTACGCAGATCCTTTGAGCTGATGTAGAATTTTCTTGCGTTTCCGCGCAGACGGGATTTAACAATTGCTAGCTTCTCTAAATCGTTCCAATTTGTTAGTTCACTTAAAGATTCCATCTGTTCGAAAAATATGGAGGTCTCATTTTCGTCGCTTCCGCTCAGTTCTCCTAGCAAGGAAATAATCCCCGGAATCCTACTTGTAGGCGTCACCGTCATATCACCCCTTTCTGTCATTTTTTTAAAAAAAATTGTTAAGTTTTTCCTTAATTTTCTAATCCAAAATTTCTATCCCTACGAACACTGCGCGTTTACATAAATACAACACTTTTCATGCAACATAAAATACAATTATTGATACTCAGAAATCTTAAACATAAAATCATACTCCTACGCAATTCTTATCTCCCAAAAGAATATTACCATCCATTATTATTTTCTCCAATTTTTCTCCCCTAACTCAATATATTTAAATCCTATAATTCTTTTCTTAAATATACACAATATTTCTTAAAATACACACATCATATACATATGGCATAACACTTGTGACAACATCTATTTTCTTAAATGTCCTCATTTCCTTACGTTAAGTTTACTTTTAAAGTTTAAGTTTTTTATTTTAAATTTATTTCAAGACAATTTTATTTTAATTCAAGTTAATTTTATTTTAAATTTTATTTTAAGTTAATTTTATTTTATTTTAAGTTCATTTTATTTTATTTTAAGTTAATTTTATTTTAAATTTTCCTATCGCGCACATTAATTTTAATTTATTCACAAAAAAAAAATTTTTTCGTTATTTTAACAATTATTTTTATTTCGAATCCTGGTCATCGGAACCATTTTTGTTATGTGGGTTTTCACCACACGTCCTGTTAGAACGCATAAATTAGTATAGTTTCTCATCTCCGACATTGGCCGTGTCGAACAAAAAATACATAGGATTAAACTAGTGGCAAATGAGGACAACGGACATGATATAAAACAATAACAATGGGTTTTATTGATAAAAATGAAAGTAAAAAATAATAATATTAAAAACATATTTGATTGGTTCAATTAACATTCTTAACAAATTACGATGGCCCTCCATTGACATTTTCAAAAATCAAGAATACTTAAAGAATGTATGTAATTAAAATCTCCATTTATGTTTGTAATTAAATTCGTCTCTACTATTTACTCAAGTGTGGATTTGACAAGATGTCGAGAGAGTAAGACGTTAATTAAAACTGTGTCAACAGACTAGATATGTGATACATGCATTTCATACCTTCGAATATCGTTGGATGTGACACTGGATACGGGGCACTTCGGTGGAGGAATCGCCGGACATCGCTGCAGACGTGATTTTTGAGAGACTCTTCTCTCTCGAGCACACAAACCAATTCTCCGTTCTGTCTGCAATCTTAAACTCAATTCCCGTTCTTTTTGAAAATTCTCAAACTCTCTCGATCATCGGAAAAATGTCTCCTCCTACACAATTGAGCCCCAGGTTTGTTATTGGTCCCCCCAATCAAAGCCCCTGGTATCTTCATTGGATATATCCCAAAAATGTCCGGCTATTGGGTGCTGTGCTGACAGGAGGATAGCGACCACCCCAGAATTAATATCTGGCAGGTGGACCGCGGGTTCCCACGACCTTGCGTGCACGTGCACCCGAACCGGACAAGGGTCAGCTCTCCCCAAGAGCGCCCTGCTGCGCCCCTTTGTAACTGGGGAATCGTTGTCCACATTTCCCAGAAACATGGCTTGCTCATCCTTTTGCAGGTGTTTTCTTAGGGAAGTGTATATGCATTACCGGAGAAGTACAGGGACCGTCTTTATAGGTTACACTCCGCCATAATTTGCAATGTCCCAAATTTGCCTTGGGACACTACTCTACATCAATAATAATAATTACAATTGAATTTAATATAAGTATTATATAAAGTACCTTTCTGCTTCAACTCAATATCATGACTATTGTGCTGACTCCTAGATTGATTTCAATTTAATATAAAACGTCGCAGTATATTAACATTTACTGGGCATATTTTGAATATTTTAATGATCATGCAATTTAAGGACTTACCAGCCCTTATTTTTAAATGGATGTGTGAATTTCAGACCATAGCAACTAGACTTGTTACTTTCATTCGACAAGAAACACTTTCTCAAGAGAAAGAATTCCTGAGAATAGTTCTCACGCAGCTGGGCTTTTTGGAAAAATTCCTAACAAAATACCAGATGTGTTTCCCACCCAGTAAGATATCTAGTACAACAATTCGCGTAAAAGAAGAGCAATTTAGATTCCTTCAACAAAATAGGGAGAGCCTACGAAATACTGCAAAATGGCGATTACGACCAGCTGAAATGTCAAGTGACAGAATTTAGTACTGCCAGTTCACGCCTACTCTCTTATGCTTTGCTCAAGGTCAACACAGAACTGAGATAAGTAAAGCACAGTTTTTCTATTTTATTTTATTTTTGAATTTTTGATGAGCGCTTTGATTGCACAGAATTCCAAGAGTGGAGCAAGAGGTCATGACACGCAGATGTCCAGCGGAGGAATACAAAAAAAAGTCAGCAACTTTGACACTCATCTATCTATGGGCAAAAATAGCTTCTTTATGGGCAAAAATAGCGTCTTGTTTAAAGTACCTTGCCATACAGGCACTAGGGTACAATTAACAGTTGGCGAAAGAGATCTAGGGTGATGCAGATCTCGGTCTGCACCATCCTGGAATTTTACAGAGTCGTTAGTATGACTTGCATTTTAGACGCCGGACCGAGAAATCGCTCTAGAAGAGAGCTCTGCATTTAGCAGCAGAAGGTGAATCTTCTCATATATTCGCCAATCGCTGATGCCTTTGATGAAAAGTTACTCAACGAGCTTACAATAATTTGTCTACAAAATAGTTTGCAGGTAGACGCTTCTTTATGCAATAATATGCTATACGAGAATAAACTTTTGCTTGTGACTTGTATGCATGGGCAGTCGCTCCTTTATCCAATATGGAGGCCTGAGGAGTTTGAAAAATGCTCTATCGATAAAATTACCGTCAATAGATTTCCAAAGCAACCAACAATAAAGTTCCTGAGTTTCATCATATGCCATTTCAAAACACTATCTGATCGAATAAACTTTGATAGAATCAAAATCATCGTGGGAGTGTAAATTGCAGTGGCACAAAATTGAGTGACTCATATATATGCTATTAAAGGAGCCTCTGACGATTTAGTGTAGGGGGTCTCCAAAATTTTTAGCATAAGAGCCACACTGTCTCCTCCACTAAGTCCCTAGGGCCAAAACCTAGCTAGCTAATCAAACCAACATACTGTAGTTTTGAATTATGCGCAAATTTTCGTTTCGGGACAGTAGTGACATTTTGCGGAGAGTAGAGAAGTTAAGCGCAGGATGTGACAAAGCTATAGTAGTACAGCGCCATATTGTGGGGAGCGGCGGAATTACGCAAAAACGTCAATTATGCTTGGTTGGAAGAGAGTTGGACAATTCCGAAGTTTGAATTCGGAGCGACAAGTGCGATCTGAAAAGCGAAATATAGTGCGACTAGTGTGTTTTATGACTATAGTTTCTTAGTGAAAATACAATGTGTTTAATTGTGAGTGTTTAATTTAATTAAAAGAGTCTTAAAGATAAATCCTGTGCATTTTGTTTACTCAGAATCCCTGCTCTTAACAATATTAATTGGCATTATTTTGATTCGAAGTTACGCCCCTTTTGTGTGGATTTGTATAAATATAGAAAAGAAACAAAAGACAGATAGTGAGTGCAGAACATGTAAAGAGCAATGGGGATATCAATATTTCGTGATTGAGTCAAGTAATAAGGTAACGTGTATAATTTGCAATGAAACAATATCAGTTCTCAAAGAATACAATATAAAATGTCATTATGAGACTAAGCATTCTCAGAATTACTCCAAATTTACAGGAAGCCTACGGTTAGAAAAATATGAATCTTTGAAACGCGGGTTGAAATCTCAGCAATTGCTGTTTAAGAAAGTAAATGCCGAACAAGAAGCAACAACTCGTGCTAGTTTCCGCGTGGCTCATTGAATAGCAAAACATGGGGAACCATTTACTGACGGCGAATTAATTAAGGATTGCATGATTGCAGCAGCAAAAGAAATGTGGCCAGAAAAAGCTAATTTATTTAAAAACATCAGTTTGTCAGCAAACACTGTGACTCGAAGAGTAGATGATATTGCAGAACATATATTAACTCAATTGTCTGACAAAAATCGACAATTAGAGTGGTTCGCTTTGGCCCTGGATGAGTCAACAGATGTTTCAGATACTGCTCAGGTGTTACTTTTTATTCGAGGGATAGATAAAAATTATGAAGTGTATGAAGAGCTTTTTGACGTTCATAGCATTCACGTCACAACCACTGGAGAAGATATTTTCAAAGGAGTTGAAAATGCTGTTCAGAAAAACAATCTTCAAGGGGAAAACTTGAAGTGTATCACCACTGATGGTGGAAAAAATAAAGGAGTCGTTGCTCTCGTATCAAAGGCCATAGAAAATGACGGTGGTTCAAATCCATTAATCGTACATTGCATCATTCATCAACAGTATTTGTGCGGAAGATGCTTGGATATGTCAGAAGTTTTAAAGCCAGTCATGTCAGTTGTTAATTATATCAGATCACATGAGCTCCGATGTTGGCCCGCGGACCGTAGTTTGGAGACCCCTGATTAGTGCATGAATGGGCTACATCTTGTCAGCATTTACGTGCTGCATCAAGAGCACGTAAGTGAATACTCGTTTAAGAAAATATGCTAAGTAAAATTTAAGACAAGTTTTGAAAGATTAAATAATAAATTGACAATTTACAAAATATCTTAATATGGTATTTATGAGAAACTTTAGAATATCTCTGATTCCACAAAAGTTATTTATAATGGATATTGTTACGAAGTTCTATATTAGCAACATGCTTTAAGGTAATTAAATGAAAATGAAATGTTGTTGTATAAAATGATCGATTGATTTAAATAGTTGGAGTTCTTCCAAAATGATGATTTTAAAATAATTGATCGTATTTAAAGACCATATAAATATATATATTATATTATTCAGAGTATATTGATTAATTATGATAGTTGCGCAACTTATTTGATAACATAAATATAGAATCAAGAAATTAAGTTTAATTAAAAATAAAATGTTTTTGTTATAAATTAAAATTGTGCAATTCTTGTCTTCGGTATGCCTTTAAGAATAACCTCAGACAATTGACCAGGCATCTCTGGTTATACACCCTTGGCGATTATTGATTAAAGGTGAGAAAATAGGGTGTCTTAATGGATTATTCTAAAAACCGAAGTCATATTTTTTAATTGGCTTTTTTCTGCATTATGGAATTATTTTGGAATTAATAAAATTAAGATCACCACACCCTGTTTGTTCCCGACCGTCCAAACAGTTACCTTACACCTTTCTGGTAGGTCGGACGGTCTGGGTTTCAACAACAACAACACCCTGTTTGTTAGCCAACGGTCCTACCGTGCAGAAAACACCGATTCTCGTTAGATCACCGAAGTCAAGCAGCATCGGGCGCGGTTAGTACTTGAGTGGGTGACCACCTGGGAACACCGCGTGCTGTTGGCACATTTCGGGCGCGGTAGCCCGGTGGTTTACGCGCTGGATTTGCACGCTGCCATCCTTGCCCCCGTATTCATTGTGAGTGCGATCACGTTAAACATGTGGGTCCGCATGTCCTTCCGAGAGGTTGGTGGTAGGGGAAGGAGGGTACGGTCCCTGTGGATGCCTCCCCCACTGGATTTCGGTCTAAATTGGGTGGCACTTCCCGGCCGTCCAAACGGTTACCTTACACCTTTCTGGTAGGTCGAACGGTCTGGGTCTCAACAACAACACCCTGTTTTTTTCCGGCCTCTTAAATAGTTGCTCTAATCCCTTTGGGCCTGCAACACCCTGTTTGTTCGGCCACTAAAACAGCTGCTACAAACCCTTTGGGTCTGTCGAGTGGTCTGGGTTTGCAACATCTGTTTGTCTTACTAAGAGTGTGGAGAGCATATATTATAAATACAATTCTATATACAAATTATTTACAATGCTAGTAGTACAAATTCTACCCGGGACATACTAATCTACAATGCATTTCGAACCTCACTCATAACTGAACTGAATCTCACATGAATCGAATATATAACCAGCATGCAAAATGATCACTTAAAATATCTATTCTATAATAGCAATTCTCCCTTCTACGGACGATCCAAAACACATCCAAGAGCGAACTCGGCAGAATAAAATATCCGAATTTCTAAAGTCTGTCATTTTATAGATTTGGCCAATTATGAACATGCGATTCTTCGGAATGAAAGTTGAGAAGTTTAGGACATAAATTAAAATCAGGAAAAGTAGATTTTTAAAAAATGATAATAATTAATAGAATCCTCACAATGTGCCTTTTAGAACCCAGGAGATAACAAAAATAGCGGACTCCCGGTTGCACAAAAATATTTTGGTGTGTCATTTGCACATTTTAATCTCAGTAAATTGTTGTTTTATGGATTGAATATATTTCATTCAACCCCACCACCACCCTATATTTTGAATACAATTATTTTCTTCTAATATTTATAGAATCACTGAATTTTTGAGATTTTACAAAATAATAGTTTTAAATGAAATTTTAAATGAAAATAAGAACATTGAAGTGCAATAACTTAACTGAAATCTATTTTTTGTGTTTACCCACTAAACAGTATTTTTTAAATATGAAGCTGAATCATTTTCGCATTTCTCAGGAAATTTAGCAACGGTCCATAGAGCCTCATGACGTGGATCATTCATTATACCCCGACCGGGATAAAATTTAGATTTTGAAAAGTAACAGTTGCAGTTGAATTTTTCAATTGAAAAACACCCATAAGCATTTGAGATGTAATAGCTTACTGAAATATATTTACTGTGTTTACCCACTAAATAGCTCGCTTTATTATACAGATGAGTCATATTTTTATTTCTCAGAAAATTTAGCTATGATCCTTATGCCCCATTATGTAGACCATTGTACTAAAATTAAATTTTCAATATGTACCATATTTTAGGAAAAAGTCTTTCTTCATTCATTAATTGCATTATCATTTTAATAGCCTTCCTTCGCCCTCAATAAATACTCTCCAATGAAATTTTATTATGTATCAGTGTTAAATCACTTATTCATTAGCAGAATTGGATGCAAAGTACTATTTATATTCTCGTACTACTATAGACCCGTACTACTTATATTCTCGTAGAAGATATACCCGTATATTAGTAGAACTTTATCCGCACTACAAAATACATTTCAAAAAATTTTGCCAAGAAAAACAGATGACATAATGAATTGAAAATATCAATCCCTTTAATCTTTAAACCTGAAGGCCGTAATTGATATAATCCAGTCAGAAATGCAATATCGATCAAATTTATTTTACCGATTATTTATTTGTTTCTTTATAATTTAAATCGGAAAAGAATTAATGAGAATCGTCTACGCTGCACAAACACATTGGCCCGTTGTTAAGCGACATAATATCATTTCCTTCAAATAAATTTGCGGAAAAAGTACTCTCTGCATATGCTTATGAATATGAAAGATTTAACTATATATCTTTTACTGATATCTAACTGGAAACATGGACTCAATTTTATTCATTTAAAATTATAATTTCGCTCATCGTCAAAAAGAAAATCCCCAAAATTTATGAAAGTGCTCCATTGTACTGTAAGATCACTTACTGACTTTCTGCATTTGTGCACAATACGTTTAGTTCCATGTTTGTGTAACAGAAATACCCCAGCATGCACATTAGACGGCGTTGAGAAACAATATAGGGCATGTATAACGTAAAACTAAATATTCAGTAAATTAAAGATACAACATCGTTAGACAGAAGGTCATTTAATAAAAACATCCCAAAGACGTACAAAATTTTAAAAACAAGACCAGAGGGCTTTGAAGCGTAGTACACCCTTCATCAGTGGCTACATGTAAAGCAAACATGGGTCATTCATATATAGACCATACATATAGCAAATTTGCGTAAATAAATATAAAATATAGCCTGAACTGAGTAACTTGAATAGGCTAATAATTAATACAAAGAAACTTAAAAAACAGTTAGGCATACATTTCACAAGGATGACGTCATTGATAACTATGAAGAGACTTAATTTGCATAGGGTCGAGAACGAGCCAATCATGACTTAAAATTTGAACGGGATCAGAATTACAAATCGACGAACTGTAAATATAAATAAAAAGGGATTCATAAAGGGAAATATTAGGAGGGTTAATACAACGAATTAAGAGGAACGTTTTTTCAGAGCTGAGCAGGAATTTATAACTAGCCACACATATTGAGCAAGAACAGTAGAAAATTTACCATTCCTGACATCACGAGCGTGTTCGGCTAAACGGATGCCGACATTACGTTCAGTGCTTCCGATTTATAATTTATAGTCACCTTTAGGAGTCTATCACTAGGTTTAAGATTTATGAAAATTCACAAGACCGTAAAATTAAATCAGAAGCCCTGGTTAGAGAAAACATGCAATTCAATACATGCAATTCAATACACGCGAAATTCCCGAGATTCTTGAGATTCAGCTGGTTCAAAACTGAAGTTCACTCAATTCAGCTAGTTCAAAACTGAAATTCAATCAATTCAGTAAGTTCAAAACTGAAATTCGCTAGATTCAGATAGTTCAAAAGCGAAATTCACTCAATTCAGCTAGTTCAAAACAAGTTTTTGTTAGTTTTTTGCAATAAAAAACACTTTTTTGTGAAAAAACGCCAAAAATTTACACAAGTGTGAAAACACATGTTAATTTCCATAAAGACATTAACATATGTGTGATTTCTGGAAAGTACGAAGCGCGTATTTGCTTATTTGCTAAAATTTATAAGTAAAAAAATTACATTTGCGAAATTTCGTTACTAAAAAACACATTTTTGTGAATAAAGCGTCAAAAATTCGCACAAGTGGAAAAACACGTGCTAATTTCCATCGTGAAATTAGCATATAAGTGATTTTTGAAAAAGTTGAAAATTTACATTTGCTAAAATTTATAAGTAAAAAACTTACATTTGTAGCATTTTGTTATTAAAAAACACATTTTTGTCAAAAAAAGCCAAAAACTTACACAAGTGCCACACATGTTATTTCCCATAGAGAAATTAACAGAGCTGTTAAAGATCTACAAATTCCTGCATTTTATTCATAGTTAGAACTTTTAGTTTCGAAATATAATCCTTACAAAGTTTTAATTATTACAGTTTTTAAACTTATTAAACTTGAGAAGGCGATTTCTCGATAACCATAAGAGGTTATTTTTTTAATTAGATTTAAAAACTAATGCAGAATTTTGTCCTTTACTATTTATATCTATCTTTTATAGTTTGGAAGATATTTCCAGTGAAAGTAAGAAAAATGAATAAAAGTAGTAGATAGATAGATAGTTGTCTAAGTGTTTCACTAAAATAAATTCAAAATATAAAAACACTGAAATTATTTTGATATATTCATAATCTGGACCCAATTTTCGATAAAACAAGAACAATTATTCAAATTTTTATCCATTGAGTTCGAAGGTACAATCGTGTAAAGTCTTTACATTTTTCATAACGTTCCAATTTTCGCCACAAACACCCGAAGCATAGATGTTATTCACATTAAAAATTAAACTGTACCAGATATGTGTAAGATAATATGTAAGAGAATCAAATAAACATACCCGATATATATATATATATTATTATATATTCTAATTATATATTATATCCAATATATATATTTTTGCTATATATTCCAATATATACATTATTATTATGTATTCCAATATATATATTATATTCAATTTATTATAAACTACAATTTGCCAACTGAGTAATTTAAATGAATCTTTTATAAAGTCTAAATTCATCATTTATTGCTGTGTACTTGATATTCGCACAGGAATGAAAATGCAATGGGGTTATTATATCAAGTAGCCACTTCGGTACCACATCACAAAATGTTCATTGTCTTTTGGATTTACATCAGCTGGACCTGAAAAGACACAAAATCCATATTTTATTGATTTAAATACTAGGGGGGGGGGGGCTACATCCCCCCTGCTCGATGAAGTATTGCAACCCCCATATAACAGTTACCTTATACCTTTCTGATAAGTGAAGACGGTCTGGGTCTCAACAACAACCCCCATATAACGCTTTGCGAGCTCTTTCAACCCGCACGCAATGTATAAGTATTAGTAAGATCAATAAGGCATATCATAGAAAAAAAATCTGATGTGGACAGCACATGACTTTCCTTATATAATGCAATGAATTTACTACTTTTACAGTAATAAAAATAGGTTATTCTTGTAGTAGATATTTATATTCTTTCCAAGATATTGAGTTTTCGTCAATGAGTCTTCATTTTCATTGATTTAGCGTCATTTTTATCCATTTTGCGAATTTTTCGTTAATTTAGCAACATTTAAAAAAGTCGCCAGTTGGCGACATTCCACCAAATTAGTCGCCAAAATCTCGCCAAGCGTTATGCACGAAGAAATAAGTTATTCTTACAACAGATAAATGACTATTTGCGTTCAAATAAAAAAGTATTACTCAAAGTATCTTTTTTCATGAATGGAACGAGCTAGATCAACGAAAATGATGTCACTAAATTTATCGCATAGTATTACATATGAAAAGTGGACATGTTTCCCAATAGGGAATATTTTTTTTTTATTTTATATGACTTTTTGATAATTTTTTTGAAAAATGTGTAATATCTCGAGAACGGTTTATGTTAGCGTTCTAAATTTTATATCAATCGTTTTCTAATGAAAAATTACATAAGAAATGGCTATCTGCATAACTTTATTAAAGGTTTCGGTTTTTTGACGATTTTTTCAAAATATTACTCGAAAATTTAGGGAAGTTCTGAACATTCGATTCCGTATTAAAAAATAGACTTCTAGTGTTTACGGATTGTAATTTTTATACCAAATTTTGTTCGAATCTGTCCACTCGTTCGTCAGTTATGGTCTCCACAGACTCACTGACACACACACACACACACATATATATACTTTCACACACACACACACAGACATCACTTCAAAAATGTTCGATTCTTGATCAGGGATGCGTGAAATGTGCTCTCCCGTCGAAAACTCGAATTCGAATTTTCGACCCCGTCACTATACTTTCCTTATACATTATTGTATATAAGGAAAGTAAAAATTGCTCCATGAGTACGTTGTAGTCGACTGTTTTCTGACGTAGATTTTTGCCATAAACCAATCCAAAGAAATGAGAGCTAGCTCGACCAATGAAATCTTTGCTAAAGATGGGAATGCAAAATTTTTATATTAGTATTTAATTAACCTAAAGCAAAATTATAAGCCCGTCTTGCACATTTATGGAGTAATATATAAAATTTCAGAACTGCTATTCAGAACTTTGCTATTTGATAAAACACGCAAAATAAGTTTTCATACCATCCTGCACAGAAATCCTAAATTTTCTTAGTAAACTCTGTACAATCAACCGCTCTTAAGATATTTTAAATTCTAGACAGTAGACACTTTTTTTATATTTTAGCAGTGAATTTATTTATAGCTTTTCAGTCCATTGTGGTAACTATGGTAACAGAGTTAGCTTTCAAATTCTGAAATCGTTTGTTGGCAATTTTTCAAATGAAAGAATTAACAAGAAAGATCAATCATGCATAAGCATTGATAATGAGACACTTTCTAACTGAAATGCAATTTCATTTAAAAATCTCTAAAATGTGATGCATTCAGTGGTGATATCTTTCACATTATCACAGTACTACAGTGATTTATTATACTTAAATATTTAAAACTGTATCGAAATATAAATCATCTGATTCTCTATGCAAAGTCAATGAATATTTCAGTCATAAAACTTGCATTCCAGACTCCAGAGCTAAATAATTTTGTGTGAAAAAAATTCAGCAATTCTTACGTAACTCACCTTACAATCGTTTGAGATATTTGCATTCTGCATAAGTTAAAATTAGGCTTCGTTGAAGAAATAATAAAATCTTAAGGATCATTTAAAATCACAACTATTGTAATTGCGTAGGCACGGAATTTAAGTACACAGATAATACAGATACACAGACAATATATGTGTGTTTGTATGTATGTATTCAAAGTATTGGAATCGTGCCGACGATCGGAACTCGGATTTTCGAAGGATCTACACGTTTTGGGACGTCCAGAACACGAAAAACTATTTTTAGGAAGACGTCTGTGTGTGTAAGGGTGTATCTGTGTGTGTTTCTGTGTGTCTGTGAGGATATTGCATCCACTCTAACTGAAAAACAAATGGACCGAATTTAATAAAATTTGGTAAGTTTTTTGTGGTAAATTCTAATGTTCATTTGATTATAGTACGATTCGTAATAAAAGAATCTGCCTTCTTTGCGAAATGGCCGACAGAAATTGCCTTTATCCACTCTAGCTAAAAACTAAAGGATCAAATTTAACACAATTTGGCTTATAATATTTCAATAACCTACAAGTGATTTATATACCAAATTTAACAAAAATTTGTTATATAAATCACTTGTAGGTTATTCTAGTACTATTCGGCAAAAAGGAACGGGCTGTTTTTGGAAATGGCCCGCAAAAATCGTTAAATATAAAAATAAAAGACTACGTGTGCTCAATTATAACAATTAAATTCATATTTTATACGTGATTTTTGACAACAAAAAGAATAAGACTAACCCCATTGCTCTAGGACTAGCCGTTCTTGAGATATTTTAGTTTTTTCTTTGCGTTTTCGCTACGCCACTTTTGACAATAAGTCCATCTATCAAATGAACCAAATTTAAGTTTAACGTGCAAATTCAATGTCATTTCAAATACTTATGTTATTTTGTGCAGATAAACTCAAATTATTATTGAAGAAATAAAGAGAACGTGAATATGAGTCTGCAGAGAAAGACATGTGCTGTCCACATCAGAATTTTTGACAATATTACAATGATTTATAGAAGTGAACGGAGATTATTTGCAGGCCATTTCGAATAAAATATAGGATCTATATTTAAAGATCCACCAAATTGTTGTAGAATAAAATGTTCTACAAATTTAATCTGTGTACCAAATTTCAATTCTCTAGGACGTAGGAAAGTGCATTAAAAACGCCATCAAATAAGTATATCATGAAAAGTTATATAAAATTTAAAAAAATTTTGAACAATTGTCATCTACCAAATTTATTTTAAAATGTGAAGCTTTTCTCATATACAAAATAATTGAACTCTTGGAACGATATTTATTAAACACTTTACAACAAAGTTGAAAAGTGTTTATGACTTTGTTCATTCTGTCTGTCTGTCCGTTAGCACGATAACTGCCGTAAAAATGACTTTATCAAAATGAAATTTTAGTATGTTGTTCAGACGGTCTGTAGGACCTATGGGAATATAAATAAAAAATATCACCCAATTAGTTTTTTATTGAACCCGGGTTGAAAAAATGAAATACATTGAACCCTATGGGACCTAATTTTTCAAACATTTTTTAAGTAAATTTAAAATTCACGAATTGCTTCGAAATTTTTAGGAAATATTCACATTATCCCATAGAATATATAAAAAAAAATTCAGTGAAATATGTTAAGTAGTTTTTTAATTAAAAATTATTTAATATAGGGGAAAAAACAAATTCAATTAAATTCTGACTTTGAGATATCTTCCAGAAAGAAAAGAGAGATATATTATATAATAAATATCTTTCTATTTATTTCAACATTTTGCATATGGGAAAGGCTTCACATTTTAAAATAAATTTGGTAGATAACAATTTTTCATTTTTTTTAGATTTTATATAACTCTTCATGATATACTTATTTGATGGCATTTTTAATGCACTTTCCTACGTCCTAGAGAGTTAAAATTTGGTACACAGCTTAAATTTGTTGAACATTTTATTCGACAAAAATTTGATGGATCTTTAAATATAGGTCATACATTTTTTTCGAAATGGCCTGAAAATAATCCCCTTTCACTTTTATAAATCATTGTTGTAATATTGTTAAAAATTCTGATGTGGACAGCACATGTCTTTCTCTGCAGACTCATATTCGTTCTCTTTATTTATTCAATAATAATTTGAGTTTATCTGCACAAAATAACAACCATAAGTATTTTAAATGACATTGAATTTACACGTTAAACTTAAATTTGGTTCTCATTTGATAGCTGGATTTATTGTCAAAGGTGGCGAAGCGAAAACGCGAAAAAACTAAAATATCTCAAGAACAGCTAGTCCTAGAGTAATGGGGTTAGTCTTATTCTTTTTGTTGTCAAAAATCACGTATAAAATAGGAATTTAATTGATATAATTGAGCACACGTAGTCTTTTATTTTTATATATAACGATTTTTGCGGGCCATTTCGCAAAAATAGCCCGTTTCTTTTTCCCGAATCGTACTAGAATAACCTACAAATGATTTATATATACAATTTTGTTAAATTTGGTATATAAATCACTTGTAGGTTATTGAAATATTATACACCAAATTTTGTTAAATTTGTTCCATTAGTTTTCAGCTAGAGTGGGTAAAGGCAATTTCTGCGGCCATTTCGCAAAGAAGGCTGATTCTTTTATTACGAATCGTACTATAATCTAATGAACATCAGGATTTCCCACAAAAAACATACCTACCAAATTGTATGAAATTCGGTCCATTAGTTTTTCAATTAGAGTGGATGTAATATCCACACAGACACACATAAACATACACAGATACACCCTTACACACACAGACGTCTTCCTAAAAATAGTTTTTTCGTGTTCTAGAAGTCCCAAAACGTGTAGATCCCTTGAAAATTCGAGTTCCGATCTTCGGCACTATTCCAATACTTTGAGTACATACACATACACACATATATTATCTGTGTATCTCTGTATTATCTGTGTATCTGAATTCCGTGCCTATGCAATTACAATAGTTGTGATTTTAAATGATCCCTAAATTTTTATTATTTCTTCAACGAAGCCTAATTTTAACTTGCAGGATGCAAATATCTCAAGCGATTGTAAGGTGAGTTACATAAGAATTGCTGAATTTTTTTCTCACAAAATTATTTAGCTCTGGAGTCTGGAATGCAAGTTTTAAGAGTGAAATATTCATTGATTTCGCTTAAAGAATCCGATGATTTATATTTCGATACAGTTTTAAATATTTAAGTATAATAAATTACTGTAGTTCTGTGATAATGTAAAAGATATCACCACTGAATGTATCACATTTTAGAAATTTTTAAAAGAAATTACATTTCTGTTGGAAAGTGTTTCATAATCAATGCTTATGCATGATTGATCTTCCTTGTTTTTAAATATGTTGACATCAGGTAAGTTCATTGCTTTAAAGTCGCAGTCGATCAGTCACATTTAGAAGAAAAATTTTAATCAAACTATTTATTTACAAATTTTACGAAGTTCAAATCCTTTTTCAGCATAAATGTTGGCATATGCGAATGCTGGCATATGCGAATGTTGGCATATGCGAAATGTTGGCATATGCGAATTTTCAGCATAAATCCTTTTTCAGCATAAATGTTGGCATATGCGAATGCGAGATTCCAACCAGCAACTTCTAGTCCTGAATTTCATCTCATCATTTTTCCCAAAAATTCTCACTTCCTGCGCCGAAGGTAGGTCAAAAAGTTTTCGGATTATCAGATAAAGTTTTCAGCCGAATTATCATTTTTAACACTTTACAACAAAGTTGAAAAGTGTTTATGACTTTGTTCATTCTGTCTGTCTGTCTGTCTGTCCGTTAGCACGATAACTGCCGTATAAATGACTTAATCAAAGTGAAATTTTAGTATGTTGTTCAGACGGCCTGTAGGACCTATGGGAATATAAATGAATAATATCATCCAATTAGGTTTGGATTGAACTCGGGTTGAAAACATGAAATACATTGAGCCCTATGGAACCTAATTTTTCAAACATTTTTTAAGCGGATTTAAAATTCAAAAATTGCTTCGAAAATTTTAGGCAATATTCAAATTGTTCCATAAAATATATAAAAAAAATTCAGTAAAATATATTCCGTAGTTTTTTAAATAAAAATTAAAATAATAACACCTCTTATAGGAAGCGATCACGTGACCATGATATGAAAAGATCACGTGACCCACTTCAAAATGATATATGTCATCCATCTTGTCTCAAAATCGTGATTTTTCAAGTTCTTTTTATTTCATATTGAGTGTTGTATCCGTCCTAAACCCACTTTATTTTGGTTTAAATTCTGTGCATCTACTTACTAAAACAAGGCAATTACAATATATATGTGTTTAAATGCTCATCCAAATTTGATTATTTCTACAACGAAGCCTATTTTTCACTTATGTAAAATGTAAACAGCAAAATATGTAGGATGAGTTGTATAGGAATTGCTGTATTTTTTTAACGCAAAACAATTTAGCTCATGGAGTCTGCATAGCTGATATGAAAGAAATATTCATTGACTTTACCGAGAGAAGGACGATTTTTTGCGATGAAGTTTTAAGCATAGAGTTAAATTACTTGTAGCTCCATGGTCTTAATTTTAAATAAAATAAATTATTATAGTATTGTAATGAATGACATGAATGGGAAATTATTTAAGAATGAAATGCTGCTTTTTTAGAGAGAGCCAGGCGTGTTATTTTTTCTATGACGTCATTTGAGTGAATTTCAGTAGTTTTCGATGAAGTTTTTAAATATAATAAATTATCGTGGTATTATGATAATTCTAAAATTATTACCGAGTAATATATCACATTATAGAGATGTTTAAACCAGGCAATTTATATTTCAATGCCGTCATTTGAATGAAGTTCATTTTTTTCAATGAAAGTTTAAGTTTTCAAATATAATAAATCAATGTAGTATTATGATTAAATCAATGTAGTATTATGATAAGTTTTAAAATATTACTGAGTAATGTATTGCATTTTAGACATGTTTAAATAAAATTGCATTGAAGTTGTAAAGTGTTTCATAATCAGTGCTTTAAGCATGATTGATCTTTCTTGTTTCTTTCTGGAGGATATCGCAAAAGTCAGAATTCAATTGAATTCGTTTTTCTCCCTATATTAAATAATTTTTAATTAAGAAACTACCTAATATATTTTACTGAAATTTTTTTTTATATATTTTATAAGATAATGTGAATATTTCCTAAAAATTTCGAAGCAATTTGTGAGTTTTAAATGTGCTTAAAAAATGTTTGAAAAATTAGGTCCCATAGGGTTCAATGTATTTCATTTCTTCAACCCGGGTTCAATAAAAAACTAATGGGGTGATATGATTTATTTATATTCCCATAGGTCCCACAGACCGTCTGAAAAGCATACTAAGATTTTATTTTGATAAAGTCATTTTTACGGCAGTTATCGTGCTAACGGACAGACAGACTGACAGACAGACGGACAGACAGACAGACAGACAGACAGAATGAACAAAGTCATAAACACTTTTCAACTATGTTGTAAAGTGTTAACAAGAATGATCAATCATGCATAATGCATTGATTATAGAACAGTTTTCAACTTCAATGCAATTTCATTTAAACATATCTAAAATGCGATACATTCCTCGGTAATATTTTAAAAATTATCACAATACTACATTAATTTATTACATTTGAGAACTTTTAAATTTCATAGAAAAAAATGAACTTCATTCCAATGACGGCATTGAAATATAAATTGTCTGGTTTAAACATCTCTAAAATGCGATGCATTAATCGGTAATATTTTCAAAATTATAAGACTGCAATAATTTATTATATTTAAAAACTTCATCGAAAACAAATGAAATTTATTCAAATGACGTCATCGAAATATAACACGACTGACTCTCTCTTTAAAAGCAGCATTTCAGACAGACAGACGCACACTTGGCAATTAGTATATATAGATCACATTGTCCCAATATTTTAAGCCAATATATTGGGCAAATTCCGTCAAAATGTCCACTTTTTCCATATTGGTCCAATATTTTCGAATATATATATATATATCGTGCTAATATATTTATAATATAACTAATATAGCGTTTATATATATATATATATATATATATCTGCATGCTTTGTTCAACGATAACTCCTCTAAAATATGACTTTTTACTTTTTCTGCAATACATGGTAATGTATAAGGAAAGTACTGGAATCATGTTGAAAATCGCAACAGGAATTTTCGACGGATCTACACAATTAAGGATCTCTAGAACACGAAAACACTCTTTTTAGCGTGACGTCTGTGTGTGTGTATGTGTGTCTGTGTGTGTTTGTCTGTGCAATATATGTATCCACTCTAACTCAAAAACTAATGGACCAAATTTCATAAAATTTTACAGGTTAGTCCGTTGTGTGTGAACCTAGTGCTAATTAAATTTAGGTACGATTCGTGATAAAAAATAACCCGCCTTTTAAGCAATATGATCCTCAAACATCTCATGTATCCACTCTATACCTGAAAAGCTAACTGACCAAATATCACAAAAATTGGCAGATACGTTACTTGTAGGATACCCTGGTGCTGATTAGATTTTAGTACGATTCGGAAAATAAGGATTTGTCTTTTCTACGAAATGATCCCCAAAAATGTCCCCCAACAGACTGCGTATGCTCAAATTTATCAATTAAATGCTTATTTTATACATAATTTTTAACGAGAAAAAGTATACCAACCTCATTACTCTAGAAATGACCGTTTTCGAGATATTTGATTGTTTTTTCGCATTTTTGTTACTCCGCCTTTGAAAAAAATATCCAGTTACCAAAATTGAATATAAAGTGCAAATTCAGTGTTATTTTGTGCAATTGAACTCAGTTTATTGAATTGTTAAAGAAATTAAGAGAAAGTTAATTTGAGTCTTCAAGGAAAGTCATGCGCTTCTCACATCAGATGTTTTTTTTAATTTGGTAAATGGTCATTTTTTCAAAAGCGGCGTAAAAAATTGAGAAAAACTCAAATATCTCAAGGATGGTTAGTTCTACAGTAATGGGATAGATCTTATTCTTTTCCTTGTCGAAAATTATGTACGTATACAACAAACATTTAATTGATATATTTGATCATGCGTAGTTTTTTATTTTAGATTGTGGTGATTTTTACAGGTCATTTCGCAAAAACAGGCACGTTCTTCTTTTCTGAATCGTACAAAAATCTAACCAGAACCAAGATATCCCACATGTGACCACTTTTGTACAATTTGGTCAATTATTTTTTTAGCTAAAGTGGATACAAGAAATTTTTGGCGGATTCTTTCATCCCAAAGCATACCAAATTTTAATCAGTACCAGGGTCACACAAAATTGATTCGCCTATACAATTTTATGAAATTTAGTCCATTGGTTTTTGTGTTAGGGTGGATACATACATTGTACAGATGCACACACTCAAATGTTACTCTAAAATTATATTTTCGTGTTCTAGAGGTCCCAAAATGTGTAGATCCGTTGAAAACTCTGCCTGCGATTTTCGACACGAATCTGCAAAATCTGCTCTATATCCATGCTTAAATTTGATATGCTTTTTGATATAATTAAAACTGATAATAAATGAGTTGTGTGGAGTATTTTTATTGCTCTTAATACTGTTTAGATGTCGAGTATTTTCCCTTTACCGGGCTATATTGACTTTTTGAACGATCGATTCTGGTTTACTGATTATTCAATATAGGTTGCAGACTTACCTATCCGTACGTACTTACATCTGCCAACAAAGTAGCATTACTCAAAACCTGGAATAATTATATACACAGACCTTGCGACCCAGAGCAATAACACACGAATGCAATTAGTTAATCTAAACACATTTATTGTGAAAGTCTCTGTAAATACAGCAGCTGGCTGTTTAACTAAAATGGAAACATTTACTGCAACCAGTATTGCACTTTCCCATAATTACACACATGTATGATGCAATGCACGTGCATTTGCCTGGTGATTATTTAGTTAAACCGTGGACTAGTTACAAAGCTTCCATACTTACCCACCTATTTTTTTCTTACCTCGACTTTTTTCGGCTAAACCAAGATACTAGATATTTCTGATCATGGTGGTATCCATTAGAGTGAGTCGCTCTCTCCTTCTAACAAACGCACTCAAATTATACACCTTTGCTTCCTAGCTTCGTACTCTATCCAGTTATATTCCAATTCTTCAAATTCGTCGTTCAAATGCCTTTATCTTCCAAGTCCATTTAATCATCTAATTTACTTGCGATAAGAAACGTTGTCATATCCCCCCTCCCCCGTCCAGGATCGCCGAAATGTTACTTAACTCAGTGATTGGTCTATCTAACCGAACCAATTAGAATTGTTAATTTAAAGTAAATATAAATTATAATGAAAACTGAGGGAAATAATAACAAAATGTTACATATCTAGACCTCACAGTTGTTACATTTAGTGATCACTACGCGCGCCCACCCACGACAAGCATCTGGAAATGTCTAGTATGAATATAATTTTGAATTTTAACGATACAAATCCTTTGATTTGAACATAAATCAATTTAATACAGCAAAATTTTAGTACAGCTTTTTCTGTATCTCTTTAGTGTCAAACAAGGTTTGCCGTAAGTATAGCTATGAAGTAATATAATATTAAAATTCTTTAATAAGATTTATAATGTCGAAATTTAATAAAACTCTTTGGAAATAATGTATTGTTGACTAGGACCTGCAAGTTACATAAGTAGGAGCACAGCTTCTTTGATGTGTTTATCGTTCACTGTTCATCTTGAAAAACATCTGACTCGGTACGATCCAATATTTTTTTTTAATCCAGGGCAATCCTATAACATCTTTAAGAAAGTCGATTCGATTAGACTTGCAGCTTAAATCGGGTCTGAACCTGTGAACTAGGTCATCGACCGTGCAGACTTTTTCACGGGCTTCAACAATGTAATATGCTCCTTTAATATCAATTCCCTTTATATTTGATCTTTATGCTATGCACTTTTATTCTAGGTATTGATTCAACTAACCAGGTCCCTTTGCGTAACTTACTTGTTTGTATGGAGACTGGTATTCCGTCTTGCATTTGGTAGAAGAACCAGAAGTTGCCTCCTTCAGGGTCATCCAGTACTTCTGATATTGCATTCACGTACGGTTTCCCGTCCTTAATGAGGTACTCGAACCTATTGATAAAATGATACAAGGAATTACCAATTTTTACTTTCCCTGCAATACATGGTAATGTATAGGGAAAGTATTGGAATCATGCCGAAAATCGCAACTCGAGTTTTCGACGGATCTACACGTTTCAAGGCCTCTAGAATACGAAAAAACCATTTTTAGCGTGACGTCTGTGTGTGTGTCTGTGTGTCTGTCTGTCTGTCTGTGTGTCTGTCTGTGTGTCTGTCTGTCTGTCTGTCTGTGCAGATTTTGTATCCACTCTAACTAAAATACTAATGGACCGAATTTCACAAGATTTTGTAGGTAAGTCACTTGTGGGCGGGGCTGGTGCTGATTAGTTTTGGGTACGATTCGGAATAAAAGAACCCGCCTTTTTTTGCAAAATGGCCCGCAAAAGCTTGTATCCACTCTAGCTGATAAACTAATGGACTGAATTTCACAAAATTCGGTAGATGAGTCACGAATAGGTCACCCTGGTGCTGATTAGATTTTGGTACGATTCAGAAAAAAATAACCTGCCTTTTTTTGTAGAATGGCCCGCAAAAATTGCCAAAATCTAAACTAAAAAGCTACGTATGCTCAAATATATCCATTAAATCCTTGTTTAATGCGTAATTTTTAACGAAGAAAAGAATAAGACCAACCCCATTACACTAGGACTTGCCGTTCTCGAGATATATTAGTTTTTTTCGTATTTTTCCACCCCACCTTTGAAAATAAGTCCAGTTATCAAATGAGAACGAAAATTGAATTAAAAGTGAATTACATTTAATTGAAATAAATAGAACGTGGATATAAGTTTGCAGGGAAAGTCATGTGCTGCCCACATCAGATTTTTCTGTATATATACGACAAAATGCAGTTTTAGAAGCAAATAAACACCATTAGCATAAAGGTGCAGCAATTGTATCACTGTAAAGCTACCCTCATCGAACGGCTATGGTACACTGTTCGTACCGGTGCCTCCACTCCACCCCCCACCCACGCACTAGGCAGGGAGAGAGGACAGGGAGACAGGGGCTTTCTAGACAGGGAGAGGGACAGATATTGTCCCTTGTGGAGAAGATTTGTTACACTCCTACTGTAAGAAATTTAATACCTGCTTGAGATGGAATTAAGAAGAAGGAACAGGTTACATAATAAAAAGGACAAGTTTTTGCAGGAGTGGCGGACCTTTCATTTATTTTGTCGCTTTTTAAATAGAAATACTGGACTCCTTGAGGCGAAATGCAAAGGTTCAGATGTTCATTGATGCCGAGTGTGTCAATCATTGTCTGTTATTCCGAGCGTAGCAGAAATTGAACAAATTTCCCTTTTCAACTGCGGTATGTGATTACTGCCAATGATTATTACTGTGCATCTTCTAAACACGTTTAGTTTTAATCTTATTGAAAGTGAAAAAATCATATAAGTAATTTCCATGTTTCATCAGTGAATGTTTTCTAGATACTCTCTGAACTCCACACTTAACATATTACACAAACTGGGACAAAAATAACATATTTTTCAGGAACGTATCATAATTTTGCAATATTTAAGCGTAAATTTTTATATGGGAAAACTTTACAGACAAAGAATTCTAAATACTTGTATCTTGAGTCAATGTGCCCCGCACTTTCCATGATGCTGTAGAAAGAGGAATTTTCAGGCACTCTCAACGCCAGGGTTCTTTCTATATATCTTTGATCTCCGAACCACAGCGAGAACTGAACTCGTATTCTGGGACCTTGGAAGTTCATAAAGTAATGCAGAGCGTCCACTTCTATAGAACGAAGAAATGTTTCTTTTAATAAAACTGTATTGGACGCTTAAAATGTCACTATTCATTCGATCAATTTTCAAAATTTACCATAGGAAGCCATCCTTTGATCGCTGATGCTCAACAACCACCGGAACCCGTTTCGCCAGCTCATTTATCCTGTCCGTCTCCCTTAAGGGTGAGCGTCAGTCAATCTTCTGCCCCATCTGCGGTTTGTTAACTTTCGCGGCATGCATTTTTCGCCGAAATTCTGCTCAAACAGTTGCGAAATATTTTCTGATAGATAAAATGCAATGCTTAGATTATACTAAAACTAAATTTAATACCCAATAAAACATAAAATATAATTATTATTTTAATCCAAAATATTTTTGGTGCTGCCATCTGTTGTAATTTAATTCATACCGATTATTTTTATTTTTTAATGAACATTTTTAAATATCTATTTCTTCTAATACAGTATTAAATACAACAACAGATCATATAAAATAATGCCACAATCACGGAAAGGTAATATCGCATTCTATAAATTTGATAAGAGGATCTGAATGTACACCACTGAGGACTGCAACTTTGTCTTCAAGTTCAAGTTCAATTACGTTTCCGTGATTGTGACATTATTATATATGATCTGTTGTTGTATTTAACAATAGCGTATTAGAAGGAATAGACATTTAAAAATGTTCATTAAAAAATAAAAATAGTCGGTATGAATTAAATTACGACAACAGATGGCAGCACCCGGCCGTCCAAACAGTTGCCTTACACCTTTCTGGTAGGTCGGACGGTCTGGGTCTCAACAACAGATGGCAGCACCAAAAATATTTTGAATTAAAATAAGAAATATATTCTATGTTTTATTGGGTATTAAATTTAGTTTTAATATAATCTAAGCATTGCATTTTATCTATCAGAAAATATTTCGCAACTGTTTGAGCAGAATTTCAGCTAAAAACGTATTTTACAACGTAAGTTAACAAAGCGCGGATAGGGCAGAAGATTTACTGAAGCTCACCCTTAAACTGGTGGCCTACCAGCAGCTCCAGAGCATTTTAAGATTTATGTAGATGAACAAACTGTCAGCGCTGTTGATGTTTTGGGGCTCAAGCACCGCACATGAGAAAGACGCATCGTGTAACATTTAAAACGCCCATCTTCTCTCACACGGTCAATTGAAAAAAGATTTTCTGTTTTGATACTGCAAGTTGTGTTTTGTGTATAAAGATGCCTTCGAAACGTACTCGACGGTGCTACGAACAATGGTCGGATTCAGAGAGATGCCGCATTAAAGGTCTAAAAGAAGCTGGCTTGTCCAAAAGACGTCAGTCGCCATCGTGGTCGAAGCGATATGTTAGTTGCTCGGTTTTGGCAGTGGTGGATTAGAGAAGGTACATTTAACCATCGCAGAGGTTCAGAACGTCTCAGATGGATAACTGCACGAGACGATCGTGCAGTCAGGAGGGCAGCCACGTCCACAACAATAGCGTCATTGTCAGCCATTCGAAAGCATTCGCCATCCTCCATTCATCCTGTATGGAGGATGTGTATCAGAGGATACTATTCGTAGACGACAGTTAGAAGGTGGGATTAAATGTCGATGCCCAATAAAGCGTCTATCACTGAATACTTAAAAATACTAATAAGCCTGAAATACCTACTTAATTTAGGTAAATTAATATCTAAATATTAAATTATAATTATTTCGCAAATTATGTTTCACATTATCTGCATATGGGCGCTGTAGCCCAGTGGTTGGCGCGCGGGAATGGCACTCGGTAGGTCCGGGTTCGATTCCCTCCGCTTCCAAAACAGTCGCCGTGTTCAGGCGATGTACTATCACGTTAAACATGTGGGTCCGTAAGTCCTTCCGAGAGGTTGGTGGTAGGGGAAGGTGGGTACGGTCCCTGTGGATGCCTCCCCCACTGGGCTCCGGTCTAAATTGGGTGTCTCTTCCCGGTCATCCAAACAGTTACCTTACACCTTTCTGGTAGATAGGACGGTCTAGGTCTCAGCAACAACATTATCTACATATGTATGTAGCTTTATTGCAGTGGGAAAAAAATAAATTATTGATAAAGAGGGTATATTAATAGGTGAAAAGCAAACTGTAAATAGTTTCATCATAGTTGAAGTCTAGAAGATTTCCGAATTTTCCTTAAATACTGTTTACTATTTAAAAAAAATCTGATGTGGACAGCACATGACTTTCCTTATATAATGCAATGAATTTACTACTTTTACAGCAAAAAAAAAATAGGTTATTCTTATAGTAGATAATTATATTATTTCCAAGGCATTGAATTCTCGTTAATTAGTCGTCATTTTCATCGATTTGGCGTCATTTTTATCTATTTAGAGAGCTTTTCGTTAGTTTAGCAACATTTAAAAAGTCTCCAAGTTGGCGACATTCCGCCAAATTCGTCGCCAAAATCTCACGAAGCGTTATTGATGGAGAAATAAGTTATTCTCATAGCAGATAAATGACTATTGGCGTTCAAATACAAATGCATTACTCAAGTATCTTTTCTTATGAATAGAAGGAGCTAGATCCACGAGAATGGTGTCACCAAATTTATAGCATGATATTACATATGAAACGTAAACATGTTTCTCAACAGTTAATATATTCTTTTTTATTTTATGCGATTTTTTGATAAATTTATTCGAAAAATGTGCAATATATAGAGAACGGTTCATGCTAGCGTTATAAAGTTTATGTCAATCGTTTTCTAAGGAAAAATTACACAAGAAATGTCTATTTGCATAACTGTATTAAAGGTTTCTATTTTTTGATGATTTTTTCAAAATTTCACTCGAAAATTTAGGGGGGGTTCTGAACATTCGATTGCGTTTAGAAACAATAGACTTCCAGTATTCGCGGATTGTGATTTTTGTACCAAATTTCTTTCGAATCGGTACATTCGTTCGTCTGTTATCGACTCCACAGACTCATTGACACACACACAGACAAAGACGTCACTTCCAAAATGTTTGATTCGTGATCAGGGATGCTTGAAACGTGCTCTTCCGTCGAAAACTCGAATTCGAATTTTCGACCCCGTCACAATACTTTCCTTATACATTATGTATATAAGGAAAGTAATATAGAACCATATCGCAATTCTCAAAACTAGTGAACGATCGTAAAACTATATGTTGAATACTAAATATGTACATCTAAAAACCCCATTTAGTTTGTGTGTTCAATATTAAATTTAAAACAAAGATAGAGCATTTCTCTCATTCTTGCAAATACATCTATTACTGTCTTTTGGGTGTCTATTGTTTTGGCTTCCCTGTACTCTACAGTTGTGACAAGCAAGTCACACAGACATTCATTTACAATTGAATTTCTTCATTAATTCTTACATAACTCGCTTCAATGAAAAGGAGAAGCTTTTATTGCTTGTGGTAATATGTCAAGTAATGGACAGTTTTAAAGTATTTGTTTCTCACCAGTCCCGACCGGATATCAGTTCTAAGACAAGTTTGATTTATGTGTTTCTGTGATTAATTTTATTAACTGACATAAACCAGTCAATCCAGCGGCTGTCTCCTTAACGTTCTAGGTGCATAATAAATACAGCATTTGTTTCTTGAACTTAAATAAAAAAAATCTGATGTGGGCAACACATGACTTTCCTTATATAATGTAATGAATTTACTACTTTTACTGTAAAAGAAATAGGTTTTTCGTATAGTAGATACTTATATTCTTTCCAAGATATTGAATTTTCGACAATTAGTCGTCATTTTTATTGATTTAGCGTCATTTTTATCCATTTGGAAAGATTTTCTTTGATTTAGTAGCATTTAAAAAAGTCGCCAAGTTGGCCCCATTCCGCCAAATTCGTCACCAAAATCTCGACAAGAGTCATGGACGGAGAAATAATTTATTCTTATAGCAGATAAATGACTATTGGCGTTCAAATACAAAAGTATTACTCAAAGTATCTTTTTTCATGAATGGAACGAGTTGGATCCACGAAAATGATGTCACGAAATTTATAGCATGATATTACATATGAAAAGTGAACATGTTTCTCAATAGTTAAATTTTTTTTTTTTACATAATTTTTTGATAATTTTTTGAAAAATGAGCAATATCTCGAGAACGGTTCGTGCTAACGTTCTAAAATTTATGTTAATCGTTTTCAAATGAAAAGTTACATAAGAAATGTCCATTTGCGTAACTTTATAAGAGGTTTTGATTTTTTGATGATTTTTTCAATATTTCACTCGAAAATTTAGGGGGGTTCTGAACATTTGATTGCGTATAAAAACAATAGACTTCCAGTATTCACGGAATGTAATTTTTGTACAAAATTTCGTTAGAATCGGTCCATTCGTACCTCAGTTATCGTCTCCATAGACTTACTGACACACACATACTTTCAGACACACACAGAGACATCGCCTTAAAAATGTTCGATTCGTGATCAGAGATGTTTGAAACGTGCTCTCCCGGGGAAAACTCGAATTCGAATTCTAGACCCCGTCACAATACTTTCCTTATACATTATTGTATATAAGGAAAGTAAAAATTTATGTCTTGTACTGGTATTCAGAAAAAAACAGTTTTTGGACAAGATTAAAAACGTCAGCTCAACAAGAGATATCTTTTATAGTTCGAACTAAACATATATTTAGACAATGGGCATAACAGTGTGCATAGACAGCATAAAGTACAACCTCTTTTACCTTTTTCTTACTTTCCTTATATACATAATGTATAAGGAAAGTATTGTGACAGGGTCGAAAACTCGAATTCGAGTTTTCGACAGGAGAGCACGTTTCAAGCATCCCTGATCACGAATCAAACATTTCTGAAGTGATGTCTGTGTGTGTGTGTGTGTGTGTGCGTGTGTGTCAGTGAGCCTGTGGAGACGATAACTGACGAACGAAAGGACCGATTCGAACCAAATTTGGTACACAAATCACAATCCGTAAACACTGGAAGCCTATTGTTTTTATACGTAATCGAATGTTCAGAACCACCCTAAATTTTCAAAAAAAATTTGAAAAAATCGTCAAAAAATAAAAACCACTACTAAAGTTAAGCAAATAGACATTTCTCATGTAATTTTTCATTAGAAAACGATTGACATAAATTTTAGAACGCTAACATGAACCGTTCCCAAGATATTGCATATTTTTCAAAAAAATTATCAACAAGTCATATAAAATAAAAAAAAAATTCCCTATTGACAAACATGTTCATTTTTCATATGTAATAAATATCATGCGATAAATTGGGTGACATTCTCGTGGATCTAGCTCGTTCCATTCATGAAAAAAGATACTTTGAGTAATACTTTTGTATTTGAACGCCAATAGTCATTTATCTGTTATAAGAACAACTTATTTCTTCGTCCATAACGCTTGGCTAGATTTTGGCGACGAAATTGGCGGAATGTCGCCAACTTGGCCACTTTTTAACATGTTGCCAAATTAACAAAAATCTCGCCAAATGTATAAAAATGACGCTAAATCTATGAAAGTGACGACTAATTGTCGAAAATTCAATATCTTGAAAAGAATATTAGTATCTACCATAAGAAAAACCTATTATTTCACGGTAAAAGTACATTCATTACATTATATAAGGAAAGTCATGTGTTGCCCACATCAGATTTTTTCTATATGCTTGAAAATTGTCCACATTATAGATGTTCTATGATAGGATTGCCCAATGCAATTTGAAAGGTCTAACTGGTAGCATTTTTTAAGAGACTGGGGCGAAGTCATTTTTAACACTTTACAACAAAGTTGAAAAGAGTTTATGACTTTGTTCATTATGTCTGTCTGTCTGTCCGTTAGTACGATAACTGCCGTAAAAATGACTTAATCAAAATGAAATTTTAGTATGTTGTTCAGACGGTCTGTAGGACCTATGGGAATATAAATGAATAATATCACCCAATTAGTTTTGGATTGAACCCGGGTTGAAAAAATGAAATACATTGAGCCCTATGGGACCTAATTTTCCTAACATTTTTTAAGCGGATTTAAATTTCACAAATTGCTTCGAGAATTTTAAGTAATATTCAAATTGTTCCTTAAAATATATAAAAAAAAATTCAGCGAAATATATTCAGTAGTTTTTTAAATAAAAATTAAAATAATAATTACACCTCTTACATGAAGCGATCACGTGACCATGATATGAAACGATCACGTGACCAACTTCAAAATATAATGCGGCATCCATCTTGTCTCAAAATCGTCATTTTTAAAGTTCTTTTTAATTCATATTGAGTGTTGCATTCGTCGTAAAACCTCTTTATTTTCGCTTAAATTCTGTGCATCTACATACTGAAACAACGCAATGACAATATATTTGAGTTTAAATGAGCATCCAACTTTGATTATTTCTCTAACGAAGCCTATTTTTCACTTATGTGAAATATAAACAGCAAAATATGTAGGATGAGTTGTACAGGAATTGCTGTATTTTTTTAATGCAAAAGAATTTAGCTCATGGAGTCTGCATAGCTGATATGAAAGAAATATTCATTGACTTTACCGAGAGAAGGTCGATTTTTTGCGATGAAGTTTTAAGCATAGAGTTAAATTACTTGTAGCTCCATGGTCTTAATTTTTAAATAAAATAAATTATTATAGTATTGTGATGAATGACATGAATGGGAAATTATTTATGAATGAAATGCTGCTTTTTTAGAGAGAGCCAGGCGTGTTATTACTTTCCTTATATACATAATGTATAAGGAAAGTATTGTGACGGGGTCGAAAATTCGAATTCGAGTTTTCGACGGGAGAGCACGTTTCAAGCATCCCTGATCACGAATCAAACATTTTTGAAGTGATGTCTGTGTGTGTGTGTGTGTGTGTGTGAAAGTATGTGTGTGTGTGTGTGTGTGTGTGTGTGTGTGTGTGTGTGTGTGTGTGTGTGTGTGTGTGTGTGTGTCAGTGGGTCTGTGGAGACGATAACTGACGAACGAATGGACCGATTCGAACCAAATTTGGTACAAAAATCACAATCTGTAAACACTGGAAGCCTATTGTTTTTATACGCAATCGAATGTTCAGAACCCCCCTAAATTTTCGAATGAAATTTTGAAAAAATCGTCAAAAAATCAAAACCAATAATAAAGTTACGTAAATAGACATTCCTTATGTAATTTTTCATAAGAAAACGATTGACATAAATATTAGAACGCTAACATGAACCGTTCTCGAGATATTGCACATTTTTCAAAAAAATTATCAAAAAGTCAAATAAAATAGAAAAAAAATATTTCCTATTGAGAAACATGTTCACTTTTCATATATAATATCATGCGATAAATTGGGTGACATCATTCTCGTGGATCTAGCTCGTTCCATTCATGAAAAAAGATACTTTGAGTAATACATTTGCATTTGAACGCCAATTTATCTGCTGTGAGAATAACTTATTTCTTCGTTCATAACGCTTGGCGAGATTTTGGCGACGAAATTGGCGGAATGTCGCTAACTTGGCGACTTTTTGAAATGTTGCCAAATTAACGAAAATCTCGCCAAATGGATAAAAATGACGATAATCAATGAAAATGACGACTAATTGTGGAAAATTCAATATCTAATAAGTTATATAATATATAAATATATAATAATAGTTATATAATATATGTCGAAAATTCAATATCTAATAAGTTATATATATATATATATAACTTATTTCTCTGTCCATAACGCTTGGCGAGATTTTGGCGACAAAATTGGCGGAATGTCGCCAACTTGGCGACTTTTTAAAATGTTGCCAAATTAACAAAAATCTCGCCAAATGGATAAAAATGACGCTAAATCAATGAAAATGACGCTAAATCAATGAAAATGACGACTAATTGTCGAAAATTCAATATCGTGAAAAGAATATTAGTATCAACCATAAGAAAAACCTATTATTTTACGGTAAAAGTACATTCATTGCATTATATAAGGAAAGTCATGTGTTGCCCACATCAGATTTTTTCTATATGCTTGAAAATTGTCCACATTACAGATGTTCTATGATAGGATTGACCGATGCAATTTGAAAGGTGTAACTGGTAGCATTTTTTAAGAGACTGGGGCGAAGTCAATTTTTGTTTCTTACCAGGAAACTGGCTACAATTTGATAAACAGCAACGATTGTTAGGTAGTTATTACTTTCCTTATATACATTATTACTTTCCTTATATACATTATAACTTTCCTTATATACATTATTACTTTCATTATAGACATTTTAATGTACAAGGAAAGTATTGTGACGGGGTCGAAAATTTGAATTCAGGTTTTCAACGGGACAGCACGTTTCAAGCATCCATGATCACGAATCGAACATTTATGAGGTGATGTCTGTGTGTGTGAGAGGGGCGGGGTATGTGTGTGTGTCATCGAGTCTGTGGAGACTTACGAATCTTACGAATCTATATCTTACGAATGAATGGAGCGATTCAAATGAAATTTGGTATAAAAATTACAATCCGTGAATACTGGAAGCCTATTGTTTTTAAACGCAATCGAAAGTTCAGAACCGCCTTAAATTTTCGAATGAAATTTTATAAAAATCATCAAAAATTCAAAACGTTTAATAAAGTTACGTAAATAGACGTATTTTCTTATGTAATTTCGTAAGTAATTTTTTATGTAATTTTTTATTAGAAAACGATTGATGCAAACTTTAGAACGCTAGCGTGAACTCTTCTCGCGATATCGCATATTTTTAAAAAAAAATTAACAAAAAATCATATAAAATAAAAACAAATATTATTTATTGAGAAACATGTTCACTTTTCATATGTAATATCATGCGATACATTTAGTGGCATCATTCTCGTGGATCTAGCTCGTTCCATTCATGAGAAAAGATACTTTAAGTAATACTTTTGTATTGGAACGTCAATAGTCATTTATCTGCTGTAAGAATAACTTATTTCTCCGTCCCTAACACTAGGCGAGATTTTGGCGACAAATTTGGTGGAATGTCGCCAACTTGGCGACTTTTTTAAATGTTGCTAAATTAATGAAAATCTGGCCAAATGGATAAAAATGACGCTAAATCAGTAAAAATGACGACTTACTGACTAAAATTCAATATCTCGGAAAATATGTAAATATCTACGATAAGAATAATCTAATTTTTTTACTGTAAAAGTAGTAAATTCATTGCATTACATAAGGAAAGTCATGTGCTGCTCACATCAGATTTTTTTATTTTGTTCTCTCATGCTATTGGCCATAAAAATATTTCAAATATATTTATTTTAATTCCTTATTAATTATCGTGTTCAAATATTGCCGCATATATAAATACTAGTAAGACCCGCGGACAATCTGCTCAATAAGTAATAAACAACAATATCAGTCATGCTTAAAGCATTGATTATGAAACGCTTTCCAACTTCAATGCACTTTTATTTAAACATCTCTAAAATGCAATACATTCTTCAGTAATATTTTTAAATTTATCACAATAATACATTAATTTATTATATTTGAAAAATTAAATCTTCATCGAAAAAATGAACTTCATTCAAATGACGGCATTGAAATATAAATTGCCTGGTTTAAACATCTCTAAAATGCGATACCTTCCTCGGTTATATTTTTAAAATTATCATAACACTACAATATTTTATTATATTTGAAAACTTCATCGAAACCAACTGACATTCATTCAAATGACATCATAGAAAAAATAACACGCCTGGCTCTCTCTATAAAAGCAACATATCATTCATAACATTTTCCCTTTCATTTCATTCATCACAGTACTAAAATAATTTATTTTATTTAAAAACTTAAGACCGCGGAGCTACAAGTAATTAAGCTCTACGCTTAAAACTTCATCGAAAAAAATCGTCCTTCTCTCTGTAATATCAATGAATATTTCATTCATATCAGTTATGCAGACTCCATGACCTAAATAATTTTGCTTTAAAGAATTGCAGCAGTTCTTATACAACACACCCTACATATTTTGCTGTTTACATTTTACATAAGTGAAATATACATTAGGGGTAATTTACACAGGCTTCGTTGCAGAAATAATCAAATTTGGATGATCATTTAAACTCAAATATATTGTAATTGCATTGTTACAGTATGTAGATGCACAGAATTTAAGTAAAAAAAATCTGATGTGGGCAACACATGACTTTCCTTATATAATGCAATGAATTTACTAATTTTACAGTTAAAAAAAATGTTATTCTCATAGTAAATACTTATATTCTTCCCAAGATATTGAATTTTTTTCAATTAGTCGTCATTTTCATTGATTTAGCATCATTTTTATTCTTTTGACGAGATTTTTGTTAATTTGGCAACAATTAAAAATGTCGTCAACTTGGCGACATTCCACCAAATTCGTCGCCAAAATCTCGCCAAACGTTATGGACGGAGAAATAAGTTATTCTTATAGCAGATAAATGACTATTGGCGTTCAAATACAAAAGTATTACTCAAAGTATCATTTTTCATGATTGGAAAGAGCTAGATCCACGAGAATGATGTCACCAATTTTATTGCATTGTATTACATTTGAAAAGTGAACATGTTTCTCAATAGGAAATATTTTTTTTTATTTTATATAATTTTTTGATAATTTTTTTTAAAAATGTGTAATATCTCGAGAACGGTTCGTGTTAGCGTTCTAAAATTTATGTCTATCGTTTTCTAATGAAAAATTACATAAGACATGTCTATTTGCGTAACTTTATTAGCGGTTTTGATTTTTTGACATTTTTTTCAAAATTTCACTCGAAAATTTAGGGAGGTTCTGAACATTCGATTGCGTATAAAACAAAAGGCTTCCAGTGTTTACGGATTGTGATTTTTGTACCAAATTTCGTTTGAATCGGTCCATTCGTTCGTCAGTTATCGTCTCCAAAGACTCACTGACACACACACACGCACACACATACTTTCACACACACACACACACATACTTTCACACACACACACACACATACTTTCACACACACACACACACACATACAGACACACACACAGACATCACTTCAAAAATGTTTGATTCGTGATCAGGGATGCTCGAAACGTGCTCTCCCGCCGAAAACTCGAATTGGAATTTTCGACCCCGTCACAATACTTTCCTTATACATTACGTATATAAGGAAAGTAAAAAAATTAGAATGACATCTTTCAAATACGCTAAGTTAGAAAGCTCACAAATTAAATGCATTTAATGTACTCCTGAATTGTCGTTTGCAGTGGCAAAGAAAAAATAGATTCAAATTGACAAAATGGCGAAAAATGATTTTTTCGACTTTAAAAATTCAATTACTTTTACACTAATTTGAATCAAAAAATTCTCGTCATTTGCACATTACGGGGACGTGAAGCACTTCTGTAATAAATTTCACCGGTGTCCGACGCTTTGATGTTCCGCTACAGGGAACGCATATAGACAAACAAACGCATTCAATTATTATGTAAAAAATCTGATGTGGGCAACACATGACTTTCCTTATATAATGTAATGAATTTACTACTTTTACAGTAAAAAAATAGGATTTTCTTATAGTAGATACTAATATTCTTTCCAAGATATTGAATTTTCGACAATTAGTCGTCATTTTCATTGATTTAGCATCATTTTTATCCATTTGGCGAGATTTTCATTAAGTTGGCAACATTTAAAAAAAGTCGCCAAGTTGGCAACATTCCGCCAAATTCGTCGCCAAAATCTCGCCAAACGTTATGCACTAAGAAAAAAGTTATTCTTACAACAGATAAATGACTACTGGCGTTCAAATACAAAAGTATTATTCAAAGTATATTTTTTCATGAATGGAACGAGCTAGATCCACGAGAATGATGTCACTCTATTTATCGCATGGTATTACATATGAAAAGTGAACATGTTTCTCAATAGGAATTTTTTTTTTTATGTGACTTTTTCATAATTTTTATTAAAAAATGTACAATATCTCGAGAACGGTTCATATTAGCGTTCTAAAATTTATGCCAATCGTTTTCTAATGAAAAATTACATAAGAAATGTCTATTTGCGTAACTTTATTAGCGGTTTTGATTTTTTGACGATTTTTTTCAAAATTTCATTCGAAAATTTAGGGGGGTTCTGAACATTCGATTAGGTATAAAAACAATAGGCTTCCAGAGTTTACGGATTGTGATTTTTGTACCAAATTTGGTTCGAATCGGTCTATTCGTTCGTCAGTTATCGTCTCCACAGGCTCACTGACACACACACACACACTCACACATATTTCACACACACACACACACACACACAGACAGACATCACTTCAAAAATATTTGATTCGTGATCAGGGATGCTTGAAACTTGCTCTTCTGTCGAAAACTCGAATTCGAATTTTCGACCCCGTCACAATACTTTCCTTATACATTATCTATATAAGGAAAGTAATAAAGCGGTTTTAGGACGGATACAACACTCAATATGAATTAAAAAGAACTTTAAAAATCCCGATTTTGAGACAAGATGGATGCCATATTTCATTTTGAAGTGGGTCATGTGATCTTTTCATATCAATTTCACGTGATCGCTTCATATAAGAAGTGTAATTATTATTTTAATTCTTATTTAAAAAATCTGATGTGGACAACACATGACTTTCCTTATATAATGCAATGAATTTACTACTTTTACAGTTTAAAAAAAATATGATGTGGGCAACACATGACTTTCCTTATATACTGTAATTAATTTACTACTTTTACAGTACAAAAAGTAGGTTTTTCTTATAGTGGATACTAATATTGTTTCCAAGATATTAAATTTTCGACAATTAGTCGTCATTTTTATCCATTTGGCAAGATTTTCGTTAATTTGGCTACATTTCAAAAAGTCGCCAAGTTGGCGACATTCCAACAAATTCGTCGCCAAAATCTCGCCAAGCGTTATGCACTGAGAAATAATTTATTCTTACAGCAGATAAATGACTATTGGCGTTCAAACACAAAAGTATTACTAAAAGTATATTTTTTCATGAATGGAATGAGCTAGTTCCACGAGAATGATGTAACCCAATTTATCGCATGGTATTACATATGAAAAGTGAACATGTTTCTCAATAGGAATTTTTTTTATATGACTTTTTGATAATTTTTTTTTTAAAATGAACAATATCTCGAGAACGGTTCATGTTAGCGTTCTAAAAAATAGGATTTTCTTATAGTAGATACTAATATTCTTTCCAAGATATTGAATTTTCGACAATTAGTCGTCATTTTCATTTATTTAGCATCATTTTTATCCATTTGGCGAGATTTTCATTAAGTTGGCAACATTTAAAAAAAGTCGCCAAGTTGGCAACATTCCGCCAAATTCGTCGCCAAAATCTCGCCAAGCGTTATGCACAAAGAAATAAGTTATTCTTACAGCAGATAAATGACTACTGGCGCTCAAATATAAAAGTATTGCTCAAAGTATCTTTTTCCATGAATGGAACGAGCTAGTTCCACGAGAATGATGTCACCAAATTTATCGCATGGTATTACATATGAAAAGTGAACATGTTTCTCAATAGAAAATATTTTTTTTTTATTTTATATGACTTTTTGATAATTGTTTTGAAAAATGCGCAATATCTCAAGAACGGTTCATGTTAGCGTTTTAAAATTTACGTCAATCGTTTTCTAATGAAAAATTACATAAGAAATGACTATTTGCGTAACTTTATTAGTGGTTTTGATTTTATGACGATTTTTTCAAAATTTCACTTGAAAATTTAGGGGGGTTCTGAACATTCCATTGCATATAAAAACAATAGGCTTCCAGTGTTTACAAATTGTGATTTTTGCACCAAATTTCGTTCGAATCGGTCCATTCGTTCGTCACTTATCGTCTCCACAGACTCACTGACACACACACACACATACACACACACACATACTTTCACACACACACACACACACACACACAGACATCACTTCAAAAATATTTGATTCTTGATCAGGGATGCTTGAAACGTGCTCTCCCGTCGAAAACTCGAATTCGAATTTTCGACCGAGTCACAATACTTTCCTCATACATTATATGTATAAGGAAAGTAATAGGTTTTTCTTATAGTAAATACTTATATTCTTTCCAAGATAATGAATTTTCAACAATTAGTCGTCATTTTCAATGATTTAGCGTCACTTTTTATCCATTTGGCGAGATTTTCGTTAATTTGGCAACATTTCAAAAAGTCGCCAAGTTGGCGACATTCCGCCAAATTTGTCGCCAAAATCTCGCCAAGCGTTATGCACAAAGAAATAAGTTATTCTTACAGCAGATAAATGACTACTGGCGCTCAAATATAAAATTATTGCTCAAAGTATCTTTTTCCATGAATGGAACGAGCTAGTTCCACGAGAATGATGTCACCAAATTTATCGCATGGTTTTACATATGAAAACTGAACATGTTTCTCAATAGGAAATATTTTTTTTTCATTTTATATGACTTTTTAATAATTTTTTTGAAAAATGTGCAATATCTCGAGAACGGTTCATGTTAGCGTTCTAACATTTATGTCAATGGTTTTCTAATGAAAAATTACATACGAAATGTCTATTTGCGTAACTTTATTAGTGGTTTTGATTTTTTGACGATTTTTTCAAAATTTTATTCCAAAATTTAGGAGGGTTCTGAACATTCGATTACGTATAAAAACAACGGGCTTCCAGTGTTTACGGATTGTGATTTTTGTACTAAATTTGGTTCGAATCGGTCCATTCGTTCGTTAGTTATCGTCTCCACAGTCTCACTGACACACACACACACACACACACACATACTTTCACACACACACACACACAGACATCACTTCAAAAATGTTTGATTCGTGATCAGAGATGCTTGAAACGTGCTCTCCCTTCGAAAACTCGATTTCGAATTTTCGACCCCGTCACAATACTTCCTTATACATTATGTATATGAGGAAAGTAAAAACTACTGAATATATTTTGCTGAAATTTTTTTATATATTTTATGGAATAATTTGAATATTGCCTAAAATTTTCGAAGCAATTTGTGAATTTTAAATCCGCTAAAAAATATTTGAAAAATTAGATCTCATAGGGCTCAATGTATTTCATTTTTTCAACCCGGGTTCAATCCAAAACTAACTGGGTGATATTATTCATTAATATTCCCATAGGTCCAACAGACCGTCTGAACAACATACTAAAATTTCAATTTGATTAAGTCATTTTTACGGCAGTTATCGTGCTAACAAACAGACAGACAGAATGAACAAAGTCAAAAACACTTTTCAACTTCGTTGTAAAGTGCTAAAAAACACGTAAGAATGTTCCTTACTTTTGTTGAGTTTGCTTACCGAATTGAGTTGTATATCTCAAAAAAATTATGATAAGAATTAAATGAACAGCATGGTCTCACATTTAGTATCTGATGCCATACACTACGTAACGTTCCATGGTTACATCGCAGTTTTTCGCTGTGAAGGAAGTATATTCATTGCATTACGTAAGGAGCGGATCGCCCACATCATGGACTTATTTTCAGTATTTGATGTCATACGCTCATAAAGAGCTCCGGAGTTCTAGTCTTTATATATAAATGAAATGTTTATCCGTGATTGAAACGCGTTTGGCAACATTTTGTAGCAGCGTTATCCAGAGATAGCTAGATAAATGGTGTTTATATCATTAATTTGACACATGCTGAAGATTAAAACAGCATGTAGGAAGGCCATGAAAAACAAATCTTCAGATTATACTGAACATTGCGTCAGCGATTTTTGCCCATACTTTCTCCTACTTATGGACATTACACGTCGCTGCCACCACCTCTTTCATTCAGACGGCCCTGATACTTACCACTTTTCTCAATGGTCTTGCAATGACTGGAGCTGATGTGAGCCAGACTGTTACAACCAAAGACCGGCAGGACGTAATACGTTTTCTTAAAGCTGCCGAATGATCCGTCCGGTTTCTGACTGGCCAGCACCTGTTGCATGGCTTTCTGCTCATCGAAATCTTCATGTTCTGCGATATGGTCTGCAGAATATAGTGCCTGAGGAAACATAAAAGAATCATATACTACGTTAAAAAACCGTGACCCGCATTAGCTTACAAGGAAAGTTTCCCAAGCTAAACTCATAGAATTCGACGAAAATTTGAGAGGCATCAGTAGTTGCCTTACAATATCGGCAGCAAAAAAATTAGCTGCTGAATTGAAACGGAAAAGCTGTAAAAAATTAATAAAAGTCAACATCTTTAATGCCAAATGCAACCCTACTTGGCGAGTATTCATAGGAAAACGGCAATTTCTGAAAAGAGCTGTTCATGTTTTCTCTGTATGACTTGAAATCTGCTGTAAAGTTATTTTTTATAGTTTGCATTCAGAAGTATTGGAAACTGAATTTGAATATGTATTACTTTCCTTATATACATAATGTATAAGGAAAGTATTGTGACGGGGTCGAAAATTCGAATTCGAGTTTTCGACGGGAAAGCACGTTTCAAGCATCCCTGTTCACGAATCGAACATGTTTGAAGTGATGTCTGTGTGAATGTATACGTGTGTGTATGTGTGTGTGTCAGTGAGTCTGGAGACGTTATCTCACGAACGAATGCAGCGATTCGAATGAAATTTGGTACAAAAATCACAATTCGTGAATACTGGAAGCCTATTGTTTTAAAACATAATCGAATGTTCAGAATCCCCCTAATTTTTCGAGTAAAACTTTGAAAAAATCATCAAAAAATCATAACCTTTAATAAAGTTACTCAAAGAGATATTTCTTATGTAATTTTTACTTAGAAAACGAAGGACATAAACTTTAGAACGCTAGAGCATGAACCGTTCGTTCTTAAGATATTGCATATTTTTCCAATCAATTCCAAAAATTTATCAAAAAATCCCATAAATAAAAAAAGACATTAACTGTTAAGAAACATGTTCAATTTTCATATGTAATCTAGATCGTTCCATTCACGAAAAAATATACTTTGACTAATATTTTTGTATTGGAACGCCAATAGTCATTTACCTGGTGTAAGAATAACTTATTTCTACGTCCATAAGGTTTGGCAAGAGTTTGGCGACAAAGTTGGCGGAATGTCGCCAACTTGGCGACTTTTTTAGATGTTGCCAAATTAATTAAAATCTCGCCAAATGAATAAAAATGACGCTAAATCAATGAAAATGACGACTAACTGAAGAAAATTCAATATCTTGGAAAGAATATAAGTATCTACGATAAGAATAACTCTTTTTAACTGTAAAAGTAGTAAATTCGTTGCATTATATAAGGAAAGTCATGTGCTGCCCACATTAGATTTTTTTAGTGTAATCGTGCATTTCTCACAGTTTTATTATTTTATGTGAGTGAAACTAATTAGCAATAATACCTCGATGTTTTTGAACTTATTTTTATAAACCAACAGTGGCTTTCAAATAGAAAATGCCACCACATATTAATGTGTTCAACATGGTGTGGATGCTGTACCACGAATTCTCTGTTCCAGAAATGGAGCTGACTGATTTTACAGAAGCCGAAGTAAATGTAAAAAATAAAATAATGGAAATTTTTCAAGAACCTGAATCTATTTGCGAAATGTTTTTTTGTGATGAAATGGAAGACACTTTGGATTTCGAGTCATCGGTTGCCGAAAGTGATTTTGAGGATTCTGATTTTGATATTATAGATGCAAATAATGAAATGTTTGTGAGTGAGGAGGTAGGAAATATGAAGTCCAGCGTGTTCCATTTGAAATTAAACGAGCAATTGTTGAATACTGGCGTAGCAGTAAAAAAATGAAAAGTCGCACACTACAATCTGTTTGGGGCGCGGTAGCCCATTGGTTAGCGCGCTGGAGTTGCACTCGGTAGGCCCGGGTTCGATTCCAGCCACTGCCAAAACTGCCGCCGTGTTCATGCGGAGTACGATCACGTTAAACATGTGGGTCCGAAAGTCCTTCCGAGAGGTTGGTGGTAGGGGAAGGAGGGTACGGTCCCTGTGGATGCCTCCCCCCACTGGGTTCCGGTCTAAATTGGGCGGCACTTCCCGACCGTCCAAACAGTTACCTTACACCTTTCTGGTAGGTCAGACGGTCTGGGTTTCAACAACAACAACACTACAATCTGTTTGTTCAAAGCAGGTATAAATTTGTAAAGAGTCTTTCCCAAATTTATTTTTGGGCAAATCAAATCAACAAATTCGGTGATAAGAGGCACAAACTATGTGACATTGAAAAATGTGTTTTTAAAATGTTGCAGAATACAAGGCGCAGGCGTGCATGGCTTGAATTTGAAAAGCTGGGCATGTAATAAAGCTATCTCCCTAAAAATGTCACTCAAAGCTCCCGGTAAATGGTTCCAGAATTTAAAAAAAATATATAGAATCGCTAGCAGGAAAATTACTAAAATTGTCTCTCAAAAGCAGATTTATGAAAAGGATCATATTGCAAATACTTCACAAGCATTTTTAACACTTTACAACAAAGTTGAAAAGTGTTTATGACTTTGTTCATTCATTCTGTCTGTCTGTCTGTCTGTCCGTTATCACGATAACTGCCGTAAAAATGACTTAATCAAAATGAAATTTTAGTATGTTGTTCAGACGGTCTGTAAGACCTATGGGAATATAAATGAATAATATCACCCAATTTGTTTTGGATTGAACCCGGGTTGAAAAAATGAAATACATTGAGCCCTATAGGACCTAATTCTTCAAACATTTTTTAAGCAGATTTAAAATTCACAAATTGCTTCGAAAATTTTAGGTAATATTCAAATTGTTCCATAAAATATATAAAAAAAACTTCAGCGAAATATATTCAGTAGTTTTTTAAATAAAAATTAAAATAATAATAAAACCTCTTATATGAAGCGATCACGTGACCATGATATGAAAATATCACGTGACCCACTTCAAAATGATATATGGCATCCATCTTGTCTCAAAATCGTGATTTTTAAAGTTCTTTTTAATTCATATTGAGTGTTGCATCCGTCCTAAAACTACTTTATTTTTGCTTAAATTCTATGCATCTACATACTGAAACAACGCAATTACAATATATTTGAGTTTAAATGCTCATCCAAATTTGATTATTTCTACAACTAAGCCTATTTTTCACCTATGTAAAATGTAAACAGCAAAATATGTAGAATGAGTTGTATTACAATTGCTGTATTTCTTTAACACAAAATCATTTAGTTCATGGAGTCTGCATAGATGATATGAATGAAATATTCACTGATTTTAAAAAGAGAAGGACGATTTTTTTCGATGAAGTTTTACAACACATAGAGTTTAATTACTTGTAGCTCCATGGTCTTAAGTTTTAAATAAAGTAAATTATTGTAGTATTGTGATGAATGACATGAATGGGAATTTATTTATGAATGAAATGTTGCTTTTATAGAGAGAGCCTGTGTTAATTTTTTATGATGTCATTTGAATGAATTTTAGTTGTTTTCGATGAAGTTTTCAAATATAATAAATTATCGTAGTATTATGATAATTCTAAAATTATTTCCGAGGAATGTATCACATTTTAGAGATGTTTAAACCAGGTGATCTATATTTCAATGCCGTCATTTGAATGAAGCTCTTTTTTTTCGATGAAAGTTTAAGTTTTCAAATATAATAAATTAATGTAGTATTGTGATAAGTTTTAAAATATTATCGAGGAATGTATTGCACATTTTAGACATGTTTAAATAAAATTGCATTGAAGTTGGGAAGTGGTTCATAATCAATGCTTTAAGCATGATTGAACTTTCTTGTTAAATGATGTACGTATTTTTTTTCTAAAGATTTGCAGTTGAACTCTAATCAGATGTTTAATACTGATCAATAGGTATTTAATAAAGAAATTCATTCGGGAAGAACGCTTGATTTGTTGGAATCAAAACAGATTGAAAGTGCTGCACAATCTATCCATGCTACGACCCATTCATATACTGCAATACCAACAATCAGCAAAGATGGAATGCTGCTATCGCCTTTATTTATTGTGTACTCTGAAGCTAAAGGACAATTCGAAATCCAAGTGAGGCTGAAAATGTTTTAAGCTGACAATATTTATAGCGTTTCTTCGAAATTGGGGAAAATGGGATCAAAAGAACTGCTTGAATATTTATCGGAAATGTATTTTAAAAACACATCAGATGAAACCGTATTTTTAGTGGATTCTTGGTCACCCTTCAAAAACAACGATTTGATTGATAATGTTACGCCACTGTGTAAAATCGTTCATGTGTTTGTGACATGCCACCTAAAACCACTCATCTAATACGACCTCTTGATGGGTACGGTTTTTGGGTCTGGAAAAATTTCGTTCGAAAATTTTTAGATTTAGTTATGGCTGCATAAATACAAATAGATTTATTTCATTGAGACAATATCTTTAAAGTGCAATCCATTGCACGCAACCAGTTCTCTTCACCACGCTACGTTAACAAGTGGAAATATTCATGGCATGCATGCTCATACACAGAAAACCATCCTGGGTATTTCGAAAATCCTGTTGAGTTCATGTTTACTGAACACAACGTACTTGATTGGGGGAACAAAACTGTGCATCCAAAATATTCGCTGGATGTAACTGGTGTAAAATATGTTTCTGTTTTATGCATTTCTTCAATGAACCTCATATTAGTAACACTTTCAATTTATAAAGAAATTAACCCTTTCATTCGACCTCAATCATTTGTCATCAATTATATCTATTATAAACTATATACCATAGTACTGATACATGTAATCTGCATTTTCTGTCTTTCAAGTGGTAGTGTTTAAGAAGCTATTTTTCAAGTATTCACGCATCTAAATACAGCATAAAATGCGTTTTGATAGTATAAACACATTACACGTGTTCGTCAATTTGCAAAAATGCAAAGTCGCCAATTGATGCTAACTATACGCTTCTGGCAAACCAAACCCAATTTTCAACTTTATTCTACTTCTCTCCTAATGGAATTCAGCAGCTAATTTTCAGAATATGGAATTTCTATAACTTCTAACACCAGTCAAATTTTCGTCTTCTATGAGTTTAGCTTGGGAACGTTTCCTTGTTAGCAAATTGCTCGTAATATGCTTGCACACGCTAAAACAGAATGCACACTGCAATTAATATAAGGAAGTGGATTTAAACTTAACCAATGTTAATGCAGGACGTAGATATAAACAAACAACCATTTTTACTTTCCCTGCAATACATGGTAATGTATAGGGAAAGTATTGGAATCATGCCGAAAATCGCAACTCGAGTTTTCGACGGATCTACACGTTTCGAGGCCTCTAGAATATGAAAAAACCATTTTTAGCGTGACGTCTGTGTGTGTGTCTGTCTGTGTGTCTGTGTGTCTGTCTGTCTGTGTGTCTGTCTGTGAAATATATGTATCCACTCTAACTCAAAAACTAATGGACCGAATTTCACTAAATTTTGTAAGTAATTCACTGGGGCTAGTGCTGATTAGTTTTGGGTACGAGTCGGAATAAAAGAACCCGCCTTTTTTTGCGAAATGGCCCGCAAAAGATTGTATCCACTCTAGCTGAAAAACTAATGGACCGAATTTCAAAAAATTTGGTAGATAAGTCGCTTGTAGGCCACCCTGGTGCTGATTAGATTTTGGTATAATTCGAAAAGAAATAACCTGCCTTTTTTTGCAAAATGGCCCGCAAAAATCATCAAAATCTGAACTTAAGAACTACGTATGCTCAAATATAGCCATTAAATGCTTGTTTAATACGTAATTTTTAGCGAAGAAAAGAATAAGACCAACCCCATTACACTAGGACTAGCCGTTCTCGAGATATATCAGTTTTTCCTTTTTTTCCTACATCATTTTTGAAAATAAGTCCAGTTTTCAAATGAGAACGAAAATTGAATTAAAAATGAATTAAATTTAATTTAAATAAATAGAACGTGAATATAAGTCTGCAGAGAAAGTCATGTGCTGCCCACATCAGATTTTTACTTTCCCTGCAATATATGGTAATGTATAGGGAAAGTATTGGAATCATGCCGAAAATCGCAACTCGAGTTTTCGACGGATCTACACGTTTCGAGACCTCTAGAATACGAAAAAACTATTTTAGCGTGACGTCTGTGTGTGTGTCTGTCTGTCTGTCTGTCTGTGTGTCTGTCTGTCTGTGTGTCTGTCTGTGCAGATTTTTATCCACTCTTAACTAAAGAACTAATGGACCGAATTTCACAACATTTTGAAGGTAAGTCACTTGTGGCCGGGGCTGGTGCTGATTAGTTTTGGGTACGATGCGGAAAAAAAGAACCCGCCTTTTTTGTGAAATGGCCCGCAAAAGCGTGTATCCACTGTAGCTGAAAAACTAATGGACCGAATTTCACAAAATTCGGTAGATGAGTCTCGTATAGGTCACCCTGGTGCTGATTAGATTTTGGTACGATTCAGAAAAAAATAACCTGCCTTTTTTTGCAGAATGGCCCGCAAAAATTATCAAAATCTGAACTAAAAAGCTACGTATGCTCAAATATATCCATTAAATGCTTGTTTAATGCGTAATTTTTAACGAAGAAAAGAATAAGACCAACCCCATTACATTAGGACTAGCCGTTCTCGAGATATATTAGTTTTTTTCGTATTTTTCCACGCCACCTTTGAAAATAAGTCCAGTTATCAAATGAGAACGAAAATTGAATTAAAAGTGAATTAAATTTAATTGAAATAAATAGAACGTAAATATAAGTTTGCAGGGAAAGTCATGTGCTGCCCACATCAGATTTTTACTTTCCCTGCAATACATGGTAATATATAGAGAAAGTACTGGAATCATGCCGAAAATCGCAACTCGAGTTTTCGACGGATCTACACGTTTCGAGACCTCTAGAATACGAAAAACTATTTTTAGCGTGACGTCTGTGTGTGTGTGTCTCTGTGCTTGTCTGTCTGTCTGTCTGTCTGTGCAGATTTTCTATCCAATCTAACTAAAAAACTAATGGACCGAATTTCACAAAATTTGGTAGGTAACTTACTCGTGAGCGATTCTGGTGCTGATTAGTTCTGGGTACGATTCGGAATAAAAGAACCCGCCTTTTTTTTGCGAAATGATCCGCAAAAACTTGTATCTACTGTAACTGAAAAACTAATGGACCGAATTTCACAAAATTCTGTAGATGGGTCACTTGTGGCTTACCCTGGTGCTGATTAGATTTTGGTACGATTCGGAAAAAAATGACCTGCCTTTTTTTGCAAAATGGCCCGCAAAAATCGTCAAAATCTAAACTAAAGAACTGGGTATACTCAAATATATCCATTAAATGCTGATTTAATACGTAATTTTTATCGACGAAAAGAATAAGACCAACCCCATTACACTAGGTCTAGCCGTTCTCGAGATATTTTAGTTTTTCTTACTTTCCCTACGCCACCTTTGAAAATAAGCCCGGTTACGAAATGAGAACGAAAATTGAATTAAAAGTGAAATAAATTTAATTAAAATAAAGAGGACGTGGATATAAGTCTGCAGGGAAAGTCATGTGCTACCCACATCAGATTTTTCCATTTGTTACACTTTCGAAATATATATATATATATATATATATATATATACAGGGTGTCCCAAAAAGATTGGAACGCGCTTTAATTCTTTACCTGTTAGAGATAAGAGGGCGATGTAAATTGCAAAAATGTTGAAAGTAAGGTTGGAAATAAGGCTACGTTAATGAAATAATTCATTCCCATTAATTTTCAAAAAGTTACACTTTTTAAATATTTATACGACCTCCTTAGACAAATTGGGTAAATCAGAAAATTTTTATTTTGAATGCAACAAGATCATTAAAAAAAATCTGATGTGAGCGGCACATGACTTTCCCTGCAAACTTATATCCACGTTCTATTTATTTCAATTAAATTCAATTCACTTTTAATTCAATTTTCGTTCTCATTTGATAACTGGACATATTTTCAAAGGTGGCTTGGAAAAATACGAAAAAAACTAATATATCTCGAGAACGGCTAGTCCTAGTGTAATGGGGTTGGTCTTATTCCTTTCTTCGCTAAAAATTACGCAATAAACAAGCATTTAATGGATATATTTGAGCATACGTAGCTTTTTAGTTTAGATTTTGACAATTTTTGCGGGCCATTCTGCAAAAAAAGGCAGGTTATTTTTTTCTGAATCGTACCAAAATCTAATCAGCACCAGGGTGACCTATATAAGGTTCATCTACCGAATTTTGTGAAATTTGCTCCATTAGTTTTTCAGCTAGAGTGGATACAAGCTTTTGCGGGCCACTTCGCAAAAAAAGGCGGGTTCTTTTATTCCGAATCGTTCCCCAAACTACTCAGCACCAGCCCCGCCCACAAGTGACTTACCTACAAAATTTTGTGAAATTCGGTTTATTAGTTTTTTAGTTAGAGTGGATACAAAATCTGCACAGACAGACAGACAGACACACAGACACACACACAGACGTCACGCTAAAAATGGTTTTTTCGTATTCTGTAGGTCTCGAAACGTGTAGATCCGTCGAAAACTCGAGTTGCGATTTTCGGCATGATTCCAATACTTTCCCTATACATTACCATGTATTGCAGGGAAAGTAAAAAACGCATATCTGTATTATAAAATTGAGCGAGTTATATTTAAATGAAAATGGAACATTGTGAATGGGAACCCTATATCACATTAGAAATGTGAATTTGTGACATATCATGAAAAATTTGATGTGAGCAAGCAGCACATGACTTTCCCTGCAGACTTATATTCACGCCCTCTTGATTTTAATTAAATTTAATTCACTTTTAATTCAATTTTCGCTCTCATTTGATAACGGGACATATTTTCAAAGGTGGCGTAGAGAAAATACGAAGAAACTAAAATATCTCGAGAACGGCTAGTCCTAGTGTAATGGGGTTGGTCTCATTCTTTTCTTCGTTAAAAATTATGTTTTAAACAAGCATTCAATGGATATATTTGAGCATACGTAGTTTTTTATTTTAGATTTTGACGATTTTTGAGGGCCATTTTGCAAAAAGAGGCAGGTTATTTTTTTCTGAATCGTACCAAAATCAAATCAGCACTAGGATGTCTCACAAGTGACTTATTTACCGAATTTTGTGCTATTCGGTTCATTAGTTTTTCAGCTAGAGTGAATACAAGCTTCTGCGGGCCATTTCACAAAAAAAGGCGGGTTGTTTTATCCCGAATCGTTTCCAAAACTAATCAGCACTAGATTCGCCCACAAGTGACTGACCTACCAAATTTTATGAAATTCGATCCATTATTTTTATAGTTAGAGTGGATACAAAATCTGAATAGACGTCACGCTAAGAATAGTTTTCTCGTATTCTAGAGGTCTCGAAACGTGTATATCCGTCGAAAACTCGAGTTGCGATTTGCGGCATGATTCCAATACTTCCCTTATACATTACCATGTATTGCAAGGAAAGTAAAACTCTGATGTGGCCAGCACATGACTTTCCCTGCAGACACGAATTCATTATTTCTATATTTCCTTAAGAACTCATTAAATTGAATTTAATTGTACAAAATAACACAAAATTTTCATTTTTAATTCAATTTCTGCTTTTATTTGGTAATTGGACATTTTTCCAAAGGCGACATAACAAAAATGCAAAAAATCTCAAATATCTCGAAAACGGTTAGTCTTAGAGTAATAGAGTTCTTATTCTTTTCCTCGTCAAAAATTACTTATAAAACAACCATTTAATTGATACATTTGAACATACGTAGTCTTTCTTTTAGATATTAGCGATCTTTGAAGACCATTTCGTAAAAAAGGGCTGGTTGTTCTTTTCCGAATCGTACCAAAATCTAATCAGCACCAGAGTATCCCACAAGTGATTTATCTATCAAATTTTGTGAAATTTGGTCAATTAGTATTTCAGCTAGAGTGGATACATGAGATTTTTGCAGGCCATTTAGCAAAAAAAGGCGGGTTCTCTTTTTTTCGATTTGTAAAAAAAAATCAGCACCAGGGTCAGGCTCAAGAGTTTTGCCTATCAAATTTTATGAAATTCGACCCATTAGTTTTTGAGTTAGAGTGGATACATACATTGCACAGACACACAGACAGACAGACACACACACAGACGTCACGCTAAAAATGGTTTTTTCATATTCTGGAGGTCTCAAAACGTGTAGCTAAATCGAAAACTCGAGTAGCGATTTTCGGCATGATTCCAATACTTTCCCTATACATTACCATGGATTGCAGGGAAAGTAAAAATCTGATGTGGGCAACACATGACTTTCCTTATATAATGTAATGAATTTACTACATTTACAGTAAAAAAATAGGTTTTTCTTATAGTAGATAGTAATATTCTTTCCAAGATATTGAGTTTTCGACAATTGGTCGTCATTTTCATTGATTTGGCATCATTTATATCCATTTGGCGAGATTTTCGTTAATTTGGCAACATTTCAAAAAGTCGCCAAGTTAGCGACATTCCGCTAAATTCGTCGCCAAAATCTCGCCAAACGTTATGGACGAAGATATAAGTTATTCTTACAGCAGATAAATGACTATTGGCGTTCAAATACAAAAGTATTACTCAAAGTATCTTTTTTCATGATTGGAACGAGCTAGATCCACGAGAATGATGTCACCCAATTTATCGCATGGTATTACATATAAAAAGTGAACATGTTCCTCAATTGGAAATATTTTTTTTTATTTTATATGACTTTTTGATAATTTATTTGAAAAATGAGCAATATCTCGAGAACGGTTCATGTTAGCGTTCTAAAATTTATGTCAATCGTTTTCTAATGAAAAATTACATAAGAAATGTCTATTTGCGTAACTTTATTAGTGGTTTTGATTTTTTGACGATTTTTTCAAAATTTCATTCGAAAATTTGGGGGGGGGGGGTTCTGAACATTCGATTACGTAAAATGACAATAGGCTTCTAGTGTTTACGGATTGTGATTTCTGTACCAAATTTCGTTCGAATCGGTCCATTGGTTCGTCAGTTATCGTCTCCACAGACTCACTGACACACACACACACACACACAGACATCACTTCAAAAATGTATGATTCGTGATCAGGCACACACAATACGCTTCTAGTGTTTACGGATTGTGATTTCTGTACCAAATTTCGTTCGAATCGGTCCATTGGTTCGTCAGTTATCGTCTCCACAGACTCACTGACACACACACACACACACACGCAGACATCACTTCAAAAATGTTTGATTCGTGATCAGGGATGCTTGAAACATGCTCTCCCGTCGAAAACTCGAATTCGAAAATGCTTTTCATATTCATTTTATTCATTTTATATTCACTAGATTCCATTTATTCATTTTCAAAACTTCTTGCATAGCTCATCGTGCTACACTAGGCTTCTGTTTTGCAAAAACCTTCAGTTTACAAGCAATTTTCTTTGGTATTTCTCGGGTATATATATATTACAAGTAATCATAAAAATCTGCAATTAAATAGTACCTTAAAAATTATCAGCAGCTTAAGCGCGTTATTTTTACAAAGGGAATAATTTATAACCTCCAGTCTTGACAATTGAAAATATAATATTTAAACAACATATTTATTAAAAATAATCACTTCACAATATTACAAACTTAGCAGCAAATATTGCGCAAATTGTAATATATGGAATGTGTATATCTACATAATTTATTTAATACTGCTTGTTTGTTATAGACCTGAGATTAATACTTTATTCTTTCAGGCATTTACTTAACTCATATAGTGCTGCCATCTGTTGCACTTTTCTTCACGTTTTATCTGAAATATGTAGGCAATTTGCATTTTGTTTTTTAGCACAGTTTGAAATCCTTTCTTGATGTTATTGAGTTTAAGGGATCTTTAACCTCTTCTACAGTCCCTTAGGAAAGTTTTTTATGGATTGGTAATCATTTTGTATCTTGATTATGAAATTCGTAAAGTTATTAGTTTAAAATGTCTGCAACTGCAGAACTGCTCAAGGAGTTAATATACAGATGGCTACATGTTGTCTAAGTTTTAGTAATTTATATAATCAAGACATATTCCAGACACTTTTATTAGGTATTCTCCAGATATTCACTTTTTTATATGTACTTTCATATTGTTTTATATGTACTTTCAAATTGTTTATTCCATGCATTTCTCATAAGCAATATTGTTTATACTTTTTTACTAAAATGAATATACAACATGATAATTTAGCGACTGGCAAAATAGAACATAAAAATTCTTGTGCCCGGTATTTGGGTATGAATAGGGCATTCCAAAGATCGACATCCTGTTACCCTAATCTGACTGAAAATGTGAAAGACACAATGCGCCCAAGGGATTTTAAATTTCAAACGTGTGGAAACAAAAACTGCAAAATTTGCCCCAATGCGGAACCTTCTCAAATCAACAGTGATAAGAATTCACATATTTTTTGTAAAGCTTACAGATGCATATACATGCTTCGTTGTTCAGTATGCCAGATGGCATATGTGGGACAGACTAGTACACCTATACATCTAAGAATAAATGTACATCGCAATAACATCAAACATTATGATAAAGATCGAAATTCAGAAAATCAATTTGAGTATGAACACTTCTACAAACATGGATTTGATTCAGTAATTATTTCAATTTTGGATATAATTCCTAATTCCTCAAACAGAATTTACTATGAAAACAAACTAATTTTAAAACACAATACAGAATTTCCTTTTGGATTAAATCAAATAGTTAATGGCCACAATATAGTAAAAAATAATTTATTCAATGCTTCCATTCTAACTCCAACAGTATATTCTTTGATGCAAACTCATTCACACAAAACTACACGCACACAGAGGGGTATACACAAAAACAAACACTCCCTCAACTTTGACTTCACATCTCAAATAAATCATCAATGCACACTTTTTGAATCAAACTATAATTGGAAACATATTAGAAACTGGGTTTTCTCCATCAAAAAGTCACATTTAAATAAACTTTTTAATTCACTCTTAGATCTCAATAATAAAAAGCACTTCGGACACCTAGTTTTTGACCTATTACTAACAAGAGCAAGACTTCTAGGAGTACAACTCACACATTCACACAAAAAAGAAAAAACCAACCAATCTTATTGCGTTATTAATTACACAAATCCTATATTTAATTATTTCAACTTCACACAAATTTTTAAAAATTTCCAATCCTTTTTTCCTATTAAAAATGTTAGCATAGTAAAAGCATATAAATATCCAGTGCCTTTAGGACGTAAAATATATAACTATAATCGTTTATCAAAACAATTGAATAATTCTGTATCTTGTTCGTGCAATGAAACCTGCTATCTTCCCTTTATTGACCCACAACATGGACACATAATCACCGGAAATCTTGATTTAATACAGGAACCTCATCTCAAACAATTTCTAAGCTACGGATCCAAATACAGAATACCTCTTCTTTATAATAAAAAGAAAATAATACAAGCTTTTGACATAGATCTAGACAAATATATATTTAAAATGTCAGGTAAATCCCACTGCCCATTTGAAGCCTTCAAGAGCTGGAAAGTACAAATAACTAGACATGTAAAACATTTGATCCAACACTTTCCCATTCCAATATATAAGCATAATTACCAAGAAATCGTTAAAGAAATCAAGTCACTACAAGACAAATTTGTAATCACATATGTTGACAAGGCATCCAGTAATTATGCGTTTATCTGCAAAAAAAATTTTTTGGACGAGTTTAAATTGCAACTCAGTACCTCTCTTTCTTTAACTCCTTTATACACTCATATCAATGTTATAAATAAACAAATAATAGCTTAGTACAAACTTCTTAAACAAAAATACAATCTCAATTTTCCTTACTTGGTACTCATACCTAAATTCCATAAAACACCTATTTCATTTAGAACAGTCACTATAGGATTTAATTCATATACCAATGCAGCTGACAAACAACTTCTAATCATACTCAATCAAATTTATGATTATTTTACTGTACAAAAAACACATACAATCAAAAATAGTATAGAACTAATTAATAAAATAAAACTAATCCCTTACATACATGATGTAAAAACTTTTGATTTCAAAGACCTATTTAATAATATAGACATTAATGATTTATATAAAGTCATACTACTTTTATATGAACAATTCACTCAAGCAAAAAGCATTTCATTTCCAAAAATCAAAACTTTATTAAAATTCATTTTGTTCAAACAGTATATAGTTCAAGGAAAATGCATATACAAATTAAATAAAGGAATCCCACAGGGAGGTAAATCATCCACCATACTGGCCAACCTTTATCTACATTATTACGAAAATCAGAACCCTTTCAACAGTCATATAATGTACAGAATTGATGATCTTATTATTATTGGAATTACTAATGAGGCCAATGAATTAAATTTTGATTTCTATCCACCTAATCTACAACTCATTGAAAATGTATATACATCCAACTGGATCAATTTTCTAGACGTTAGTTTAACAATTAAAAATGCAAATACAATAAAATTTAAAATCTATGACAAAACAGAAACTTATAACTTCAAAGTAAATAAACTTCAACATTTCTCTTCCAATCTTTCCAAATCTGTATATAGAAATATTATTAATAACCAGTTATTAAGAATCAAAATGTTAAGCACACCTTGTTACTACAAAGAACATCTTCATAAATTCATCAACACCGTCATCAAAAATAACTACCCGCCCAATCTTATTTTTTCTTTTATTAAAACACATTTTAAATTTAAATTCAAAAACTTGCAACAATTACAGCAACATATTGACAGATCATACTCTAGCATTTCTAAATAATTCATAATCTCCATGTCTTCTTCTAACAGTTAAACAATTCGTATAATTCACTTTAACCTGCTTTGAGAAAACTGCTTAGTCAGTAACAAAATATTCACTGTAACCTGTTCTGAGATGATTGGTAATACACATGCTTTTCCAGAAGTACCACAGTACTAGGGGTAGATATATTTTCATTTTATTTTCATTATATTCTTTTGATATTACTTTATAATACTTTGCATCCTCATTTCAATAATTAGCCACAAGCTGGTGTAACAGAATATTTTATATTCATGTTTGATTTTTTTGTGTATTTGATCCACTTTGTCTTTTCTTCTACGTCGGGCCATTTACATTATTTCTGTAATACATTTTACAGTTGTGTAAACAGAAACGTAGAATCAGCATTAATGAAACATGTATGGCCCTTGATAACGTGCATGGTTTCAGAAAAGCTTTTCATATTCATTTTATTCCTTTTATATTCACTAGATTCCATTTATTCATTTTCCAAACTTCTTGCATAGCTCATCGTGCTACACTAGGCTTCTGTTTTGCAAAAACCTTCAGTTTACAAGCAATTTTCTTTGGTATTTCTCGGGTATATATATATATTACAAGTAATCATAAAAATCTTCAATTATATATATATATATATATATATATATATATATATATATATATATATATATATACTTCCGACAGAACATTTGTGTCGCTTCTTATGTATATCTTATGTATAAAGCTTAGAAAAATAAAATAAAATATTGAAAATATTCTTTTTAAAGAATTATAAATAGTAACCTATTTTCAACAAATGTATAAATTGTTTTCACTTTTACCTTTTAGGTTCAGAAAAACAAGCGTTTTCGTCACGCTCCGATTTTAACCAAAGATATCCCAGCCAAATATATTATTCACATCAAAAATTGTTTCTTGGCCCCCAAATAATCACTTCCTTACCTGCAACACCAGAGCTGTTGTCTGCAGCGTCTCCACTGTACCGTTCAGGTACTGATAAAGTTTCAGCTTCTTGATCAATTGGCTTAAGAACTTGGAATCCACCACGTTTTCTCCCTGGTTTTTGGCACAGGTTAGAGCCATCACGACAAGAGCCTCAGTTTCTATAAGTATTTATTAATAAGAAATATTTATACATGACAGTGCTATGCTTTTGAAAAGAGAAAGAAAGTGTTTTGGGTTACAGTAAAGTTTTGAAAATTAGGCAGGTTGGGAACTTTAGCGGTGCCGGATTATCGGATGCCAAAATATAGTGGGGAGAAGAAATGGTTAAAATTAACTTGAAACAAAATATTGGACAATAAAAGTCATATTTATTTGTCTAAATACAAGCTAAAATATTTGTACAAGCATGTATATGTTCATTTGTATATGTCATTATACAAACTAAAAAAATCCGATGTGGGCAACACATGACTTTCCTTATATAATGTAATGAATTTACTACTTTTACAGTAAAAAAAATAGCTTTTTCTCATAGTAGATACTAATATTCTTTCCAAGATATTGAATTTTCGACTATTAGTGGTCATTTTCATTGATTTAGCGTCATTTTTATCCATTTGGCGAGATTTTCGTTAATTTGGCAACATTTCAAAAAGTCGCCAAGTTGGCGACATTCCGCCAATTTTGTCGCCAAAATCTCGCCAAGCGTTATGGATGAAGAAATAAGTTATTCTTAGAGCAGATAAATGATTATTGGCGTTCAAATACAAAAGTATTACTTAAAGTATCTTTTTTCATGAATGGAACGAGCTAGATCCACGAGAATGATGTCACCCAATTTATCGCATGATATTACATATGAAAAGTGAACATGTTTCTCAATAGGATTTTTTTTCTATTTTATATGACTTTTTGATATATTTTTTGAAAAATGTGCAATATCTCAAGAACGGTTCATGTTAGCGTTCTAAAATTTATGTCAATCGTTTTCTAATGAAAAATTACATAAGAAATGTTTATTTACGTAACTTTATTAGTGGTTTTGATTTTTTGACGATTTTTTCAAAATTTTATTCGAAAATTTAGGGTGTTCTGAACATTCGATTGCGTATAAAAACAATAGACTTCCAGTGTTTACGGATTGTGATTTTTGTACCAAATTTGGTTCGAATCGGTCCATTCGTTCGTCAGTTATCGTTTCCAAAGACTCACTGACACACACACACACACAGACATCACTTCAAAAATGTTTGATTCGTGATCAGGGATGCTTGAAACGTGCTCTCCCGTCGGAAACTCGATTTCGAAATTTCGACCCCGTCACAATACTTTCCTCATACATTATGTATATAAGGAAGGTAATACACTGTACGCTACACTATGTAAAAAGGGGCGGGATCATTGGATTAAAATATGTGAAAAACCATTTAAATTAGTTTTAAAATTAAAAGGTAGACTTGAACGGGTAAGGTAGACTTGAAAGGTAGAATGAACAGAAATCTGCATTTTAAATAATTCAGTCTATTACAGTACTTCTGTACAGACCGAATGCCGTTCTAGAAGGTCTGCCGGATTATTGGGGTTTTTGACCCATTTGATACTTTATTAACGAATGTTTGCTATATAGAATATGGAAAAAATATAAAACCGAATGTTTAGTTTATTAACAATGCATTACATTTGTCTGACAGATTTGGGAAAAAACCAAACCAGGAACGCTAACAGAATTATTGTATTTTATACGAAAAGTTAACATATTTTATAACACTAACTGCTGCTTTAATTTTATGTTATTTTCTTGTTAAATTGACTTCAATAACGTACGTTTCATAAGGAAAATTAAATACAAAATTATTATTTAGTAAATGTCCTAATTTTTTTAATATATTTATTTTTTTAATTTATTTATTTATTTATTTTATTTATTTATTTTTTTTTTTTTAAGATTCATTCATTTTGGAATGGTTCATGCTAGCGTTCTAAAATTTGTATCATTCGTTAATGAAACGTCATGTCTGAAATGATTATTACTTTCCTTATATAATAATGTATAAGGAAAGTATTGTGACGGGGTCGAAAATTCGAATTCGAGTTTTCGGCGGGAGAGCACGTTTCAAGCATCCCTGATCACGAATCAAGCATTTTTGAAGTGATGTCTGTGTGTGTGTGTGTGTGTGTTTGTGTTTGTGTGTGTGTGTGTGTGTGTGTGTGTGTGTGTGTGTGTCAGTGAGTCTGTGGAGACAATAACTGACGAACGAATGGACCTATTCGAACCAAATTTGGTACAAAAATCACAATCCGTAAACACTGGAAGCCTATTGTTTTTATATACAATCGAATGTTCAGAACCCCCCCCTAAATTTTCGAATAAAATTTTGAAAAAATCGTCAAAAAATCAAAACCACTAATAAAGTTACGCAAATAGACATTTTTGATGTAATTTTTCATTAAAAAACGATTGGCATAAATTTTAGAACGCTAACACAAACCGTTCTCGAGATATTGCACATTTTTCAAAAAAAATATCAAAAAGTCATATAAAATAAAATAAATATATTTCCTATTGAGAAACATGTTCACTTTTCATATGTAATACCATACGATAAATTAGGTGACATCATTCTCGTGGATCTAGCTCGTTCCAGTCATGGAAAAAGATACTTTGAGTAATATTTTTGTATTTGAACGCCAATAGTCATTTGGCTGCTGTAAGAATAACTTATTTCTTCATCCATAACGCTTGGCGAGATTTGGGCGACGAATTTGGCGGTATGTCGCCAACTTGGCGACTTTTTGAAATGTTGCCAGATTAACGAAAATCTCGCCAAATGGATAAAAATGACGCTAAATCAATGAAAATGACGACTAATTGTCGAAAATTCAATATCTTGGAAAGAATATTATTATCTACTATAAGAAAACCATATTTTCTCACTGTAAAAGTAGTAAATTCATTACATTATATAAGGAAAGTCATGTGTTGCCCACATCAGATTTTTTTTTCAATATTAGTAGAGGTCCTGATTTTTCAAAAACTCATTCGAAAATTCGATGGACTACCGAATATTTGATTCCGTTCAAAATCATTATTCATTGAATATAATAATAATACCAAACTGTTTCTGAAACGCTTTATTTGTTGCTGAGGTATCGTGTCCACATTCTCACGGACATACATACTAAAAAAAAAAACACAGACTAACATGCATACACACGCAGACATCTCCTCAGAAACGCTCGACTCGAGTTCAGGGATGCTTAAAACATGCCGTATTGTCGAATATTTGATTTCGAATTCAAGACCTTGTAGCAATTATTTCCCTATAGCATTAGTATATAGAGAAAGGTAAATTAAATTAAACATGGATGATTCAGAAATCTGAAATGACATGAAGTTTTGAAATATTCCTAGTACATTAATATGTTAAACGTTCTGTGCCTGGTTCGTATTTCTGAACTCATTACAATATTTCACAGAAAATAGCGAAAGAGTAAGCTATATAAATAAAATTGAAAATCTGTCTGTCTATCTGTCTGCTTGTCCCATCATCACGGGAGAACGACTGAATGGAATTTGATGAAATTTTGGTGGGTAGCCTGGAAATAGCCCCACTTAAAATTTAGTCCATGATTTGAGTTTCTATGACCAGTTGTTCTCGAGATATTAGTAAAAACACGAAACTTTTGTTTGTCTCATCATCACGAGAGAACGGGTGAACTGAATTGAATGAAATTTTGTGGGTGGCCTTGAAATAGACCCCATAAATTTGTTCCGAGTTTCGGGTTTCTAAGACCAGGAGTTGTCGAGATATTAATGAAAAACAGAACTTTTTCTTAGGAGTTCTACTCTCTAACTCCGCGGTTTGTCCAAACGGAAAGGATGAAAATCGTTTCTTTAAAACGTCAATGTGAATTGAAACTTTATTTCTGAGTATGATGGAGGATTTTTGCTCAAATTAGTCACTATCTGAAAGCATGAATTGTTTGAAACATGAATTTAAATGGAAAATCTATCTCCATGATTTATTTTTTAAAAGCATTTACTCAACAATGAAAAGTATAAAGATTATTATTTTTTCGATTTGAATATTAAATAAATGGATATAAAAATATATTTTAGAAAAGAACGGTTTAATTTTTCTTTTAATTATATTAATTGCGGACTGCTTACATCACTTTCATTTATTTTGACAAAGAGTTTTTAAGCGTTTATATTGTGTTTAGCTAATAAACTCATATATTATGTTTACCAATAAATTCATTTATCCGATTGTTGAAACAGAAAAAAAGTAGAACGGGTATTTCTTCTAATACAATTTTAGTGTTTGCATTTAGTATATACAAACGGGATCAGGATGATCCATTCTTCAAATTTTCTAATTCATAGCTACGATTATCCCGGAATATCGCTAACATGGCAACTTTTCTTAAACGTTGCCAAATTGACGAAAATGTCGCCAAATTGATGAAAATGACGCAAATGAATGAAATTAAATTTGTTTTTTTGGAAGGGAGTACTGAAACGATGCTTAGGTAGCATTTGACTGTCAGTGCATCCGTCCTACATAGTAACACATTTAGCGAATTTGTAAAATGTCACCAAATTGATAAAAATGTTTGTAAATCCATAAAAATATCATGAAATTTATAAAATTGCCCTTAATGAATGAAATCAATTGTGTTTTGTTAAGGGATAGTATTGTGATGATGTTTCGTAAATTCGTGGCCAAATAGGACTGTCAGTTCTATAGTCCCACTTGGCGATCAATTTGGGTATTATTTAAATTGTCACTAAATTGACGAAAATGTCGCCAAACCTTCCATGAAGATAGAATTCAGACGATATCAATTCCATCAATTCATTTGATGCAAATGATATCATGTCGTTTAGCAACGGATATAAATCCAATGTGTTTATGCGGCATACGATTTTTATTAAATCTTTTTCGATTTGAATAATAAAGATATGTATATAAAATAAATTTCTTTGACATTGCATTTTTAACTGGATAATATCAATTACAGTCTTCAGATTTAAACATTATTATTATTGATATTTTCAGGGACTGTTGATTTAGGGATTATTGATATTTTCAAATTAATATGGTATTGTTTTATTACGACAAAAATTGTTGAAACTCATATATAGTACGTTGTACTAATAATCTTCTACAAATGCACGGGTATATCTTCTAATCAACGAGAATATAAGTAGTACAGGTACATTGGCATATATTTTGATATATATTGGCATACATTGGAATCAATTACGACCTACTGGTATAAAGATTGTGGGGATTATTGATATGTTCAATTTATTACGTCATCTATTTTATTTTGGCAAAGATTAAGTCTCATATTGTAATACGGGTAATCTTCTACTAAAACACAGGCATATTTTCTAATCTACGACAATATAAGTAGTACGGGGATATATATATATATGTGTATATATATATATATACATTTAATTTTAATACTTTTATTCTGGCATATATTGGAATCAATTACGGGTTTATTTACGGGTTCAATTACGGGTTTCAATTTATACATGTAATCTACTAATACAGGTTATATCTTCTAATAGTCGAGTACATAAGTAGTACTGGTCCCATACATTTTTAGCGCTTTTATTTTGTATATATTGATTCAATTTCATGTTTTTTGTATATTTGCTTTAAAAGTGGCCAGTATGTTTTATTCTTCAGATCTGCCCGAGTGGATAATTTTACATAATGAAAACAAATATTCTTAAACTTCTCTTTAGGAGCAATAAATTTAATATTTTAACAGAATTTGCACATCATTGTGAATTATAAGTTTCTGTATATCATATACTCCGTACGAAGAGCGGGTATGCTGCTAGTTCTAGATAAAATTGAAAGTTGCAAGATGAGATGCAGAGGGCATTGCAACATGCACTTGCTCGACCAAAGTCTGGAGTCAAACCATAATTTGTTTTTTGTCATTCGTTCATGAAGTTTGAGACCTGATTTTAAACAGCTATCTACGCACACAATATATATATATAATATGAAAATACCGTGAAATATAATATTAAAAATTTACCAGAAATCACACTTAAAAGGCGCAAAGCTGCACTAAAAAGAGGATTAAAAATATTTTCTAAAAGGGAAAGAGGTATGGATGGATGGCCGGCCAAAAGACGGCCGGGGGGGGGGGTTGTGACCCCCTCACCCCGGTTAAGCATGCTTTGTGTCGCGACCACACTCCCGGAGAGCCGGTACATTGCAAAATAGAATACGAATGTATCAAGTTTTAAGATGAAAACCATGGTTTTCATCTTAAAACTTGTAAGTAACTTAATAGTCGACTTTTACACCAATGGTAACACTCTCGGAGCCATATATTACCTGTGGTCAAATTTCAGAACAACGTCAAAACAGAAGACGAACTCACAACAAGAACATGGGACCGATAGAGAGATATCCAATAATATAAAATATTCGAAATCGAAAAGATAACCTTTTTGAAAAAACACACCGATTCCTCTTTCGTCACACCTCTTACAACACCGCTCAATAAATGATTCGCATGAAATGAAAATTCAGTTATCTGTAACGTTGCCAATTATAACTTGAATCGAAGATGTTGCCAAAATCCCTTTTAAAAGCATTGTCAAATTGATTATACAGAGTATTGTAACAATGACGTAGGAATTCAAGAGGATAGAGCTGTACTATAGCCTCCTTGATAAAAACAGTATCACTTTTGATACGATCCGCAGTATAGGTATGCATACGTGCATTACGTATGAAATGATTCAGTACAATATTACGAAAAATCATGTGACTCAAATTAGAATTCCAATTTATTATATAATGTATATTGATCTTGAATTGGCGTCTTTTATCGTATATCTTCGTATACGTAGTACTTCCATTTGAAAAACGAATACTTATATCCAGATAATTTATTTCTTTTATCGTATTATTAGGAGTTTCCAACAAAGTTAAATTCATAGGATAGAAAGTGAAATCAAAGTTGATATTGGTTTGTTGCTGTGCAATAAGGATGTCATCGACAAATCTAAAGTATGGTAACTCATTTAATATGTGAGTACCTTTTTCGTAATGATGGAGGTAAAGATTTGCTAATAATGATGAGCATCCACCTCCCATAGGTACACCTTTAATTTGTTTGAAGAAATTTATAGCATTAAATAAGATAGTTTCATACAATACTATATCCAATACATTTTTAAACTTTTGTAATGGCACAATTTTTTCCATTTGATATTCACTATGCAAGCCGGTAATAACATCGCAAAGATCCGCCAAATTGATAGTATTAAATAGATCTTGGAAATCGTAACTTTTATATATCAAGTTTGTCGGTTATTTGTTTAAGTTCCTTATCACATCTCCACAATTTTTTATCATGACTGAACCATTTTTCATTATATGAGTCATAATAGGTTGTAGATAAGAAATAAGCTGCGTATTGGCTGTAGTTGTATGAGCCGTAAATGCAACCGTGACTGGGCGAAACTCCACAGGATTTTTGTGAACTTTTTTGGGAATCATGACTAAATAAGGGTAACGTATATGATGTAGATTTATTCCTATACGTTTATGTAGAGCCCTGATACGATTTTCCATTTCTTGTTGTTGTACATTCAGTTTTTGATATATCTCTTCGTCTTTATAACTTTAACGATAAACAGACACACTCTGGAGGAGTTATGGAATAAATATGCAATTACATGCACTGACAAAGTAGCTTCAAATTTTACATTTACATGTCTCTCATACTATATAGAACTCCTTCAAAAAAGTTAGAGAAGAAGAGATATATCAAAAGTTAGAATGAAGATAGTTAGAAAGAAGAGATATATCAAAAGCTGAATGTACAACAACAAGAAATGGAAAATCGTATCAGGGCTCTACAGAAACGTACAGGAATCAATCTACATCGTATACGTTACCCTTATTTAGTCATAATTCCCAAACTTCACAAAAATCCTGTGAAGTTTCGCCCAGTCACTGTTGCATTTAAGGCTAATACAGCTACAGCCAATACGCAGCTTATTCATATAATGAAAAATGGTTCAGTCATGATAAAAAATAGTGAAGATGTGATAAGGAACTTAAACAAACAACCGACAAACTTGATATATAAAAGTTACGATTTCCAAGATCTATTTAATATTATCAATTTGGCGGATCTTTACGATGTTATTACCGGCTTGCATAGTCTATGTCAAATGCAAAAAATTGTGCCATTACAAAAGTTTAAAAATGTATTGGATATAGTATTGTATGAAAATATCTTATTTAATGGTATAAATTTCTTCAAACAAATTAAAGGTGTACCTATGGGAGTTGGATGGCTCATCATTATTAGCAAATCTTTACCTCCATCATTACAAAAAAGGTACTCACATATTAAATGAGTTACCATACTTTAGATTTGTCGATGACATCCTTATTGTACAGCAACAAACCAATATCAACTTTGATTTCACTTTCTACCCTACGAATTAAACTTTGTTGGAAACTCCTAATAATACGACAAAAGAAATAAATTATCTGGATATAAGTATTCATTTTTCAAGTGGAAGTACTACGTATACGACGATATACGATAAAAGACGCCAATTCAAGATCAATATACATTATATAATAAATTGGAATTTTTATTTGAGTCGCATGATTTTTCGTAATATTTTACTGAATCATTTCATACGTAATGCACGTATGCATACCTAAACTGCGGATCGTATCAAAAGTGATACTGTTTTTATCAAGGAGGCTATAGTACAGCTCTATCCTCTTGAATTCCTACGTCTTTGTTACAATACTCTGTATAATCAATTTGACAATGCTTTTAAAAGGGATTTTGGCAACATCTTTGATTCAAGTTATAACTGGCAACGTTACAGATAACTGAATTTTCATTTCCTGCGAATCATATATTGAGCGGTGTTGTAAGAGGTGTGACGAAAGAGGAATCGGTGTGTTTTTTCAAAAAGGTCATCTTTTCGATTTCGAATATTTTATATTATTGGATATATCTCTATCGGTTCCATGTTCTTGTTGTGAGTTCGTCTTCTGTTTTGACATTGTTCTGAAATATGACCACAGGTAATATATGGCTCCGGGAGTGTTACCATTGGTGCAAAAGTCGACTATATATATATATATATTAACCGGGAACTAGGGGCCACCATCCCCCTAGGCCTTTTATGTATTCCCAGTTGGTCCTTTTACCTCACCTTTCTGATAATTGTCTCGTAGCTTTTGCTTAGCTGTATTTCTCGGCATTTACAAGCTGCATCGCGCTTTTATGTCTAATTACTTTTTTGGTACACTTAGTACACTTGTATATTCTCGTTTTATGACATACATATATATATAAATATACATATATATATATATACATATATGTATATATATATATATATATATATATATATATATATATATATTTGAAATGTAATAATAAGAATTATGTAAAAATAAAAAAAATACAATTCAAGTAATATTAACATCACCATAGAAGCAAATTCAAAGCCATAATGCCGATAAGAGAAAAGAATTCCTACGTCTTTGTATATATATATATATACTCTATATATATATATATATATATATATATATATATACATATATATTTATAAATATATATATATATATATAATATGGAAATCCGATGATATAGAACAGAGAGAAGTTACAACTCAAATAAACCTAACTTAAAATATACCTAGAAATTATAAAGAAGTATTACATAGAGAATCATCAACCATTTGGAAAATAAAATGCACATTTCTAGTCATCAAGCTAAAAATAATCAACAAAATTCAATGGTGTGTCTTCGAAAATGAAAAAACTAAAAATATCCAAGCATTAAAGCTATACACGTGGATTAGCACTAGATCTAAATAAATTGTTCATTTAAAAAAAACTCTTTGTCAAGTCAAAGCATATAATCAAAATGAACACAAAATTTGCCTGTTTCTGAATTGTTAGACAGATTATATCTATAAACTAACAATACGTGGACTACAAGCATAAAGATTGAAAAATTGCATGGGAAACAATAATACCTGAAATACACTGCAAAAGTCCAATCCATTCGTGCAATAAATGAAGAGATAAATGTTGCCAATCGCAAAAGACAAAAGTAGAGATCCACTGTTGCCAGTCGTGAAAAATAAATGACAGTATTGCAATAAGGCAATAAAATATGATATATTCTACAGTAAAAGCTACAAAATAAAGGGGCGTGTAATATAATTGAAATCATAGAGGCTAAAATATAAGGGGAAGTAAATACATTGTAATGTTTATTCAAGAGAATGTTGATGTTTGTCTAATATTAGTTACAAAGGAGAAAAATTTAACAATATTCAGCAAATCCAAACTTTTTAACTATACCATTTACTAAATATTCTGGATATTTATATAATTTACTAGTAATTTTTAGATTATTAATGTGCATAGCATTAAATTTTTTTCTGATAATCTATAAATTCTAAAAAGTTGATTAAGTATGATATTTCTAAACAATTGAATCGAGTTGCAAAAATTAAATTTTAATATTTTATTAATATTAAATTTAAAATAGTATTTTTTATCATATAAATTAGTAACTATCCCATTCGTAGATTCAATAATTAAATTTAAATCAAAAAAATTAATATTATTACTAATAGTGGCTTCATTAGGAATTAATTCCAAATTATCCGGATAGAAATCTATATCTATGACATTGTTATCAGTAAATACTAAACAAATCAGATCATCAACATATCTGTAAATTTTATAACCTGTTGAAATAATAGATTTTTCATAATGATAAAGGTATAAACTAGCTAACATACTGCTACTACAGCCACCTTGTGGAACTCCTGAGACTTGTAAGTATAATTTATTACCTTGAAATATGTAATTATTGAAAAGAACGAAGTGGAGAAGTTTAGGAAAATTGGTAAATTTAGTTCAAGTAGATTGATTAGTAATATAAGCATTATATAGTTATATGGAGCTAAAATGACATCAAAAAGTTCAGAGATCTTAATATTATAAAACAGATCTTTAAAATTAAAAGTTTCAATATATATATATATATATATATATATATATATATATATATATATATATATATAAGGTGCGTCTCAAAAGTTTAATTACTTTAATATAAGCAATAGATATCAGAAGAAGAAGAAAATAAGAAATATAATTTCATCGCTGTTTAATAACAACTAATAAACCATATAGGACCATGAACATACCTGTTTAATTTGCAGGTTTCAATAAACGAGGTAAACACGAAAAAAGCAACAAGAAATATGTTTTAAAAGTTTATGCATAAGTAACAAAATTGAAGTTATTTAACGAATGTGATGTCCATTTCGTTTTATAACTTGAAAAACACGATCTGGTATTGACAGAATAACAGAATGAAGAATTTCTAGGTCTAAATTATGTCAGCAGTTTTCAATTTCACACTTTAATTCCGCCAAAGACGAAAACTCTTCTGGATAGGATCCCCCAAAAGTTTATGAGATTCAAGGACTTTGGGCCGGCCAATCCATAACCATAATGTTATTACACTGCAACAAAAGTTTCGTTGATTTTGCCGCATGAATGGGAGCATGATCGTGCTGGAAACAGAAGATTTGTCCTGCTAGATTCGCAGCTTCTGGTAATATGTGATCCTTTAACGTTTGTTGGTAATATAGAGCATTTTGCTCCCTCACAGCAAAGATCGTCACATGTGTGACAGTGAAGTTGTAGTCACGTGACACCTGGGTCACAATGTGACATCATATTTGTGACTTCTATGCGACGTTACGTATTAGTAACTTTGTAACTTCATTGTGACTATATTCCGAGACGTTTCCACAATTCAATTAACACGTAACAATGTGACGACATTACAATGGCAATTACAATGTGACGTCACAAACAAGTTAGTATGCGACGTCACAAACGACAATAAAAATGACCAAAATGACTTTGCTGTGACCTCAATATGACATTGCCGAGACGTACTGCGACGTCTTGTGACGTCCCAAAGTCACAGTGTGACGTAAATTTTACGTCACTGTGAAAAAAAATGCTGTTAGGGATAAGAAAGGCTAAGGATAACGTACCATTAATGCAAAACGCTCCCCAAACCATCAAGGAACGATTTTGTTTTCTACTGAAAAAAATACTTTCTGTTCTTTGCGCAGATCATACCAGTATGATGCTCATCCATCTGGGCAATCAATATTCCATTTCTTTTCACACTAACTATCGCACTTATCCATTGGTCGTCCCAGTCCATGTGTTCATGAGCCCATTCCATACGACGTAATTTATGATTTTCAGTTAAACTCGAAATTCGCTTCATACATGCGAGCATTATATTGCGATTACAGTTAAACCTGTTTAATTTGGATACTCACGGTTCCCCCTAAAAGCGTCCAACTTAGACAGGTGTCCAACATAGACAGTGTAATGAAATTTCATTTTTCCCTTCAATAAAGCGCATCAAAACACTTCCTTTTTAACATATAGAAAATGCTAATAAGCCAATGATTTTACTTAAATATTGCAATTACTGTTACAAAATACTTATGTATGTGCGTACATACTTAAAATATAAATCAAGAAATCTAAATATATACACCTACTTTTATATGTAATATGTAACGGCTACTCACATACTGTCAGATTGACGCAGTAATCCATTTCTATTGTTCAGAAAAGTACTCTGTCAGAAGAGTTTTTTTTTTTGACACCAGATGCACATTGTCTTTCTATTTTACTGTGCTGATTAAACACGTCCTCAATGAGTTCTGGCGTATTTTGCATAAAAGCATACAGTTCTAATTTCTTGACACACTGCATTGCACTTTCGTGTGTAGGAAGTTCTACGTCTGTTTTTTCTTCTTCCTCCGAAGAAAAGCTGTCGTAATTACTCTTGCTCGATGTAGCAGCACATGGAGATTCAATATCATGGGATTCAAGAATATCGTCAAACGCAACATTTTGACAAGCATCGGATAACTCTTTTTTGCACGTTTCAGGAAGGCACTTTAGTTCTTCATCCAGTGACTCCAATTCGAAACTGTCTGTCACTTGACCCTCGGAAGATCTGAGATCACATAGAAATCCTGCATGCTTGAAACACTTAACAATCGTGTTTTCTGGTACACTTTTCCATGCTTCATAAATCCATCGGACTGCGTCTAAGACTGTCACTTTTTTGATAAATTTTGCCGCATTCTCACAATTTTCTGCAGCCTGGATAAGTTTCCGCATTAGTTGTTTCCTATACAATAACTTTACTGCTTGAATAATCCCTTTGTCTAATGGCTACACTTCACTTGTTAAATTAGGAGACAAAAATTGTATTGTAATGTTTGAAAACTTCAAGTCGACATGACTTATTGCATTGTCAATGAATAACAAAATTTTTTTTTACATGCTTCATCTTTTTTTGTTGATCTCAGTCAACCAACCTGAAAATATTGCGGTAGTCATCCAGGCTTTCTGGTTATGTAACCATATTACAGGAAGGTTGTTTATTTTCGCATTGCTGCTCTTAAGTGCTCTAGGGGTAGGCTGCCTTTCCTATTACCAAAGGCTTCAACTTTCTCCTCAAGCGCTGCAACACAACAAGACTGCGACCCTTTCTTTAGACTTTTACCCACCTCTGTGTGTTTCACCTTTTTTCACCAATAAACGTGTAGGCAACAACCGATAAAAAAGGGCAGTTTCATCAGCATTAAAAATGTTTTCGTCGCCATACTCCAATGTTAAATTTGAAAATTTCCTTTTACAGTCTTCTGAAACGTGGGTGTTAGCACCAGCTGATTCACCGCAAATAACTTTAAAACTGATATTGTTTCATTTCCAAAAGGACTCTTACCATCCGCTACTTGCAAAAAATTACTCCAATTTCAACTCTGAAGTGGTATCTTTAGCGTTTTCCTGAAGAAGTGGGCCGCTTATGGGGATATTCTTGCCACAACAACATAGAAAAAATTGAAGCACTTTCTCATTTAGGTCATCATGTGAGGTTTTACAGATTCTTTTTCTTGTTCCAGAGCAGTTCCCATGCATGTATGATATCAGATCTCTTATTGTTTATATTGGAAACGGTAGATTTTGATATGCCGAACTCCTCTTCCAACTTTCTGCAGCTGTCACCTTTGTCTAGGCGAAAAAGAATTATTTTTTTCATTTCAACAGTTAGCTCAACTAATTTGCGTTTGCTCATTATTAAAAACTAATGTGCACGTGACTAAAATCCCAGTCATCTTTCCAGAATGCACTAAGAAACAAATGTGACTTTTGAGGGCAGAGAAAACTTTTTATTCAGAAGATGCAGAAATGTAATTACACAATGCAAACATAGGGTAGGAAAGCTACAAATGTCCATTCTTCAAGTCTGTCGTTGTGTGTGTGTAAACAAACTGTTAACAAAAAGGTTGTGGTACATAATTGAAGGCTGTGGAATGGTGGGGGGGGACAGACCCTAGCAACTATAAGAAAGAAATGTGGGCAGATAAGGGATTCCTGGAAGTGATAACAACAAAGGAATACTTCTGGGGATCAACAACAAAAAATAATCTCTGGGGATAGATAAGGAAGGTCAAAAGTGGTAGGTTACTTCCTTTATGCTTAATATACAAACGCCAATTTTAAGGAACTTGTCCAACTTATGGTGTTATTACACAAAGCAATTCCTTCCAGCAATTTTTTAGCAACACCATACATTTCAATGGGAAGAAATCTTGCCGCCCAATTGCGGCAATTCGTTCGTACTCGGTAATAAAAATTGCTCCATTTCTGAGCGGACACCCAATCAGAGGACGATAAAATTGGACGTTACTACGCTCCGCCTTTCCTCTTCTCATTTGCATTCAAGATGGCGATGGCGACTGTAATGCAAACACGTCGAAGCAGCTCAATTACGTTAGAATCTGGATATGGAAAAAATAATCGAACTTCTACCAACTTACAGACACCTGTGGGATATAAAATATTCAAATTATACAAAAAAACACACTAAAGAATGCTTCCTGAAATCGGTGGCACTAAACAGGGAGGGCCTGTTAGAAAGGAGGGGCTTACAGTATCATTGCCGGGCGGAATTGCTAAGTCTGGAGTTTTAAAAATAATAATTGAACTTTTACCAAATTACAGACACCTGTGGCATATAAAAGACCCAAATTATACGAAAAAAAAACCCCACTAAATAATGCTTCTTGGAATGAACTCGGCGGAATTAGAAAAAAGGTGCGTTTTGGAAAGGCGGGGCCTAAAGTATCATTGCCGGGAGGAATTTCTAAAGGCTGAAGATGGAAAAATAATAATAGAACTTTTAACAAATTACAGGCACCTTTAGGATATAAGAGATTCAAATTATACGAAAAACACACCAAAGAATGCTTTCTGAAATGAAATCGGCGAGATTAGAGAGAAGGGACCTGTTAAAGAGGAGGAGCGTAAAGTATGATTGACGGGCGGAATTGCCGAAGTTCGGCAATAAAAATTGCCCGTGTAATAACACCATCAGTAATGTAAACAGCGTTCAACTTCCAAGATAGACAGGTGTCCAAGTTAGACAGTATTATATACATGTTAAAACATAGGAATTCGTTCGGTTCCACCGAATTGTGTCCAAGATAGACAGGTGTCCAACATATAGAGGTGTCCAACTTTACAGGTTTTACTGTACTTTGTAAACGTTTGTGAATAGTAAGTAGATCGAGATACTTTTAGACCATTCACTTTGTATTTCAGATAACGACAGTTCTGGAGTCGATGCTAGACGAAAAAGTTTTCTGTCATCTCGAAAACTGGTACATTATGGACGGCCTGATCTATTTTTTACTTTATAATCGCGCTCTTTTTGTAACACAACATAAATACCTCGTTTTGACCGATTTAATATTTTCGCGATATCAAGAACAGACTTTCCATAAACTTTTAATCTCCAAATTTCAGGCACTTCTTCTTTTGTAAACAGTTTCATATGCGGCATTGTACTAAATAGTAAGAGGTGAAACGCAGCAGTCTTATATATAGTGGGCAAATGTCTGCAGAACTGTTTTATGCCAATTGCTACCTTATTTGCATAATTTATTTTGATTTTCTATGTTTTTTGTTACTTGTGCATAAACTTTTGAAACATGCCTTTTGATGCTTTTTTTTGTGTTTACTTCGTTTATTGAAACCTGCAAATCAAACAGGTATATTTATGGTCTTATATTGTTTATTAGTCGTTATTAAATATATAGCAATGAAATTGCATTTCATATTTTCTTCTTCTTCTGATATCTATTGCTTATACTAAATTGCATAAACTTTTGAGACGCACCTTATATATATATATATATATATATATATATATATATATATATATATATATATATAACGGGAAATCTGAATATTATTAATTATGATGCACTGAGATCACTGATGTTACTTGGTACTAAGTACCGTATACCTACTAAATTTAGACATAAAGTAATATGTAATGGTTTATTTCTTAAATAAATTTATCTATAAAATCAGTTATAAATATCAAATCCCTGTAGAAGCCTTCAAACCCTGGAGTGTCTTAATAGAGCAATACTTAAATCACTATATATATATAATCAGAAAATTAATAAATCATACAAACTTATTTCAATTAAAAATGATATTAAAGAAATTCAAAATGATTTTGTCATTACATATGTCGATAAGGCAGGTGGTAACTACTCAATTATTTGTAAATATTACTATATAAGTACCCTCCAGTCACACTTACTTAATAATCTATTCTATAATTTACATAAAACTAAACTTAAAATCTTATCCAATAAAATTTCAAGATTTAAGTATCGATTTCAGTAAAATACCTGTAAGTTTTACTATCTATGATAAAAGAAAAAGTTTTAATATACCTATAAACGGTCTGATCAATTGGAATTCCAATCTTCACTTGAATATATTTAGGAATGTATTCTTGGGAAGATTGGCTAGAATTCAGAGAATTATCAACAATGAAGACATCCGTATTGATTTTGACCGGCCATTTCTACAACAAGTATATCTACAACAATACCCCATTCCTTTTATGCTACATTATATTGATAATTTATATAGCAACAATAATGCATATTGTTCAAAGTTAAAATCTATTTTATATCAATTTAGCAGATGAAGGTTCGCATACTATGAATAACAGGACCGCAGAACGATAACACACCGATATATACAGGTCATTGTAGTCTGAAGGACTAGTTGTCCATCCAGTAATGGTCTTCATCTTATCATTGGACTTTTCTTTTTTAACGGTCTTGTGATAATTGTTATTGTCACTCCGGGGGTTGGCTTCAGCCAGGGCTGGCGTCCAGCAGTGGAATGCCGCGGCATTTATGACAAGCTTGTTGACAACTGGGGTGTAAGGTCACAACCCCTTACCGCTATTAAGTAAGCTTCTCGCTAAGCCTTCCTTCTTTTTTCAAATTTAAAAATTCTTTTTATACTTTTTATATTTATATCGTGTATAGTATTTGTAGCTGCTTTGCTCATAAATGCTATAACACTTCAATATCTTTAATAACTTCCATTTTCCATCTTATATATTATATATATATATATAATTATTTATTAATTATATAAATAAATAAAAATGAAGAATAATAAATTAGTCAAAGAAATTAGAAAAATCAAAAAATCGGAATATAAGATGCATTAATATTAATGTTTTGAATTTTATTTTCGCTAAAAATTGTAACTTTTGCCAGTATTGAAACTACGATTTGAGCGCCCTTATAATGGTGTATAGTGGCATTCTCGTTTATTCAGTTATCCTAATCATCGAATTTGGGCTGATGCTGTTTTCTTCTCTAATCGGCATTATGGCCGTGAATTTCTTTCTATGGTGATGTTAATATTACTTGAATCTTTTATTATTACATATTTCTAATATATATATATATATATATAAATATATATATATATATATTAGTAACGTAGTATATATTAGTAACGTAGAATTAGTAACGTAGAAACAGAAACGTAGAATTTCAGAATTACCGAACCAGGCACGGCCCTTGAAAAACGTACATGGTTTCGAAATTACTTTTCACTTTTATTATATTATATATTTCTTGTGTGATACTCTCACAATTTTTGGGTGCCAGTAAAAGCCTAGCTCCATTTGTTGATTTGTCACTTTGAATCTATTCATGCACTTAAACACGTATATTAATGCAGGGAACAAGTGGTTTAGTGCCTCTATTACATATATGATTTGTTTTACATTAAGTATTAATTTTAAAATTAAATATTAATATTATTTCATTATTGAGTGTAGTTACAGGCTTAACTCATATCATGGCTTTCTCCACATGGTAGCTATTCAGATTTCAATTGCTTACCTTACATATGGAATAGGGAACGATGAGTATTTAGTACCTATTTAATTTATAAGAGAATTACTCTCAAATCAAGCGTAGGGTCTATTTTTTTTTTTTTTTATTTCTTTACATGTGTTCTTCATACAACTTTCAAAAATGGATAAGTCACGGGTAATTAAAATATACAAGTAGTTAAATTTCTTACGAAAAAAAAGTAAATAAATAAATAAATATATATATATATATATATATATATATATATATATATATATATATATATATATATATATATATATATATATAACATATATATATATATATATATATATATATATATATATATATATATATATATATATATTTATATATATATATATATATATATATATATATATAATATATATATATATATATATATATATATATATATAATTTACAAATGTAAAGTATTCTGAGATAGCTACATGAAAAAAAATATCTCATACGCAAAATATGCAAACAATGTAAAGGCAAATATTTAAACAGTTGAAACAGCGTCATTAGATAGCGACGACTCACGAGTAGCAAGAATGGATATTTGTGAAGTGGACTACAAGTTGGAGTTTTATACATCGGACAGTTTTGGTAAGAATTTTGGAATTTGTTGAGACGGGTTTTTATAGGCACGTTCATTTGTAAGCACATTGAGTGAATTGAAAAGTTTTTTCGTGTGTCATCCAAATTGAGTTTTTGAATTTTTGCTGAGGGTTTTTGCTGTTCGGTAATTGATGGTATTAAGGCCACTCCATGAATAAGTATCGGCTTCCGGGAGTGTCGCCATGGCTTAAAGCATTGCTTAACCGAAGAGTGGGGGTCACAAATCCCCCCGGCCACTTGTGATACTTTTCGTTTTTTACATTCATTTTTTGCTTTTCTGTAATTAGGTATTCCTTTTGGAAAATATATATATATATATATATATATATATATATATATATTCTCTTTTCAGTAAAGTATATTCTACTTTTTATGGCTGCCCCCACAAAATTAAACCCAGAGAGCATGTGGGCCTTTGGCGCGCGAGTTGAAGCAGCAAACAGAATCAGCATAAAAATGGTAACTTTTACCAGTCCAGAACTTGCGCTGTCTGGTCCCGAAGTTTCCGGCTATTTTAGTTATGTCCTCTGTCGTCACGGTGTCGCCAGCGTTGCACAACGTAAGTAAAACGTAGGGGTGTGTGATGTTCTGGACGGAAATGCGCTTACGCAATTCCTGGACGAGGTCCATTCCGTAAAACCGCCTGGGATCCAAGCAAGTGACAAGGAGACCGTTGATGAAGGACGCCAAATCTGTCGAGGATACATCTCGGAGTTTCTGTCTAAAAAAAGAATAAAAATGAAAAATATTTTTGGGCGTCCTTGTAGGAAAACAAGTGATTAGAGTAGTTTCATTCTTGAAATTAAATTTATTTGAGCATACCTAGACAAAAGCTGGATACTCAGTTCGTAGGCCATCTCCTGCCTGACAATGCTGTCTGTCTTAGAGAATTCTGGATCCGCGAGGTAGAGTGCTACGGCTGCCTTGTGAACCAGAGGCCCCCACTTGGCGGTAAGAGAGTCAGACCTATAGTTTTTATTCAACCAACCAACAGCTAGTTTCCACGCTCTATCCGCAGAAGGCGTTTCTGTATACGGACGTTTCTGCTCTTCTAAATAAAAACAAGACAATATTATCAAAATCTGGCCTTTCTTTCTGCCGGTCTCGCCCTTTTTTTGGCGGGAAAAAAAACCTTCAAAAATAACTAAATATCAATTTACATAGCCATAATGTGTGCGTCTTGTGATAACTTCTAACATTACTATTGTACCGATCCATCAGTTTATTGTTTACTGCAAAAGAATGAAATAATCATGGGCAATTATATCGTGTAAAAGTTAATCGCACTTAGGTAAAATCTCGTTTTACACAAGAAAGGAGGAGTAGATGATCCTTCGATTTCATCAAATGCTTTATATGAGAGACCAGGAAGCGACCTCTATAGCCATCAAGGGCAATAGATAACATTCTCTTTAAAGAAGAAATATTTTAACTTTAGATTTCAGCTTAGGGAGAAGGAAATGTTTCGCATTTTCGTGGAATTCTTTATAAAACTCCTTCAATTTAAAAACACAGTTCACATAATTCTAATATCGCCAGGTGAGTGTGTGAGGTTCATAAAGGAACATGATAGTAATACAAGACAAGACTGTTTATTATGGACATCATAAAATTCCACTTTTCATCAGGATCATTAACCTCCCCCCCCCCCACCCACCCCCAATCAGTTTTGATGCTTCCGCTCCTTCGGGGTTGTCGCTCTACTATAGACATCAAAAGCAAAGCAAAATAAAAGGATGAAGCAGCAGAAAAAATGGCCAAACTGTTTAAAATATTCTGATAAACAGTTTATCGAGTTTAAAAATGTATTCATTTTATCTAAACTGAACAAATCTATGACGGACTAGTAAAATAGTCTTGTAATTATTGTAATTAAAGTTAACAAATTCTCTACTTCTTTTTGGAAATTTCACTAGGCTATAAGTTATTAAATCAATGAAATTTTTTTTTCAACAAAACTGTGTTTGTCCAGTAATGGGGCATTTTAGGAAGTGGAAAAAGTCGAGAGGTGGCCCAGGAAAGACAACCACCCCGGTCATGGGAATGTTATTATACATTCTCCATTGCAATGTTTCTCAACAGCCGGGCCCTGGCCCCGCGAATGATTCTCTTTGAATTTGTCCTTTAATCTTCTTCTTTGCATGAACTAGGGGGCTCCACCCGATGCTCGCCAACCCCCGTAACATCGCATCGCGAGTACTGCGTTGAGCCTATTGCGCAGGCGTAATAAGTCCGTTGGGGACAGTCATTGTTAACTGACATTCACCAACCCTAGAGCTCGCTTCGCTAGCTCTTTCAATTCGAACGGTGCTACGACCGCCAACGTGTCCCATGCTTGCTGACGCTCGCAGATCCTCGGAACTCCAAACCCCACTGGCTGCCGCTCACTAATCGGAGTTCGCCGCAGGCCTGATGCACCCATTGGGGCTCTGTCTAATTAATAGCAGACGCTCACAAACCCTCTTAATTCTGCAAACAATTTCGCAAAGTTTAGACCTCAGCTCGCTACGCCCGCCGACTACGAAACTTCCTCGAGCTCACTGAGCCTGCATCGCGAATCCTTTTGTGCCGCCTGCTATTAATCACGATTGCTTACTGTATTAGGAAGAATAGGCAAAATTCCATAACTGTACGTTTTGCTGCTTGTTCGTAATGCAATGGCATAATATTGTGTTACGCTTTCAATATAGATATATTTCAAACAATACCAGGCCTACTTGAATAGATTTCTCCTAGCTGATTCTCCAGACCTGGAGCACGCTTTGCGAGCGCTTTCAAGTCCGCTGGTGTCCTGTGCTCGCTGAAGCTCGTAAAACTCCACCCTCCTTTCCTGCCGCTCATTCATCGGAGCTCGCCGCAGGCTGATGCAACCGTTGGAACTTCGCCCCTTATTAACTGACGTGCACCTCAGCTCGTTTTCGAACACTTCATCAAGCTTCAGCTCCTAGCTCGCTCAGCTCGCCAGCCCCGAAATTCGGTTCGTGAATTGGGAGGTTCCGTCTTCTACTTCCTGGCACTCGCTGAGTCTGAGCCCAATCTATGCCGTGCCACCTGCTTTTAAGGACGGTTGCTTACTGTATTACGAACAGACAGCAACATTTTATAACTATGTGTTGCCGTTTGTTCGTAATACAGTGGCAAAATATCATGTTACGCTTTCGGTATAGAGATACTTACAACAATGAAACATAATTGTTGTGAAAAATAACAATTAAATTGTATTCATAGCAACAATAGTTTCAATTCTTCGCCCGTAAAGAAGAAAATTTTACATAAAAAAGTGCAAAAAAATTGAATAACTCATTAGCTAAATCGAAATTAAAAAATCTGATGTGAGCAGCACATGACTTTCCCTGCAGACTTATATTAATGTTATCTTTATTTTAATTAAATTTATTTCACTTTTATTCAATTTTCGTTCTCATTCGGTAATCGGGCTTATTTTCAAAGGTGGTGTAGGGAAAGTACGAAAAACTAAAATATCTCGAGAACGGCTAGTCCTAGTGTAATGGGGTTGGTCTTATTCTTTTCAACGTTAAAAATTACGTATTAAACAGGCATTTAATGGATATATTTGAGCATACATAGCTTTTTAGTTTAGATTTTGACAATTTTTGCGAGCCATTCTGCAAAAAAAGGCAGGTTATTGTGTTTTGAATCGTACCAAATGTTAGAAATAAATGATCTCTCCTCGCTACGAAAGACAGACAAATCCAAAAACACTGACTCTCGCCTTTCAGCCAGAAAAGGAATGTGTTTACATCGTGTGATCTGCGCGCGCATCATAAGACACTACCGGTACACTTACGAACTGAAGTTCTGTTCTGTGTTGTGGATGTTTCGAATGATGTCGGAGCAAAATGCTTGTTTCTTTTCTATGTAATTTTAAATGCAGAATCTAATTAATTAATATTTTTCTTTCAATCAAGCGAAATTATTCCTGACATCAAGATGGTAACCAAACACAATAAAATGATATTTCTTTTAAGACTTTAGGGGAGACTGAAGTCAAATTGCCCTACGCCCTTCGCTCAGAAAGGTAAGCATTTTACCTTATTATAATTATGCTGTTTATAAAGAAAAATGATTATAACATTTTTTCTCATTAGAGAGGCAGAGTGCCATTACCTATGCACAACCGAGCTCCTATATTTTTATCAGATTATGAGACTGAAGTCGTTGCCTGTCTCGCTAGAGAAATTGGTACTAACAAAATAAAATAGCAGCATTTTCATGAACAATAAAATTATTATTTGAAGAAGGGCATAAGCATAAGTAACCGAAAAGAAAATTGATATACAAATATATCACTATTATTTTTCATTCCCCATTGACTTCGTAAAAAACTTCCAAACCGAAAGTGATTTTTTTACGGAATAAGATAAAAAGAAATATCGCACTGCAAATAAAAAAAAAAGGAAAATATTTCTCAAGGAAACTAAAAATAAAATATAATGGCATCTATCAAGGAAAGTCACTTGATTGAAAAATTAAACCAGGGTAACTACTCCAATTGGAAATTTAAAATGGAAATGACATTATTGAATAAGGAATTATCAGAAACGATAACCGAAGTGGCTCCAGACCCAATTACCGACGAATGGCAGAAAAAAGATAGAAAAGCCAGAGCGCTCATAAATTTATGTATAGAGGATTCCCAAATCGTTCACGTCAAAAATCTCACCACGGCGCGCGATACGTGGAATGCGCTTCGCGCAATACACGAGAGAACGAATTTATCCACCTTTTACGAAAGTTGTACAGTATAAAGTTAGATGAAAGAGGAAACATGCAGCAACATATAACCAAAATTCTGGAGACAGTGGATAAACTTAAAGCAATCGGGGAGGAGATTAATAATTCGCATGTATCAGCACTATTTCTGTGTTCGCTACCCCCCCGTTACGAAACGCTGATAACGGCGTTGGAAGCGCGACCGGAGGATGAACTGACGCCGGAATTCATTAGCAGCAAACTGATTGATGAATATAATAGACGTAGGGATCACCAAGAAATGCCGCAAAACATGGCAAAGGCTTTTCACGCGAATAAAAAATTCTCTAACACCTACAGCTACAAAAAGGATAACAAATACTGCTCACATTGCAAAATGACGAACCACAACAAATCTGAATGTTGGCGTCTAAAGAATAAGAGCAACGAGCCCGGCAGATATAAAGATTATAAAAATAAATTCAGACACAACTCATCACAGTTAGTGTATGAGGGAAACGACAGACCTGCCGCTAAATCACGAACACAAGAAAGATATTCAGACACTGTAGATAAAGCAGGATCGAAATTTAGAGACTTAGCGCTCATAACGAATCAAACTGAAGAAAACAGTTGGATCGTTGATAGTGGTTCCTCATCCCACATAACAAATAATAAGTATTTATTCACTAAAATAAATAATGCAAACAAATCTGAAGTTATTGTTGCTAACGGTAAAGCCTTAACCGCCTATGGGTCAGGCGAAGTAAAAATAAAAAGTCGAGCCTCGGATGGAGAGATAAGACAAGTAACACTACAGGAAGTACTATTTGTGCCAGAACTGAAAGCTAATTTATTTTCCGTACGAAAAGCAACACAACGTGGATGCAAAGTAACTTTTACTAAAGACAACTGTCAGTTAACTTACAATGATGAAGTATTCTTAGAAGGAAAAATAAAAAATAACCTATATGAGCTAGACCTGCTCACACCACAAAACAAAAATGTTACATATATGGTAAATAACTGTAACAACCCCAATTGTGTTACATTATGGCACAGAAGAATGGGTCACAAAAACTTCGGCTCTATAAAGGAAATTAAATCGAAACAGTTAGCCGAAGGCATAAACATCAACGAATGTAAACATGAACTAAATTGCGAAACTTGTATAAAATCAAAACTCACCGACATGCCATACCCCAAATCTACTCAAAACAGGGGGACTCATATTCTACAACTTGTGCACAGCGACGTATGCGGACCAATGCAAACTCCCACTATAGGAGGAAAATCATACGTGCTAACATTTATTGATGATTTTTCCAGGTACACAATGACCTATCTCTTATCAAAAAAGAGTGAAGTTTTGTGTAAACTGAAGGAATGCATCGCTTTTACGACAAACAAATTCGGAAAAAAACCAGAAATACTGAGAAGCGATAATGGCGGCGAATACGTCAGTAAAGAATACGAGGAATATCTAAGTGACAACGGCATACATCACCAGTTGACCGTGCCACACTGTCCATCCCAAAATGGCGTAGCGGAAAGAAAAAACAGGTCACTAATCGAGATGACACGAGCTATGTTGTCAGAAGCAAATTTAGGCAAAAAATTCTGGGGAGAGGCTATAAACACTGCCAATTACCTACAAAATAGACTTCCCACAAAGGCCAATACAAAAACACCCTACGAAATGTGGACTGGTATGAAACCAAATCTTCGTCATTTAAGGGTCTTTGGCTGCAAAGCATATTCCTACATCCATAAAAGCAAACGAGGAAAATTAGATGAAAAAGCCCAAGAAGGAATTTTTGTCGGATACGACGACAGATCAAAGGCTTACAGAATATATACAGAAGGAAAACACATAACACTTGCTAGAACAGTTAAATTCCTCGAAAAATCAATGCAAATTTCAGAATTAAGCTCAAAGAAATTATTCGAAGGACCAGATAGTGAAGTCGAAATAACTAATGCTCAAACAAAAGGAAAACCTGAAGAGGGTGAGATTGAGTTTGAGGCACCGTCAGATGATGAACAAATAAACTCTGATAACATAACCGCCAATCAACCTCGCAGATCCGAGAGATCGAACAAGGGAGTACCTCCCGATCGACTCATCTACTTAGCGCAACAAGCTAACACCGTCGAACCCAGAGACTATAATGAGGTACTAAAAATTAAGAGCCCACAAGAGAAACAAAACTGGCTAGACGCTATGGAAGAAGAAATGCAATCCTTGCACGAAAATAACACATTCACATTGATGGAACCCCCGCATGGAAGAAAAATAGTAGGTTAAAAATGGACATATAAAATTAAACACGACTCTCAGGGAAAAATAGCTAAATACAAAGCTAGACTGGTAGCAAAAGGATTTTCACAAAAATACGGTGAAGATTATTACGAAACTTTCGCACCAGTGGTCTCACACAGCACAATTAGAGCATTCCTGGCAGGAGCAGCATTTAGAAAACATAACGTACAACACATTGATATCAAAACTGCTTTCTTACACGGGGATCTAGACGAAACAGTTTACATACAACAGCCAGATGGCTACATCTCCCCTGGTAACGAAAACAAAGTATGGAAATTAAATAAAGCTATATATGGGTTGAAACAGGCCGCAAGAGCCTGGCATCTAAAAATAGGTGACTCTCTAATAAAATTAAGATTCGTGCAAAGTACTACTGATCCATGTCTATTCAAAAAGGGAAAAGGAAGAGAAACTGTCTATGTAATCATATATGTGGATGATATTCTAATATCAGGATCAGAAGAACAAATTGACAAAACAACGAAAGAATTGGGCAGGCAATATGAATTAAAAAATTTAGGTGAAGTTAATTATTACCTTGGAATTAGCATAAGAAAAAACCATGATGGAGATTATGTATTAAATCAAAAAAATAAGATTGAAGAAATTGTAAATACATTTAATTTGCAAGATTCAAAGCCCTATAGTACACCAATGGAAACTGGATATTTGAGAAATGAAACAGAAGAAAACCTGCTTCCTAATAACACCAAATATCGCCAAGCTATTGGAGCTCTTCTATATATTGCCACGGTCACAAGACCAGACATCACAGCCGCAACAAACATTTTAAGTCGGAGAAATGAGAAACCACGTCAAATGGATTGGAACGCAGTAAAGCGTCTAATAAGTTATCTAAATCATACAAAGGATCTAAATTTGGTAATAAAATCAACGACAAAACCAATTCTTACAACATACGCTGATGCCGACTGGGCAAGCGATAAAACGGATCGGAAATCCACGAGTGGTAATCTTTTCTTAATTGATGATTCTCCTATACACTGGTTAAGCAAAAAACAATCATGTGTTGCGCTTTCCTCAGCAGAGGCGGAATATATATCCGCTGCTAACGCAGTTCAAGAAGTACTGTGGTTAATCAACCTACTCAAAGATCTCGATATGCTTCAACAGCTCCCGATTACTATTTTCGAAGATAACCAATCATGTATAAAAATGATTGAATCACCGAAGTACATGTCAAGAACCAAACATATTGACATCAGATTCCACGCCATAAGAGATTTTCAGGAATCGGGTGTAATCCAGTTGAGTTATCTTCCAACTAAGCTAATGACAGCGGACATGATGACAAAACAGCTGCCAAAGCCTGAATTTTTGAAGCACAGATCCAAACTGCTACAGCCGTGATATGCAGCTCCAGAGATCAAGGGGGACTGTTAGAAATAAATGATCTCTCCTCGCTACGAAAGACAGACAAATCCAAAAACACTGACTCTCGCCTTTCAGCCAGAAAAGGAATGTGTTTACATCGTGTGATCTGCGCGCGCATCATAAGACACTACCGGTACACTTACGAACTGAAGTTCTGTTCTGTGTTGTGGATGTTTCGAATGATGTCGGAGCAAAATGCTTGTTTCTTTTCTATGTAATTTTAAATGCAGAATCTAATTAAATAATATTTTTCTTTCAATCAAGCGAAATTATTCCTGACATCAAGATGAGAACCAAACACAATAAAATGATATTTCTTTTAAGACTTTAGGGGAGACTGAAGTCAAATTGCCCTACGCCCTTCGCTCAGAAAGGTAAGCATTTTACCTTATTATAATTATGCTGTTTATAAAGAAAAATGATTATAACATTTTTTCTCATTAGAGAGGCAGAGTGCCATTACCTATGCACAACCGAGCTCCTATATTTTTATCACCAAAATCTAGTCCGCACCAGGGTGACCTACACGTGACTCATCTACCAAATTTTGTGAAATTCGGCCCATTAGTTTTTCAGCTAGAGGGGATACAAGCTTTTGCGGGCCATTTCTCAAAAAAAGGCGGGTTCTTTTATTCCGAATCGTACCCAAAACTAATCAGCACCAGCCCCGCCCACAAGTGACTTACCTACAAAATTTTGTGAAATTCGATCCATTAGTTTTTTAGTTAGAGTGGATACAAAATCTGCACAGACAGACAGACACACACACACAGACGTCACGCTAAAAATGGTTTTTTCGTATTCTAGAGGTCTCGAAACGTGTAGATCCGTCGAAAACTCGAGTTGCGATTTTCGGCATGATTCCAATACTTTCCCTATACATTACCATGTATTGCAGGGAAAGTAAAAATCTGATGTGGGCAGCACATGACTTTCCCTGCAGACTTATATTCACGTTCTATTTATTTTAATTAAATTTAATTCATTTTTAATTCAATTTTCGTTCTCATTTGAAAACTGGACTTATTTTCAAAAATGATGTAGGAAAAATAAGAAAAACTAAAATATCTCGAGAACGGCTTGCCCTAGTGTAATGGGGTTGGTCTTATTCTTTTCTTCGCTAAAAATTACGTATTAAACAAGCATTTAATGGCTATATTTGAGCATACGTAGTTCTTAAGTTTAGATTTTGATGATTTTTGCGGGCCATTTTGCAAAAAAAGGCAGGTTATTTTTTTTTCGAATTATACCAAAATCTAATCAGCACCAGGGTGGCCTACAAGCGACTTATCTACTAAATTTTGTGAAATTCGGTCCATTAGTTTTCCAGCTAGTGTGGATACACGCTTTTGCGAGCCATTTCGCAAAAAAAGGCGGGTTCTTTTATTCCGAATCGTACCCAAAACTAATCAGCACTAGCCCCGCCCACAAGTGACTTATAAAATTTATTGAAATTCGGTCCATTAGTTTTTTAGTTAGAGTGGATACAAAATCTGCACAGACAGACACACAGACAGACAGACACACAGACACACAGACAGACACACAGACACACACACAGACGTCACGCTAAAAATGGTTTTTTCGTATTCTAGAGGTCTCGAAACGTGTAGATCCGTCGAAAACTCGAGTTGCGATTTTCGGCATGATTCCAATACTTTCCCTATACATTACCATGTATTGCAGGGAAAGTAAAAATCTGATGTGGGCAGCACATGACTTTCCCTGCAGACTTATATTCACGTTCTATTTATTTAAATTAAATTTAATTCATTTTTAATTCAATTATCGTTCTCATTTGAAAACTGGACTTATTTTCAAAAATGATGTCGGAAAAATACGAAAAACTACAATATCTCGAGAACGGCTAGTCCTAGTGTAATGGGGTTGGTCTTATTCTTTTCTTCGCTAAAAATTGCGTATTAAACAAGCATTTAATGGCTATATTTGAGCATACGTAAATCTTAAGTTTAGATTTTGATGATTTTTGCGGGCCTTTTTGCAAAAAAAGGCAGGTTATTTTTTTTCGAATTATACCAAAATCTAATCAGCACCAGGGTGGCCTACAAGCGACATATCTACCAAATTTTGTGAAATTTGGTCCATTAGTTTTCCAGCTAGAGTGGATACAATCTTTTGCGGACCATTTCGCAAAAAAAGGCGGGTTCTTTTATTCCGACTCGCACCCAAAACTAATCAGCACTAGCCCAGCCCACAAGTGACTTACTTACAAAATTTAGTGAAATTCGGTCCATTAGTTTTTTAGTTAGAGTGGATACAAAATCTGCACAGACAGACACACAGACACACAGACACACACACACAGACGTCACACTAAAAATGGTTTTTTCGTATTCTAGAGGTCTCGAAACGTGTAGATCCGTCGAAAACTTGAGTTGCGATTTTCGGCCCGATTCCAATACTTTCCCTATACATTACCATGTATTGCAGGGAAAGTAAAAATCTGATGTGGGCAGCACATGACTTTCCTTGCAGACTTATATCCACGTTCTCTTTATTTCAATTAAATATAATTCATTTTTAATTCAATTTTCATTCTCATTTGATAACTGGATTTATTTTCAAAGGTGGCGTGGAGAAAATACGAAAAAAACTAATATATCTCGGGAACGGCTAGTCCTAGTGTAATGGAGTTGGTCTTCTTTTCTTCGCTAAAAATTACGTATTAAACAAGCATTTAAAGGATATATTTGAGCATACGTAGTTCTTTAGTTTAGATTTGGGCGATTTTTGCGGCCCATTCTGCAAAAAAAGGCAGGTTATTTTTTTCTGAATCATACCAAAATCTAATCAGCACCAGGGTGACCTATACGTGACTTATCTACCGAATTTTGTGAAATTCGGTCCATTAGTTTTTCAGCTACAGTGGATACAAGCTTTTGCGGGCCATTTCACAAAAAAAGAGGGTTCTTTTATTCCGAATCGTACCCAAAACTAATCAGCACCAGCCCCGCCCACAAGTGACTTACCTACAAAATTTTGTGAAATTCGGTCAATTAGTTTTTTAGTTAGAGTGGATACAAAATCTGCACAGACAGACAGACATACAGACACACAGACAGACACACATACACACACACAGACGTCACGCTAAAAATGGTTTTTTCGTATTCTAGAGGTCTCGAAACGTGTAGATCCGTCGAAAACTCGAGTTGCGATTTTCGACATGATTCCAATACTTTCCCTATACATTACCATGTATTGGAGGGAAAGTAAAAATCTGATGTGGGCAGCACATGACTTTCCCTGCAGACTTATATCCATGTTCTCTTTATTTTAATTAACTTTATTTCACTTTTAATTCAATTTTCGTTCTCATTCGGTAACCGGACTTATTTTCAAAGGTGGCGTAGAGAAAATACGAAAAACTAAAATATCTCGAGAACGGCTAGTCCTAATGTAATGGGGTTGGTCTTATTCTTTTCTTCGCTAAAAATTACGTATTAAACAAGCATTTAAAGGATATATTTGAGCATACGTAGTTCTTTAGTTTAGATTTGGGCGATTTTTGCGGGCCATTCTGCAAAAAAAGGCAGGTTATTTTTTTATGAATCATACCAAAATCTAATCAGCACCAGGGTGACCTATACGTGACTTATCTACCGAATTTTGTGAAATTCGGTCCATTAGTTTTTCAGCTACAGTGGATACAAGCTTTTGCGGGCCATTTCACAAAAAAGGCGGGTTCTTTTATTCCGAATCGTACCCAAAACTAATCAGCACCAGCCCCGCCCACAAGTGACTTACCTACAAAATTTTGTGAAATTCGGTCAATTAGTTTTTTAGTTAGAGTGGATACAAAATCTGCACAGACAGACAGACACACAGACACACAGACACACAGACACACACACAGACGTCACGCTAAAAATGGTTTTTTCGTATTCTAGAGGTCTCGAAACGTGTAGATCCGTCGAAAACTCGAGTTGTGATTTTCGGCATGATTCCAATACTTTCCCTATACATTACCATGTATTGCAGGGAAAGTAAAAATGGGCTCTGTCCTACAAAAATTTAATTATGTAGGTACATGCCACCAAAAATTCAACTATGTAGGTACATGCCACCAACAATTCGAGTTCTTGCTATTGCTAGTCTTTCCAGTGTGTCCCCCTAACGTTTCTTTACAAATGTACCAAATTTCATATTTTTGTATGATATAGATTTTGCTCTACGCAACAAAGAACCTTGAGAAAGTCGAAAGTCGTCCAACAGCGGCAGCTACATTTTTTTAATACAGAGAGATAAATAGTGGAAATATTCTGAGGAAAATAATATTCGTGAATGTGTCGGAAAGCTCAGAACCAAAACGACTGAACAACATCTGTGTAGCAAATGGCAGTGCCAAGAATTTACATTTTAATGTGAACAGCAGACTACTCAGCTGACCTCTATAGACAATTACAATAAACAAATATTTTTCTCTCTCAACAAAGTGTTTTTTTTTTCAAACCAACATCAGTTTCCAAAAAGTAGTCATACCACAAAATCTATTGGATATAAAAATATGACATTTGGTACACCACTTGTAGAAAAGGCTTTGGGGAATACGCTGAAATAAACCGTTTTTTGGTATATAGTACGTAGTTTAAGAAATATTTAATGTCAGAATCAAAGACAAAATATTTGAGCTGTCAGTTCGCGTCCTGGATGGACTAACAATAGCAAGACCAAAAATTTTTGCAGGCAGGTACCTATACATGCGTGAATTTTTGTGGCACCTTTTTTTAACACTTTACAACAAAGTTGAAAAGTGTATATGACTTTGTTCATTCTGTCTGTCTATCTGTCTGTCCATTAGCACGATAACTGCCGTAAAAATGACTTAATCAAAATGAAATTTTAGTATCTGGTTCAGACGGTCTGTAGGACCTATGGGAATATAAATGAATAATATCACCCATTTAGTTTTGGATTGAACCCGGGTTGAAAAAATGAAATACAATGAGCCCTACGGGACCTAATTTTTCAAGCATTTTTTAAGCTGATTTAAAATTCACAAATTGCTTCGAAAATTTTAGGTAATATTCAAATTGTTTCATAAAATATATGAAAAAAAAATTCAGCGAAATATATGCAGTAGTTTTTTAAATAAAAATTAAAATAATAAGAACACCTCATATATGAAGCGATCACGTGACCATGATATGAAAAGATCACGTGACCTACTTCAAAATTATATATGGCATCCATCTTGTCTCTAAATCGTGATTTTTAAAGTTCTTTTTAATTCATATTGAGTTTTGTATCCGTCTTAAAACCACTTTATTTCTGCTTAAATTCTGTGCATCTACATACTGAAACAACGCAATGACAATATATTTTAGTTTAAATGCTCATCCAAATTTGATTATTTCTACAACGAAGCCTATTTTTGACCTATGTAAAATGTAAACTGCAAAATATGTAGAATGAGTTGTATTAGAATTGCTGTATTTCTTTAACACAAAATCATTTAGTCCATGAAGTCTGCGTAGCTGATATGAATGAAATATTCATTGATTTTACAAAGAGAAGACGATTTTTTTCGATGAAGTTTTAAGCATAGAGTTTAATTACTTGTAGCTCCATGGTCTTAATTTTTAAATAAAATGAATTATTACAGTATTGTGATGAATGACATGAATGGGAAATTATTCATGAATGAAATGCTGCTTTTATAGAGAGAGCCAGGCGTGTTATTTTTCGATGAAGTTTTCAAATATAATAAATTATTGTAGCATTATGATAATTCTAAAATTATTACCGAGGAATGTATCACATTTTAGAGATGTTTAAACCAGGCAATTTATATTTCAATGCCGTCATTTGAATGAAGTTCATTTTTTTCGATGAAGGTTTAAGTTTTCAAATCTGATAAATAAATGTAGTATAGTGATAAGTTTTAAAATATTACCGAGGAATACACTGCATTTTAGACATGTTTAAATAAAATTGCATTGAAGTTGGAAAGTGTTTCATAATCAATGCTTTAAGCATGATTGATCTGTCTTGTTTAATTTTGATGTAGTTTTTGAGATATTTTACTTTTTATGCTATTCTGAAATGACATTTTTTTTCGTATTGGCACTTCTACCGATTTCTCTGTCTCGTACCGCAGAATCTCTAGCATACAAAAACATGAAATTTGGTACATTTATTGAAAAATAATAGAGTAACATGATGAAATAAACTGTTTATCGATTTAAAATTTCGTTTGGCATGAAATAACTCGTGAAGCGAGCTCATGAGGAATTCAGTTTCTGAATTCCCTGGGTTTAGAAAAACTCCTGCTTTCCCTCCTATGCAAAATAAGCAAGGATAGAAAAACATTTTTGGAAGGAGAATTTTTAGGAAGGATAGATGTGAAGCGAGCGCAGCGAGTAGGAGGCGCAGCCTCCCGAAAAGGGTTGCGAGAGCGGACGAGAAGGGGTCAGAGCCTCCTAGTATTATAAATTTTGGATGATCAGTATTGGATATGTCAATGAAAATTTGCACAAATTAATTGAATGACGCTAGGCTGAGGAAATTGCAAGATGCTACACGATTTCATTAGTTCAGTGATTGATAACTTATTTAAATGTAATTTAATATTCATCAGCACGCCACATCGCATACATAAATGTACTAATGCACTTTATGATTATGTCATATATAATTATTAGTACTTATGTTAGTTTAATGTATGAATATAAACAAAATAGTGATAGCTACGAGTTAGTTTGTTGGGACCGAGCCCTTGTTTTATAAAAAAATAATTTACCGAGCCACTGCCTCATAAATGTTGAGATGCACTGCTCTATGACACATTTACATTTATCTTAACGTCTACCGTAGTTTTTAACTGACATATTTCGAGAAAAAAATCTGATTTTTAATTTATAAATTAAAAGATATAAATTTTAGTTTAGAAACTGAAATAATGTTACACCTTAATTTCACACTTAGCCACGCCCCTTTTGACCACACCCCCTAATTCACTTGTGCCACCGCCTTGTGTTCATCCAAATATTTTCTTTTAGAATGAAAAAGGATTGTAAAATCATTTCTAAAAACGGATTTGTCGTTGGCATATTAATACGTGCCTGAGGACGATATGTAAAGTTTTTATCGAACTCAATACAATAAAAGTGAACTTTATATAAATTGTGCATAGGCTGATGGAGTCGCGTGACAAAATATATTTCATTTTTCTACTTATTACATCAAATTAACTTATAATGTCGAAATTCGTTTACATAGGATAACGATATTTTTGCCTATTTTGTCTTTTTAACATCGGTTTTGTTGATCTTCTAGCCCTCATGAAGGAAACCTGCCATATCCTCGAAGTAGCTGTACATCTTTTCGTATTGTGTATTCACAATATCTACAAAGTTTAAAAGTTTGATAAAAAAAACTAATGAAAAACAAAATTTCCGAAATTTGCATAACTTACACTGTAAACATGTTTGACGATATATAAAGTTTTTATCGAACTCAATACAATAAAGTCAAATTTTATATAAATTGTGCACAGACTGATTGTGAAAATGAAGTTGCGTGACAAAAAATATTTCATTTTTGTAGTTATTATATCGAATTAACTTATAATGTCAAAATTCGCTTAAATAGGATGACAATATTTTTGCCCATTTTGTCTTTTTGACTTCGGGTTTGTTGGTCTTCTAACCCTCATAAAGGAAACCTACCATATCCTTGAAGCAGCTATACACTACTGTTATTCTATTTGTGCTTAATTATGTCGCTAAAGTTTTACTCCATAATATATGTTTCTTCCAATGTGCAAACGCATCTCTTCAACTTTGATGTTGCTTTATTAAACCCCAAACAATCACCCAATTAAATGTGCACACTACCAAATTTCTCAATATTTTTTTTTCTTTTAGTAATGCAAATCAAATTTCCCTCGGCCAGGCAAGCAGAGGATCAAATTTGCCTACTATTGGAACTCCATGTTTCCAGAGCGTATGTGACATATGCACTCTATGGCTTATGAGCAATCAGACACGCTGGTTGCTGTCGCCCTGCAAGAAATGCTTCTACGGCGCATTTGAAGACCCCCGACTCAACTGCCCAAAATTTTGAGAACATCAGGCGAGATTGCGAATGGAACTTAATAGCACCCCAAACCCTGAAAGTTAGCATTAAGCTGATACGACGCTGCAAAATACACGCATTAACTGCTTTTCATCACGATGTCTTTGAACACATGTGCGACCACCATTGTGCAGCAAGTTGAGTCGTGACTAACAAAAAAACGTGAATTGTTGCAAAGGAGCACGCCTCTGTTAAGCAGCAAACGACGTCAAGTTGTTGATGATTATGCCGAGCCCATTTAATATGAAATAATGGAGTAAGTATATGAAATAATGTAAATGTAATGATATAAATAAATAATTTTCCCTTACAACATGTATACACACACACACACACACACATATATATATATATTATATATTAGAAAAATGTAATAATAAAAATAATCAATTCAAGTAATCGTGAAATATTAATATCACCATATACATTTATATATATATTTGTATATATATATATATATATATATATATATATTTGTATATATGTGTATACATATACATATATATATATATATATATATATATGTATATATATGTATATATATATATATATATATATATATATATAATTATATATATCTATATATATATATATATATATATATATATATATATATATATATAATTGAAGAATTTTTATTTTTCTTGTAATATATATACCTGAGATTTATCATTAATAGAAAATGTTCTGTATAGCAAAAGTTAAATGAAGATAGACTGAAATGCAAATCTGATAACAAAAAGACTATACGACAAACTGTTGATTATTTAAAAAATTGGATAAGTAAACATCATAAATGAAACAGGTACTAAATTGGTATCAAATACCCCCTTTTTTCCCTGTTCCATATATAAGTTAAGGTATAGAATAAGATACACATGTGGTAAAGGAAGGTGAAAAAATTGTTTAAATGAAAGTATATGTATAAGAAAGTAATTTTAAAACTCACATATTCAATGTAGGTACATAAGGTGCTAATCCCCTTGTTCCCTGCATAAACATACATGGTGTAAATGAAAAAATTGTGTATAAGATGAATAATTGCAAAACGGAAACATTGTTTTGCACGATGAGCTAGGCCTCTTCTAGCTCCCAATAAAAATAGGAAATTAAATAAATTGAATAATGTGAAAAGTATTTCCGAAACCATGTATGTTATCAAGGGCCATACATGTTTCGTTAATGCGGATTCTACGTTTCTGTGTACATTGCTGTAAATTGTATTACAGAAATAATGCACATGGCCCAATGTAGAAGAAAATACAAATTGAATCAGGTACACAGTAAATCAAATATAAATCAAATATAATCAAACACACCAGCGTGTGGCAAAGCATTTATAGGAAAATATAATGTAATGAAAAGGCATAAGAATATAATAAATATGTATTTACCCCTCGTTCTGCTTAACATCTTAGATTTCGTGATACTGACTAAGCAATTTATCTCAAAACAGGTTATAGTTAATTTTATATACGAAGATTTCAACTGTTAGAGGTGAAACATGGAGATGAAAAATTATTTAAAATTGTTTGAGAATGATCTGTCAATATGTTGCTGTAATTTTAGCAAGGTGCTGAATTTAAAATTAAAATGTATTTTAATAAATGAAAAAATAAAGTTTGGAGGGTAGGTATTTTGGATATTGGTGTTTATGAATTTAAAAATATGCTCTTTGTAGTAACACGGTGTACTTAACATTTTTTTTCTTAACTAGCCGCCTTCGACGACCAACCTGTTCGCTACCCATGAAATATCTAACCTTGGCAAACTCGCTGGCTCCATAACCCCGTGGAGTTGTTGTTAAGACCCAGATCATCCGACCTACCAGAAAGGTGTAAGGTAACTATTTGGACGGCCAGGAAGTGCCACCCCATTTAGACCGGAACCAAGTGGCAGAGGCATCCACAGGGACCGTATCCTCCTTCCCCTACCACCAACCTCTCGGAAGGACGTACGGACCCACATGTTTAACGTAATCGTACTCCGCGTGAACACGGTGGCAGTTTTGGCAGTGGCGGGAATCGAACCCGGGCCTGCCGAGTGCAATTCCCGCGTGGTAACCACTGGGCTACCGCGCCCTCAACCCCGTAGAGTCAACAAAGTTTGGTCTTGAAAATTGATTTGAAAAAGTGAGATGTTTGTGTCGCATTTTAGAGATGTTTGAACCAGGCAATTTATATTTCAATGCCGTAATTTGAATGAAGTTCATTTTTTTCGATGAAGTTTTAATTTTTCAAATATAATAAATTATTGTAGCATTGTGATAATTTAAAAAATATTACCGTGGAATGTATCGCATTTTAGAGATGTTTATATAAAATTGCATTGAAGTTGGAAAGTGTTTCATAATCAATGCTTTATGCATGATTTATCTTTCTTGTCCATTTTTGCACATAGAGGCAAGTATTAACATTTTGTTCATAGTAATAGGTCAATAAATGAAACATGCTAATTGAAGCTGATGTATAGCAGTCACCCGTCGAATATTTTACTATTACATCACTTTCGTTCTATTAATTGATATTAAATGTTTCTTTAATATTTTTGTTTTAAATATAATGGATGGTTTCTGACGTTTTCATAAATTTTTTCTGGTTGATATTTGAATACTTATGTTTGTTATAGATATTTTACTCTTTCTCTTCAATAATTCTATTTTAATTCATCTTTATTACTTATAAATTTCATCTTATTTATATGCTGTACTAGCGCAATAAGTAGATATTATTTTAATTATATAGTTTTTAATACATTTATATTGTTAAACTTACATACATCCTCCTTTTAATGGTGTTAGTGGCATACTCTTTTATTCATTTCTCCTGTAAATCACTTTCATAGTAAGATTTTTGATCTAAGATTCCTGTTCATCCTGTTTACCTGTTATTAATTATGGTTGTGTCGTCTCCAACTCGAACTCCCTGGATGGGTTTCAGTGGTGAAAGTTCCTTCTACAATTTGTTCTCCTCTGATTATATGGCTTATTTTCTTCTCCTCTCTCTCCCGGATGCATCTCAACTTTTTTCATTCAGTTACAACTAATCACCTTCACTGCACGTACATACAGAATTCCCACCTCATGGTTCATGGTAATATTTGATTTCTTAATATTTTTTTCAATTTTTTCTCTATTAATGATTGTTGTCTGAGTTTATAGCATTTATAGTAACTACAGGGTGATTATAATTAAAGTTTCCGGTTTGAAAATGGTCTCAAATAAAAAGCACTGGTCAAAATTATTTGAAATTTTGCGTGAACACTCGTGAAACAATGTTATTTTGTTTGGTGAAGAAAAAAACAGTAGTTCAAAAAGTCGCCGCTAGAGGAATAATTGGCGCTTTACTACACTAAAATACAATACAAAAGTAATAAACGTTAACTGACTCATTGGATAATGACATAATAAATGTTCAATATGCTGTCCTTCGCATTCTGAAACAAACTGAAAGCACAAAATAGCGTGTTCAACTACAGATTTGAGTGTTTCTGTACAGATGCTGTAGATGTGATGCGTGATGCTAGCTTTAAATTCCGCTAAATTGGTAATGTGTCCATTAACCACCAAATTCTTCAGATGCCCCCAAAGCCAAAAATCATATAGATTGAGGTCAGGGGAACGTGCCGGCCATATTGCAGGAAAATAGCGGCTGATGATTCTGTCATCTCCAGAATAACTGCAAAGTAGCCGCTTCACTGGTTTTGCGATATGTGGTGGAACCCCCATCCTGCATGAAAATAGTGTTATCGATACACTGATGCTCTTGCAATGTGGGTATAACGTGGCTTTTCAAAAGACGTTCATATCGATGGCCATATAGACGTTCATATCGAGGACAGAACAGGTGACAGGGCCATGAGGACCAACTTCCTCGAAAATGAAAGGCTGGATAATAAACGCTGCTGTAAATCTGCACCACACAGTGACTTTGGGGGAATGAAGAGGCACCTGGCGTAGTTCCTGTGGATTTTCGGTTGCTCAGATTCTGCAATTTTGCGTATTAACAGTTCCGTGGAGATGGAAGTGTGCTTCGTCAGTCCACAAAACGTTCTAGGGCCCATTCATCGTCCACTTGTATCCGAGCCAGAAATTGAAGTGCGAACATTTCACGTGCAACATTGTCCGCAGGTAGCAACTGTTGAACATGGGTCAGTTTGTAAGGATAACATTTCAAAATATGTTTCAAAATTTTTGCACCGTACTGGAGGGTACGTCTAATGATCGGGTAATTCCACGTGCACTCGTAGATGCATTAGTGTTACGCTCTTCTTCTAACGCTGTAGTTACGTCTTCCACTATCTCTCCATCGACTGCTTACCGTCCCCTACCAGGTTTGATGTCCAAGGAGCCAGTCTCTTCAAAATTTAAAATCATTTTGAGCAAGCTTTTGCCACACAGAGGACCAGATTTTAACTTTTTCAACATTCTGAACTTTCAAAGAGCTACTAAACAAGAGCTGTTATTCTCATAAATTAATTTGACAAGAAAAGCACGATCTTTTAATAATATAGTCATTGCGACAGAACAATAGAGATTTTTCATTAAGTTATGAGAAACAAGTTCCGCGCTTCCTTTTTTATAGCAAACGTTTATTGCAACGACGCTGTCTTATGCAAATTCGCAGCAGCATTTGAAAAGCAATTATGCAAAACAAGTTAAATCGACTTTTTGTGAAAAAATACAACTTACGTTTGCTCTCCCTCACTGGGTTCCGGTCTAAATGGGGTGGCACTTCCCGGCCGTCCAAACAGTTATCTTATACCTTTCTGGTAGGTCGGACGGTCTGAGTCTCAACAACAGCAACAGCTTACGTTTGTTTAGAATATAGCATTGTTTCAATGGATGAATTTTTTTTTCATTTCTTGCATGCATATGATGATGAAAGATCGACTTTTAATCCAGTATTCGAAGGACAGCATATTGAACATTTATTACGTCATTAGCCAATGAGTAAGTTAACATTTATTACTTTTGTATTGCATTCTAGTGTAGTAAAGCGCCAATTATTCTACTAGAGGCGATTTCTTGAACAACTGTTTTTTTTCTTTACCAAACAAAATTCCATTGCTCCACGAGTGTTCACGCAAAATTTCAAATCTTTCTGACCAGTGCTTTTTATTTGAGACCATTTTCAAACCGGGAACTTTAATTATAATCAGCCTGTATTTCCATATTTAAAACAAGCATTTGTTTGGTTTAATTAGGGTTATATGCTCAGACCTGGCAACGAATATAGTCTAAGCCTTCAATATAAGCCAGTGCTGTTCATTTTTAACACTTTACAACAAAGTTGAAAAGTGTTTATGACTTTGTTCATTCTGTCTGTCTGTCTGTCTGTCTGTCTGTCTGTCTGTCTGTCCGTTAGCACGATAACTGTCGCAAAAATGACTTAATCAAAATGAAATTTTAGTATGTTGTTCAGACGGTCTATAGGACCTATGGGAATATAAATAAATAATATCACCCAATTAGTTTTGGATTGAACCCGGGTTGAAAAAAAGGAATACATTGAGCCCTATGGGACCTAATTTTTCAAGCATTTTTTAAGCGGATTTAAAATTCACAAATTGCTTCGAAAATTTTAGGCAATATTCAAATTATTCCATAAAATATATAAAAAAAAATTCAGCGAAATATATTCAGTTGTTTTTTAAATAAAAATTAAAATAATAATAACACCTCTTATATGAAGCGATCACGTGTCCATGATATGAAACGATCACATGACCCACTTCAAAATGATATATGGCATCCATCTTGTGTCCAAATCGTGATTTTTAAAGTTCTTTTTAATTCATATTGAGTGTTGTATCCGTCCTAAAACTACTTTATTTTTGCCTAAATTCTGTGCATCTACATACTGAAACAACGCAATGACAATATATTTCAGTTTAAATGCTCTTCCAAATTTGATTATTTCTACTATTAAGCCTATTCTTCACCTATGTAAAATGTAAACAGCAAAATATGTAGAATGAGTTGTATTAGAATCGCTGTAATTCTTTAACACAAAATCATTTAGTCCATGGAGTCTGCTTAGCTGATGTGAATGAAATATTCATTAATTTTAGAAAGAGACGGACGATATTTTTCGATGAAGTTTTACGCATTGAGTTTACTTACTTGTAGCTCAATGGTCTTAATTTTTAAATAAAATAAATTATTATAGTATTGTGATGAATGACATGAATGGGGGAATTATTTATGAATGAAATGTTGCTTTTATAGAGAGAGCCAGGCGTGTTATTTTTTATGACGTCATTTGAATGAATTTCAGTTGTTTTCGATGAAGTTTTCAAATATAATAAATTATCGTAGAATTATGATAATTCTAAAATTATTACCGAGGAATGTATCACATTTTAGAGATGATTAAACCAGGCAATTTATACTTTAATGCCGTCATTTGAATGAAGTTAATTTTTTTCGATGAAGGTTTAAGGTTTCAAATATAATAAATTAATGTAGTATTGTGATAAGTTTTAAAATATTACCGAGGAATGTATTGCATTTTAGACATGTTTAAATAAAATTGCATTGAAGTTGGAAAGTGTTTCATAATCAATGCTTTAAGCATGATTGATCTTTCTTGTTATTTTTGGCATGGTAGTCGTCCGTAATTTAACTGCTTTGGTGATATATATATATATATATATTAATGTGGGGGGGGGTATTATAAATATAATTATAACGTGTTTATTCACTGATTTTCTTTTTTCCACCTTAGAATAACATACTCACCGCAATTACTTTCATCGTCGCCTGAAGGGCAATCAATAATGCCATCGCACCTCCATTTCTCTAAAATGCATTTTATTGGCGGTTGAGAAGATGAACATTCGTAGTACTTAGGATCTGAGGAAGGCAGATCTGGACAGCCGTAGGTGTCTGCAAATGATGAGTAAATAATAAGCAATGTATTTTCTGACCTATCTAAATATTCTGGAAAACATTTATAATGTACAATACAAAGTATACCGCAATCTTCGTGTGGTCGCCCTCCCCCCCTTAAGAGAAAATTTCAAATGTAATCGGCCCACTTTCACCCAGGATACACACATGAATTTAGAATTCAATCAATACCTTGAATAACCTGTAAATCACATTTTCTTCCAAGTTGAGTTTTCAGTGGATTATTGTTCTCTTATAAGCAGCGTGGTAAACTTCGTTTGAAACAGATCGTCAAGATGGCACTGGAATGTTGCGTGAAACATTACAAAAACGTGTTGGAAGCTTGTAGAATAAGGGTCTAAATCATATTTTCTTTTAAGTGTTACGTGGATTTTAGTTTTCTTCTGAAGTGTTTTATATACTTAGTTTGACACAAATCGTGAGTATTAGGAAGTACATAGAATAAGCAAAAAACGTAATGAAAGCGTGTAGAATAAGTGTTCAAATCACATTTTCTTAAAAGTTAAGTTTCCCGTTAATTACTGTTTTCTTCTAAACTACGTAGAGAACTTAGTTTGACACAAATCGTCTAAATGACACTAGAATGAATCATGGAACACGCAAAACAAGTATTTTAAGGTTGTCAAATAAGTGTCTACAGCACCATACTCTCAACGGATTTTGTTAAGTTGTTGGTTACGTGTGAATGGAACAATTGAAAACTCTGAAGATCAAAATATTCGAAATGAAAATTTGTGCATTTTCATACAAGTTATTTTAGTTATGTAGATAATATTAGTTTTCAATGCATTATTTTTATTATAAATACACAGACATCCAAAAGTTGAGCATGAAACAGTAAATAGGGCACAATTCATAAAGCACTGCACCGATCGGCTGGCTCCAAATTTTACTGAAAAATAAGCTTATGAGTCACTGAGTTTATACTGTTTCATAGCAAAAGCTATTTCTCTCGATCTCGAGCTAAGCATTCTAACAGCCGAGCTATTCAGGAGAGTAAACCTCACAGTTGCACACATCACTTTAAATTGCTTGGGGGGGGGGGGGGTAGTGTTACTCCCGTGTGTTGAAGACCCTGACCGTCCGACTCATCCAGAGGACTAGAGTATCTATTTGGACGGCCGGGTTACTCCCGTGTGTAGTATACTTTAAGTTACACTAACCACCATAGTGCAAAATGAGTAACTTTTTCCTCCGCTTAATCTAGCTGTCATTATTCCCTAGACACTCACGGCAATGAAAAGGCACAAAAGTTGTCCAAAGCTGTATGTTTGTCAATTCAGCCATTCGTCCCCATTCCTTTTCGCAATGACAAACGGATAATAAAGAACAAAATTCTAGAAAGGAAACCGATTACGTATATTTTTCTGCAGGAAACAAGTTGCCTTGAAAAAAATTTCCCGAGATCGTCTAGGAGCTATCCGTTTTGCCTGCTTTAGATCTGTAACAGGATATAATTATCTTCAGTCTTATTTACAATGTATTGAACTTTCAGACACCTGAACCTGCCAACTTTGAGAACATGTGAACATGACCAACGATCAACTGGTAGTTTACCCTGAGCATGAAGGTGTCGAATATTCAGCTCTATTGCCCTTCGAAGCATTTTCACTTCTGTACTAGACTGCAAGGCACCTGAACCTGCCTACTTTGTGGACATGTGAACATGACATTTTCACATCTGTACTGGACTGCAAGGCACCTGAACCTACCTACTTTGTGGACATGTGAACACGACCAACTATCAACTGGGAGTTTATCCTGAGCTTGAAGGTGTCGAATATTCAGCTCCATTACCCTTCGAAGCATTTTCACTTCTGTACTTTACTGTAAGGCACCACATGCTTGAAAGAGCAGCAGTGTGGGAAGGATAAAATATATGATGTGGGTAGCACATGACTTTCCCTGGACATGTGAACATGACCAACGATCAACCGGTAGTTAACCCTGAGCTTGAAGGTGTCGAATATTCAGCTCTATTGCCCTTCGAAGCATTCTCACTTCTGTACTGGATTGCAAGGCTTCAAAGAGCAGCAGTGTGTGTAAGATAAAATATCTCATGTGGGTAGCACATGACTTTTCCTGCAGATTTTTATTCACATTCTCACATACTCAATTTAATAATTCATGAAATTGATTTTTATTTCTCAAAATAACACTGAATTTGCACTTTTTATTCAATTTTTCATTTTATTTGGTAACTGGCTATTTTTTAGAGACGGTACAACAAAAATGCAAACAAACTAAAATATCTCGAGAACGGTTAGATCTAGAGTAATGGGGTTGGTCTTATTCTTTTTCTCCTTAAAAATTACGAAAGAAACAAGCATTTAATTAATACATTTGAACATATGTAGTTTTTATTTTAAATTTTAGCGATTTCTGCTGTCCATTTTGTAAAAATAGACAGATTCTTCTTTTCGAAATTGTACCAAAATTTAATCAGCACACCAAGATATCCCACAAGTAACTTATCTACCAAATTTTTGTAAAATTTAACCCATTAATTTTTTAACTAAAGTAGATACATGCCATTTTTTGTGGACTATTCCGCAAAGGAAGGCGGGTTAATTTCTCCCGAGTCGTACCGAAATTTAATCAGCACCAAAATCACACACAAGTGACTTATAAAATTTTATAAAATTTGGACCATTAGTCTTTGAGTTAGAGTGGATACATACAGTGCAAACACAGACACACACAGATACATACACACACAGAGAGAGACACTCAGACACACACACACACAGAGAGAGACACTCAGACACACACACACACAGAGAGACAGAGAGAGAGAGATAGCGAGAGAGGGGGGGGACACACACAGACGTCACGCCAAAAATAGTTTTTTGTGTTCTAGAGATCCCAAAACGTGTAGATCCGTCGTAAATTCGAGTTGCTATTTTCGGTACGATCCAATGCATTTGTTATACATTACCATGTATTACAGGGAATGTAAAATAAGAACTTACTTTCACAATGTCTCTCCTCTGAAAAATCGGGACAGTCTCTGTGACCGTCACAATATTTGCGACGTTCGATACAAGGTCCAGTGTAACATTTGAAGTAGTTGTGTTCACAAGAACCGTTTACTGGTGTTACAACCTCTCTGCAAGTAAATTGTGGAACGGCATCTAAGAAACATAATTTAAGATAAATTGACGTAATAACACCAATTAACTTTCACATTTAATGAATGATAATGAAGTATTTTTAACACTTTACAACATAGTTGAAAAGTGCTTATGACTTTGTTCATTCTGTCTGTCTGTCTGCCTGTCTGTCCGTTAGCACGATAACTGCCGTAAAAATGACTTTATCAAAATGAGATTTTAGTATGTTTTTCAGACAGTCTGTAGAACGTATGGGAATATAAATGAATATTATCACCCAATTAGTTTTTTATTGAACCCGGATTGAAAAAATGAAATACATTGAACCCTATGGGACCTAATTTTTCAAACATTTTTTAAGCAAATTTAAAATTCACAAATTGCTTCGAAAATTTTAGAAAATATTCAAATTATCCCATAAAATATATAAAAAAATTTCAGTAAAATATGTTAAGTAGTTTTTTAAATAAAAATTATTTAATATAGGAAGAAAAACAAACAAATTCAATTAAATTCTGACTCTTACTATATCCCCCAGAAAGAAAAAAGGGATATATTATATAATAAATATCATTCCAAGAGTTAAATTATTCATATGTAAAACTTCCACAATTTACGATTTTAAAGAACCACTAGAAACGATCGTTTAGTATTATTGGAAGTTTATAGAAAATGCTCGATGGCTCCTGCATTTCTGAATGTGCCTTGCTTGAGAAATTTTGTAGTAAAAAACAATTGCAAATTCAGTAAAACACAGATAGTACATTCTCGTTTCTCAGTTTTAATGAAATGCAAGAGTGAGTTTTAAAAATATATGCAGGAAGGCTTACGTGATATGCAGAAGGCTTACCTGATAGCCGCAAAAAACTGAAGTATCCAATTACATAACCATTTCCTTACAATCTCAACATTTATCGAATCTTAGTGTTTACACGCAATTTACTCAGTATACAGATTTTATTTTGTAGGAAAAGGACGAAAATGCAGAAGGCTTACCTGATAGCCGCAAAAAACTGAAGTATCCAATTACATAACCATTTCTTTACAATCTCAATATTTATCGAATCTTAGTATTTACACGCAATTTACTCGGTATACATATTTTATTTTGTAGAAAAAGGACGAAAATGCAGAAGGCTTACCTGATAGTCGCAAAAAGCTGAAGTATCCAATAACAGCTAAAGCAAGAAAACATTCACTTTTCATTTCCATTTTCTTCAGATCTCTTCAGATTTCCAACTCCTTCTTACATCAGTTATCTGACAAATAAAACAATAAGTAAAGTATGGTAATGTCATTAAAAGACCGGTATGTCATAAAGAATGCCGCCAACTCGGCTACTTTTTAAATGTTGCCAAATTAACGAAAATCTCGGCAAATGAATAAAAATGACGCTAAATCAATGAAAATGACGACTAATTGTCGAAAATTCAATATCTTGGAAAGAATATAAGTATCTACTATAAGAAAAACCAATTTTTACTTTCCTTATATACATAATGTATAAGGAAAGTATTGTGACGGGGTCGGAAATTCGAATTCGAGTTTTCGACGGGAGAGCACGTTTCAAGCATCCCTGATCACGAATCAAACATTTTTGAAGTGATGTCTGTGTGTGTGTATGTGTGTGTGTGTGTGTGTGTGTGTGTGTGTGTGTGTGTGTGTGTGTGTGTGTGTGTGTGTGAAAGTATGTGTGTGTGTCAGTGAGTCTGTGGAGACGATAACTGACGAACGAATGGACCGATTCGAACCAAATTTGGTACAAAAATCACAATCCGTAAACACTGGAAGCCTATTGATTTTATATGGAATCGAATGTTCAGAACCCCCCTAAATTTTTGAATGAAATTTTGAAAAAATCGTCAAAAAATCAAATCCGCTAATAAAGTTACGCAAATAGACATTTCTTATGTAATTTTTCATTAGGAAACGATTGGCATAAATTTTAGAACGCTAACATGGACCGTTCTCGAGATATTGTACATTTTTAAAAAAAATTATGAAAAAGTCACATAAAAAAAAAAATTCCTATTCAGAAACATGTTCACTTTTCATATGTAATACTATGCGATAAATTGAATGACATCATTCTCGTGGATCTAGCTCGTTCCATTCATGAAAAAATATTCTTTGAATAATACTTTTGTATTTGAACGCCAATAGTCATTTATCTGCTGTAAGAATAACTTTTTTCTTAGTGCATAACGCTTGGCGAGATTTTGGCGACGAATTTGGCGGAATGTCGCCAACTTGGCGACTTTTTTGAAATGTTGCCAAATTAATAAAAATCTCGCCAAATGGATAAAAATGATGCTAAATCAATGAAAATGACGACTAATTGTAGAAAATTCAATATCTTGGAAAGAATATTAGTATCTACTATAAGAAAAACCTATTTTTTTACTGTAAAAGTAGTAAATTCATAACATTATATAAGGAAAGTCATGTGTTGCCCACATCAGATTTTTTTTTACTGTAAAAGTAGTAAATTCATTGCATTATATGAGGAAAGTCATTTGTTGCCCACATCAGATTTCCTTAATTACGATGTAGTTCTTGAGATATTTTACTTTTTTGTACTTCTGAAGTGAACTTTTTTTTTTCGTATCGGCGCGTCTAGGGAATCCGTCTATCTCTGTCTCGTGCCATAAAAACTATACGGCATACTTTACTAGGCGGCATACTTTTACATCATTTAATTTTGTGTTTAATGAAATATCAGATAATGATGATATTTATTGTCTGAATATGATGTACAGTGCCATATTCCATATTGTTATAATTAAGAAAAAAGCTATTTACGTATTTCAAACAAAATCTGTGCTTTTTAACACTTTACAACAAAGTTGAAAAGTGTTTATAACTTTGTTCATTCTGTCTGTCTGTCTGTCTGTCTGTCTGTCCGTTAGCACGATAACTGCCGTAAAAATGACTTAATCAAAAGAAATTTTACTATGTTGTTCAGACGGTCTGTAGGGAATATAAATGAATAATATCACCCAATTAGTTTTGGATTGAACCCGGGTTGAAAAAATGAAATACATTGAGCCCTACGGAACCTAATTTTTCAAACATTTTTTAAGCGGATTTAAAATTCACAAATTGCTTCGTAAATTTTAGGTAATATTCAAATTTCTCCATAAAATATATAAAAAAAAATCAGCGAAATATATTCAGTAGTTTTTTAAATAAAAATTTAGATAATACTTACACCTCTTATATGAAACGATCACGTGACCATATGAAAAGATCACATGACCCACTTCAAAATGATATATGGCATCCAACTTGTTTCAAAATCGTGATTTTTTAAGTTCTTTTTAATTCATATTAAGTGTTGTATCCGTCCTAAAACTACTTTATTTTTGCTTAAATTATGTGCATCTACATACTGAAACAACGCAAATACAATATATTTGTGTTTAAATGATTATCCAAATTTGATTATTTCTGCAAAGAAGCCTATTTTTCTCTTATGTATAATGTAAACAGCAAAATATGTAGAATGAGTTGTATTAGAATTGCTGTATTTCTTTAACACAAAATAATTTAGCTCATGGAGTCTGCATGGCTGATATGAATGAAATAATAATGGATTTTATAAAGAGAAGGACGATTTTTTTCGATGAAGTTTTAAGCATAGAGTTTAATTACTTGTAGCTCCATGGTCTTGATTGTTAAAAAAAAAAAATTATTATAGTATTGTAATGAATGAAATGAATGGTAGAAAGTTATAAATAAAATGTTGTTTTTATAGAGAGATCCAGGCGTGTTATTTTTTCTATGACGTCATTTGAATTCATTTCAGTTGTTTTTGATGAAGTTTTCAAATATAACAAATTATCGTAGTATTATGATAGTTTTAAAAATATTACAATGGAATGTATCGCATTTTAGAGATATTTAAACCAGGCAATTTATATTTCATTGCCGTCATTTGAATGAAGTTCATTTTTTTCAATGAAGGTTTAAGTTTTCAAATATAATAAATCAATGTAGTATTGTGATAAGTTTTAAAATATTACCGAGGAATGTATTGCATTTTAGACTTCTTTAAATAAAATTGCATTGAAGTTGGAAAGTGTTTCATAATCAATGCTTTAAGCATGGTTGATCTTTCTTGTTTTATTTAATTGCTCAGAATCTACCGAGCCTATTCTCAATATTATCTTGAAGTGAATAAAATCTACTAATAGGTTTTTCTTGGGGGAAAACGGAGCCTTACGGAAAATATAAACACTTTAGATACTCACACCAAAGAACCTAATAAACAAAAATATAAATAATAAGTTTTCTTGTTCTGTCGGAAATAGGGTCCGCATTATGAATATATAAAAATAATTTCAATATTTTACCATTTAGAACTTATTTTTCGAAAAAACTAAAAAAAAAAATACCTCTGACCGAGGTTTTTTTTTTTTTATCATTTGCCTAACTTTCATTCGATTTATATAGTAAACTATAAAACATAGATAAAAATAGTAAGCGACAAAAATGTATACTAGAAAATTTTGTATCAAAACCTATATTTATTATTAAAAGGAGCTCTTATTGTTTTAGAGTAATAGTCACGTCAAATTGAAAAATGAAAATTTTCCTTTTTTCAAATTCGTAATGCTTAGATCTCATAAACTAAAAGAGCTAAATTTAAACTATAAGGAATTATTTGTAGCTCGTTAAAAGTCCTACTAGTGTACATAATTGAATTTTGGATCGGGCACTAATTTTATGAAAAAATTTTAAAATAGTATCTGTCCGACCGCGTTTTTCTTTCTTTTTTTTTTTTTTTCTTTTTCCTCCACTCGAAATGTCTTAAAAACTATACAAGATATATATAAATAGTAAGTGACAAAAATACGTATGCGGAACTTTAATTTCAAAATCTATATTTATTTATAAAGAAATCCCTTGTAGTTTTCAAGTAATCATATTGTTAAGTTAAATAAATATGAACATTTTACATTTTTCAAGTTCATAATGCTTATATCTTAAAAACTCAAAGTAAGAGCTATAAACAATAAGCAAGAATTTATAGCTATTTAAAAGCGCCATAAGTGTATATAATCAGATTTTGGATCAAGTTACCTTCTTCGTTCAATACTAGGGGGCTCGGCTCCCTGCTTGCTTCGCTTCGCCAACCCCCTTTGGGAGGCTTCGCCTTCTACTCTCTGGCTCGCACAGCTCGCTTCATACCTATCCCGCCTAAAAGTTCTACTTTCAAAAATCTCTTTTGTTATCCCTACATATTTTCCGCCAGAGGTAAAAGCAGGGATTTTTCTTAGCCCAGGGAGTCCAAAAACTGAATATCTCGATCCTGTGCTCGCTTCGCGAGTTATTTCATTCCAAACTAAATTTTAAATCGATCAACGGTTTATTTCATCGTGTTACCCTGTTATTTTTCTATAAATGTACTAAATTTTATATTTTTGCATAGTTTTTATGGCACGAGACAGAGATAGACGGATTCCCTAGACGCGCCGATACGAAAAAAAAAGTTCACTTCAGAAGTACAAAAACTCTGATGTGGGCAACACATGACTTTCTTTATATAATGTAATGAATTTACTACTTTTACAGTAAAAAAATAGGTTTTTCTTATAGTAGATACTAATATTCTTTCCAAGATATTGAATTTTCTACAATTAGTCGTCATTTTCATTGATTTAGCATCATTTTTATCCATTTGGCGAGATTTTCATTAATTTAGCAACATTTCAAAAAAGTCGACAAGTTGGCGACATTCCGCCAAATTCGTCGCCAAAATCTCGCCAAGCGTTATGCACTAAGAAAAAAGTTATTCTTACAGCAGATAAATGACTATTGGCGTTCAAATACAAAAGTATTATTCAAAGTATATTTTTTCATGAATGGAACGAGCTAGATCCACGAGAATGATGTCACTCAATTTATCGCATGGTATTACATATGAAAAGTGAACATGTTTCTCAATATGAATTTTTTTTTATGTGACCTTTTCATAATTTTTTTGAAAAATGTACAATATCTCGAGAACGGTTCATGTTAGCGTTCTAAAATTTATGCCAATCGTTTTCTAATGAAAAATTACATAAGAAATGTCTATTTGCGTAACTTTATTAGCGGTTTTGATTTTTTGACGATTTTTTCAAAATTTCATTTGAAAATTTAGGGGGGTTCTGAACATTCGATTACGTATAAAAACAATAGGCTTCCAGTGTTTACGGATTGTGATTTTTGTACCAAATTTGGTTCGAATCGGTCCATTTGTTCGTCAGTTATCGTCTCCACAGATTCACTGACAGACACACACACATACTTTCACACACACACACACACACACACAGACATCACTTCAAAAATGTTTGATTCGTGATCAGGGATGCTTGAAACGTGCTCTCCCGTCGAAAACTCGAATTCGAATTTTCGACCCCGTCACAATACTTTCCTTATACATTATGTATATAAGGAAAGTAAAAAGTAAAATATCTCAAGAATTACATCGTAATTAAAGAAATCTGATGTGGGAAAAAAATGACTTTCCTCATATAGTACAGTCAATAGGTATCGAAAAAGGGGCTTGCCGTGCAAAAGGTGGAATAGAAGATTTTATTTTTTGTATTTGTATGTATTGCTGCCAACATGAAAAAACCAAGTTATCCAACATGGCCGACCTCGGGAGAAATTTTGGCAGCCAAAAAACTATGAAATTTTACGACTTTTTTTGATTTTTTCGAAATATCTCAGAAACGATCGACTTTTGCGATTCTTTCTCAATATAAAATTTAAAGATAATTAAATTTCCTACAATTTTTACAATTACAACTTTTTTATAATACGAATAGTAAGTGTGCTACAGATTTTTGAAAGTTAACATTTTTTTCTCAATTTGATAAAACTCAAAATAAAAATCGGTTTTATTTTACTCTTAATTTCTATTTACTTCTCCTCCAAATGCACAACACTTCTTTTGCTTATATTGTTAATGCGTAAAATATTGGATGCATGAAATGGTGTCGGAGGATGGGGAGGGAGATGGGAAACGTAGCCAGTTGGGGGTGGCCTTGAGGAATGGCGGCTGCTTCACAGCTGAAAGCGAGATAAGCCATATTACTCACAACCTGCACCAATAATGCCTGTCTAATGGGTATTGCTGCAAAATTTAGACAAGCCTTGTGTGTGCTCGAATGTAAGGGACCCACAGCAAAATTATGGGTTCAATATTTTCGTATAACAACACTCCTCAAACAGTTCACCGAGGCTGAGCGTACAGGCAACTGGAAGCTTCATCTTGACTCCATTCAAAAAGCACTACCATTTTTCCATGCAGCTGGCCATTTCTTATACGCCAAAAGTGCGCATCTCTACCTTCAAGACATGTTGAAACTAGAACAATTAATGCACCCAACTGAATTTCACGACTTCTCCACTAAAGGGAAGTTCACCATAAGACGCTCCAATAAGTGCTGGTGTGGAATTTCGTCTGACCAGACCATTGAACAGACACTTATGAGGAGTATGAAAGCCTGTGTGTGTGGGGGGGGGGGGGGTCACACGTGGGAGAGGATTTTCAGACGGTGTTTTGGCAAAACGGACTTTGGCAATGATATTCATGCAAAATGTTTGTGATGAAATTGAGCAATTCTGGGATGTACATTATGAAACATCAGAGAAGCATGTGGACATGCGAAGTTCTCTTATCGACAGAGACAGAAGTGACTCAATTAGACTACGAGAGTTGCTTTCTCAACATCCCCCCTTTTCAGACATTGATGCCATAATGTCATTAAGCAGTGGTATTGTTGGAGGAGCAGATGTAAACTGTCATTTGGCTCAAGAGGTTGGCATGGAAAGGGTTATGACAATGGTCGCTCATGGGAAATTTTAAAAATGTGACCTTCAAGAGGAAAGACAAGGTTGTAACCCTTGCATCGGTTGTCAGCAGTATTAAAGCAGGAACCCTCAAAGTAATTACTATTGATCCGCTGACACTTTTCTAAAGATTGTGTCTTTCGAAACAGTCTGATGAAGACTTAAAAATGCTTTTTACTTATGAACTTGCACCCTACCCGATATCACTTTTCTCCGAAGAAGGCATACGGAAAGGTACAAAGTCTTCATTATACATGGCTTTCACCCCAGTCGATTGCAAAGAAATTGCAGGGAAGAAACAGTTTGCTGTTATAGATGGAGGATACCTCCTACACAAAGTTATTTGGCCTCAAAATGCTTCCTTTGCTACCATAACTAAACATTATTCTTCATTTCTTAAGAGACATTATGGATCGCGAGTTGTGGTTGTATTCGATGTCTATCCTGCACGTACTGACACCAAAAGATCTGAGCGATTGCGGCGTATGAGGATGCACCATTCCCCTGAAGTAATCTTTGAAATGAATACGATCAACCAAGTCGCCCAAGAAAATTTTTTGGCAAATAATCAAAACAAGAGTCGTCTGATCGAACTTCTGAAAGCCAATTTTGAAGAGTGTGATATTGAAGTCAAGCATGCTCAAGAGGACGCTGACTTACTGATCGTCAACACTGCCATTTCAAAGGCAAAAGAACTTGAAAATGCGATCGTAGTTGGGGAGGATATCGATCTGCTAGTTCTGATGACAGGGTTAGACCAGTCATTCAGCAACTTATTCTTCCTTGAGCCTAGGAGAGGGAGTGCTGGCAATGTGTTATTTTCAACTATATCATTTAAGTTCGACCCAGGCAATATCCTGTTCATACATGCATTTAGTGGATGTGATTCCACATCAGCCATCTTTAGTCAAGGCAAAATTAAATTGTGCAAGATTATCAACAAATCGCCTGAAGTGAAGAAAGTCACTAAAACATTCATGGATCCACTCAGCAGTCACGATGACATAGCTGCAGTTGGAGAAGAAATTCTGAAAACATTATACATAGGCGACATCCATTCCGACCAATCCTTGAATACTTTGCGATTTAATCTGTTTGCAAAATCAGTCTCCAACAGAAAAATAAATCTCGCACGACTACCACCTACGTGCGATGCTGCACTCTACCATTCCTACAGGTGCTACTATCAAGTTCAAAGCTGGTTAGGCAATGGCACTAACCCGGAGGAATGGGGTTGGGCGTGCAGCATAGAAGGTTTATTGCCTGTTGACACAAAAAGAAATTCAGCATCTGAGAATCTTCTGAAGAGTGTGTCTTGCGCTTGTAAGAAAGGGTGCAGTGGACCCTGCTCTTGTCGCAAGGCAGGTTTGAAATGCTCCAGCAAGTGCAAGCACTGCAGTGACATGGGGTGTGACAATGTCGTACCAATTTCATCTTTGGATGATACTGAAGAGGAAGATGATTTACTCCACCAGCTCTTGGAACCACTGCAACAGGTGGATGAACAACTTGAGGATGACAACTTCCTTCCACCTCCGACGGTTGCTGAACCCGAAGAAGAACACACATCTTCAAAACGTCTTCGAAGAAGATAAATATGTATGTTTTCAGTTTTACTTATTAATTTCCTTTCTTTAATTGTTTCAAACCTGTATGAATCTTCTTGTAATTTGTATATAAATGTTAAATTTCTGCAATTTGTGTTTTTGAAGATAATTATTTGTTTTTGTACTTTAAACAAGTTTGGCCATTTGTGGAGATTATTTAAATTTAATTTGGTGCATTGGTATTATTATTCATTATGTTAATGTATTATACCTAGAAAATTAGTTGAATTACAACACACACGTCATGAATTTTTGCTTATTAATGCTTTATTATTATTTCGCTTATTATCACCCCCATATTTATTCATTCACATTCAAATATCGCTTCTGCGTAGGTAGAACATCAGAATAAAATGTAGTGTGAAATATAATATATGTTGCAGTTGTACAATATGAACATGTGCTGTTATTGGGATCTGATCGAGTCGTCTGCGAAATGTGAGGGGGAGAATTGTGACTGCGGGGTCAGGTGGGCAAGGGGTGTTAATGCGTTTTTTTACTAAGTAGAGAAAAAAATGTCAGATTTTAAGAAGCTGTAGTGCGCTTACTATTTGTGCTATAAAATAGTTGTAATAGTAAAAATTGTAGGAAATTTAATTATCTTTAAATTTTATATTGAGAAAGAATCACAAAAGTCGATCGTTTCTGAGATATTTTGAAAAAACCAAAAAAAGTCATAAAATTTCGGGGTTTTTCGGCCGCCAAAAGTTCTCCCGGGGTCGGCCATGTTGGATAACTTGGTTTTTTCATGTTGGCATCAGTATATACAAATGCAAAAAAAAAATCTTCTACTCCACCTTTTGCAAGGTACAATTTATCTACTGACTGGACTAATATAATGCTATGAATTTACTACTTTTACAGTAAAAAAAATTGGTTTTTCTTATAGTAGATACTTATATTCTTTCCAAGATATTGAATTTTCGACAATTAGTCGTCATTTTCATTGATTTAGCGTCATTTTTATTCATTTGCCGAGATTTTCGTTAATTTGGCAACATTTAAAAAGTAGCCAAGTTGGCGGCATTCCGCCAAATTCTTCGCCAAAATCTCGCCAAGCATTATGGATGGAGAAATGAGTTATTCTTATCGCAAATAAATGACTATTGGCGTTCAAATACAAAAGTATTACTCAAAGTATCTTTTCTCATGATTGGAACGAGCTAGATCCACGAGAATGATGTCACCCAATTTATCGCATGATATTACATATGAAAAGTGAACATGTTTCTCAACAGTTAATAATTTTTTTTTAATTTATGGGATTTTTTGATAAACTTATTTGAAAAATATGCAATATCTCGAGAACGGTTCATGCTAGTGTTCTAAATTTTTGTCAATCGCTTTCTAAGGAAAAATTACATAAGAAATGTCTATTTGCGTAACTTTATTAAAGGTTTTAAATTTTTGATGATTTTTTCAAAATTTCACTCGAAAATTTAGGGGGTTCTGAACATTCGATTGTGTTTTAAAGCAATAGGCTTCCAGTATTCACAGATTGTGATTTTTGTGCAAAATTTCATTAAAATCGGTTCATTCGTTCGTGATATATCGTTTCCACAGGCTCACTGACGCACACATACACACACACACACACTTTCACACACACACACACACATACTTTCACACACACACACACAGACAGACAGACATCACTCCAAAAATCAATCAGGGATGCTTGAAACGTGCTCTCCCGTCGAAAACTCGAAGTCGAATTTTCGACCCCGTCACAATACTTTCCTTATACATTATGTATATAAGGAAAGTAAAAAGGGGGCTCCGTCCTGCAAAAATTCACTCATGTAGGTATCTACCTGCAAAAATTTGTGGTCTTGCTACGGGTAGTCTATCCAAGACGAGAACTCATAGCTCAAATATTTTGTCTTTGACTTAAACTATGACTTTAAATATTTCTTAAACTATAATATATATCAAAAAACGGTTTATTTCCCAAAGCGTTTTCTACAAGTGTACCATTTCATATTTTTATATTCAATAATTTTTGCGGTACGAAGCAAAAAGAATCTCGAGAAATTTGTCAAACAGCGGCGGCGGCAACAACAGCAGCGTCGTCAGCTAATTTTTTTAATATAGAGAGATTACAAAATTTGAGTTTTATTTTACAAAATGTTATTCACTACAAAAGCATATCGGTTCCATCGGAATAGAGCCACCGCCTATTTAATCAAATTAGAACATATTAACAAAAAATAAATTTCTACAAGCTTCTTACGCAAGCAAACAAGTATTTGCAAAAATGCATTTGCCCTTCATGGTGGATCGTTAAACTTTATCTTTGGTTACGTTGATTGACGATTTCCTAGAAGTTTGCTTATCAGTGGGCTTTCCATATAAATTGTTTACCAATCCGGGATAAAATAAAAAAATCTGATGTGGGCAACACATGACTTTCCTTATATAATGTAATGAATTTACTACTTTTACAGGAAAAAAATAGGTTTTTCTTATAGTAGATACTAATATTCTTTCCAAGATATTGAATTTTCGACAATTAGTCGTCATTTTCATTGATTTAGCATCATTTTTATCCATTTGACGAGATTTTCATTAATTTGGCAACATTTCAAAAAAGTCGCCAAGTTGGCGACATTCCGCCAAATTTGTCGCCAAAATCTCGCCAAGCGTTATGCACTAAGAAAAAAGTTATTCTTACAGCAGATAAATGACTATTGGCGTTTAAATACAAAAGTATTATTCAAAGTATATTTTTTCATGAATGGAACAAGCTAGATCCACGAGAATGATGTCACTCAATTTATCGCATGGTATTACATATGAAAAGTGAACATGTTTCTCAATAGGAATTTTTTTTTATGTGACTTTTTCATAATTTTTTTGAAAAATGTTCAATATCTCGAGAACGGTTCATGTTAGCGTTCTAAAACTTATGCCAATCGTTTTCTAATGAAAAATTACATAAGAAATGTCTATTTGCGTAACTTTATTAGCGGTTTTGATTTTTTGACGATTTTTTCAAAATTTTATTCGAAAATTTAGGGGGGTTCTGAACATTCGATTACGTATAAAAACAATAAGCTTCCAGTGTTTACGGATTGTGATTTTTGTACGAAATTTGGTTCGAATCGGTCCATTCGTTCGTCAGTTATCGTCTCCACAGGCTCACTGACACACACACACACACACACACACACACACACACACACACACACACACACACACATACACACACACAGACATCACTTCAAAAATGTTTGATTCGTGATCAGGGATGCTTGAAACGTGCTCTCCCGTCGAAAACTCGAATTCGAATTTTCGACCCCGTCACAATACTTTCCTTATACATTATGTATATAAGGAAAGTAATAACAAAACACCGTCCCACAAGACATTTTTACTTTCCTTATATACATAATGTATAAGAAAAGTATTGTGACGGGGTCGAAAATTCGAATTCGAGTTTTCGAAAGGAGAGCATGTTTCAAGCATCCCTGATCACGAATCGAACATTTTTGAGGTGATGTCTGTGTGTGTGTGTGTGTGTGTGTGTGTGTGTGTGTCAGTGAGTCTATGGAGACGATATCTCACGAACGAATTGAGCGATTCGAATGAAATTTGGTACAAAAATCGCAATCCGTAAGTATTGGAAGCCTATTGTTTTTAAATGTAATCCAATGTTCAGAATCCCCTATATTTTCGAGTGAAATTTTGAAAGAATCATTAAAAAATCGAAACCTTTAATAAAGTTACGCAAATTGACATTTCTTATATAATTTTTCCTTAGAAAACGATTGACATAAACTTTAGAACGCTAGCATAAACCGTTTTCGAGATATTGTACATTTTTTAATTAAATTTATCAAAAAATCCCATAAATAAAAAAAAAATACATTAACTGTTGAGAAACATGTTCACTTTTCATATGTAATATCATGCGATAAATTTGGTGACATCATTCCATTCATGAGCTCGTTCAATTGATGAGAAAAAGATACTTTGAGTAATACTTTTGTATTTGAACGGCAAAAGTTATTTATCTGCTATAAGATTAACTTATTTCTCCGTCCATAACGCTTGGCGAGATTTTGGTGACGAATTTGGCAGAATGTCTCCAACTTGGTGACTTTTTTAAATGTTGCTAGATTAAAGAAAATCTCGCCAAATGGATAAAAATGACACTAAATGAAAATGACGACTCATTGACGAAAATTCAATATCTTGGAAAGAATGTAAATATTTACTATAAGAAAACCCCATTTTTTTATTGTAAAAGTAGTAAATTCATTGCATTATATAAGGAATGTCATGTATTGCCCACATCAGATTTTTTATTATTATACTATGCATATGTCATATGATATGGTCTCATAGTCAGAAAAGAGCAAACTTATAGTAACAGAAGATTCGAAGTTGGGATCTGGCTTGAAGCAGTTTTACATTTTTCTTTTAGAAAATCATTTTTGGAAAAAAACGTACATATGGTTTATCTGCTATCTATATCCAAAACATTAGCTGTTCGTTATGATTCATTTTCGGAAGGTTTATCGAACTGATCTGTAATACCATATAATATAGCATAGAGGATGTATTCTTTTCACGGAAATTTTCGATTTTCAGATTTTTATTCTAAGATATGTTTTAGGTGATGTCCATGTATCTATATGTCACTCTGTCTGTCTGTCTGTGTGTTTGTGGTGAATTTCCTGTGCACACGATAGCGGCCACAAATATTAATGGATTTCCACGAAATTTTATATCCGGCTTTGTTATCAAAAAATTTCGAACTAGATAGACTTTTTTTATAAATTCCAGAGAAAATTCGAAATTTTATACTTTTTCAACATGACAGTATGCAACAGAATTTGATATAATCATGCATGAGGCTCAATGGTCATGGGATTTGATAATTTCAATCAGTGTTGTGAAAAAGAGCAGCGATAAAAGTTTTGTATTCGTGACGTCATTGGCCCCCTCAGAGGGGGGAGGGGGGAGTTACCACTCACGGAAGTACATTGTCAAGTAGGGTATCAATCGAAATAATTTTTCAAATCCTTTAAAGTGAAATGTAACACACTATATTGATATCATTTGGATCAATAAAACCGATTTTTTTAAAATTTTGATTTTAAAATTTGGAAAAAAAATAACCATAAACTAATTAAAAATGGATTCTGATATGAAAAAGACAAGTTGAACCAAACTCCAGTTAATTACTGTCCTTATATACATAATGTAAATGGAAAGTATTGTGATGGAGTCGAAAATTCGAATTCGAAATTTCGACGGGAGAGCACGTTTCAAGCATCCCCGATCACGAATCAAACATTTTTGAAGGAAGTGATGTCTGTGTGTGTGTGTGTGTCAGTGAATCTGTGGAGACGATATCTCACAAACGAATGGAGCGATTCGAATGAAATTTGGTACAAAAATCACAATTCGTGAATAATGGAAGCCTATTGTTTCTAAACGCAATCGAATGTTCAGAACCCCCTAGATTTTCGAGTAAAATTTTGGAAAAATCATCAAAAAATCAAAACCTTTAATAAAGTTACACAAATAGCCATTTCGAATGTAATTTTTCATTCGAAAACGATTGACATAAACTTTAGAGCGCTAGCATGAACCGTTCTCGAGATATTGCACATTTTGCAAATAAATTTATCAAAAAACCCATAAATTAAAAAATATATATTAACTGTTGAGAAACATGTTCACTTTTCATATGTAATATCGTGCGATGAATTGGGGGACATCATTCTCGTGGATCTAGCTTGTTCCAGTCATGAAAAAAGATACGTTGAATAATACTTTTGTATTTGAACGCCAATAGTCATTTATCTGCTGTAAGAATAACTTATTTCTCCGTAAATAACGCTTGACGTGATTATGGCGAAGAATTTGGTGAAATGTCGCCAACTCGGCGATTTTTCTAAATGTTCCTAAATTAACAAAAACCTTGTTAAATGGATAAAAATGACGCCAAATCAATTAAAATGACGACTCATTGTCGAAAATTCAATATCTTGGAAATAATATAAGTATCTACTATAAGAATAACCTATTACTTTGCCTGCAATACATGGTAATGTATAGGGAAAGTATTGGAATCATGCCGAAAATCACAACTCGAGTTTTCGACGGATCTATACGTTTCGAGACCTGTAGAATACGAAAAAACCATTTTTAGCGTGACGTCTGTGTGTGTGTCTGTGTGTCTGTCTGTGTGTCTGTCTGTGCAGATTTTGTATCCACTCTAACTAAAAAAGTAATCGACGGAATTTCATAAAATTTGGTAGGTAAGTCACTTGTGGGCGACTCTGGTGCTGATTAGTTTTGGGTACGATTCGGGATAAAAGAATCCGCCTTTTTTTGCGAAATGGCCCGCAAAAGCTTGTATCCACTGTAACTGAAAAACTAATGAGCCAAATTTCACAAAATTTGGTAGATAAGTCACTTGTGGGTTACCCTGGTGCTGATTAGATTTTGGTACGATTCGAAGAAACATAACCTGCCTTTGTTTTGCAAAATGTCCTGCAAAAATCGTCAAAATCTAAACTAATGAACTAGATATACTCAAATATATCCATTAAATGCTCGTTTAATACGTAATTTTTAACGACGAAATCAAAAAGATCAACACCATTACACTAGCACTAGCCGTTCTCGAGATATTTTAGTTTTTCGTATTTTCTCTACGCCACCTTTAATAATAAGTCCGGTTACCGAATGAGAACGAAAATTGAATTAAAAGTGAAATAAATTTGAAAAAAATCAAGAGAACGTGAATATAAACGTCTGCAGGGAAAGTCATGTGCTGCCCACATCAGATTTTTTTTTTGCTGTAAAAGTAGTAAATATTTTGTATTATATAAGGAAACTCATGTGCTGCCCACATCAGATTTTTTGTTTAGCAGCTGATAATTTCTGGATGCGTTAGCAAAATATACTTTGCCACAGATTAAGGGAAGAAACATTTTAAGGATTTTATTTGTCATATTATTCATTTCTGCCGCCAAGACAAGGAGGATCGTTTCAAAGAGTCGTTTAGGATCAGATCAAAAACAAGAGTGTTTGTTCACCATTTCAGTTGACAAACTTTGGAACGTTTGAGAAACGCTGAACATCAGAATATACCTACACTTGATTTTAATTTTTATGCGAAACCGTCCGTGATTGGATTAAATATGCTTTGATTTCCTTGAAGGAAACTTGCAGAGTTCGCGTCGACTATAAGAGCTTGCAATTTCGTTCCAATAGCTCAATGGTAGACCGTCTGCTGGCCAATCCTAAGATCCAGGGTTCGACTCCTGGTTGGGGAAGCAAGGGTCTTTACAATGCCGCCCGAACAAATCAGTCTTGTAGGTTGGTGCAAAGATGTCGGAGGTCTGAAGACCCCAGACAGTGCGACTCACATAGTGGGTTTAGAGTAGCTAGCTACACGGCCGGGAAAGGATACCTCCTGCACTTAGAAGGCACCCAAGGTCTACCATCCCGCCAAACGTACATTTATTTAGGTCAAAAAAGATAACAATTTATGAAAAATATTGTGATTAAACAGACAGTTTTACATTATATGTGAACTTGACAAGTACGTCCATTTTTCAAAAATGGGAAAAGGATTATTGCGAATATAGATAAAAAGACAAAAATACTCTGAAAGTTTGAGCACCGATTTCAAATTGAGAGTATACCGACCACGCAGGATAATAACTTGGGTAAAAATAGTAGTAGCAGGAGGCTAAACTGAGGTAAAAATAGTAGTAGCAGGAGGCTAAACTGAGGTAAAAATAGTAGTAGCAGGAGGCTAAACTGAGGTAAAAATAGCAGGAGGTGGTCAGTCAGATGGTTAGTTGCCTGCCAATCTGACGTTAGAGGGTGGATAATGCAAAGTCCACTTCGATAAGAGCTTGCAATTTCGTCCCAGTTGCTCAAAGTTAGAGCGTCGGCTGGCCAGAACTTTTTTATAGTCTCTGTTAAAACTTCTAGAAATATCTATACCTCCTAGATATATCTATACCTCCTAGGGTTATTGCGAATATAGATAAAAAGATCGTTGCAAAATGAAATTTAGAGTGAGGTTTATCAACATAATGAAAAATAGATTAAAATTAAAGAAGATAACAAAATTTTAAAAGTAAAATTTAGAAAATATATAAAAATAAAATATATAAATAAAAGTGATCCTAGTATGACTATTACGGATTCAGTGGACTCTGGTACATGTCGAGCGTCGATTTGAAAATATATAAAAGTAAAATATAAAAATAAAAGTGGTCCTAGTATGACTATTACGGATTCAGTGGACTCTGGTACATGTCGAGCGTCGATTTGAAAATATATAAAAGTAAAATATAAAAATAAAAGTGGTCCTAGTATGACTATTACGGATTCAGTGGACTCTGGTACATGTCGAGCGTCGATTTGAAAATATATAAAAGTAAAATATAAAAATAAAAGTGGTCCTAGTATGACTATTACGGATTCAGTGGACTCTGGTACATGTCGAGCGTCGATTTGAAAATATATAAAAGTAAAATATAAAAATAAAAGTGGTCCTAGTATGACTATTACGGATTCAGTGGACTCTGGTACATGTCGAGCGTCGATTTGAAAATATATAAAAGTAAAATATAAAAATAAAAGTGGTCCTAGTATGACTATTACGGATTCAGTGGACTCTGGTACATGTCGAGCGTCGATTTGAAAATATATAAAAGTAAAATATAAAAATAAAAGTGGTCCTAGTATGACTATTACGGATTCAGTGGACTACATGTCGAGCGTCGATTTGAAAATATATAAAAGTAAAATATAAAAATAAAAGTGGTCCTAGTATGACTATTACGGATTCAGTGGACTCTGGTACATGTCGAGCGTCGATTTGAAAATATATAAAAGTAAAATATAAAAATAAAAGTGGTCCTAGTATGACTATTACGGATTCAGTGGACTCTGGTACATGTCGAGCGTCGATTTGAAAATATATAAAAGTAAAATATAAAAATAAAAGTGGTCCTAGTATGACTATTACGGATTCAGTGGACTCTGGTACATGTCGAGCGTCGATTTGAAAATATATAAAAGTAAAATATAAAAATAAAAGTGGTCCTAGTATGACTATTACGGATTCAGTGGACTCTGGTACATGTCGAGCGTCGATTTGAAAATATATAAAAGTAAAATATAAAAATAAAAGTGGTCCTAGTATGACTATTACGGTTTCAGTGGACTCTGGTACATGTCGAGCGTCGATTTGAAAATATATAAAAGTAAAATATAAAAATAAAAGTGGTCCTAGTATGACTATTACGGATTCAGTGGACTCTGGTACATGTCGAGCGTCGATTTGAAAATATATAAAAGTAAAATATAAAAATAAAAGTGGTCCTAGTATGACTATTACGGATTCGGTGGACTCTGGTACATGTCGAGCGTCGATTTGAAAATATATAAAAGTAAAATATAAAAATAAAAGTGGTCCTAGTATGACTATTACGGATTCAGTGGACTCTGGTACATGTCGAGCGTCGATTTGAAAATATATAAAAGTAAAATATAAAAATAAAAGTGGTCCTAGTATGACTATTACGGATTCAGTGGACTACATGTCGAGCGTCGATTTGAAAATATATAAAAGTAAAATATAAAAATAAAAGTGGTCCTAGTATGACTATTACGGATTCAGTGGACTCTGGTACATGTCGAGCGTCGATTTGAAAATATATAAAAGTAAAATATAAAAATAAAAGTGGTCCTAGTATGACTATTACGGATTCAGTGGACTCTGGTACATGTCGAGCGTCGATTTGAAAATATATAAAAGTAAAATATAAAAATAAAAGTGGTCCTAGTATGACTATTACGGATTCAGTGGACTCTGGTACATGTCGAGCGTCGATTTGAAAATATATAAAAGTAAAATATAAAAATAAAAGTGGTCCTAGTATGACTATTACGGATTCAGTGGACTCTGGTACATGTCGAGCGTCGATTTGAAAATATATAAAAGTAAAATATAAAAATAAAAGTGGTCCTAGTATGACTATTACGGATTCAGTGGACTCTGGTACATGTCGAGCGTCGATTTGAAAATATATAAAAGTAAAATATAAAAATAAAAGTGGTCCTAGTATGACTATTACGGATTCAGTGGACTCTGGTACATGTCGAGCGTCGATTTGAAAATATATAAAAGTAAAATATAAAAATAAAAGTGGTCCTAGTATGACTATTACGGATTCAGTGGACTCTGGTACATGTCGAGCGTCGATTTGAAAATATATAAAAGTAAAATATAAAAATAAAAGTGGTCCTAGTATGACTATTACGGATTCAGTGGACTCTGGTACATGTCGAGCGTCGATTTGAAAATATATAAAAGTAAAATATAAAAATAAAAGTGGTCCTAGTATGACTATTACGGATTCAGTGGACTACATGTCGAGCGTCGATTTGAAAATATATAAAAGTAAAATATAAAAATAAAAGTGGTCCTAGTATGACTATTACGGATTCAGTGGACTCTGGTACATGTCGAGCGTCGATTTGAAAATATATAAAAGTAAAATATAAAAATAAAAGTGATCCTAGTATGACTATTACGGATTCAGTGGACTCTGGTACATGTCGAGCGTCGATTTGAAAATATATAAAAGTAAAATATAAAAATAAAAGTGGTCCTAGTATGACTATTACGGATTCAGTGGACTCTGGTACATGTCGAGCGTCGATTTGAAAATATATAAAAGTAAAATATAAAAATAAAAGTGGTCCTAGTATGACTATTACGGATTCAGTGGACTCTGGTACATGTCGAGCGTCGATTTGAAAATATATAAAAGTAAAATATAAAAATAAAAGTGGTCCTAGTATGACTATTACGGTTTCAGTGGACTCTGGTACATGTCGAGCGTCGATTTGAAAATATATAAAAGTAAAATATAAAAATAAAAGTGGTCCTAGTATGACTATTACGGATTCAGTGGACTCTGGTACATGTCGAGCGTCGATTTGAAAATATATAAAAGTAAAATATAAAAATAAAAGTGGTCCTAGTATGACTATTACGGATTCGGTGGACTCTGGTACATGTCGAGCGTCGATTTGAAAATATATAAAAGTAAAATATAAAAATAAAAGTGGTCCTAGTATGACTATTACGGATTCAGTGGACTCTGGTACATGTCGAGCGTCGATTTGAAAATATATAAAAGTAAAATATAAAAATAAAAGTGGTCCTAGTATGACTATTACGGATTCAGTGGACTCTGGTACATGTCGAGCGTCGATTTGAAAATATATAAAAGTAAAATATAAAAATAAAAGTGGTCCTAGTATGACTATTACGGATTCAGTGGACTCTGGTACATGTCGAGCGTCGATTTGAAAATATATAAAAGTAAAATATAAAAATAAAAGTGGTCCTAGTATGACTATTACGGATTCAGTGGACTCTGGTACATGTCGAGCGTCGATTTGAAAATATATAAAAGTAAAATATAAAAATAAAAGTGGTCCTAGTATGACTATTACGGATTCAGTGGACTCTGGTACATGTCGAGCGTCGATTTGAAAATATATAAAAGTAAAATATAAAAATAAAAGTGGTCCTAGTATGACTATTACGGATTCAGTGGACTCTGGTACATGTCGAGCGTCGATTTGAAAATATATAAAAGTAAAATATAAAAATAAAAGTGGTCCTAGTATGACTATTACGGATTCAGTGGACTCTGGTACATGTCGAGCGTCGATTTGAAAATATATAAAAGTAAAATATAAAAATAAAAGTGGTCCTAGTATGACTATTACGGATTCAGTGGACTCTGGTACATGTCGAGCGTCGATTTGAAAATATATAAAAGTAAAATATAAAAATAAAAGTGGTCCTAGTATGACTATTACGGATTCAGTGGACTCTGGTACATGTCGAGCGTCGATTTGAAAATATATAAAAGTAAAATATAAAAATAAAAGTGGTCCTAGTATGACTATTACGGATTCAGTGGACTACATGTCGAGCGTCGATTTGAAAATATATAAAAGTAAAATATAAAAATAAAAGTGGTCCTAGTATGACTATTACGGATTCAGTGGACTCTGGTACATGTCGAGCGTCGATTTGAAAATATATAAAAGTAAAATATAAAAATAAAAGTGGTCCTAGTATGACTATTACGGATTCAGTGGACTCTGGTACATGTCGAGCGTCGATTTGAAAATATATAAAAGTAAAATATAAAAATAAAAGTGGTCCTAGTATGACTATTACGGATTCAGTGGACTCTGGTACATGTCGAGCGTCGATTTGAAAATATATAAAAGTAAAATATAAAAATAAAAGTGGTCCTAGTATGACTATTACGGATTCAGTGGACTCTGGTACATGTCGAGCGTCGATTTGAAAATATATAAAAGTAAAATATAAAAATAAAAGTGGTCCTAGTATGACTATTACGGATTCAGTGGACTCTGGTACATGTCGAGCGTCGATTTGAAAATATATAAAAGTAAAATATAAAAATAAAAGTGGTCCTAGTATGACTATTACGGATTCAGTGGACTCTGGTACATGTCGAGCGTCGATTTGAAAATATATAAAAGTAAAATATAAAAATAAAAGCGGTCCTAGTATGACTATTACGGATTCAGTGGACTCTGGTACATGTCGAGCGTCGATTTGAAAATATATAAAAGTAAAATATAAAAATAAAAGCGGTCCTAGTATGACTATTACGGATTCAGTGGACTCTGGTACATGTCGAGCGTCGATTTGAAAATATATAAAAGTAAAATATAAAAATAAAAGCGGTCCTAGTATGACTATTACGGATTCAGTGGACTCTGGTACATGTCGAGCGTCGATTTGAAAATATATAAAAGTAAAATATAAAAATAAAAGTGGTCCTAGTATGACTATTACGGATTCAGTGGACTCTGGTACATGTCGAGCGTCGATTTGAAAATATATAAAAGTAAAATATAAAAATAAAAGTGGTCCTAGTATGACTATTACTGATTCAGTGGACTCTGGTACATGTCGAGCGTCGATTTGAAAATATATAAAAGTAAAATATAAAAATAAAAGTGGTCCTAGTATGACTATTACGGATTCAGTGGACTCTGGTACATGTCGAGCGTCGATTTGAAAATATATAAAAGTAAAATATAAAAATAAAAGTGGTCCTAGTATGACTATTACGGATTCAGTGGACTCTGGTACATGTCGAGCGTCGATTTGAAAATATATAAAAGTAAAATATAAAAATAAAAGTGGTCCTAGTATGACTATTACGGATTCAGTGGACTCTGGTACATGTCGAGCGTCGATTTGAAAATATATAAAAGTAAAATATAAAAATAAAAGTGGTCCTAGTATGACTATTACGGATTCAGTGGACTTTGGTACATGTCGAGCGTCGATTTGAAAATATATAAAAGTAAAATATAAAAATAAAAGTGATCCTAGTATGACTATTACGGATTCAGTGGACTTTGGTACATGTCGAGCGTCGATTTGAAAATATATAAAAGTAAAATATAAAAATAAAAGTGATCCTAGTATGACTATTACGGATTCAGTGGACTTTGGTACATGTCGAGCGTCGATTTGAAAATATATAAAAGTAAAATATAAAAATAAAAGTGGTCCTAGTATGACTATTACGGATTCAGTGGACTCTGGTACATGTCGAGCGTCGATTTGAAAATATATAAAAGTAAAATATAAAAATTAAAGTGGTCCTAGTATGACTATTACGGATTCAGTGGACTCTGGTACATGTGGAGCGTCGATTTGAAAATATATAAAAGTAAAATATAAAAATAAAAGTGGTCCTAGTATGACTATTACGGATTCAGTGGACTCTGGTACATGTCGAGCGTCGATTTGAAAATATATAAAAGTAAAATATAAAAATAAAAGTGATCCTAGTATGACTATTACGGATTCAGTGGACTCTGGTACATGTCGAGCGTCGATTTGAAAATATATAAAAGTAAAATATAAAAATAAAAGTGGTCCTAGTATGACTATTACGGATTCAGTGGACTCTGGTACATGTCGAGCGTCGATTTGAAAATATATAAAAGTAAAATATAAAAATAAAAGTGATCCTAGTATGACTATTACGGATTCAGTGGACTCTGGTACATGTCGAGCGTCGATTTGAAAATATATAAAAGTAAAATATAAAAATAAAAGTGATCCTAGTATGACTATTACGGATTCAGTGGACTCTGGTACATGTCGAGCGTCGATTTGAAAATATATAAAAGTAAAATATAAAAATAAAAGTGGTCCTAGTATGACTATTACGGATTCAGTGGACTCTGGTACATGTCGAGCGTCGATTTGAAAATATATAAAAGTAAAATATAAAAATAAAAGTGATCCTAGTATGACTATTACGGATTCAGTGGACTCTGGTACATGTCGAGCGTCGATTTGAAAATATATAAAAGTAAAATATAAAAATAAAATGGTCCTAGTATGACTATTACGGATTCAGTGGACTCTGGTACATGTCGAGCGTCGATTTGAAAATATATAAAAGTAAAATATAAAAATAAAAGTGATCCTAGTATGACTATTACGGATTCAGTGGACTCTGGTACATGTCGAGCGTCGATTTGAAAATATATAAAAGTAAAATATAAAAATAAAAGTGGTCCTAGTATGACTATTACGGATTCAGTGGACTCTGGTACATGTCGAGCGTCGATTTGAAAATATATAAAAGTAAAATATAAAAATAAAAGTGGTCCTAGTATGACTATTACGGATTCAGTGGACTCTGGTACATGTCGAGCGTCGATTTGAAAATATATAAAAGTAAAATATAAAAATAAAAGTGATCCTAGTATGACTATTACGGATTCAGTGGACTTTGGTACATGTCGAGCGTCGATTTGAAAATATATAAAAGTAAAATATAAAAATAAAAGTGATCCTAGTATGACTATTACGGATTCAGTGGACTTTGGTACATGTCGAGCGTCGATTTGAAAATATATAAAAGTAAAATATAAAAATAAAAGTGGTCCTAGTATGACTATTACGGATTCAGTGGACTTTGGTACATGTCGAGCGTCGATTTGAAAATATATAAAAGTAAAATATAAAAATAAAAGTGATCCTAGTATGACTATTACGGATTCAGTGGACTTTGGTACATGTCGAGCGTCGATTTGAAAATATATAAAAGTAAAATATAAAAATAAAAGTGATCCTAGTATGACTATTACGGATTCAGTGGACTTTGGTACATGTCGAGCGTCGATTTGAAAATATATAAAAGTAAAATATAAAAATAAAAGTGGTCCTAGTATGACTATTACGGATTCAGTGGACTCTGGTACATGTCGAGCGTCGATTTGAAAATATATAAAAGTAAAATATAAAAATAAAAGTGGTCCTAGTATGACTATTACGGATTCAGTGGACTCTGGTACATGTCGAGCGTCGATTTGAAAATATATAAAAGTAAAATATAAAAATAAAAGTGGTCCTAGTATGACTATTACGGATTCAGTGGACTCTGGTACATGTCGAGCGTCGATTTGAAAATATATAAAAGTAAAATATAAAAATAAAAGTGATCCTAGTATGACTATTACGGATTCAGTGGACTCTGGTACATGTCGAGCGTCGATTTGAAAATATATAAAAGTAAAATATAAAAATAAAAGTGATCCTAGTATGACTATTACGGATTCAGTGGACTCTGGTACATGTCGAGCGTCGATTTGAAAATATATAAAAGTAAAATATAAAAATAAAAGTGATCCTAGTATGACTATTACGGATTCAGTGGACTCTGGTACATGTCGAGCGTCGATTTGAAAATATATAAAAGTAAAATATAAAAATAAAAGTGGTCCTAGTATGACTATTACGGATTCAGTGGACTCTGGTACATGTCGAGCGTCGATTTGAAAATATATAAAAGTAAAATATAAAAATAAAAGTGATCCTAGTATGACTATTACGGATTCAGTGGACTCTGGTACATGTCGAGCGTCGATTTGAAAATATATAAAAGTAAAATATAAAAATAAAAGTGGTCCTAGTATGACTATTACGGATTCAGTGGACTCTGGTACATGTCGAGCGTCGATTTGAAAATATATAAAAGTAAAATATAAAAATAAAAGTGGTCCTAGTATGACTATTACGGATTCAGTGGACTCTGGTACATGTCGAGCGTCGATTTGAAAATATATAAAAGTAAAATATAAAAATAAAAGTGGTCCTAGTATGACTATTACGGATTCAGTGGACTCTGGTACATGTCGAGCGTCGATTTGAAAATATATAAAAGTAAAATATAAAAATAAAAGTGGTCCTAGTATGACTATTACGGATTCAGTGGACTCTGGTACATGTCGAGCGTCGATTTGAAAATATATAAAAGTAAAATATAAAAATAAAAGTGGTCCTAGTATGACTATTACGGATTCAGTGGACTCTGGTACATGTCGAGCGTCGATTTGAAAATATATAAAAGTAAAATATAAAAATAAAAGTGGTCCTAGTATGACTATTACGGATTCAGTGGACTCTGGTACATGTCGAGCGTCGATTTGAAAATATATAAAAGTAAAATATAAAAATAAAAGTGATCCTAGTATGACTATTACGGATTCAGTGGACTCTGGTACATGTCGAGCGTCGATTTGAAAATATATAAAAGTAAAATATAAAAATAAAAGTGGTCCTAGTATGACTATTACGGATTCAGTGGACTCTGGTACATGTCGAGCGTCGATTTGAAAATATATAAAAGTAAAATATAAAAATAAAAGTGGTCCTAGTATGACTATTACGGATTCAGTGGACTCTGGTACATGTCGAGCGTCGATTTGAAAATATATAAAAGTAAAATATAAAAATAAAAGTGATCCTAGTATGACTATTACGGATTCAGTGGACTGTGGTACATGTCGAGCGTCGATTTGAAATCTGAAGAATAATGACCACACGGGAAGCTAAGCTAGAGGATACAAAATAGCATCAAGAGGCTAACCTGGGGTAAAAGTTGCAGAAGGTGGTCAGTCAGATTACCAGTTGCACGCAAATCTGACAATAGAAGGGGGAGAATGCAGAGTCCACTTCAATGATCAGAGCTTGCAATTCCATCCCAGTATCTCAATGGTAGAGCGCCGGCTGGCCAATTATAAGATCCAGGGTTCGATTTCCGGTTGAGGCAGCAAGGGTCTTTACTAATGGTGACCGAACAATTCAGACCCACATATTTAGCGGGCCCGTACTCCGCGTGAACATGATCACAGTTTGGGCAGAGCCGGGAATCAAACTCAGGTCGTCCGAGCGCGAAGCCTAAACAGCCGCTTGTAAGAAATTAACTTATAATACTTCTTGGAAGAAATCCTAGTAGCAATCCAATGTGATTTTCTGATGATTTTTTCAAAATTTCATTCAAAAATTTAGAGGCTTCTGGACATTCGATTGCGATTAGAAACTGTAGGCTTCCAGTTTTCACGGATTAGAATTTTTGTACCAATGTCGTTCGAATCGCTCCATTCGTTCGTCAGATATCGTCTCCACAGACTCACGGATACACACACGCACGCACGCACACACACACACGCACGCACGCACACACACACACATACACACACGCACGCACGCACACACACACACGCACGCACACACACACACGCACGCACACACACGCACACGCACACACACACACACATCGCAAAAACGTTTGATTCGTGTTCAAGGATGCTTGACACGTGCTCTCCCGTCGAAAACTTGAATTCGGGTTTTCGACCCCGTCACAATACCTTCCTTACACATTATACAATGTCGGAGATCTGAAAGTGACCTTACTATGACTAGCATGAAAAAAGTAGTGACACAAACATATATATATATATATATATATATATATATATATAACATTTTTCTCATTCTAATTGTTTACGATTTGCATATAGTTCTGAACCTCTGTAAAATACAGAGTAAAATTTTCGATCAAATATTTTTGCTGTAGTTGCAAATAATTTCAGTTATGTATATGCATTGCATTTCATTACAGTTACGCATTTCATTAAGCATCAATATTTTTTTTCATTTTTTAAAAACACATTTAGCAATCTAGTTAATTATAAATGTGTTATCTAAGTATTATTCTAGTTTGAAAACCGTCAGTTGGATAATTCTGCGTTACAACTTAGATTTAATGAGCAAGCTATTTAGAGAAGGGCGGTTTTCTCACCCATCCTACTCCGATATGTAAAATTTTGGATATTTTATAAAATTCGCAGAAAGCTATATTTCATATTTAAAATTTTTCAAAAATTTTTGGGTGAGAAAGTAAAAAAACCCCTTCTTCCCGCAATTTATATGTTGCTAATAATATCCGCTTGTGGAGAATGAAATTTTTCTTAGAAAAAAAAAGTGAAACGCATAATTTGAAATCAAAATATTTCTGCTACCGTTGAAAATAATTCCAGAATTATTTTTGCATCGCATTTTATTACTGTTACATATTAAGCAGCAGTATTTGTTACTTTCCTTATATACATAATGTATAAGGAAAGTATTGTGACGGGGTCGAAAACGGGAAGCGCACGTTTCAAGCATCCCTGACCACGAATCAAACATTTTTAAGTTGATGTCTGTGTGTGTGTGTGTGTGTGTGTGTGTGTGTGTATAGAGACGATATCTCACGAACGAATTGAGCGATTCGAATGAAATTTGGTACAAAACTCACAATCCGTGAACACTGGAAGTTTATTGTTTTTAAACGTAATCGAATGCTCAGGCCCCTCTTAAATTTTCGAGTGAAATTTTGAAAAAATCATCAAAAAATCAAAACCTTTAATAAAGTTACGCAAATAGACATTTATAATGTAATTTTTCCTTAGAAAACGATTGACATAAACTTTAGAACGCTAGCATGAATCGTTCTCGAGATATTGTACATTTTTTAAATAAATTTATCAAAAAATCCTATAAATTAAAAAAAATACATTAACTGTTGAGAAACATGTTCACTTTTCATATGTAATATCATGCGATAAATTGGGTGACATCATTATCGTGGATCTTGCTCGTTCCATTCTTGAGAAAAGATACTTTGAGTAATACTTTTGTATTTGAACGCTAATAGTTATTTATCTGCTATAAGAATAACTTATATCTCCATCCATAACGTTTGGCGAGATTTTGGCGCCGAATTTGGCGGAATGTCGCCAATTTGGCGACTTTTTAAATGTTGCCACATTAACGAAAATCTCGTCAAATGGATAAAAAATGACACTAAATCAGTGAAAATGACAACTAATTGACGAAAATTCAATTTCTTAGAAAGAATATAAATAGCTGCTGTAAGAAAACCCTATTTCTTTTATTGTAAAAATAGTAAATTCATTGCATTATATAAGGAAAGTCATGTGTTGCCCACATCAGATTTTTTATTTTTGAAATGACGTTTAGTAATTTAGTTAATTATAAATATATTATGAACGCATTTTCCTTGTATGAGGACCGCCAATTGAACAATTCTGCATTAGAGCTTAGATTCCATAACCAATTTATCTAAAGAATGAGAATATCCCCCCCCCCTCTCTTTCTTTTTCGAAATGTAACATTTTGGATATTTTAAAAATTACTAGAAAAAGCCATATTTTGATTTTTTAAATTTTTCCTGGTAAGAAATACCCCCCCTTCTCCCTTCAATTCATACATTGCAAATAATATTTGCTTGTGCAGAGCGAAATATTTCTTAGAAAAAATCTCTGATAAGTCTTCTACAACTATTTTCTTATCTGAACTTCAATTTCTCATCAAGCGAGTGATCAATTATTGCATACATACATGGGAATCATTGGCAATCTGCTATGGTTGCGTAAATATTTCCCTGATTGCGCTACTCAAATATTTCTTTATATTATAAATAAAACACAACTCTAAAGCCCAGGTCCATATTTAAATAAATGACAAACTATTCACTTATATAACAAATACTTTCATTCATGTACACTTCTTACATCCTCCAAAATCATTTCATAATTAAAAAAACTGCGTTACTAACTTTTTATTACTTTCCTTATGTATAATAATGTATAAGGAAAGCATTGTTACGGGGTCGAAAATTCGAATTCGAGTTTTCGACGGGAGAGCACGTTTCAAGCATCCCTGATCACGAATCGAACATTTTTAAAGTGATGTCTGTGTGTATGTGTGTGTGTGTGTGTGTGTGTGTGTGTGTGTCAGGGAATCTGTAGAGACGATAACTGACGAACAAATGTATCAATTCGAGTGAAATTTGGTACAAAAATTGCAATTCGAAAACACTGGAAGCTTATTGTTTTTATACGCAATCGAATGCTCAGAACCCCCCTAAATTTTCGAGTAAAATATTGAAAAAATCGCCAAAAATTCAAAACTTCTAATAAAGTTACGCAAATAGGCATTTCTTATGTAATTTTTCATTGGAAACCGTTTGACATAAATTTTAGAAGGCTAACATGGACCGTTCTCGAGATATTGCACATTTTTTAAAAAAATTATCAAAAAATTATATAAAATAAAAAAAATATTTCCTACTGAAAAACATGTTCACTTTTCATATGTAATACCATGCGATAAATTTGTGACATCATTCTTGTGGATCTAGCTCATTCCATTCATGAAAAAAGATACTTTGTGTAATACTTTTGTATTTGAACGTCAATAGTCATTTATCTGCTGTAAGAATAATTTATTTCTCTGGCCATACCGCTTAGCGAGACTTTGGGGACGAGTTTGGTGCGATGTCGCCAACTTGTCGACTTTCTTCAATGTTGCTAAATTAACGAAAAACTCGTCAAATGGATAAAAATGACGCTAAATCAATGAAAATGACGACTCATTGACGAAAATTCAGTATCTTGGAAATAATTTAAATATCTACTATAATAATATATTTTTTTTTTGCTGTAAAAGTAGTAAATTCATCGCATTATATAAGGAAAGTCATGTGCTGTCCACATCAGATTTTTTTATAGAGTTATGGAAAATTTTCTATCTCACTAGATACTCTAAAAGCACACATACCTGACCTGGCAGATCAAACTTCTATTGCCTTGTTTGCCGAGAAGTAGTGTGGAGACTTCTTAACCTTTAATCCTTTGACTCACGTTCTCGTTCACTAGAACGAACACCGTGTGAATCGCTATCATTGATCTTCTAACATATACTGCTTGAATAAGATAAGGACCCTGTCAATCAATGATCTTGAAAGAGTTTGATTTAATTAGAGATATTGCCTGTGAAGGGGTGAATATAGGTTTATTATGCAAACATCCCAAATAGATTAAAAATTTTCTTCGGAACTTTCTTCCATATTTCAAAACCTATTTTGCCAGATGATTTTTAAGAAATCGTGCTTATTTGCCTTCTTTTGCAATTATTATTCAAATATTAATTCATATCTAGTTTTGTTCTTCATGTATTTAAATGTATTGCGCATAATTCACTACCATAAAAAGTTCATAAAAAGTTTCTGTCAAGTTTTGTTTAAAAGTTTCTGTCCATATTCAAGTTTTGTTTAAAAGTTTCTGTCCATATTCAAGTTTTGTTTAAAAGTTTCTGTCCATATTCAAGTTTTGTTTAAAAGTTTCTGTCCATATTCAAGTTTTGTTTAAAAGTTTCTGTCCATATTCAAGTTTTGTTTAAAAGTTTCTGTCCATATTCAAGTTTTGTTTAAAAGTTTCTGTCCATATTCAAGTTTTGTTTAAAAGTTTCTGTCCATATTCAAGTTTTGTTTAAAAGTTTCTGTCCATATTCAAGTTTTGTTTAAAAGTTTCTGTCCATATTCAAGTTTTGTTTAAAAGTTTCTGTCCATATTCAAGTTTTGTTTAAAAGTTTCTGTCCATATTCAAGTATTTATTATACATAATGTTTCATTACACATTTTTTGCCAACTAAATAATTAAAAGTCTTTCTGTATTTAAGAGAATTTCAGTCCTTTTCGTGGCGTCCTTTAGGAAGGAAAAGACATCCATCCTCAAGAACAGCAGAAAATCAACAAGGCACAATATTTTGTGAGCAGTGGCGAAGCGTCACAAAAAAAATCTGATGTGGTCAGCACATGACTTTCCTTATATAATGCAATGAATTTACTATTTTTAAAGTAAAAGAAAAAATGGGTTATTCTTATAGTAGATACTTATATTCTTTCCAAGTTTTTGAATCTTCGTCAATTAGACGACATTTTCATTGATTTACCGTCGATTTTATCCATTTGGCAAGATTTTCGTAATTTGGCAATATTTTAAAAAGTCGCCAAGTTGGCGACATTCCGCCAAATTTGTCGCCAAAATTATGCCAAGCGTTATGGATGGAGAAATAAGTTACTCTTATAGCAGATAAATGACTACTGGGGTTCAAATACAAAAGCATTACTCAAAGCAATTTTTCTCATGAATGGAACGAGCTAGATCCACGAGAATAATGTCACCAAATTTATCGCATGATATTATATATGAAAAGTGAACATGATTCGCAAAAATTAATATTTTTTTTTAATTTATGGGATTTTTTGATACATTTATTTGAAAAATGTGAAATATCTCTAGAACGGTTCGTGCTAGCGTTCTGAAGTTTATATCAATCGTTTTCTGAGGGAAAATTACATAATAAATGTCTATTTGCATAACTGTAATAAAGATGCTGATTTTTTTAAAATTGCACTCAAAAATTTAGGGGGGTTCTGAACATTCGATTGTCTTTAAAAACAATAGGCTTCCAGTATTCACGGATTGTAACTTTTGTACCAAATACCATTCGAATAACCCTATTCGTTCGTGAGATATCGTCTCCACAGAATCACTGACGAGCCAACGGCCCTACCGTGCTTAAAACACCGGTTCGCGTTAGATCACCGAAGTCAAGCAGCATCGGGCGCGGTTAGTACTTGGGTGGGTTGCCATCTGGGAACACCGCGTGCTGTTGGCATATTTCGGACGCGGTAGCCCGGTGGTTTGCGCGCTGGATTTGCACGCTGCCACAACAGCCGCCGTGTTCATGCGGAGTACGATCATGTGGGTCTGTAAGTCCTTCCGAGAGGTTGGTGGTAGGGGAAGGAGGGTACGGTGCCTGTGGATGCCTCCCCCACTGGATTCCGGTCTAAATTGGGTGGCACTTCCCGGCCGTCCAAACAGTTACCTTACACCTTTCTGGTAGGTCAGACGGTCTGGGTCTCAACAACAACAACAGAATCATTGACACACACACACACACACACACTTTCACACACACATACACACGCACACTCATACTGTCACGCAGTTTTAGTGTGACGACGGAAAATACGTATAGTGGAATCGCGGTGCCAAGCATCAATATGTCACGGGGGAAAATAGGGCGGCATGTGTGCCAAGCACCAAACATATTATATGCAATACGAGAATAATAAGATATTTGAAGTTTGTAATTAGTAAGAAGCAAATATGCTAATGCCGTGAATGTGTTAAGCCGTGAAGTTCGATGGCACAACCCAGGTTCTATTTCGAAGTTCTCTCGTCCAGGAATAAATCCCTGGATGACCTGCAGTGCAATAAATATAAAGGTGCAATAAACCCTTACCTTGTAAGGCGTCCACTCCTGAAAACACAGATACACAATTTCAAGAGAAAAAGATGTTAAATAACCACACAGGTTTAAAGATAAATCACTTTCTTTATTCAATATTGTAATTAAGAAGAGCAGAAGTTAAAATTATAACTGAATCATTATCAGGAAGCACAACGCTAAGTAACTGTGACACTGAACTCAGGATCCCATCAAATATATTTGCAGCCACGGAAATAATTCAATGATAATAATATGATCAACGATATAAATAAAGTGGCACAGCAACATTTAAGTGTATGATAACCAACATGATATAATATTTAAGGTATGGTCTCAAAGCAACAGGGGAAAACTCGCACTCAGTGATAAGCAAATTGAACTGATAATTAAACAGGTTGATATAGTTTAGGAACTGAAGTCAGAGTTTACGTAATTTAAGGAGAAGATTCTTTATATTTATGCTTCCGCAAGACAGGTGTAGATGCAGAGAGCATTCAACTCTTACTTCCCCAGTCGGAGTTGCAGAAGGTTCGGAATCACACATCCGCATCATATCGCAGGGAATTTGGCTTCATAGTTGCATTCCGTACCATTCCAACATCTCGACCCGGCACATAGACCTCGGGCCCCATCGTACCTTCCTCGTCGCAGCTCTCTCAGCTAGACGTCGGGCTCTCCATCGATGTTCTTCGGCGATGTAGGCATCTTCGGCATTTCTTCCCATGCCCACGAGAGGCCAGAAGTCGACTTGGGGCCGACTCCCGCACTTCGTGGTGGGCAACATTGAAAAATATCCCAGGCCGACCTGAGAGCGTCGACAACTAGACAGGAAGAAAAAGCCACGAATATTCTTTGCAACAGCTTTTATGTAACAAGGCGGATTCAGGCCCCAGAATCATTCGGACCTGCGAGAAGACTTATCTATGGCTTTTGACCAATCAAAAACTTCACAGACATAGCCTCGCCAGACCAGAGCGGGGTCCCGAAAATGAAATATGCTGATACATCAGACCCTCGCTGCAAGGTCTCAAATTCATCCAGAAGTTTCTCTCCAAAATCTATTGTGCATAAAAGTGCATGCCTTGCACTAACATTACCAGGCCTCGAGCAAGCCACCATCTGCTCTGCCCGGGAATAAAGACCTTGACTTTAACGGTCAAATAATAACGAAACTTCTTTTTGAATGCGGTTTTCACGGATTAATAAAATGGCTAAAAGCTTTCCTTTCAGTATAGAATATTTTGTATAATACATATTTCAAAAACAAGAGGGATAATTAAAACAGGGTTTAAAATGATGTAAAAATATAGAATATTGATATATAACATATAATTTGCGATTTTTACAAGGGTTTGGCGAGATTATGAAATCTCGTCACAACAATATTGTCACACACACACACACACATATATACAGACATCACCTCAAAAAGGTTCGATTCGTGATCAGGGATGTTTGAAACGTGCTCTCCCGTCGAAAACTCGAATTAAAATTTTCGACCCCGTCACACATTTTTCCTGATACATTATATTATGTATATAAGGAAAGTAATAATTTGAGAAGACATAAAACCAGGACCCAAAATTGGCAATTAAAATAATTCATGCTCTGTATGTTAACAAAACAGAAAATTAATGACCTTAACAAGTTTGCTAAAACTACTGGTTCACAAATCAATAAAAGTAAAACAAAAGTCTTACGAATTAATGAAAATACTTCTGAAAATGAAAAACTAGACGATGAACCCGTTGGAGATGTAAATACATTTACTTACCTTGTAGTACTGGTGAACAAGGAGTGGGGAACAGATGAAGAAATCAAAATAAGAATTGCAAAAGCTCAGAATTGCTTCAGAAAACTAAAGTAAAGTATGGAGAGCTACTAATCATTATTTAAAAACCAAAATCAACATTTTTAATTCCTTAGTGAAGAGCGTTTTATTGCATGGAGCCGAAACATAAAAATTAACAAAGGATCATTACAACAAGTTGAAGGCCTGGCAGACAAAATGTCTGAGGAAAATTTTGAGAGTATTTTGACCTTATGTTAATACTAACACCGAACTCTACAAGTGTACTGGGCAGAAATCAATAGAAATGGAAATAAAAAACCGTAGATGGAAATGGACTAGACATGTCTACGATCGTCTATTCTCCGCAATTAACTCCCGGGAAAATACCACGTGATATCCATATCAATCTCGAATATCAGCAGACTCAGCCCTTCCGACAAATTTAGTTTCACTGTTTTTTTAATTTTTTTTTTCTTTTTGTGTGACATCAGGTAGATGTGTGGCCGTAGATAAATGATTCTTTGGTTTCGTCATGTGGAAATTTACAGTTCAATTCGTCTATCCTGCGATTTAGATATTGAAAACACACTCATACACACACACACACACACACACATATATATATATATATATAATATACAAGAGTATCACTGAAAATATTTTCAAAAAGTGCCAACACTTCCTCTTTTCCTCGACCATACCATATATGGTCGCTAATTTGAACCCTACGTAAACGTTTTCATATCAACCTGCATTCCTAATTGCATTCTTAAAGCCTAAAACGCGAAGACAGCAGCCCCATGCCTCACTTCCTCCCCCTCCGATGTAAATGTATTTTGTGCTTGTGAAGAAATACGCAGACTGCACTGAGATTTGGTGAGAGATGGTTGACGATAAGGAGTTGTCCAGAATATACAACTATATCTATTTCTAGTGGCATCTAATAAAGTAGCTTTCTGATAACGTAATAAGTATCTTCCGTGCACTTTTGCCACTAATATTCCACACACACACACGGTCACCGGCCACACATTCAACTGCCGTAAACCTTAGGGTTGGCTGTGTGGTCTGGGCCTTCTACACACACACACGGTCCGGCCACACATCTTGCTACCATAAGCCTTCGGGTTGGTCGTGTGGTCTGGGTTTTCAACACACACACACGGTACCTTACACCTTTCTGGTAGGTCGGACGGTCTGGGTCTCAACAACAACAGCAACACACACACGGCCCCGGCCGTCCAAATAGATGCTCAAGTCCTTGCTGACGAGTCGGACGGTCTGGGTCTTCAACGCACACACACGGCCGTCCAAACAGATACTCAAGTCCCCAGGATGAGTCGGACGGTCTGGGTCTTCAACACACACACACACACACACACACACACACACATATATATATATATATATATATATATATATATATATATATATATATATATATATATATCATTACAATACGGATCACAAATAAATTGCAATGTAGCACAACATTAAGCTGGGGTGGAGGCCCAGCAGGATAAAATATTGTTGCCACACTGTTCGGACATTAGAATAAAGATCATTAATTGTTCTGGAAAATACTGAAGGTTTTGAAATATCTGAAAGGAAAAAAAGTGTTCATTTGTTGCTGTGTAAGAAATGGGAAATGCATATGAACGACAGTAGGCACCTTTGAGAAAGGTGTCAGTACGGGATATGTCCGCCGTGGAATACGATGCAACATTCGACACGTCGTTTCATGCTTTGCACAACATTATCCAGCAGTTGTTGAGGCAAGTTATACCACTCCTTTGTCAGTACACGGATGAGAGTGTTCTTGCTTGATGGAGGATATTTTTGATGAGCAAGTCGCCTCCCCAAAGCATCCCAAACATTTTCAATGGGGTAGATATGGAGAACGTGCTAGCCATACCCTCGCTGGCATTGATACCTTCGCTGACTGGACACCTGAACAGCGAGTGTTCTATGACGTGGTGCGTTGTCGTCCATGAAAACAAATTTATCACCGACAGCACCACGGTAAAGGCGAACATGAAGCAGTAGAACTTCATCAATGTATCGTTGGCCGGTCATAGTCCCTGTTGCAACCACATGTAGGGGCATACTGCCATTGATCATGATGCCCGCCCATACAATGATACTGCATGCCGGATATCGGTTCCCTTCCTGGATATTTTCAGGACGATAAGCAGTACCACTTTAAGCAGTACCACTTCAGATCAGTTGGAGTCTACAATCCGATGACAGACTGAACGTACTCTCATCTGTACTCAAGCCCAGGTCTGTTCGATGCAATTGCGATGCTCACGAAACCATTGCAAACTAGCGGTATTATACCGTGCAGTCTGGACAATGGGACACACACAACAGGGCTGCGGACGTATAGTCCTCTTTCTCCCAAACGTCTGGATACAGTTTTTAGGGAGATCCGTTGTCTTGTGGTAGCAAGAAACTGATTTGCCACCTGCTGAGCTATGGTGCACCGGTCCCTTTTGCCAATAAGACCATGTACCTGTCACCTGCGGGAGTTATACTTTTAACACGACCTCCCTCGTGATGCTTGCTACACATTCCAATTGTTTTAAATTTTTGCTACAGCCGTGGCAACATCGACAACGCTGTGGGCAATGTCGAACTCCCTGGCAACATCTGTTATTTTTCGGCCTTCTTCGACCTTTCCAATAATACGGCCAAGCGTAAAATCATCTAGGTCAATGTATACAATATATATATATATATATATATATATATATATATATATATACATATGCTGTTCTCTTCTCTTATCGGCATTATGGCCGTGAATTTGCTTCTATGGTGTTGTTAATATTACTTGAATTTTTTTTTTATTATTATTATTACATAATTTTTATTATTACATATTTCAAATATATATATATATATATATATATATATATATATATATATATATATTCTATTTAGATTTTATTTTATTATTAATATTTTTATTACTTTTTTCTATTACATTATTTATTTTCTAATTTTTTTTCTATTTAAAGTTTTTTCAAGGCTATCAAAATACTAGTTACTAGTATTAGGAGTTACTCCTGCTTTTATTGTAGACGTTACAAATGAACTTTATTATGTTGTTGATTTTTTTTCATGCCCAAGTCGCACGAACAGCGAAAGAAAGTCTTGCATTTTTTTTTCTCTTTTAATATGGATATATCATTTTCAATTAAGCAACTTAGTCACATTTAAAATGCATTACCTCTTAAATTAGAGTTAAATTAATTCAATATTGGCTAAATTAAAAAATAATGCTATTATTACTTTCTTAATATACATAATGTATAAAGAAAGTAATATGACTGGGTCGAAAATTCGAATTCGAGTTTCCGACGGGAGAGAACGTTTCAAGCATCCCTGATCACGTATCAAACATTATTGAGGTGATGTTTGTATGTGTGTGTGTGTCAGTGAGACGGTGGAGACGATATCTCACGAATAAATGGAGCTATTCGAATGAAATTTGATACAAAAATTACAATCCGTGAATACTGGAAGTCTATTGTTTTTAAACGTAATCGAATTTTAGAACCCCTCCTAAATTTTCGCGTGAAATTTTGAAAAAATCATTAAAAAATCAAAATATTTAATAAAGTTATGCAAATATACATTCATTTTGTAACTTTTGCTTAGAAAACGATTGACATAAACTTTAGAACGCTAGCATGAACCATTCTCGAGATATTGCACATTCTTCAAGTAAATTTATCAAAAAATTCCCATAAATTAAAAGAAAAATAATTACTATTAAGAAACATATTCACTTTTCATATGTAATATCATGCGATAAATTTTGTGACATCATTCTCGTGGATCTAGCTCGTTCCATTCATGAGAAAAGATACTTTGAGTAATACTTTTGTGTTTGAGCGTCAATAGTCATTTATCTGCTATAAAAATAACTTATTTCTCAGTGCACAACACTAGGAGAGATGCTCGTGACGAATTTGGCGGAATGTCGCCAACTTGGCGACTTTTCTAAATGTTGCCAAATTATCTAAACTCTCGCCAAATAGATAAAAATGACGCTAAATCAATGAAAATGATGACTAATTGACGAAAATTCAATATCTTAGAAATGTGCAGTGTTTGTATGTCTGTCTGTGTGTCTGTGCAGATTTTGTATCCACTATACCTAAAAGATTAATTGACCGAATTTGATAAAATTTGATAGGTAAGTCACATGGGGGCGAATCTGGTGCTGATTAATTTTGGGTACCATTCGGGATAAAAGAACCTGCTTTTTTGGGGGCAATATTAGTATCTAATAAGAATAGCCTATTTTTTTTTTTTTTTTTACTGTAAAAGTTGTAAATTCAGATTTTTTATCAATCTGTTGTATAGAGAAAGTTCCCGAAAAATTGTTAATTCAACGTTTAGACATATAAGTCATTTAATGGCATCATGAACACATTTCTAACATTTTTGGAAATACTATGAAAATTTATATGTAGATGCACTTTGTAGGAAATTAGAAACAAATAGCACATTTCGTAATCAATGTGAATAAAACACGAATTATTCGAAATTAGAGATTTGAAATAGAGAGAGAGAGGTAGAGTGCGTATAGCCATGAAGTTCTATATATAGATGTATTCTGTGAAAAATTAGAATTAGGAGAAAGATTTTGTAATAAAAGTGATTAGATCACGGATGAAAGAGTGCCAAAAATATTGTACGATTAAAAACATAGTGTGGTAATTGCAGGAAGGGACGCTAATAATTTTTACTTTCCCTACAATACATGGTAATGTATAGGGAAAGTATTGGAATCATGTCGAAAATCGCAACTCGAGTTTTTGACGGATCTACACCTTTCGAGAACTCTAGAATGCGAAAAAACTATTTTTACCGTGACGTCTGTGTGTTTGTATGTCTGTCTGCGTGTCTGTGCAGATTTTGTATTCACTATAACTAAAAGACTAATTGACCGAATTTGATAAAATTTGATAGGTAAGTCACATGTGGGCGAATCTGGTGCTGATTAGTTTTGGGTACCATTTGGGATAAAAGAACCCGCCTTTTTGGGGGAGATGGCCCACAAAAACCTATATCCACTCTGGCTAAAAAACTAATGGACCGAATTTCACAAAATTCGGTAGATAAGTCGCTTGTGGGTTACCCTGGTGCTGATTAGATTTTGGTACGCTTCGGAAAAAATTAACCTGCGTTTTGTTGCAAATTGGCTAGCAAAAATTGTCAAAATCTAAAATTAAAAACTACGCATGCTCAAATATATCCATTACATGCTGCTTGTTTTATACGTAATTTTTAACGAAGAAAAGAATTAGACCAACCCTATTACACTAGGACCTATTACACTAGGATAGGAGATATTTAAGTTTTTTTCATATTTTCTGTACGCCACCTTTGAAAATAAGTCCAGTTACCAAATGAGGGCGGAAATTGAATTAAAAGTGAATTAAATTTAATTAAAATAAAGAGAACGTGGATATAAATAAGTCTGCAGGGAAAGTCATGTGCTGCCGACATCAGATTTTTTTTCCTGGGGTGGTCAAACTAAAGAATGAAACGGAAAAAAATCGACTTGCGTAATTTCTACATTTGTGTCCTTGGACGTCCAGAGGAGGGTAAGTGCTCCCCTTGCACTCCCCTATGGGCGCCCATTGCAAGCGCAAATAAAATTAATTTTTCTAGGTGCGCAAACTATATGATGATACCTACAATATCGACTAATTTGAAATCTACATTTGCGATCTTGAATGTCCCAGGGGAAGAGCAAGTGCACCCCTTACCCTCTCCTATGGACGCCCATAGAAATTTTTTCATGGTGGATAATCTGAAGGTTAGGGCATTCAATATCGATTACCTAACATGTCTAATCTTGAACGTCTTTGGGAGGGCAAGTATCTTTCTTGCCCTCCACTATGGGCGTCCGTGTAATATTTTCCAGGAGCGCAAACTCAAGAATGAGGAGTTCAATATCTACTAGTTTGTAGATCACATTTGTAACCTTAAACGTTCATGGGAGGGCAAGTTTCCTGTGTGTTCTATTATGGGAGCCCATGACAAGGACGACCATAGAACTAATTCCAGCGGCGACAAACTCAAGGATGAGGCGTTCCATATCGACTTGCTTGTAATCTACATTTGGAACCTTAAACGTCCACAGTAGAGCAAGTTTTTCCTTGCATTCCCTTATGGGCGATCATGGCAAGGACACCCATAGAACTAATGCCATCAGCGACAAATTCAAGGATAAGGCGTTCAATATCGATTAGATTGAGACTTACATGCCTAACCTTGAAAGTCTATGGGAGGGCAAGTGTCCTCCTTTACCTCCACTATGGGCGCTGATGTAACATTTTCCAGGAGGGAAACTCAAGGATGATGCGTTCAATATCGACTAGCGTATAACCTACATTTGTAACCTTAAATGTCCACGGAAGGGCAATTTTCCCCTTGCGTTCCCGTACAGGAGTCCATAGCACACACAGCCAGAGAACACAAATTTGCACGTGGTAAATCATGTGCAAATTTTGCTCTTTTAAATAAGAAATTGGATAGACAGAATAACGAAATCTTGACTATTGTAAACGATCTTTTGAGTTAAATATTTTAAAAAATATATATCCTATCCTAATTACTGTTAATAAAAATTGACAAATGTTTTTCATTTTATAGCTGTGTTACAGATTAAAAACAAATATTGTGAATATTATACTATCCGACATAGAAAATGCAGTACCATGAAGCTATAACTGTATAATTATGCAAATTGCGAGACAAACGCAGCTGGCCGATGTGTGCAAATGATTTGAAATGGAAATGGGTCCTGCCATTAAAGCGCGTGATAAAAGGAACGGATATGGCAGATGAGCCAACAATTGTCACTATAAGTCGCCCCGCATTCCTAACCGTTTTTTTTTTTTAGAAGACACGTTTTGTTGAAAAGATAGATGCTTGCCGACGCCTCTGAAGTCCGTTTCAGCATTTCGACGATCGTGTGAGGGAATTAATTTTAGGCCTACGTACTGCTGGGTGGTCGTACCTGCGTATCGCCGATGAAACATGCGTATATGCATCCACCGTGCAAAGGATTCGAATAAGATTGATTAAAGAAGGACATGTGAATCATCACAGTGGTACAGGTCCATCCAGATGTACGTCAACACGCGTTCATCGACGCATTCGAAGGTATACCGCGGTGGCTCCAAAAACGACGACTGTCGACATTCTGCAGAATTTGCTGGGTATATTAGATGTTCCAATATAAGCGAGAGCAGTTTCTCAACGACTGACCGAAAACGACTTGCACACAAACCATCATTTATGTAAACTGTCATTTACCACAAGACACCGACATGAGAGGTTGCAATGGTGTCGGATCCGGGCCTCTTGGACGACAGAATGGGACAGGGTAGTGTTCAGCGACGAGTCTCGGTTCTGTTTGTTGAATGACAGTCACCGCATATAAGCCTGGAGACGACGTGGAAACAGACCCTATCCTGCTGCGACTGATGAACGTTATACTACTCGGTAACGCAGCATCATGGTTTAGGATGCCATCGACTTCGATAACTGGTCACCTATGGTTCGTATCAGAGACACAATGACGGCGCGGCGATATGTGGATGAGGTGCTGCAGCCGGTTGCACTGCTCTACCTTCAGCGGTTGCGAACTGCTGTTTTCCAGCAAGATAACGCGCGACCGCACACTGTAACCATCAGCAGATAAGCCTTGAAAGATATCCAGGTGTATTTTTTACTTCCGCTGTCTCAAGATTTCTAACCCATCGAACACGTATGGAACGTGATTGGCCATCGTTTAACTTCCCCGTCCCAGCATCAAACAGAGGACGACCTGTGGAAGATGAAGACATATGTGATACGTAGGCTTTCACCACACGTCCGGTCAGGACGCAAGTATTATTAATTTCCCCCATTAAAGTCAACTGCGACATTGGCCGTGTCTAACATAAACACATATAAATCAATTCTAAAATATAAGTGGACAATAAGGGCAGCAAATATAATATAAAACAATAACAAATTTATTTACAAATGATTAAAATAATAAGAACATATTTATTTAACATTTTAACTTGAACATAATTATTCTCCATATCATCCTTGCAAAGTTACTCTAATTAACACAACATTAGTGGTATTCACATCTAATCTCATTACAATAATAATTGCTCAGTTCCATAAGAACGCCTCTTCTAATTACCCATACTTGAAACATATAATTTAAATTCCATCATGATTAAATTTCAGTAAGATTAAAGTTAATTCGTACCCAGATATATACTGGCTTAAAATATAGTTAAAATAATTTCATATGAACAATTATCTCAAATATGAAGGCTAATCAACTGTCGAGAGAGAGATAGAATCCAGCTACTAAAATGTATGTAAAAGACATGCATGGCATATCTCGATACTCCGTGGTGTGGCCCGTCATTGGGTCAGAGGCTGCGGGTGCCCGGCACCTCCGCAGTTGTTCGAGGACACTTCTCCTTTCAAAATCAGGAAATCAATTGAAGTTACTTGTCTCAAAATCTGACTCTCTCTCGAACATCACAAAATTGTTGCCTCCTACAAAACTACGCCCCTGGTTGTAATTGGCCTGACACTGTGGCCCCTGGTATTTACATTGGACAGCATAGGGTTACATATCTGTTATTGGGTGATGTCATCTCGGAGGTTTGGTTAGCACCCAAGAATTAATATGTGTCAGCTGGTCGAAATTTCTCACGACCTCCGGCGCACGTGTGACCAGTGACGGTCAAGGGGTCGCCTCTTTCCAAGGTCCCCCACTGCGAGTTCCTCTATAATTGAAACGTATCCGTTAATCAAGTTGAAAAAGCGTTATAGCCCGTCATCGGGTCAGAAGGCGGCGGATGCCCGGCATCTTCGCAGTTGTTCGAGGACACTTCTTTCAAAATCAGAAAATCAAGTGATGTTCTTCTCTCAAATCTGACTCTCTCTCGAACATCTGAAAATCGTTGCCTCCTACAAAACTACGCCCCTGGTTGTAATTGGCCTGACACTGTTGCCCCTGGTATTTCCATTGGACAGCATAGGGTTGCATTATCTGTTATTGGGTGCAGTCATCTTGGAGGTTTGGTTAGCACCCAAGAATTAATATGTGTCAGCTGGCCGAAAGTTCTCACGACCTCGGGCGCATGTGTGACCAGTGGCGGTCAAGGGGTCGCCTCTTTCCAAGGCCCCCCCATTGCGAGTTCCTCTGTAATTGAGACGCATCCGTTAACCAAGTCGAAAAAGCGTTGCTCTCACTTCCTTTGCATGTGTCCTTCTGGGGAAACATATACTTATTTTAAAGCAATGCAGGGACCATCTTTATAGGTTGCAATCCATCCAAAACTTACGATATTACATATTTACCATGTAACAATATGGGCATCCATCCTTCAGGAAACTATCCGCACTCTCAATGCATCTGTTCCTCGAAGGGTTGCTACTTGTATCACCACAAGAGTTGGGTCTACTGCCTATTGATAACCCTGTCTATGCCATCGAGGTGAGATATAGGTAGAGAGAGTTATGGCAACCTTTCTGTGACCACTGAACTAAGTCACATGACTTATGCACTCCCCTACGCGCATATTTTCTTGCGCATCTCTCCTTCCATTGCTTTAAACGTATGCCATATATGCATTACGTTTCCGAAAGCGAGAAGTCACATCGCACGTTTACTTTTACTTCAAAGCAAAAGATGGTAATGTCCTGCGTTGCATATGGATGTACGTCAAAGCTTATCAAAGGATGAAACACTATGTTTCACAGGTAAGTCTTTTTCATTCATTTTAAAAATATTTTATATAGAATAAAGAGTAATTGGCATGTACGACCATGCCGCCCTATAATAAAAGTAGATTTTCTGGCTTTGTAAATAATGTATAGCCTTGTAATTATTTTTAAAATAAAATATTTTATATATATTTGTGTACTTTCATAAACTGTACCTCTATAAATGCTTAAAATTAGAAGAAAAAAATAAAATGAACGTGAAACTTTTAATACGCCTAGTTTTCTGTCTTGGCGACATTTTTTTACGCCAACTTGGATTGTTTACATTTTCATACTTTTTTCTCCTGACAATATTTTCATGCCATATAATGCTATGAAATGATTCCCAACAAATTTATATAAATATCAGTAAGTACACATTTAAAATTGATATTTTTTGGTGAGCTATAATTTTCCAGACTTATAAAAATAAATACAGTATACGGCCGTAAATATAATTTTTTCTTAAGAATTGTAGCAGAAACAATTACTTTTTACACTATCTTTTAGTATTAACCGTCTTTGTATGTGCATTAAAAAATACTCGTTAAAAATTTTAAAAAAGTCCTTTACTGTATAACTAATGTATCAAATGAAATTGAACAATTAAAATGTGATTTGAAAATTTTTTTGAGATTATGAAATGTATAAAATAACCATATAAAATTTTTAATATTTATCTATGATAAGTGCAATAAAATATACTAAAATATTTTTCAATTCAGTTTTTGTATATCTAAAACTTTTATTAAAATGTTAGCTAATTCCTATTATTTTTATTAGTTTTCTCGAAGATGAAGAAAGATCTGGAAGATGAAGAAAGATGAAAAAACACAACTGAAAAAAGAAAAGTTTTAAGCATCAAAATATGCTAAATTATGCTATATTTGCAAAATATGCTAAATTACATCAAAATATGCTAAATGAAAAAAAGTTAACGTTTAGTCATTTTAAACAATCATTTGTTATGCCTAGTGTTCTTTAAAGGTTGGACTTTTTTTAACAGTCGGTGGGGGGATGAGGATGTTTTTTACAGAAACTTGGGAACAAAACTGATTTATGTTTTCGACTTTGGCTTTTTTCCATATCTTGAAAATTAAGAAATCTAAAGTGTCTCGCTGTCTGATGAATATGAAGCAAAGAATGAGATGTTAAATAATTAATAAAAAACATATATAATGAGTCGCCGGGTAAATTCATAAAAGATTCAGAGTAATACTTTTTTTAAATTAGAATGCGAAGATATCATTCCAGTATGTTTAGAAATTGGAATTGTGAAAATATTAAATTTTGGGATGAAACAACTTAAATATAAGAAATTTCATAACACATATTTTAAAAAATTAAAAATAGTTATAAATATGACGAAATTATTGTCCTATAGATTCTATTTAGCTCTTTGAAACTTCGTTCTTTGATCCTTTTAATGGTGTCAAAGTAATAATATTTTTGATCAGTGAGGAACTGATTTGCGTGAAAATGTTTCAAAATTGTGTGCATTTAAATAAAAAATTGCTAAAAATTAAGTCAAATAAAACAAAATGTTTTTGGATGTGAGTTAAAGTAAAACTATACCAAATTTCTTAACTGTGGGTCACCTCAATTTTCCTCTATGCAACCAACAGATAGACATATTTTCTTTAATTATATATAATTAATAGATTATATAGCATACATAATTTGTATCCCATATTAAATTTTATTTGTGTGCCATTATTTAACCTTATAATGTGAAAAAAAAATGTTTTCCTGCAGTTAACTTGGATTTATTCATAGCATGTTGAGTGAGCTGTTACCTTTTTTATGGGCTTTCGACGTATATGCATAAAAACTAAAGATCCCTGGGCTAAGTTTCGGAATCATTATTCACTCAGTGAAAATATGTATTTAATTATACTGAAATTATGAAATGGCAATGTTAGTTTTTTTTTTTTTTTTATCTTAAACTTTGAAAATAAGTTCATATTTTTAAATAATATACATTCTTAAAAGTCTTAATATATTACTTAGAAGTAAAATGATTAGTTAGATTCACTATACTTCAGCGATCTATTGTTTTCCAAATTGTAAAATATATCAGTAGAAAACCATGAATTATAAGTCAAATGTAGAACACATTTTTTACTTGCCCAACTCTAGTGGCTGTGGGATTTTTTTTTTTAGCATTGAAGGTAATTGTATTGCATTAATATTAATTCTTAAAGGATGGCATTTTTTAAAACATTTTTAGTAAGTAAACTAATGAAAAATTAGTCTGCATTGTCTTTTCTGTATCTCTTTAAAAACGTTTTTAAAAGTGTGTAGTTTAAATTGCTTTCTGATTCTGTTAATTTTTTTTTTATAATTAATTGCTTCTTTATTTTATGTACAGGTACTACTTAATACGGATACACTTAATATATGTGACCTAAATTTTATGTATACAGATTACTAGTTATATATGAATTTGACATAAAATAAAGAAAGTTTATAGTCTAATGTTTGTATTTTCTTCCATATTTATTTAATAATGCATCTATAAAGGAATTAAACCTTACAATTTTAAAAATTGTCAGGGGAATTTTAATTTCAGTACATTAATAGATATATAAAATTCTGAGTATACCGTACGCATGTTTACATAGTTTTATTTACTACATCATTGTACATTAATTTAATTAAGTACAATAAAGCAAAACGATTTTTAACCAAATAGTTTTAGCATTCTCATGCATATGTCTTAAAGAATTAATTTTTTTCTGCATAAAGTTTAACATAGAAATTGCGGAACATTTTTTTTTCTGTTTAATTTTATACATACTATATGAACCAGTGGTGAATTATGTATTGATATACCACACTCTTCTGATATTGCTCAAGTCTTCGGACGAGTCGGACGGTCTGTGTCTTCAACACTCTTCTGATATGGGCGCGGTAGCCCAGTGGTTAGCGAGCGGGAATTGCACTCGGTTGACCCGGGTTCGTTTAGCACCGTTTCCAAAACTGCCACCGTGTACACGCGGAGTAAGATCACGTTAAACATGTGGGTCCGTAAGTCCTCCGAGAAGTTGATGGTAGGGGAAGGAGGGTACGGTCCCTGTCGATGCCTCTCCCACTGGGTTCTGGTCTAAATTGGGTAGCTCTTCTCAGTCGTCCAAACAGTTACTTTACACCTTTCTGGTAGGTCTGACGGTCTGGGTCTCAACAACAACAGCTATACTCTTCTGATATAAAATGGGTCTTTTCCATCCACATATTTGTAAAAGTGAGCAATAAAAATTTCAAAACTGAAAATATTTTTAAAATGTTTATTCATTTCCCACTCCTTCCCTGCATTTAACAGGGTGTTGTTCTATTGATAAATATGAACTAATAAAGCCATTTTATTAGAAAGTTTAAGTCATTAACTCTTGCAAGTTAATGCCTTGCAAGCAGCATTTTGATTTATTATAATAACATTGTGTCTAAATATTTTTAAAAACATTTTTTTGGTTCAAGGAATATAAAGCAACTGTTGAATAATCTAGGAATAATATTTAAGATTTTGAATGGCTATAACAACTGTATATTGCTCAGTTGAAAAGTATAATTGTATATTTCTAAAGTTGAAAATTGACATTGAGGCAATTTTGCACTTCAGTTTGTACAGAAAAAAAAAGTATTTTATTAAAAGTAAACTTTTACTGAAGAAAGAAAATAATTTTAGTGGCACTTTTAAAACACTGAAAGGAATGGTAACTCTAATGACTGAATGTATATTTTTAAAATCTCAAACTTCATACAAGTTTTTTATTCATTATTAAAATGCTGATTCCCGTAATTGCTGATTAATGTATTAAACATCAACAACCTTCTTAAATAATAAAAGGCAATGTCTGTGTGTGTGTGTGTCTGTCTGTCTGTCTTATACACTATACGTTTCGCGACCGCGCGTCGGAGAGCTACGAAATTTGGCAATCGGAGACCCGGGGGGGAGGGAAGGGGACACATGAAAACCGATTTTTAAAATTTTAATTATTTTTTTATTTATTTAATGTTTTATGCGATTTCGACCGTTTTTTGCCTTTTTGCCCTTTTTTCTCCACGATCCAGACATCGTAGAAAAAAATAAATGACACCATCGGAAAGAGCAGAGAATTTTGAGTAAAAATATATCAATTTCAAATCTGAATTTCGATTTCTAATATTTTTTAAAGATTTTAAAACAAAAGTCACTTTTTGCTCAAGAAAACGATTTTTGGTTTTTAAATTCTCGCATCGTGAAAAGTACTCATAATTTCGACTAATAATTTACATTTTCAGAAAGGTCAAACATCTGGCATTCTTACAAGTCCAATCTGGTCCAGAAATAATGAAAATTGCCTTCAGGATGGCAATTTTAAAGACGCCATGATTTTAAATTTGTCGGCTACCGGCTCAGTTTCTCAACGGCATTTTCCCCCCATCCGCATTAGTTTCTTCCCCGTCTCCATGGAGACCGCGCTTTCGGTTTTAACTGAATTACGAGCATAAGTGTTGTATACATCGGGCGAAATTATTATATTTATATGATATTTTAAATGGATATTTTTAAATGGATATTTTAAATAATTTAAATGATTGAATTATGGTGGTTTGAATTGTGGTGATGTATTTGAAATTATTATATTTATGGATTGGTGGAACGATATGGTTGATTTTTTTATTTTAAATGGATATTTTAATTTATGGATATTTTAATTTATAGATATTTTAAATGGATATTTTAATTTTATGGCTATTTTAAATGATGGAACGATGGAACGAGGATGGTGGAATTAAGAGCCTAGCATATGGTCGTTATAAATTTAAATTAGCGCGCGAGAATTGCACTCGGTAGGCCTGGGTTCGATTCCCGCCACTGATGCGGAGTACGATCACCTTAAACATATGGGTCGATAATTCCTTCCGAGAGGTTGGTGGCAGGGAAAGGAGGGTACGGTCTCTGTGGATGCCTCCCCCACTGGGTCCTGGTCCAAATTGGGTGAATAAAAAGAAAGTTATGGAGATTGTCGCGGAGGGCGCGGTAGCCCAGTGGTTAGCGTGCGGGAATTTCACTCGGTAGGCCCGGGTTCGATTCCCTCCACTGACAAAACTGCTGCCGTGTTCACGCGGAGTACGATCACGTTAAACATGTGGGTCCGTAAGTCCTTCCGAGAGGTTGTTGGTAGAGGAAGGAGGGTACGCACCCTGTGGATGACTTTCCCACTGGGTTCCGGTCTAAATTGGGTGAATAAAAAGAAGGTTATGGAGATTGTCGCGGAGGGCGCGGTAGCCCAGTGGTTGGCGCGCGGGAATTGCACTCGGTAGGCTAGGGTTCGATTGCCGCCACTGCCAAAACTGCTGCCATTTTCACGCGGAGTACGATCACGTTAAACATGTGGATCCGTAAGTCCTTCCGAGAGGTTGTTGGTAGAGGAAGGAGGGTACGGACCCTGTGGATGCCTCCCCTACTGGGTTCCGGTCTAAATTGGGTGAATAAAAAGAAGGTTATGGAGATTGTCGTGGAGGGCGCGGTAGCCCAGTGGTTAGCGCGCGGGATTTGCACTAGGTAGGTCCGGGTTCGATTCCCGCCACTGCCAAAACTGCCGCCGTGTTCAGGCGGAGTACGATCACGTTAAACATGCGGGACCGTAAGTCCTTCCGAGAGGTTGGTGGTAGGGGAAGGAGGGTACGGTCCCTGTGGATGCCTCCCCCACTGAGTTCCTGTCTAAATTGGGTGGCACTTCCTGGTAGGTCGTTCCTTCTGGTAGGTCGCGCCAGCGAGTGTGCCACGGTTAGAATTTGCCACGGTCAGGATTTTCAAGGGTAGCGAACAGGCTGGTCGCCAAAGGCGGCTAGTAAATAATATAATTGAAGGTTTTTTTTTCGAAATTAAGGACAATTTAACTGATGATTTTATTAATTGAATTGAAAACCAGTAAAAATGTATTTTCTTTTCAAGTACACCCATTTATTAGTTCTATTTGACTTAAATATATGGATACAACAGCATACAAAATGTTTGCTCCGGTTCCATAGTTATTTCTCAGACTAACATTAAGTTATTCCTCAATGCATTTCTCTAACGTGTAACGGTTAATGGACTGGCTGGGATAATAGCGTTGAATTAAATTGCTCCTATAATTAAAAATCCAATGAATTAAAATATACCACGAAAGATAATCATATGCTAAATATATGATATACCTTTCTAGATACAACGGATCTCGAGTTATTCCCGTATTATGAGTATATTTATATGGCTGGCCCAGGACGGGCTAGCTCGATAAGATTCAAAATCCAAGAAATAAATATGCACCGTAAAAGACAACGAAATACTAAATTTGGACCTCCTAGCTAGAAAATTAAAATATATCACAAAAGAAAACGACATGCCAAATTTCATGTTACTGTGATTAATGGAACTTGATTAGTTAAGACCTATACAATATGTATTTTGAAATGCATCAGAAACGTAAGAGGTAATCAGCACTGTTTTACTCCAATGCAAAAAAAATATTTTATAGAGCCAAGCGCGGCAATAAGTCGCCAAGTCTGGGAGTGTTCGACCATAAGTTACGTGATACATGCAGTGGTCTTTTTTTCAAACTCTTCTGAATAGCAATGCGCAGTTTACCTATATCTTTGATATAGTAGTTTAGTAGTTTAGTAGTAGTTTAGTAGTTTAGTAGTTTAGTAGTTTAGTAGTAGTTTAGTAGTTTAGTAGTTTAGTAGTAGTTTAGTAGTTTAGTAGTTATAGTAGTTTACCTATATCTTTGATTTACCTATATCTAAGGTCTATGCCATTACTGTATTTCATTATCCTTCTGGAATTAACATCACTTATTTATATATGCCATTTTTGTCTGTGTGTCCTTTAACAGCACACTCGATTCGCTCTTTCATGGTGTTCCACTTTCTGTGTCAGGTAGTGTATAATGTAACAATGATTTTTTGTTAATACATTTGTTAAAACTATTACATATAAAAGCACTATAATTTTAATTTTTTTTTCAATTACAAAACATTGGTTGGCAAGTTATACTTTATTTCGTACGCATCTGCAAGTTTTAGAGGAACCCCTGACTTGGGATTACGGAACCCCAGCGCTCCACGGAACCCTAGTTAGGAATCACTGTTTCATGTTATTGCAATACATTTCCTTTTAGAAAAAACAAGAAAGTTCAATCATGCTTAAAGCATTGATTATGAAACACTTTCCAACAGCAATGCAATTTTATTTAAACATGTCTAAAATGCAATACATTCCTCGGTAATATTTTAAAACTTCTCACAATACTACATTGATTTATTATATTTGAAAACTTAAACCTTTATCGAAAAAAATGAACTTCATTCAAATGGCGGCATTGAAATATAAATTGCCTGGTTTAAACATCTCTAAAATGTGATATATCACTCGATAATAATTTTAGAATTATCATAATACCACGATAATTTATTATATTTAAAAACTTCATCGAAAACAACTGAAATTCATTCAAATGACGTCATAGAAAAAATAACACGCCTGGCTCCCTCTAAAAAAGCAGCATTTCATTCATAAATAATTTCCCATTCATGTCATTCATCACAATACTATAATAATTTATTTCATTTAAAAATTAAGACCATGGAGCTACAAGTAATTTAACTCTATGCTTAAAACTCCATCGCAAAAAATCGTCCTTCTCTCGGTAAAGTCAATGAACATTTCTTTCATATCAGCTATGCAGACTCCATGAGCTAAATTCTTTTGCGTTAAAAAAATACAGCAATTTCTATACAACTCATCCTACATATTTTGCTGTTTACATTTTACATAAGTGAAAAATAGGCTTCGTTGTAGAAATAATCAAATTTGGATGAGCATTTAAACTGATATATATTGTAATTGCGTTGATTTAGTATGTAGATGCACAGAATTTAAACCAAAATAAAGTGGTTTTAGGACGGATAGATACAACACTCAATATGAAATAAAAAAAACTTTAAAAATCACGATTTTGAGACAAGATGGATGCCATATATCATTTTGAAGTGGATCACGTGATACTTTTATATCATGGTCACGTGATCGTTTCATGTAAGAGGTGTTATTATTACTTTAATTTTTACTTAAAAAACTACTGAATATATTTCGCTGAATTTTTTTTTTATATATTTTATGGAATAATTTGAATATTACCTAAAAATTTCGAAGCGATTTGTGAATTTTAAATCCGCTTAAAAAATGTTTGAAAAATTAGGTCCCATAGGGCTCAATGTATTTCATTTTTTCAACCCGGGTTCAATCCAAAACTAATTGGGTGATATTATTATTTTCCATAGGTCCTACAGACCGTCTGAACGACATACTAAAATTTCATTTTGATTAAGTCATTTTTACGGCAGTTATCGTGCTAACGGACAGACAGACAGACAGAATGAACAAAGTCATAAACACTTTTCAACTTTGTTGTAAAATGTTAAAAACATGCGAAAATTCAGACAAAAAATGTTTTAGAGTTCAATAGTGATATGATCGAAAATAAATGAAACTGAAATGCGTTTAAACATTCTGATCTTGGAATAAATGAAATCAAATATTAGATTATACTAAATGTTTCTAAAACAATTCAAAGCTTTTGGTTCCTTCCTCAAAATTTACAAATTCTCGTTTAAAAATGACCCTGAAAATTGCTGAACTTTAGGTAATATTTACCATACATCAACCCACCTTTTAAATTAAAATAGGGTTGAGGCACATAAATTTTAGTTCAGAATTTTTATTAACACTTTACAATATAATTGAAAAGTGTTTATGACTTTATTCTGTCTGTCTGTCTGTCCGTTAGCACGATAGCTGCCGTAAAAACGACTTTATCAAAATGAAATTTTAGCATGTTGTTCAGACGGTCTCTGTGGGACCTATAGGAATATAAATGAATAATATTACACGATTAGTTTTAGATTGAACCCGAGTTGAAAAAATGAAATACATTGAACCCTATGGGACCTAATTTTTCAAACATTTTTTAAGCGAATTTAAAATTCACAAATTCCTTCGAAAGTTTTATGAATTCAAATTATCCCATAAAATATAGATAAAAAAAATTTTCAACAAAATACATTCAGTAGTTTTTTAAATAAAAATTAAAATATTAATTACACCCTTTATATGGAGAGATCACGTGACCATTATATGAAGATATCGTGTGAACCACCTTAAAATAAAATATGGCATCCATCTTGTATCAAAATCGTGATTTTTAAGTTCTTTTTAATTCATATTTAGTGTTGCATCCGTCTTAAAACCGCTTTATTTTTGATTAAATTGTGTGCATCAATGTTCTGCAACAACGCAATTACAGTATATTTGAGTTTAAATGATCATCCAACTTTGATTATTTCTACAACGGAGCCTACTTTTCACTTATGGAAAAGGTAAACACCCAAATATGTAGAATGAGTTGTATAAGAATTGCTGCATTTCTTTAACGCAAAATTATTTAGCCCATGGAGTCTGCAATATAACTGATATGAATGAAGCAATCATTGATTTTACAGAGAAGCAAACGATTTTTTGATGAAATTTTGAGCATAGAATTGAATTACTTGTACTTCCATGGCTTTAAGTTTTAAATAAAATAAATTATCATAGTATTGTGACGAATGAAATGAATGGAAAAATGTTTATGAATGAAATACTGCCTTTATTTAAAGAGCCAGCCGCTTTATAATTCGATTATGTCCTTTGAAAAAGTACATTTGTTTTTGAAGAAGTTTTCAAATATAATAAATTATTGTAGTATTGTGATAATTTCAAAAATATTACCGAGGAATGTATCGCATTTTAGAGATGTTTAAACCAGGCAATTTATATTTCAATGCCGTCATTTGAATGAAGTTCATTTTTTTCGACGAAGTTTTGAGTTCTCAAATATAATACATTAATGTATTATTGTGATAATTTTAAAAATATTACCGAGGAATGCATCGCATTTTAGAGATGTGTAAATAAAATTGCATTGAAGTTGGAAAGTGTTTCATAATCAATGTTTTACGCATGATTGATTTTTCTTGTCTTATTCTTCTGATGGCACGATACCTTATATAAGATCAAGCCATTAGACGAATATATTAGCAGTGAAAATGAATGGATCAAGCAAAAGTGTTAAACAGATTAAAGTTTACATCAACATTTATTATGACACCTTGGCAATCCAAATTACTGTATTTTTATTTATTTCAATTCATTAAAAATTTGCGATGCCTGGTAGACTTATGAACTGCTCTCCCCATGTTTCACCCTGTTCTGAAATTATTCTATCCAGGAACCACTTCGATACCACATCACTAAATGTTCATTGTCTTTTGGCTTCACATCAGCTGGACCTGTAACAAAAACAACTATTTAATAAGCGAATTATACTTAAAAAGCTAAAACATTCAATACGCTAAAACTTCTATTTCAGAACTTCTAAAAATCAACTTCTTCACAATAAATTTTTGCGAATATTTTTCGCCCAAAATTCGCAAATCATAGAAAAAAAAAGTTACAAAAAAAGTAATATATCGACAACAAATTTATGGAGGAACCTACAAAGGGTGTGCACTTCAATAATGTGTGCACTTCATTTTTGACGAAGCATTTTTATTTTATTTAGCATATTTATTTCGTGTAATCACGGCTGTTCCGAAGGGGTACGCGCTATACGCACCGCGTACTCTCAAGAAAGTTTTTGTATTTGCTGGTTTTGGGGCAACTGTCAACAAAGTTCAGCCATTTTTTTCATTTTTACTTTCCTTATATACATAATGTATAAGGAAAGTATTGTGACGGGGTCGAAAATTCGAATTCGAGTTTTCGACGGAAGAGCACGTTTCAAGCATCCCTGATCACGAATCAAACATTTTTGAAGGGATGTCTGTGTGTGTGTGTGTGTGTGTGTGTGTATGTGTGGGAAAGTATATGTGTGTGTGTGTGTGTGTGTGTGTGTGTGTGTGTGTGTGTGTGTGTGTGTCAGTGGGTCTGTGGAAACGATAACGGATGAACGAATGGACCGATTTGAACCAAATTTGGTACAAAAATCACAATTCGTAAACACTGGAAGCCTATTGTTTTTATACGCAATCGAATGTTCAGAACCCCCCTAAATTTTCGAATGAAATTTTGAAAAAATCGTCAAAAAATCAAAACCACTATTAAAGTTAAGCAAATAGACATTACTTATGTAATTTGTCATTAGAAAACGATTGACATAAATTTTAGAACGCTAACACGAACCGTTCTCGAGATATTGTACATTTTTAAAAAAAGATATCAAAAAGTCATATAAAATAAAAAAAAAATATTTCCTATTGATAAACATGTTCACTTTTCATATGTAATACCATGCGATAAATTGGGTGACATCATTCTCGTGCATCTAGCTCGTTCCATTCATGAAAAAAGATACTCTGAGTAATACTTTTGTATTTGAACGCCAATAGTCATTTATCTGCTGTAAAAATAACTTATTTCTTAGTGCATACCGCTTGGCGAGATTTTGGCGACGAATTGGGCGGAATGTCGCCAAATTGGCGACTTTTTGAAATGTTGCCAAATTAACGAAAATCTCGCCAAATGGATAAAAATGATGCTAAATCAATGAAAATGACGACTAATTGTCGAAAATTCAATGTCTTGGAAAGAATATTAGTATCTACTACAAGAAAAACCTATTTTTTTACTGTAAAAGTAGTAAATTCATTACATTATATAAGGAAAGTCAGCTGTTGCCCACATCAGATTTTTTGTTTCTAGTCATTTACAAATTTGACTGGAAACAAATGAGGAAATGAGGAAAAAACCCTGAACCCCCCCAAGCCTCTCAATAATATCCTGCGTACGACCAGGAGAGAAATGAAAAACTGATGAAAGTGGCAACTGCCACCTTGGGCTTGGATAGACGATAGAAGACCTGTCTTAGATTTATGTATGTAGATAATACATATTAAAGTGAGTAAGAGTCAAAAGTTGCAAGAAAACAAAAGTAAGTGCAGGAAAAAAAATAGAAAGCATTCAAAGTTACCAAAAGGTTCCATATCTGTTAATATATATATATATATATATATATATAAATATGTATAAATGAGTGAAAGATACAAAATTCCAGAAAATCACACGAATAAGGCGCTATGCTGCACTACAATGTGGATTTTAATATCATACCAGAAAAGTATAAAAATGAAAGAAAGCAATATATCAAAGATTGGCCGGGGGGGGGTTGTGACCCCCACTCCCCGGTTAAGCCAGCTTGCGTCTAGACAACACTCCCGGTAGCCGATATATTGCATAAAGATGAATACCGAAGTATCAAAATTTCAAAAGGATTCTAAAAAGGATTCCAAAAAAAAGAATTTTAAAAAGTAGGTTACAGATCATGTAAGTGTGGAGTACCCAGAAGACACGTATTTTAAAAACTGTACTATATCTACTCTCACTAAACTAAAGGCAATAAGAATCCAAACATAGATTTTAATGATCAAAGCAGATACCATACCATAACCACTATCCACCATGACGAATCCAGCACCAATACATCTGCTAGACATTATGTACTCATTCTTAACTTGTGTAAAGATGGTACTGACTCCCTAACGTGATCAACACACGGGAGGTTCGGCATCCAAATATATGTGGTAGCTCTCAGTTACGGTTATATCATAAAATTTGCATATAATGTTACACAGAAAACGCTTCGGAAAGCCTTGTGCAATTGCACCATGGAAGAAGTTAATATCGCTATTGTAACGATCATTAACATTACTGTTGATTCTTTTGCTTCGCAAAAGTTGGTTCAAAATTATGTTTCTGTATACATTCCTATGTAAGCATGAATACCAAGGAACAATGAAATTTATAACAAATTTAAAATCTCTACGTTTATCGTAGAGGCGAAATCCAGTTGATCTATCAGGAAGTTTGTACAGAGACAAATCAAGAAAATTAAGACTTTCATCAGGGTTGTATGGTGTTTCTGTTAAAGTTAAACTTTTTGGATAAAATCCAAAATCCAATATAAAATTTTTTTCTTTACAGGCAAAAAGAATGTCGTCAACGTAACGTATGAACAGTAATTCGTTTAAAATGTGTGTGCCCTCCTCATATTTATTGAGGTAAATGTCGGCGAGAATAGAGGAACAACCACCTCCCATGGGTATACCATGGAGCTGTTTATAGAAATTAGTACCATCGTATAAGACGGTTTCAAATAGTACTAAATTAAGCAAAGTTTTAAATTTACCAAGAGTAATAAGTTTTTGCATATTATATTTTTCGTAGACTTCCATCAAAATGGCAAAAAGATCTTTAATATCTATATTACTGAACAAATCATTAAAATCATAACTTTTATAATGTAAATCTTCAGATATGGTTTTAATTTTTTCTATTACTTCAAGACTATTACTTATGAAATAAACACCATTATTTTTTATTTTAATCATAACTTCTTTTAAGATAGATAGAAGTTTATTATTTGCTATTGTTAAGTAAGTTTTATAACCATTAGTAATGGGGCGGAATTTCACAGGATTTTTATGCAGTTTTGGTATTAAAGTAACATAAGGAAATTTAATAGATTTCAATGTGTAACCCACAGATTTATAAAAGGCCCTTATACGGTTTTCTATTTCGTTCTGTGAAAGTTGTAAAGGTATATATACATCACGATCCCGGTAACATGCAATCAGTAATTTATTATAAAGATGTTGACATGTAAATGCATAATTTTATGTAACTTTATCAACGTATGTAATTACGAATTTCTTCTGCAAAGTTATCAATTCATTTCTATTGTAGTTTTTTACAACTTCTTTCCTTCCAAAGTTATTGTTATTATATGTTTTAAAAAAGGCATCTAATACCTCCGATTTCCACTCATTATATATAGAAGTGGGTACTCTGTATTTCATTGCACATCGATAAATGAATCTGTCCATATCTTGCGTAAGTGTACTACCAATAGAGCGAAACTCGGCTATGCGAAATTTAGTGCCGAGTTTGAAGAAGGGTTTCAACGATGATGTCTGTAAAAGATCAAGATCACCAGAAATAACGTGACCATGATGACTGTCGATAAAATTGGAATATTCTGTACAGGAACAAAGCTGTGGATCGTAAAATACCTTTCTACATACTGTGTTATAGTTATAGAAATCTCTGCATAAAGGTTTAGCATATTTATAAGCGATTTTAATGTGTGTATTAGAAATAGGAAACTTATCTTGAAATTTATTTATATAAGATGAAAAATTTTTTTACTTTATCGAAATTTTTATTCTTGTAATTAATAATGAGATATACTTTATTGATATAAACAGGTTTGTTTTTGATTAAATTTAAGTTTAAGTATTTTGCGCGTAATTTAATGTAATCTAAGAATATAGCAGCAATATGAAAGTTTTGTGAAAAAAGTTCCTTAAAAACGTCACTATTACAAAAATCCCAGATATCTCTCAAAAATCTATTTCTGACTCCATAAATGCAATCTTTAATCCATGTATGTTGTATTGTCTCACCATCAGCACATTTTCGAGCAAAAATCATAAGATTTTGTATTGTGTCCAATATTTGTATCCAATTGTATACCAATTTTTGTATACCAATTTGTGTCCAATAATTTTGTATTGTGTCCACCAATACAGATACTTATATATATATATATATATATATATATATATATATATATATATATATATATATATATATATATATATATATATATATATATATATATACATATATATATATATATATATATATATATATATATATATATATATATATATAATATATATATATATATTATATATATACATATTACTATCTGTCCTGTTAAGCCTTAAGCTATTAATATTGTTGCTTAAAATTGGCAATTATATGGCCTAAATGATTGAAAAATTTTCAGGGGGGACAGCGTCCCCTTTCACGTCCACACCCGGGTCTCCGCCCCTTGGAACCGCGCAATTACAAAACTCTTTAAATGAGATAGCACCGCATATGATTAGCATCCTAATTTCAGAGAAACCAAAAATATCATCTACAGAACCGGAAGTGAATGTCCTTACTGACGTCCTGGCCCTCTCTAGAATTGTATTTCAGTCATCATCAAAGTTCTATGAATGCCTAACCAGAGAAAAAGTTGTTTCAAAGAAAAGTTTTCAAACGGAAATAGTATGGCAAAAATTTTGCCACCAATAATATTTTCTTATTTATTAAATTTATAACGTTTTCTAGCAGTTTTAGTATTACAAAATGTGCATGCACAGTTTTAGAATATTCCAGGGATTTGACAGAAAATGTATTCCCCAATTTTTGATGGTAAATTGAATAAAAATTGAAAATTTTGAAATGCGTATTCGTATATTGTTCAAGAATTAAATATATCACATTCAGTTTAATGTAATTTAGTACTTTATTTAGCCAGATATTTCAATCTGGAGCGTAATATCGCCAAGGTGGCTATATTTCTCTAAATGAGTCGCAAGTTTGTCTAATTTATTGCCAATCGTTACAGACAAGTGGATAGAAGAGCATTCCTTATATATAAATTAATGTTGGCGAATTGTTAGTCGTTAAAATGTAAAACCATTTCACAAAGTATCTTCTTTCATATAATTATTATTTCATATAGTTATAAAATATTTTCGAATTCGAGACATTGATGCCAAAATATATTTCAGGACTTCCCGAACACGTTTTGATTATTTTTAGAGTGATATCCGTCTGTGGTCAATTTCTTGTGTGCACGATGGCTACAACAAATATTACAGGCTTTCCACGAAACTTTACATCCGGCTTTGTAATCGAAAAATACAGAACTAGATAAAAAAAAATCTGATGTGGGCAGCATATGACTTTCCTTATATAATGCAATGAATTTGCTACTTTTGCAGTAAAAAAAAAATAGATTATCTTTATAGTACTTATTTATATTCTTTCCAAGATATAGAATTTTCGTCAATGAGTGCCATTTTTATCCATTTGGCGAGTTTTTTATTAATTTAGAAACACTTAAAAAAGTCGCCAAGTTGGCGACATTCCACCAAATTCGTCGCCAAAATCTCGCCAAATGTTATGGACGAAGAAATAAGCTATTCTTGCAGCAGATAAATGACTATTGACGTTCATATACAAAAGTATTACTCAAAGTATCTTTCTCATGAATGGAACGAGCTAGATCCACGAGAATGATGTCGCCAAATTATCGCATGGTATTACATATGAAAAGTGAACATGTTTCTCAATAGGAAATATTTTTTTTATTTTATATAACTTTTTCATAATTATTTGAAAAATGTGCAATACCTCGAGAACGGTTCATGTTAGCATTTTAAAACTTATATCAATCGTTTTCTAATGAAAAATTACATAGGAAATGTCTATTTGCGTAACTTTATTAGCGGTTTTGATTTTTTGACGATTTTTTCAAAATTTCACTCGAAAATTTAGGTAGGTTAAGAACATTCGATTGCGTATAAAAACAATAGGCTTCCAGCGTTTACGGATTGTGATTTTTGTACCAAGTTTAGTTCGTATCGGTCCATTCGTTCGTCAGTTATCGTCTTTACAAACTCATTGACACACACACACATACTTTCACACACACACAGACATCACTTCAAAAATGTTTGATTCGTGATCAGTGATGCTTGAAACGTGCTCTCCCGTCGAAAACTCGAATTCGAATTTTTGACCCCGTCGCAATACTTTCCTTAATACATTTATGTATATAAGGAAATTAATAATTAATTAAAGTAAAAGCTTCGAAATTTATTCAAAATTTTATATTTTTTTTACATGATAGCATAGAACAAAATTTGATATAATCATACGTAAAAGGAGTTATTAAGAAGCACAATGATCATGAGAGTTAATAGCTTCAATCATTATTGTGAAAAGTAACTATTTTTGTGTTCGTGACGTCATTAGCCCCCCTCTGGTGAAGAGACGCCCAAGTCACCCCCAGGGGGGGGGGAGTACTTTGTCAAGTATGGTAACAATCGAAAGATTTTTTCAAGCCTTATAAAATGAAGGGTAATACGCTATAATTGCCATAATCATTACTGCTATAATCGTTTAGATCATCTATACCGATTTTTCGAAATTTTACTTGTAAAATGTAAAAAAAAGGAAATAAAAAGCACCGCAACTTATGTGAAAATGGATTCTGGTATACGAAAGTCGATTTGAATCACACTGAAGTTGATTTCCATTATGTTTTATAGTTTGAATATTTAATACCTTACATTAAGAAGCGATGAGATATACGTGTGCAAAGCATATTTTAATCATCATGTAGTGATGTAATTGAATTAATTCTCATTTGAAGTAACTTATGTTGATTAAAATAATTTAAAAAAATAAAAACAACGAGAAATAGTAATTGCTATGTCTACATTCCTTCATTGTGACAATGATGAAATTGGAGTAATGCAAATGAATTTGAATTGGAAATTTAAAAAAAAAAAATTTGATGTGGGCAACACATGACTTTCCTTATATAATGCAATGAATTTACTACTTTTACAATTAAAAAAATGTTATTCTTATAGTAAATACTTACATTCTTTCCAAAATATTGAATTTTCTTCAATTAGTAGGCATTTTCATTGATTTAGCGTCATTTTTATCAATTTGGGGAGATTTTTGTTAATTTGGCAACAATTAAAAATGTCGCCAAGTTGGCGACATTCCGCCAAATACGTCGTCAAAATATCGCCAACCGTTATGGACAGAGAAATAAGTTATTCTTACAGCAGATAAATGACTATTATCGTTCAAATACAAAAGTATTACTCAAAGTATCTTTTTTCATGAATGGAACGAGCTAGATCCACGAGAATGATGTCACCCAATATATCGCATGGTATTACAAATGAAAAGTGAACATGTTTCTCAATAGGAAATATTTTCTTTTTATTTTATATAACTTTTTGATAATTTTTTTGAAAAATGTGCAGTATCTCGAGAACGGTTCATGTTAGCGTTCTAAAATTTATGTCAATCGTTTTCCAATGAAAAAATACATAAGAAATGTCTATTTGCGTAGCTTTATTAGCGGTTTTGATTTTTTGACGTTTTTTTGAAAATTTCACTCGAAAATCTAGGGGGATTCTGAACATTCGATTGCGTATAAAAACAATAGGCTTCCAGTGTTTACGGATTGTGATTTTTGTACCAAATTTCGTTCGAATCGGTCCATTCGTTCGTCACTTATCGTCTCCACAGACTCACTGACACACACACACATACTTTCACACACACACACACACACAGACATCACTTCAAAAATGTTTGATTCGTGATCAGGGATGCTTGAAACGTTCTCTCCCGTCGAAAACTCGAATTCGAATTTTCGACCCCGTCACAATACTTTCCTTATACATTATGTATATAAGGAAAGTAAAAATCACTTCATTTGTGTTTTGTAAATCTTCGAATTTTGTAAGAAACTGAAATTGACTAATCCTACAACTTCCTTATTTTACATTTTGATTAAGTTGAAAAAATTTCACAATAAAAAGTGTATATAATGTACTGTTCAGCAAAAATTACATAGATTTTATAGTCTTATACCAACATGTGTGCATGTCAGTATACATATACATTCAATTAATTCTTTCTCTTTTGTAAAGACACATAACTATGATAAAAGTGTTCAAATTCACTTCCTGCAATGGCGTTTGAATCAACAACCACACATTACAGTATTATTATTTTAGTACAATTTTAATAAAGTTTCTTCAGTAATGTTTTCAGATTTTTCTTAAATATTTACTATTTGAAATTTCAGAAACGACTTTCATACAAACCATTGAAACAATAATTGTTAATAATGAGCAAAACTGTTTATTTGCATAGCTTACTCGTCTGAATGAGCACCGGTTTTTCTCCCTCAATTTTATAGAAGAACCAGAATTTGTCTCCCTCTGGATCGTCCAGCAGGCCTGATATGGCATTAATGTACGGTTTCCGGTTCTTTACCACGTACTCAAACCTGTTGAGAGAAATAGAAAGAAAAACTGTATAACAAGAAAGCTCAGTCATGCTTAAAGCACTGATTATGAAACACTTTCCAAAAGCAATGCAATTTTATTTAAACATGTCTAAAATGCAATACATTCCTCGGTAATATTTTAAAACTTCTCACAATACTACATTGATTTATTATATATATTTGAAAACTTAAACCTTCATCGAAAAAAATGAACTTTATTCAAATGACGGCATTGAAATATAAATTGCCTGGTTTAAACATCTCTAAAATGTGATATATTACTGGATAATAATTTTAGAATTATCATAATACCACGATAATTTATTATACATGAGCTAAATTCTTTTGCGTTAAAAAAATACAGCAATTCCTATGCAACTCATCCTACATATTTTGCTGTTTACATTTTACATAAGTGAAAACTAGGCTTCGTTGTAGAAATAATCAAATTTGGATGAGCATTTAAACTCATATATATTGTAATTGCGTTGATTTAGTATGTAGATGCACAGAATTTAAACCAAAATAAAGTGGTTTTAGGACGGATACAACACTCAATATGAAATAAAAAGAACTTTAAAAATCACGATTTTGAGACAAGATGGATGCCATATATCATTTTAAAGTGGATCACGTGATACTTTCATATCATGGTCACGTGATCGTTTTATATAAGAGGTGTTATCATTATTTTAATTTTTATTTAAAAAACTACTGAATATATTTCGCTGAATTTTTTTTTATATATTTTATGGAACAATTTAAATATTACCTAAAAATTTCGAAGCAATTTGTGAATTTTAAATCCGCTTAAAAAATGTATGAAAAATTTGTTCCCATAGGGCTCAATGTATTTCATTTTTTCAACCCGGGTTCAATCCAAAACTAATTGGGTGATATTATTCATTTATATTCCCATAGGTCCTACAGACCGTCTGAACAACATACAAAAATTTCATTTTGATTAAGTCATTTTTACGGCAGTTATCGTGCTAACGGACAGACAGACAGACAGACACACGGACAGACAGACAGACAGACAGAATGAACAAAGTCATAAACACTTTTCAACTTTTTTGTAAAGTGTTAAAAAATAAAGTCAAATTTTATAATTACTGTATCTCAAATTGATTCATCAAGGAGATATCTTCCAAACTATATCCGATTAGTCAAATATTGCCTCTATCTAAAATTACAAATTCTAATGTGGGCCGCACATGACTGTCACTACAGACTAAAATCAATTTTGTCTTATAATAATATATATTTTAATTTACTGAATTTGCATAATTCATTAAATTGAGTTTAATTGCATAAAATAGCACGCATATTTATTTGAAATTACGCTGAATTTGCACATTTTATTCAGTTTTTACTTTCCCTGCAATACTTGTTAATGTATAGGGAAAGTATTGGAATCATGCCGAAAATCGCAACTTGAGTTTTCGACGGATCTACACGTTTCGAGACCTCTAGAATACGAAAAAACTATTTTTAACGTGACATCCGTGTGTGTCTGTCTGTGTGTCTGTGCAATGTATATATACACTCTAACTAAAGAACTAATGGACCAAATTTCATAAAATTTGGTAAGTCAATTGGGTGAGACCTTGGTGCTGATTAGTTTTTAGTAGGATTCGTAAAACAGAACTCGCCTTTTTTTGCGGAATGGTCCGCAAAAATTTCATGTATCCACTCTAGCTAAAATACTAATTGACCGAATTTCACAAAATTTGGTAGATAAGTTACTTGTAGAATACTCTAGTGCTGGTTAGATTTTGGTACGATTCGGGAAAGAACAACCTGCTTTTGTTTGCAAAATGGCCAGCAAAAATCGTCAAAATCTAAATTAAAAAACTACATATGCTCAAATATATTCATTAAATGCTTGTTTCATACGTAATTTTTAACGAAGAAAAGAATAAAATCAACCCCATTACACTAGAACTAGCCATTCTCGAGATATTTTATTTTTTCGTTTTTTCTCTACGCCACCTTTGAAAATGAGTTCAGTTACCAAATGAGAACGAAAATTGAATTAAAAGTGATTTAAATTTAATTAAAATGAAGAGAACGTGTATATAAGTCTGGGGAGAAAGTCATGCGCTGCCCACATCAGATCTTTCATTTTCATTTAGTAACTGGGCGTATTTTCAAGTAAAATTATGAAAATACAAAATTTCTCTAGAACGGCTAGTATTAGAGTAATGAGGTTGGTCATCTTTTTTTCATCATCAAAATGTACGTTTATGACAAACATTTAACTGACATATTTGAGCATACGTAGTCTTTTATTTTAGATTTTGACGATTTTTGCTGGCCATTTCGTAAGATCTTTTGTCCCGATTGGTGCCAAAGTCTAATCATCAGCACTAGAGGTAACTCAGATGTGACTTGTCTACTATATTTTATAACTTGGTCGACTAGATTTTAAGCTAGAGTGGATAAAGACATTTTTCTGCGGCCATTTCGCAAAAACAAACAGATTCTTTTATGCCGAATAGTACTAAAATCTAATCAGCACCAGGGTAACTTACAAGTTACTTACCTATACATTTTATGATATTTGGTCAATTCGTTTTTGTGTCAGAGTGGATGCATACTTTGCACAGACACACACACACACTCACACAGACGTCATGCTGAAAATAGTGTTTTCCTTTTCTAGAGGTGTCAAAATGTGTAGGTCTGCCAAAAGCTCGAGTTGTGTTTTCGACACGATTCTAATACCTTTCCTATACATTACTATATATTGCAGGGAAAGTAAAAAAAAAATCTGATGTGAGCAGTACATGACATTTCCTACATAATGCAATGACTTTAATTCATTCACATCAAAATAATGGTGCACCACAGGGCAATGTTTCTGGCGTTAAATTCACACGACCTAAATTCAAAACTTATGATTTATATCATATTAAACTCACGTGTGAAATCATCATAAATACAATAGACTTTTAATAAATATATCGTGAAATAAATGATTATTGACGAATGGTGGTCAAAATGTACAAAACTATTGCAAAAAGTGTCTTCTCTAATGAGTGTAACGTAGGTCCCCGATAATGGTGTTTGTTATATTGTAATTTTCAATTCCCAATATAACATTGCTCTTTTGAAAAAGGAAGTGGACCTAAGAAGACGGTCCCTCATGAAGTGAGGCAATTTTTGTAACATTCCCTCGAACGCAGCTGCACCGGACATTCATTTCGAAAAGAGAGGGTGCTTCTCAAGTTCATGTCAGCGTTAGGTGTTACAACAAACGGAAGGGGTTGAACTTCTTGACCCCAGAGTCAATTAATATCACTTGAACCTTGGGAAAATTCTCGTGAGAACTTTCAACGATTTTAAAACTGGAGACTGCATATCTCATATTTCAGGGGGGCCTTGACCAATAATATAGCCTGAAGGGCGTAGCCCTTAATTTACTTAGCCAATTATGGACAGGGGCGCCTTGTTAAGGGGGTAGAGACAGAGAGCAACTTTGGACTTTAAGTTTTTGAAATCGAGGACTTGAATTTTGTGAGTGAAAAGAAGAGGTCGCAAGAGCGACGGATCTCGGAGAGAGCGAGCCCTCGGGACAGAGCCGGAGCGCGCCGTCATAAAGTCCGACATCGGCAGTGATGATCGAGGTAGGACAATTCTACACATATTTTTGCACTTTGATTATTATTATCTCTCTGACCCTCCTAAATAAGGTTAACCTGGGCCATTAAGACGTAGGCTAGTAAGAATAGTGAGTTAATGCACATTAATGGGTTAATAATTGTAATGCTCATATTATGATCATAGAATGAGGAGATTTGATTGTCTTAATGTACTACACTAAAGATGTTGGTATATGAAATTTACCAGATGTTAATAGTTATTAAATAAGGTTTTATCTTAATGAAATAAATTCTTTGTTATTGTTTAAAATTAAGCCTCTTCATTTTAATTACTGGTATTATGTATTTCTTTATTTACTCCACTTTACGAGATCGGTCTATATAGCGTCAATACCTGACGTGTGAGGAATCACATATCATTTTGGCGCCCGTGACCAGTCGAATCTGGACTCAAAATTATTGCTCACATATCATTTTGGTGCCGTTTAAACCAGTTTCGAACCTGGACTCAAAATTATTGCACCCTTATCATATTGGTGCTCATGACCAATCAAACCTGGATTCAAAATTATTTCACCCTTCTGGCGACTTTGCTGTTTTAGACCTGTTATATGCCAGAATTTAAATTTTAATGAGGAGAATAAAAATATTTGGAATTAATGAAAAATGAAAATATTGAATAAAAATTTTTTTTGTGTAAAATAAGGATTAAATTAAAGAAAGAAATTTAAAATTAAAATAAATATAGGTAAATTTAAGAAAATTTATTTCACAGTATGAGAAGCAAGCAAATAGTGAATCATTATGTGTTCTTAATGAGACATGCCATATTGTATGTGAAAATATAATTATTAGGGAACTTGAAGCTTTTAAGAAATTTTTGAATTATATAAATATTTGTGTAATATTTTAGGAGTTTATTATGAGGATTGAAGTATTTGCATGCGTAGATAGTGAAATGATTAGAATTATGTTTTTGAATTTATGTGATATTGTATTTAAATATTTTGGGGGAACATTTTGAGGTGTAAAAACAGGAGATAATTTTAGATATAGAATTTTTGCGAGAAAGTGAAATTTAGAATGACGGAAAGCGGAGAAAATCATCCGGCAACGAGGGGCAGGTTACCAGGACTTATACACCTATTAGGGGAATGCAATGGCATAGAGAATGATGTAGAAATTTTTTTTGACCAGATCAAATCTTTAAGCAGCTTGGGGGATTGGTCAGAGGAGGAAAAGTTAGCAATTGTGAAATCGCGGTTAAGAGGGAATGCAAGAAAATTTTATATAGGGTCACAAGAATTAAGAAGGGAAACATCTTTCGAAAAATTTAGGGATAGGCTATTAGAGTTCTTTACAGAAAAACCGAACATTACAACAAATCAGATCCTTTTCACGACCGCAAAACAGACACAGGGAGAAACGATTAAGCAGCTGGCGCACAGAATAACAACACTAACTTTAAATTATATTGGCGACACAGAGCACAGTGAAGCGACACAACAGATTATGGATAAATTAAGGTTAAGTAAATTTTTAGAGGCGGTAACACCTGAATTCCAGAAAGAAATAATAAAAACTAATGCACAAAATTTTGATGAAGCTGTAAAAATAGCCACAAACTTGGAACAGGCAAATTTAGCTGCGATAACGGCAAATGTAAATAGTGCTACATATAGACAAGAAATTGAGACGCTCCGCAAAGAGCAACAGGAATTTAACGCACATATTTTAAATTCAATTACCCAAGAAATAAACACATTAAAAATCCAAGAAAAAGTACAAATTCCCACGACACAAACAAAAAAACTCGTAACATGCCACTACTGTAATAAACAGGGACATTTCATGAGAGAATGCCGAATATACAAAGCTGATCATTTTAAGCAAACACAGAATCAAAACATAAACAACGCGAGAATACAGTGGCATAATCAAATACAGTCTCCTCCCCACTCATTTCAAACCCAGCCGTATGATGACCACAGAACTTACTCCTCCCAGCCGGACACATACGATTTTAGGTCAAACCACGCCTTTGGAAACTATCAACAGAGCAGAAATTACTATGCAGCACCCCCTCCACAAAGTAGATTTTCTAGGGAACAACGATATAATAGGGACGAGTCAAACCAAAACAGAATCAGAGAATCGGGCGGGCAAAGAAACAATGGGAGAGAGATGAATACAAGATTTGAATACAGAAATTTCCCTAATAGAAGAGATAATTTAAACTAATTGTGGGAGCTTTAAATAATAACTTACAAAGAGAGAAAAATTACAGGGTAAAGTTCCCGAGAAAAATTGAAATTCCTGTACAAACAGAAAATAAGAAATTGGAGATACATAACGATGAAAGTACTGAAAAACATGAGGAAACGATTGCATCTGTAGGAGAACAAATTGAAAAAACAGAATTGCCAACAATAATAGCTCAATTTAAAAATATACAAAGCGAACTCATGATTGACTCTGGAGCGAGCGTTAGTGTATTATCATTAGAATTGTTCAATAAAATTAAAGATAATGTCAAAATTAAATATGTGTCAAGGAGTGTTACAATATCAACTTTAACAGGACATAGTATTGAATATATAAAGACTGTGGAAATTCCATTTAAAATTCAGGGAAAACAGTTCAAACATATTTTTTTTGTCACAACAGCAAGATTTACACAAAAATTCAAGGGAGTATTGGGTTTTGACTTTTTACAGAAAAATCAATCCATTTTAAATACACAAAAAAACATTCTGAAGATAGGCGACATAGAAATAATTTTAAATTCTGATAGGCAAATTGATAGACAAATAAATGAGATAATACAGGAAAGACCGAATCTAGCCAAAATTTTAAGAAAAGTACAAATCAAACCGAATTCGAGGGAGAATGTTGTAGTATATAGTGAGGAAAGTCTAGAAAATGGAACAGAGGTTTTGTTCGAACCCAAAGAAAAATCATACATTATAATGAATTATGGAATATACCATATGAATGAGAACAAATTTAAAATTGAAGTTCAGAATAACACGAATGCGACAATTACATTAAATAAAAACATGGCTTTAGGAAACATTACGACAGATTTTACGATACAACAACAGGACATTAAAGAACCAGAAATTAGTGAACGGACACATAAATACGAAGAGATGATAAATTTAATACAGGCTAAACCGGAGATAATTGAAGAAAGAAAAAAAGATTTGAAAACAGAAGATTTTAATACTGACCACATGGACCCAAACATTAAACAAGATTTCCTCAAATTTGTAATGCAATATTCGGACGTTTTTTCAAAATCATTAAAAACTTTAGGAGCGACGGACATCGTAAAACCGGTGATAAAGCTTGCACATGACCACGCAATACGTTCCAGGCCATACGACGTTCCGTACGCACTGCAGGATACCGCAAAAAATCAATTAAAAGAGTTAGAAGAAGCAGGGATAATTGCCAGAACAAAATCAAATTTTGCATCGCCGATGATTTTAGTGCGTAAAACAAGTGGAGAGTACCGTTTATGTTTAGATCTGAGATTAATTAATAACATATCCACTCTTTTTCCTTACAAAATTCCCCGTGTAAATGAAATTATAACTAAATTAGCCGGACATAGATACTATTCGAAACTGGATTTTCATAGTGCATTCAACCAATTGGTTTTACCTGAAGACACAAAAGAATTATTTGCATTTACAACGCCCTATGGCAACTACCAATTTGAAAGACTCGTTTTTGGACATGTAAGCTCCGCTCCAATTTTTCAACAGGTTATGGACACCATTTTAGCGGACTTAAGAGAGGAAAACATACAAGCTTACATCGACGACATAATAATCCCGGCTAACTCTTATTCAGAATTAATACATAAATTAAAATTAGTATTCGATAAATTAAGAAAATACAACCTAACCCTGACACCCAGCAAATGTAAATTTTTTGTAGAAAAAGTAGCATATTTAGGATTTGAAATTAGTCAAAAAGGCATTACACCAACAGATGAAAATATAAACAAAATCACTTCTTTTCCAGTACCAAAAACATTAAGAAAATTAAAAAGATTTTTAGGCATTTGTAATTTTTACAGAAATTCAATAAAAAATTATGCTCAATTAACCGCGGTTTTATCAGACTTAACAAGAAAGGATAATAAATTTAAATGGGATAATAAATGTGAGGAGGCATTTCAGGAACTCCAAGAATGTTTTTTCAAGAAACCTTTACTGATTCAGCCAGATTTTGACAAAGACTTTTATCTGAATATCGATGGCAGCATTCAGCCCATAGGAGGCGCTCTTTTACAATACAGAGATGGGATTTTAAAACCGATTGCATATTTTAGCAGGAAATTATCGATACAGGAGCAAAAATACCCGGCCATGAAAATTGAATTACTTGCTATGCATCAGGGAATGAAATTTTTTAGGAATTTTCTTTTCGGACGAAAGTTTTTTGTGCTTTCTGACCATTTACCTTTGGGACAGCATTTAAAAATACAAAACCCTCCCAGCGTATTACAGAGGTGGCTTTTAGACATATCTGAATACGATTATGAATTTATTCACGTCCCGGGTAAAGATAATTTATTAGCGGATTTTTTAAGTAGAGATGATTTTGAAAGTAAACAAACAGAGCAGAACGAGAGAAAACAAAACATTGAGAATCCAAGGGGACAAATTAACCTGATAGAACAAATTAAGGGAGAAAACACGATGAAAAGAGATGGATATGTGAATGAGGATAGTGTCTATATTGCACAGATAAACACAATAACAGAAATCCCGGCATTAGATAGAATTTTAGACGAACAAATTAAAGATCCAAAATTAAAAATAATCAGAGAAAATTTACAAAATCGGAATTTTAAAGAGAGTAAACATTATGACACATTATATATTGACGAGGAAACTAATTTATTAATGCACGTAGGAAACTGGAAGGACAGACCTTGGAGAGACAATTTGAACAAAACTATAGTTATACCCAGAAATTTACAGAAAGAAATTTTAGCGATTACACACGTAACACATGCAGGGATTGATAAAACTTATAAACTTTTATCGGACAGATATTTTTGGACGGGTATGTACAGTGACACACAAAATTTTATTACATCCTGCGAACAGTGTAGAAAGAAAAAGGGAAAAAATCAGCCCGTTCCCCTGGGAAGAAACCCTATACCTGATGGGCCCGTGCAAATCTTGTCAACAGACATTTGCGGACCATTTCAAACTAGCACTTCAAATAATAAATATGTGTTATCGGTGGTAGACCATTTCTCCAAACATATACAAATGTTTCCAATCCCGGATATAACGGCCACCACGGTTGCTGATAGACTCTTAAATTACTTTATGAATTGGGGATGTCCTAAGACAGTGTTATCGGACGCAGGCTCTCAATTTACATCTAATATACATCAAATTATGACAGAGAAACTCGGAATAGTTGCCAGAATAGCATCGGTACGTTCGCCATGGGTTAACGGTATAGTGGAGGTTACTAACAAACAATTGAAACACACCTTAGCGACATTAGCGGAGAATTCTCCATACTGGGATACTGCAGTACAATGCCACGTAGCTGTTTACAACGCGACAGTACATTCAAGCACCAAAGAAACACCAAACTTTCTTTTTTTTGGAAGAGACCTTCCAACTTTTTTTGAAACTAATGTAACAGAAAATAATACAGAAACAACATATCAGGATTACATATAAAAAAAAATAACAGTGATGAATAACGCATTCAAGGAGGCAAATAAAAATTTAATTCTCGCGAAAGAACGCCAAGAAAGTCAACAACTCCAAAGAGCTAAATTCAGGGATTTGGAAATCGGGTCCAGGGTGTTCATGGAAAACAATAATAATAAATATAGAACAGGGAACCACACGGGACCTTATCGGGTAATTAATAGAATAAATAGATTTATATATGAAATAAAACTGTGTGACAAACCAAATTCTAAAATCATAAAAGCCCACATAAATAGATTGAGGACTCTTCCCGACCGCAAGCCACATCTAAAAATACCGTACATAAACAAATACAAGTCACCTCTTCTCCCCACTCCTAAAAACGCACAAAACTCTGAACCAAAACCGGAACTAAAGAAAGACCACGGTCAAAATGAGAATATTCCGTTTATCATGTTGGAAGAGGAAATAGCAAACGGACAGTACAGAGAGTCTTGTCAAACCAGTGCACACAACGCGAAACCACACCATACGCACGAAAACACTCTTACTCTTGGATCCGCGAAACCAGCTACCGCACAAGTACAAAACGAAACAACTCAGAGCGCACGAGAGAATGCAATCATCCCTCCAAAAGACTCTCCGAACGCAAACATTCTTTCAGCAGGGGGGGACGCAGGCAGACATAGCACGCTAGAAACACACGAGAATTTGGAACTTTCAGAACAGGGGGACTGTACACAAATTGAAGCAAACACGAATGAAAAGGCGGGGGAAATAGAACGGGATGCGCAAGAGGGACCAACACAAATAGATGGGGGTTGTATACAAATGGATCGGGGAAGCACGCAAAGGAAGGATGAATCAGCGGGAAATTCACAAGGTGACGATATAAGCAGTACAAATTGTTCACGCACAGTACTTCTTCCAACACCGGTTAGGCCGAAACACAGATATGATTTGAGATCTTTAAAGAATTCAAATTTAAATTGATTCAATTAAAACACGAAAGAAGTTTAAACATAGGTAAGAACGCGGACAAACCGTAATTCAAAATTTTGAAAATATTAGTAACAAAGAAAAATCGCCATTCACAAAATGCAACGCGAAATATGGAACGCAAATTTTAAATAAATATTGGATTGTAAATAAAGGAAATTTTAAATAAACATTGAATTATAAATTAAAGAAATGTAAATAAATATTACATTAATTAAGAAAGTCTAAACAAATTGTGAAAAAAAAAAAAAATTGAGGAAATTTTAAATAAATCGTACATTAATTAGTTGAAAGTTTAAATAAACAAGAAAGTTTAAATAAATATGGAAGTATAAATAACTGGGAATTATGAATAAAAATTGTGATTTAAAAAAATAAATAATTGTTACAAAATAAATAACAAGTATCGTTGGAGGACAAAAGAAATTTTAGGGATGATAGGTTAAGGATGTGGATATATTAAATTCAAATTTTGGAAAGAACATAAATAACAGAGAAGATACGTCACATTTCAAAAAAAAAAAAAGCAAAAGGGGGACATCGTTAGAATTCTATAAAAAGTCGTTATAACTCTATAAAAAAGAAGGTTTTTTTTTAAGAGAACTTTGATTTCCAGGCAATAAAAATTTCGATGGATAAGATAATTAGGAATATTAAATAAAGGGATATTTTGAATTTCTAAAAAAAAAACTCTTTTCAAAGAACAGTGAAATTTTAAAACAAAAGTAAACTTTCTCCACGCGCTCTTCATTTAATTAGCGGATTGATCAACCATTGTTGGATGAATACGCGTGAGGAAATAGGAGTTATAGAATTATAGTTTAAAATAATTAGATAATTGGTAAAAAAAAAAAAAAAAAAAAAAAAAAAAAAAAAATTTTCTAGTTTAAATAAATAAATAATTCATAATTAAAAATAAAAATTGTAATTCAAATAACTAAACAATGGGTAATTAAAAATTAAAATTAGAGTTTAAAATGGATAGAGAATTTTAATTAAAAATCATAATGGCAGTTCAAAGAAAAAAGATAATGGTAATGAAAATTATACGCAAATTATAATTTAAAATGAATAGATAATTTTAATAAACATACGCGAATTGTAGATTAAATAAAAAGCATTTGAAAAAAAAAAAAAGCGTTTCTACATATATTTTGATAGGGTCGCACATATAAAATTTTTGAGAGAGACACATTTTCGAAACGCTAGACGACGCAGATTTTGGATTTAGATGCTAGTGACGGGAATAAACGTGATATAATAATAAAAAGGAATGTAAGAACAAAATAACACTAACCGCATTTTAATTAATCCAGAGAATGAAAGTGAGAATCCTTGAGGTAATCCGTGTAATTCCAGAGTTTTTAATCCATTTGGGGGCCTCGGTAGAGCACTTTCACATCACACAATCCATAAGCCACTGAACACAACATGGCGGAAACGTAGACGAGAAAATTTGTACCATTTTGCCAAAACGACATCTTCAAAAATTTGTACAGCTAATTGGCCATGGGAACTCACACGGAGAAATGCCCGTATTAGCCGCAGGCCAGAAAGGGGAGCTTATCCCGGGAAAATGACACAAGGGCACAAGGACATGTTGACCTTGTATACCACTACGAGATTTTCTCTGGGGGCTAGATTTTTCTGTTTGAACAGGGAATTTAGATGCTAGAATAAAATACACAAAAGTTTGGCAGTTGAAAAAGGAAAGAGGAGAAGTGAATTCATTCAGGAGACTTTGCATTCAATTACAGCGGATATAAGAAAAGAAAACGTACATTTTGGTATTCAAGTATGGAATATGAATCGAGTTAGAGGATATTTGAGAGAAAATTTGTAATTATGTATGCATTGAGAGATTTTCAGTGAGTGATAAGATTTACGAAAAAATTTTTAAGTATGTTTTCATTAAGTGGGAAAGTGAATAATGTAAGGAATTCGGGAAATTCCGTAGCCAAGTATAAGATTTGGATTAAATCAGGGGATATGTGAAAGAAAATGTATAATTATGGATAGTGTAATATAGAATCGCAGGGGAGTTATAAGATTTTCAGTAGGATAATAATTAAATGATTACATGGGTTTTTTTTTCTGTCATCTCAGTTTGTAGGAAAATTTTAAAATATATTGCGGAAATTTTTGAACCTATATAAGTCTTATTTTGATAGTATTTGAGAGGATAGTGTAATTGTTTAAGTATTTTATTATAAATATGTACATGAGTTATATTTATGGCATGTCCGGTTCAGAGCACATGATGGATTGGATGTTAGATAAGAAGTGTATATAATGTAAAAAAAAAAAAAAAAAAAAAAAAAAAATATATATATATATATATACATAAGGTAGAGAAATGTAAAATAAATAAATAGTAGGAATTTGTAAAATGTAAGTTTAAAGGGAGTATCAAATTTGAATAGAAAATGTATATATTATATGGAAGGATTTAAAGTAGATAAAGTGTAGAAATTTCAATGGGGCAATTTTTGAGAATGTAAAAAAATTTAAAGGAGTTTAAAAAAAAAAAAAAAAAGAGAGTTTTTTTGTAATGTTTCGTGTGCCGGGTGACAAATTAAAATTATAGAAATTGAATTTATAAAAAAATGATACTTAAGGGAGTTTTAAGAGAAGAGAGTATTTTAATAAGCTTGAGTGTAATCTATGTGTATTGATTGTCCTAAACAAAACATGAGACAGCGTACAGATCCGGTTGCCTAACGATTCTCAAATGGTCAGCAATTCCTGTTGATCACCGATTCACATTGCTCAACGATTCCGGGTGCACAAAGATTATCATTTGGTCAGCGACTCCAGCAGTTCAGCGCCTTACAGTTCAGCGAATTCCAGTTAGACAGCGATCCAGTTCTGCAACGAGTTCCAGCAGTGGAGCGATTTACATTTCAGCGGTTTCCAAGGGTGCAGTGATATCAGTGTTTTTTTTTTCCAAAGGAAAGATATTTTACACTTTCCACCATAACTACAAGGGGACATAGTGATATTATTAGGGACCATATGCGTAAGTCCCTGATCCCAACGATTATCCAAGTGACGGTCAAAGTGACTTTGGTTATCATAAGTGAACAATTTTACAGATATACACCTTGAACTTGTGTGGAACTATATTGTTTAAAAAAAAAAAAAAAAAAGACATATCACCAGTGGACGAACTTGTGCTTACATGAATAGACTTTTAATCGATAATAAGTACAACTGAACGACACAGATATCGTCATTTTCAGACACATTGAGAATTGTATTTTGTATAGTATTTCCGTGTTCTTTTGATGGCATATAAGAGTATATATATGATAATATGATTTGTGTATATGTGTATATAGTACATTTTTACAGTAGATACAGATGAGAGCAAGACGAGTTGTTGGACTACACAGTGGACACGCATGCAGCAACTATGAGCTGGCACTTTTGTAATTGGCTTTTTTCCCACCAAAATTTTGGGGGGGGAAGAAGGGTAATTGTTATATTGTAATTTTCAATTCCCAATATAACATTGCTCTTTTGAAAAAGGAAGTGGACCTAAGAAGACGGTCCCTCATGAAGTGAGGCAATTTTTGTAACATTCCCTCGAACGCAGCTGCACCGGACATTCATTTCGAAAAGAGAGGGTGCTTCTCAAGTTCATGTCAGCGTTAGGTGTTACAACAAACGGAAGGGGTTGAACTTCTTGACCCCAGAGTCAATTAATATCACTTGAACCTTGGGAAAATTCTCGTGAGAACTTTCAACGATTTTAAAACTGGAGACTGCATATCTCATATTTCAGGGGGGCCTTGACCAATAATATAGCCTGAAGGGCGTAGCCCTTAATTTACTTAGCCAATTATGGACAGGGGCGCCTTGTTAAGGGGGTAGAGACAGAGAGCAACTTTGGACTTTAAGTTTTTGAAATCGAGGACTTGAATTTTGTGAGTGAAAAGAAGAGGTCGCAAGAGCGACGGATCTCGGAGAGAGCGAGCCCTCGGGACAGAGCCGGAGCGCGCCGTCATAAAGTCCGACATCGGCAGTGATGATCGAGGTAGGACAATTCTACACATATTTTTGCACTTTGATTATTATTATCTCTCTGACCCTCCTAAATAAGGTTAACCTGGGCCATTAAGACGTAGGCTAGTAAGAATAGTGAGTTAATGCACATTAATGGGTTAATAATTGTAATGCTCATATTATGATCATAGAATGAGGAGATTTGATTGTCTTAATGTACTACACTAAAGATGTTGGTATATGAAATTTACCAGATGTTAATAGTTATTAAATAAGGTTTTATCTTAATGAAATAAATTCTTTGTTATTGTTTAAAATTAAGCCTCTTCATTTTAATTACTGGTATTATGTATTTCTTTATTTACTCCACTTTACGAGATCGGTCTATATAGCGTCAATACCTGACGTGTGAGGAATCACATATCAGGTGTTAAAGGTGAGCGTCAGTAAATCTTCTGCCCTATCCCGCGCTTTGTTAACTTTCGAGGCACACGTTTTTCGCCGAAGTTCTGTTCAAACAGTTGCGAAATATTTTTTGAAAGATAAAATGCAATGCTTACATTATATTAAAACTAAATTTAATACCCAATAATGCGTAGAATATATTTTTCATTTTAATCCAAAATATTTTTGGTGCTGCCATCTGTTGCCGTAATTTAATTCATACCGACTATTTTCATTTTTCAATAAACATTTTTAAATGTCTATTCCTTCTAATACGCTATTAAATACAACAACAGATCATATCTAATAATGACACAATCACGGAAACATAATTGAACTTAAACTTGCAGACAAAACTGCAGTCCTCAGTGATGTACATTCAGATCCCCTTATCAAATTTATAGAATGCGAAATGACCTCTCGTGATTGTGGCATTATTATATATGATCTGTTGTTGTATTTAATACTGTACTAGAAGGAATAGATATTTAAAAATGTTCATACTATTTTTTATGTGATTTTTGTAATACATTTATTTTAAAAACGTTGAATGTTTCGACAACGATTCATGCTACTAGCGTTCTAAGATTTATATAATGCATTTTCTAGCAAATAAATTGTGTCTGAAATAATTGTTTATTTATAATTATTGAAAATGTTGATTTTTTAATGGATTTTTTTTAAATAAACATAAACAGTTAATAAAGAGAATTGACAGTCTTCAGAAACGATAGCTTTCTACTTGAGACAAATCGATATAATTACAAGAACGATTAGTTATGCAGAAAGCATTGATTATGAAACAATTTCCAACTGCAATGCAATTTTATTTAAACATCTCTAAAATGCGATATATTCAGCGGTGATATTTTTAAAATTATCACAGAACTACGATAATTTATTTTACTTGAAATCTTAAAACTTCATCGAAAAAAATGAATTTTATTGAAATGACGTCACAGAAATATAAATCGCCTGCTTCTTTATGTAAATGCAACGAATATTTCATCCATGTCACTTTTATTCTAAACCTCAGAGCTAAATAATTTTGCGTGAAAATAATTCAGCAATTCTTCTACAACTCATCTTGCAATCACTGATTTACATTCTGCATCCATTAAAATTAGGCTTCGCTATAGAAATAATCAAAGTTTAATGATCATTTAAACTGAAAAATATTGTAATTACGTTGGCGCAAAATATAGATGCACAAAAAATGCGCAAAATTAAAGAGTTTTTAAGATGGAGAACACAAAATATAAATTTAAAAGAACTTTAAAAATCACGATTTTTACTCTGGGAAATAAAAGATAGATGCCATATTTTATTTTGAAGTGGGTCGCGTGAACTCTTCATATTATATGGGTTGAGACCCAGACCGTCCGACCTACCAGAAAGGTGTAAGGTAACTGTATGGACGGCCGGGAAGTGCCACCCAATTTAGACCGGAACCCAGTGGGGGAGGCATCCACAGGGACCGTACCCTCCTTCCCCTACCACCAACCTCTCGGAAGGACTTTCGGACCCACATGTTTAACGTGATCGTACTCCGCATGAACACGGCGGCAGTTTTGGCAGTGGCTGGAATCGAACCCGGGCCTACCGAGTGCAACTCCAGCGCGCTAACCAATGGGCTACCGCGCCCCATATTATATGGGTGTAATTATTATTTTCATTATTTTTGTAATTATTATTACACCCATATTATATGGGTGTAATTATTATTTTCATTTTTATTTAAAAACTACCGAACATATTTTGCTGAAATTTTTTATATATTTTATATATTTTATGGGATAATTTAAATATTTTCTAACATTTTCGATGTAATTTGTGAATTTTAACTTTGCTTAAAAGATGTTTGAAAAGTTAGGTCCCATAGGATTCAATGTATTTTAATTTTTCAACCCGGATTCAATCCAAAACTAATTGGGTGATATTATTCATTTACATTCCCATATGTCCCACAGACCGTCTCGACAACATACTAAAATTTCATTTTGATAATGCCATTTTTTACGGCAGTTATCATGCGAACGGACAGACAGGCAGAATGAACAAAGTCATAAACACTTTTCAACTATGTTGTAAAGTAAAGTGTTAAAACTTAGAGTCGAATTGATTAATAATCGGCGACTGTCGCTAAGTCCTGGCGTCGTATTGGCGATACCAATGACTGGTTAAGCAAACCTAAAATAAAAAACTCTTTTTCGTGAATGGAACAAACTAGATCCACTATAATGATGTTAATAAGTTTACCACATAATACTGTATGTGAAAAGTGAACATATTTGACAATACTTACCATATTGTTTTTTCATTTTAGTTAATCTTCGAGAGCTTTTTATGCTATCATTCTAAAGTTTATATTATTTGTTTTCGAATAAAAAATTATGTTCAAAAATATATTTATCATTTATTTATCATTATTAAAACATCCTGTTTTCTTAATGATCCTTTTAAGTCGTTCGAAAACTTAAGGTGACTAAAAAACATTCGAATGCTTTTATTATTCGCTGATTGTTATAATCGTACAATTTTTTCAAAAAGCTCCATTCGTTTGTGAGATATCACGTCTACAAACTCACATACATACATACCCACAGAGACATCATTCTAGAAATGTTCAATTCCAGTTCAGATATGCTTAAAACGTGCTCTTCCATCAAAAATTAGAATTCAAAATTTCGATGCCCGTCAACAATACTTTCCTAACACATTATACCACGTATATAGAAAACGTAATAATCGTAGAAAATTTTTATTCTATTTGCTCCATTTGTCAAGAGATGCTGTGATCACAGACACATATACAGTATTGAAAAAACGGATGATTTGTATTCAGGGATGTCCAAAATATGCAAGCTCATAAACACATGAGTCTATTTTCCCCATTACAATATGTCCCTTTACTATGTATTGCAGTAAACGCAAAAATGGTATAGCAAGATTTAAGGGGACGGTAGGCGTTGAAATTTTTTGTATTTATTTATTGACTTTGAAACATGAAAAATTGTATAAATATTCCTCTTGACATTACTATATAAAATACCATTAAATTTTTTTTTAATTTTGTTATAATTTTGTATTTTTTTTTAATTAAATTTGTTTTAACAAAAATTTGAAAATGCTCCTTGCGTGCCATTTGTTCACATTTTTGATTAATTTTGCATTATGATCACTCAAAAACACATTACGAATAAATTTGGGTATTTATTTTTGGGTATTTATTTTTTGGGTATTTATTTAGAAAGTCAATTTTTTAAAAATATTTTCTGCATTGAAACTTAATTTTCATCATTTAATTAGGTTCTTATTCACTTTTAATTACCTTAATGAAGTCCAATTATAAAATACATACCCAGTTTCATTAAAAGTATGAAAGGACTCTACTTGCCAAATTTCATGCATCTCAAACCAAAATTAAGACGCATGGCGCATTTTAAAAATGTAAAACCTTTGAAAATTCCGTTTCGAAAAAAATGCATTTAGCCTTTTGCTTGGGGGTAGAACAGCGTCCATCCCAAACCAAGAACCTCCCAAAAATACAGGTATTTGACAAATCCTATCCCAAACAGTTCGATCCGCCTTTGCAGGTATTGGTGTCCATGGAAATCGCCGACAGAAACATTGCACTTGCTGCAGTAGGTGCAATGTTTCTGTAAGCAATTTCCATGGACGCCAATGCCTACAAAGGGGAATCGAACTGTTTGGGATAGGGTATGTCGAATGCCTGTCTTTTTGGGGGGTTCTTGGCTTGGGATGGACGCTGTCCCATCCGTAAGTAAAAGGTTAAATGTGTAAAATAATGTTATATATTAAAAAAAGAACTTTTTTAGTCGATTTTTGCTCATTTCAACGTCCACCGTTCCCTTAATGCTCCTTCTAGTTACCTGTATTTAGAGTCAATGTCTGCCGCTAACTCCATGACGCCGTAGAAGGATGTGTCAATGGGCACTTTCAACGTCAGGGTCCTTCCCATGTCCTTTTGGTTACCGATCCATGTTGAGTACTGCACACGTATTTTGGGGCCTTTGTGGTTTGCCAAGTCATCCAGGACGTTCTGTTCTAAAGAATTAAATGGTTCGTATAATACTATTTTGTAGTGTTTATACTACTAATTATACGACAAATCATATACAAAGTGTCAAGCAATGTCATGGACCCGGCCAATATTCTGAGAAGAATTAGAGTTATCTTGTTTATGAAGGTATATAGAAAACCCCAATTGCGCGCAATGACACTAGGGGCTTGAATTCCTTTATGCCTGGACTTTTTCCTATGGGCACATATGAAAAGCCTCATCTACGATAGCTTCGTCGATTCCGATGAAGACCTTGTTGCCAGGATTTCTGTTGCTGCTGCCGCTGTACGAGAAATCCCTGGTGTTTTCGCCAATGTACAACGATCGCTACATCGCAGGCGTGAGGCCTGCTTTTATATTGGCGGTCGCTGTTTCGAGCAGTTTCTGTAAGTTATTCATTACAATTGGTTTTATAATGTCTTCGATTTCTTGTTTTGAACAGTTTCTGTAAGTTGTTCGTTAAAATGTGTTCTGTAATTTCTTCACTTTCTTCATACCTCCTTTGTCATTCTTGTGTTCCATCATTTCATGCAACAGTACGTGCTAATCCCTAGTGCTTAACCGCTTGACTTACGGCCATGCAATTGCATGACGAAAAGTGCTTATTTAGGTGTGTTCTATCATCCCTTAAAGCTTTGCCCCATCGTCTTGAATCACCCTGTATTTAAAAAGTGAGGCTTGTGAATATAAATCTGGAGTGAATACTGGTACAGTTATGTATTTTTTTTTTTTGTAAATAAAATATAAGAAATATATTACTATAGATAAATAAAAAAATTAGAAAAAAACTGCTATAGATAAATAAAAAATTAGAAATTGTTTACTGCGTTTAACAGATCACATAATTAGAACACGACTTATCTGAAGATATATTTATTTATTTACATATAATAGTACTTACAGATTAAACTGCATAACAGTCTTATCACAAAGATAAAAGACATAAGAATAAAGCCTAGTAAGTACTCAAATCAAATTGCATTTAAACATTATTCATAAACATTTAAAATTATGTAAAATCATAAAAAAGGTTTAAAATTCAATTAAAACAATTTTACAAATATGTTAAATCTAAAAACAAAAATGTTTGGGACATAATCGAGTTTTACTTTTACAAGAGTCTTTAACAGCACAACCCTCAAATGATGATCCCGCATGAAAATGTATAAGGTAAAGAAAAGTGCTACAGCCAATTTCAATATTAATTTATTAATGGGGAAACGAAGCAAATTATAGAGGAGCCTTCATATGGTGACAGATGATGTGTGCACCTTGATTTCAACGGAACTGCTAAACATTTTTATTATCTTTTGCGCATTTATTCCGCACACTCTTACGACTCTTGGAAAAAAACAGAAGTGACACTTACGAAACTAGAAATGGAAATCCTTAGTGAATCTCCCTCATTGGAATTTGATGCGCAATCCATGTCAGCCATAATCTAAATTGTACCTCTGGTTGATCCGGAGAAATAAATGTTTCAAGAATTTTATTTTAAACTGAAAGTGAAAAAAACTTGCAGACTCCGCAAGTTTTCAACAGAAAAAAGAACCTGCAGAGTCCGCAAGTTTTCAACAGAAAAAACTTGAGTCCGCAAGTTTTCAACAGACAAAAACTTGCAGAGTCCGCAAGTTTTCAACAGGGAAAACTTGCAGAGTCCGCAAGTTTTCAGCAGAAAAAACCTGCAGAGTCCGCAAGTTTTCAACAGAGAAAACTTGCAGAGTCCGCATGTTTTCAACAGAAAAAAACTTGCAGAGTCCACAATTGTAAACTCTTATTGTATGACGACAATAAGAGTTCACAATTCCGTCCCAGTCGCTCAAGAGTACAGCGTCGGCTGGCCAGTACGAATATCCGTGATTCGATTTCCGTTTGGGGCAGCAAGCTTCTTTACAATGGTGCCCGAAAAACTCGACCCTGTACGTTAGTAAAAAGCTCTCGGAGGTCTGAAAATGACCCTAGTTTAACTAGCACGTATTCAGTGATCTGATCTCCGATTTCAAATCGAGAGGTTAACGACTATATAGGAAGCTAACCTAGAAGATAACAAGAAAGATCAATTATGTGCATAAAGCATTGAAACACTTTCCAACTGAAATTGAACCCGCTGAATGTATTGCATCTCTAAAGTACGATATATTCAGCGGTGATATGTTTTTAATTATCACAGAACTGCAATAATTTATTTTACTTGAAAACTTAAATCTTCATTGAAAAAACAAATGAACTTTATTCAAATGACATCATCGGAATATAAATCGTCTGTCTCTCTATGTAATAGCAGTGAATATTTGTTTCATTCATACACTTTTATTCCAGATTCCAGAGTTAAATAATTTTGCGCGAAAAAAATTCAGCAGTTGTTATGCAACTCATTTTACAATCACTTATTTACATTCTGCATCCATTAAAATTAGGCTTGAATTAGTGAAATGAACATTATTGAACCGGAAATAGTAAAAGAATCGAAGTGGAAATCCTTAGTGACCCCACATTTTGCTCCAGAATTCGAAGCTGAATCCAAATAAGTCATCATCTAAGTTCTAATATACAGCAGATTCTGGGGAATAAATCTCTCAAAAAATTTCGTAAAACAAAGGAAAACAAAAATAGTATAGCTAAATATTTTCCACCAATAATAACATTTAAGTTGGAAAGATCAATTTTTTTTTTTAGAAAATTTCTTTCACGTTATTCGTAGTGCTGCGAACGTGTAACATTCCCTTTCTTCTGGAGTCTTTCGTCTCTTTCAAAGACCAGACGCAGAAAAGATACGTACTGGTATTCTTTTCTATGACGTCATTCTAAGGTTTCCATTTGCGGATCTTCAAAGAAGGGTTGCCTTATTTAGCGATTTATCGCCAATTTGACGACATTTGGCGATTTCTTGAAGGTGCGGGAAGGACCGCGAAATGACGATTATGCTATGTGACATGAGAGATTTCCAGACGTCTATATGGAGAGTATATAAGTAGGAGTTATCACTGAGTCGGAAGGCAGTTCATGTGATACGAGGTACATTGGACTATGAATTTTGATAATATTTTGAGAAAAGTAGCTGCTGTTTGTGAAATTACTTTCGTTAATATTTTGAAAATAATATAAGTTATTTTGTAAAATTAGGAGCATTTAAGTGCTGTTTGATTGTCTATTATTCTTGTTTACGTTGTGCCTGTGAATAAACGTTTCTGTTATCCAAAAATTTGGATTTATCCTTGCACCCTCCATTTCAGAGGATCCGTCATAACAGTACTAATATTATAAAAATGTCAGATGTTATATGTTACACATATACATACGGTCAAAATTGTTTCTATTTTTTTTTTCAGTGAACAATTTCTTAACTACAATTCATTGATTACCCAACCACTCACCCCTTTTGCTGGTAGTTTCGCAATGGCTTGAACTGATGTTGAGGAGGCTTTTGCATCCCAGGACTGGGAGGACATAGTACGTCTTCATGAAGTTGCCGAAGGAACCGTCCGGTTTCACGCTAGCAAGAATTTGCTGCAGGGCTTTCTCTTCATCGAAGTTATCTGGATCCGTGTCGTACTCTGCTGAATAGATAGCCTGAAATGGGAGATACGAGTAATAAATGTTGTATTGCACATGAAGTTTAATGACACTCATATGTAATCTCACAAAAACATCAAGCCATAGAACCCCGCCCCCCACCACACACCCCCTCAAGTACAAAAAGCAAAAATCTCCTTCCAAAAAGTTATGACATCTCAAAATGATTTACACCAAGTTCCCACAGGACTGGAGATGTGATTTCAAGTCTGGAATACCCCTGCTGAAGAATTCCAACTTCATTTTAATTCACACGTAGATCAGTCGTCCTTTCCGATTTTAGCATACAAATACCGCGCATTTTATGATTCTGTTTGTTCACCAGTTTAACTGGAAAACATATTGAATTTTATTTTCTTGATTGACAAAATGACTTAATTGAAACAATTAGAAAAATAATCATGCTATGTAAAGTTAGTTATATCTTCCAGTTTTAATTATTGGCAGCAGAAGGATATCAAATAGAGTATTATATATGAGAGACAAAGTGCTGTAATTTTTAATTTTTAACAGCGTACATAAGTGTTCTGAAATATATATATATATATATATATATATATATATATATATATATAATAGATGTTCAAAAATCCAATGAGCGAAACATAAAGTATATATATATATATATATATATATATATATATATATATATATATATATATATATATATATATACACATATATATATATATATATATATATATACATAAATATAAACTTTAAAAACTTTTAAACTAATGTTTGGAATAATATTACCAATAAGGCAATGTATACCAGTTAAGCTATAAAAGAGTATGCGTAAAGCAGCAATAACAATTTTATGCCTTATATAAAATTCAATGAAAGAATGAACAGTACCAAAAAGTGGTTGTGGGAGAATTGTGATCCCCACTCCCCGGTTAAAAGCATGCTTTGAGTGCCGCGGCAAACACACCCTAAAAACCGGCACCGTTCATAGAAAGTCCTTACGACTAAAGTAATTGCCGAAAATAAAGACACAGAAAATAATCAAAATCAAAAAGGAATACCTTATGTAAAACCAATCGAATCCACCTCACGGCAACACCACCAATGCCATCAATAATTCCATCGAACACAACACACAAACACTCTACCCCATCCCCTACATCACCAGAATAACTCCGAGAACCGAAGAATCTCCGATTATATACTGTATACCGGTGCCACGGATTCAACTAAAAATCCGTTAAACATAATTTGAACTCTTGTATATCGATATTGTAAAAATCCGATGCGATACCACAAAGGAATCCCCTGGGATATCCAACCCTACGTGCTTCCCCAAAGTATATTTTCAAACACGAATATTGGTCTTCTGTCTTTGTGTTCTATCTTCTACTTCTGATCAGATAATTCCTAATGACGTTCTTAAACACTCTTTTATTTATATTAGATGTCCAAGGAACAAGATAATTAATTTCAAATTTAAAATCGTTGCGTTTATCAGAGATACGAAAAAATGTTTTATGATGTTTTCCGTCACGTTTATTATTTACAATACTAAGATCCAAAAAATTAACGATTCCGTCATCATTTTTGGTGTTTTCCATCAGGTTTAAACCACTTGGATAAAAACTAAAATCCACCGCGTAATCCTCTTCCTGGCAAGCTGTCAACACATCGTCAACGTATCTTATGTATATAATTTCATTTAAGATGTGTGTTCCAGATTCATAGCTATTCAAATAGATATCTGCCAATATAGATGAGCAACTACCCCCCATAGGTATACCAAATTGTTGTTTATAAAAATCCAAGCCATTAAGCAAAATAACAATTTGAATATTACCTAAAATTTTCGAAGCAATTTGTGAATTTTAAATCCGCTTAAAAAATATTTGAAAAATTAGGTCCCATAGGGCTCAATGTATTTCATTTTTTCAACCCGGGTTCAATCCAAAACTAATTGGGTGATATTATTCATTTATATTCCCATAGGTCCTACAGACCGTCTGAACAACATACTAAAATTTCATTTTGATTAAGTCATTTTTACGGCAGTTATCGTGCTAACGGACAGACAGACAGACAGACAGCTGAACAAAGTCATAAACACTTTTCAACTTTGTTGTAAAGTGTTAAAAATGCAATTGTAAAATTACTGCTTGGTTTATTTGAAATTATTAATAATATTATTTACAAATACTTCCGGATAGTGGTAATTTTGACAAATGCGTTTAAGATTATTGATATGAAGATAGTGAAACTGAGTATCAGAAAGTCGATGTATTCGAAATAGCTGGTTTAAAATGATGTTTCTAAACAATTGAATATAATTATAAGATCGAAATGATAGCAGCTTAATGATAGTGCAGTTGTAAGAACCTTTTTTATCATATAGATTATTAATAACATGATTATGGAGGATATCTAAATTTAGGTCTAAATAATTTTACAGTTTGACTAACACCAGGCTCATTAGGGATTAATTCTAGATTAGAGAGGTAAAAATCAATGTTAATTGGATATCAATCATCAATGATAATACAAATTAAGTCGTTAACATATCGATATATAATATATGAATTAGAGGTAAAATGACGTTCATAATAATAAAGATATAAGTTAGCTAGAATACTACTACTACAGCCACCTTGAGGTACACCAGATGTTTGTAAATATATGTTATCACCTCGAATAATATGATTGCTGTATAACACAATGTGTAGTAGCATAGGAAAGTTTTTGACTTTAAATGGAACATTATTGGATGAGATATAAGCATGATAAAGAGAGATAATAACTTTATATAAAATTTTAATATCAATATTATTAAATAGGTCTTTAAAATCAAAGGTAGGAAAACCAAGAATATGTGGAAGCTTGTTAAGGTGATTGACTAAATCAAAACTATTGTTCAAAATGAAATAACCTGATGTCCTAAATTTAAGAGATTCATTAATTATATTTAAACAGTTTAGCAAGTACTTACTAGCAGTAGTGGTAAAGGTAGTATGTCCAAAAGTGACCGTTCTAAAACTGAGAGGTGATTTATGGAATTTAGGAACCAAAGTAAGATATGGAAATTTATAAAATTTATAATTCATATTTCATTGTGTATATAATTTTAGCATTTTAGTTTTGATTTTGATAGACTGATTATTAATGAGTTTAAACATATGATTATTTTTTAAGTAATTCTGAAATAGAGAAACATAACATATTTTACAAATAATGGCATAATTATTAGAAGCTTTATCTACATAAATTACGACAAAATATTGTTGTAATTCGTTAATTGCAGATAGGAGTTGCTTATAAGGATAACTAGGCTTCGTAAATTTAATATTTATAATAACATTTTTAAAAGATGTAGAGTAGTATACTTCCATAGATGGAATTCTTCAATTGGAATGGAATGAGAACGAGCTTGTTGGTACATGAATTTATCAAAATCAAAAGATAAAGACTAAAGAAGGAATTTGGGATGATGGTAGAATAGAATGCGAAATTTAGACCCTTTATTCATAATATCCCTGAAAATATCATCCTGAACTATACTGAGATCCCCAGTAATATACATGATGATCCCCACTACATACACATAATGAAAGATTATCGGAGTTTAATGGCCTGGAAACTTCATTGTAATTGTAAATAGTTCTACCAATTGGTAAATTATATTTGAAATATTTTCGTATTTTGACATCACTTACTGGTAACAAGTGCTGATGTTTTGCAAATAAATTATTAAATTTAAGAGAATTAAGAATTGGATGTTTAAAAGAAATTACACAGTAAGCTATTTTAGTAGGTGGATTAGGTAAATGGTGTAGGTGGAAATTTAAAAAATTTGTACGAGAAAAAAACAAATCATAAAATAAATGTTTAAAATTCTCATTAGTTATTTTTAATTTTAAAAAGTTAACATAAACAATATTTAATTTGCATTTTCTGACAAGATATAACCAAGTTCTAATTTGTAGGAAATTGAAAGTATGAGAATAATTATATTGTAATTTTAAAATTTTTGCATTGTAATCAATAGTTTTACTTAAGTTACTTTTTCGTTTGCTTCGAAATATCGCTTTCTGCGAGGAGTTGGTGACTTTGAATACTGAAAAAGATGCTTATAGACTGTTACTTTCCGTGCATTACATGGTAATGTATAGGGAAAGTATTGGAATCATATTGAAAATCGCAATTCGAGTTTTCGACGGATCTACACGTTTCGAGACCTCTAGAATACGAAAAACTATTTGTAGCGTGACGTCTGTGTGTATGTCTGTCTGTGTATCTGTGTGTCTGTCTGTGTGTCTGTGCAATGTATGTATCCACTCTAACTCAAAAATTACTGGACCGAATTTCATAAAATTTGGCAGGTAAGTAAGTCACTTGGATGTGACCCTGGTGCTGATTAGTTTTTGGTACGATTCGTAGAAACAGAACTCGCCTTTTTTGCGATATGGCCCTTAAAAATTTCATTTATCCGCTCTAGCTAAAATACTAATTTACCAAATTTTACAAAATTTAGTAGATAAATTACTTGTTGGATATTCTGGTGCTGATTAGAATTTTGTAGGATTTGGAAAAGAAAAACCCGCCTTTTTTTATGAAATGGCCCACAAAAATTTCATGTGTCCACCCTGGCTAAAATACCAACTGACTAAGTTTCATAATATTTGGTAGATAAGTTACTTGTGGGACACTCTGGTGCTGATTCGATTTTGGTACGATTCGGAAAATAACAACCCGCCTTTTTTTCACGAAATAGCCCCACAAATTCGCCAAAATATAAAAAAAAGACTAAGTAGTGTATGCTCAAATGTATCAATTAAATTCTTGTTTTATACGCAATTTTTGAAGAGGAAAATAATATAGCACACTCCATTATACTTTAGGACTAACCGTTCTCAAGATATTTGAGATTTCTTGCATTTTTGCTACGCCGATTTCGGAAAAATGTCCAATTACCAAATAAAAACAAAAATTGAATTAAAAATGCAAATTTAGTGTTATTTGATGCAATTAAACTCAATCTAATGAATTATTAAAGAAATAAAGAAAATATGAATTTAAGTCTGCAGGGAATTTTTTTTCCGAATAAAAAGTATGACCATAATGAAAAAGTGAAGCGAAATTTCGAAGAGTAACATAAAAAGAGAAGTAGATAAGTTCTACGTGAGATTTTCATACGTAGAATCCATAAATAATCGAAGGGTGAACAAAAAGATCCATATTGATCCGAAATGGAAGATATGCAAAGCAATAATTAAGTATGTGTCTGACTGAATCTTTATAACTGCAGACAAAATGGGGTCACAAATAGTAGAAATGCAACTCTTGATTCAAATGTAAAAATAAGCAATAAAAGTTATTGACGCCTGGGTTAACATAAAGGTTAAGAAATAGATAACACAAAAAACACAATAAACTCATCTGCCTGCCGAGAGATGTCAGCACTCCACACACATAACAAGAGTTTAAAAATCGATCAAAAATAGCAATAATCTGTAGAAAAATTCATAAAAGCGATGGGTGAACTCAAACCAAAGTACTCTATAATGCGAAATGTGAAGCCATACCAAAATTAATCAACTGAAGGAATGGAAGAGTCAGCTAAATAAAAACAATATCCATATAGGTCCATGTTATGACATAAATGGGCTGTTAGTTATAGTATATAGTTATGCGTTAGCGATAATAATACGCAAAATAAATTAAAATAAGAAAGAGATCCAAATAAAAAAATCTGTTGTGAGCAGCACATGACTTTCCCTGCAGACTCAAATTCATTGTATCTTTATTTCATTAATAATTCTTTAAACTTAATTTAATTGCACCAAATAACACACATAAATAATGGACTTCAAATTGGCATAGAAAAATGCGAAAACACTAAAATATCTCGAGAACGGCTTGCACAACGGTTTAATTGCACAAAACAACGGCCACAAATATTTAAAATGACACTATATGTCATTTTAATTCAATTCTTCACTTTCAATTCAATTTTCGTTCACACTTGATAACTGGATGCTTTTTCTACGGTGTCGCAGAGTAAATGCGAAAAAAACTAAAATCTTGAGAACGGCTAGTCCTAGTGTAATGGACTTGGTCTTATTCTATACATTGTTAAAAATTATGTATAAAATAAGCATTTAATTCATGTATTTGAGCATACGTGGTACTTTATTTTAGATTTTGACGATTTTTGCGAACCATTTCTCAAAAAAAGGCAAGTTATTTTTTTCCGAATCGTACCAAAATCTAATCAGAACCAAGGTGATCCACAAGTGACTTATCTACCAAATTTTGTGAAATTTGATCTATTAGTTCTTCAGCTAAAGTGGACACAGGCAATTTTTGTGGTCATTTCGCAAAAAAAGGGGTTGTTTTTTCCCGAACCTTACCAAAAACTAATCAGTACCAGGCTCACACACAAGTGACTTACCTACCAAATCTTATGAAATTCGGTCAATTAGTTTTTGAGTTAGAGTGGATACATACATTGCACAGACAGACACACAGACGTCAAGCTAAAAATAGTGATTTCGCGTTCTAGAGGTCCCGAAACGTGTAGATGCGTCAAGAACTCGAACTGTGATTTTCGCCATGATTTCAGTACTTTTTCTCTATACATTCATTACCATGTATTGCAGGGAAAGTAAAAATCTGATATGAGCAGCACTTGACTTTCGCTGCAGACTTATATCCACGTTCTCAATATTTTAATAAAATTTAATTCACTTTGAATTCCATTTTCGTTCTTATTTGGTAACTGGAGTTATTTTCAAAGGTGTCGTATAGAAAATACGAAAAAACTAAAATATCTCGAGAACGGGTACTCCTAGTGTCGAAAGCCCAGGCCAGCCGACTCGTCCTAAGACTTAGAGCAGCAAGGTGGATGGCCGGGGGTACTCCTAGTGTAATAGGGTTGGACTTATTCTTTTCTTCGTTAAAAATTACGTATAAAACAAGCATTTAATGGATATATTTCAGCTTACGTAGTATTTTATTTTAGATTATGACGATTTTGGTGGGCCATTTCGCAAAAAGGGCAGGTTATTTTTTTCCGAATCGTACCAAAATCTAATCAACACCAGGATGACCCACAAGCGACTTATCTATCGAATTTTGTGAAATTCGGTCCATTAGTTTCTCAGCTAGAGTAGATACATGGTTTTGCGAGCCATTTCGCAAAAAAAGGCAGGTTCCTTAATCCCGAATAGTACCCAAAACTAATCAGCACCAGATTCGCCCACAAACGACTTAACTAAAATATTTTATGAAATTTGATCAATTAATTCTTTAGTTAGAGTGGATAAAAAATCTGCACAGACAGACAGACAGACAGACACACAGACACACACACACACAAACAGCACGCTGAAAATAGGTTTTTCGTATTCTAGAGGGTCAGAAACGTGTAGATCCGTTGAAAACTCGAGTTGCAATTTTCGGTATGATTCCAATACTTTCCCTATATATTACCATGTATTGCAGGGAAAGTAAAAATCTGATGTGGACAGCACATGACTTTCCCTGCAGACTCAAATTCATTTTTCTTTATTTCATTAATAATTCATTAAATTGAAGTGCAGACTTACATCCACGTTCTCTTTATCTTGATTAAATTTAATTCACTTTTAATTCAAGTTTCGTTCTCATTTGGTAACTGGACTTAATTTGAAATGTGGCTTAGAGATAATACAAAAAAAAAAATATCTCGAGCAAGGCTAGTCCTAGTGATTTTTGAGGCCGATTTCGCAGAAAATGACAGGTTATTTTTTACCGAATCGTACGAAAATCAAATCAGCACCAGGGTAACATATAAGCGACTTATCTACCGAATTTTGTGAAATTCGGTCCATTAGTTTATCAGCTAGAGTGGATACAGGTAATTTTTGTAGGCCATTTTGCAAAAAAGGCGGGTTCTTTTATCTCGAATCGTACTAAAAACTTATCAGCGCCAGGATCACACCCAAGTGACTTACCTACTAAATTTTAAGAAATTCGGTCCATTAGTTTTTGAGTTAGAGTGGATACATACATTGCACAGACAGACAGACACACAGACACACACACAAACATCATGCTAAAAATAGTTTTTTCGTATTCTAGAGGTCTCGAATCGTGTAGATCCGTTGAAAACTCGAGTTGCAATTTTCGACATGATTCCAATACTTTCCCGATACATTATACATTACAATGTATTGCAGGAAAAGTAAAATGTTATGTTTTAGTGGAGTTATCGTTGAACAAAGCATGCAGACAGATATATATATATATATATAAATTCTCAGGTATTTTTGGTTTCCTGTTGTTGGATATCTAATTAAACATCCTCTTTTATATTGTAACCAGGGTATGCCACTGTTCATGTTTTGAATTGGCCTTGTTATATAGTCATTATATTATCGTTATATATATATATGTATATCCTACTAGCAATCCAATATTCGCAGCCAGTATTGGAAATATTGGTCCAATATGGTAAAAGTGGACATTTTGACGGAATTTGCCCTATATATTGGCTTAAAATATTGGGACAATGTTATCTTCTTATATACTAATTGCCAAGTGTCCGTCTGTCACGCTTTGTTTGGGCACTTCCCGAATAGATAGAGCCTTGCAATTTGGTACACGGCATTTGGTACATTTTCTTCTTTAGGGGGTTCTGCACACTAAAATATTCGATTTGCCAAATAAATGTAAAATGCGAATTATTAAAAAATTACAATATTCAGGGGTTGCTTATTGCGAGAACGTTGATTTTCAACGGGTATTCGGCTAGTATATACTAATTGCCAAGTGTCCGTCTGTCACGCGTTTTTCAGGCACTTCCCGAATAGATAGAGACTTGAAATTTGGTACACGGCTCGGTCGCTCGATAAAAACCCCTGGAAAAATCGAATTTTTCGAAAACGTTCTCTAGAGGGGATGCCCCACACCAAAACGTTCGAAAAGTGAAATGATAGGAAATCATGCTTTGTGATGAGATGGAGACTTCAAATTTGGTGTATGGGTGAACCGTTCGAAAGGAAGAAAGTGTGCAATTTCAGATTTCGAATATTTTCTACTTAAGGGGGTGCCGCACACCAAAATTTTCGATTTACCGAATAAATGGGAAACGGCTACTTTAAAATTGGATAGAGGCTTGAAATTTGGTGTATGGGCTAATCATTTGATGAAAACGCCCAAAGAATATAGTTTTCTAAAATGTTCCTTTAGGGGGTGCTCCAGAGAAAAACGTTCGAAAGGTGAATTGATAAAAGAAACACGCTTCGGAATGAGATACAGATTTCAAATTTGGTGTATGAGTAGATAGATTGGAAGGAAGAAAGTGCACAATTTCAGTTTTCCAATATTTTCTACTTTAGGGTGTGCTGCACACCAAAATGTTCGATTTTCAAAATAAAGAAGAAATACACCTTTTAGAAAGTGATAGAGGCTTGATATTTGGTATATGGGAGAATCATTTAATAGAAAACCCAAGAAGAATCAGGTTTTTAAAAAATGTATATTTAAGGGGGGGGGGGGTACTCCACAGAAAAACATTCGAAGGGTAAAATGATAGAAAAAGCATACTTCGCGATGAGAGAATGCTCCATACCGAAACTTTCGACAAGTGAAATGGTAGAAAAACATGCTTTGCGACAAGATAGAGACTTCAAATTTGTATTATTGTAAATTGTTCGAAAAGAAGAAAGTGTGCAATTTCAGATTTCCAATATTTTCCACGTAAGTGGTTGCCACACACCAAAATGTTCGATTTACCGAATAAATGAGAAACGGCTCATTTAAAATTTGATAGAAACTTGAAATGTCGTATATGGGCTAATCATTTGATATAAACGTCCAAGGCGAATACAGTTTTTCAAAAATGTTCATTTAAGAGGGTGCTCCAGAGATAAATGTTCGAAGGGTGAATTAAAAAAAAAAACATGCTTTGGGGTTAGATAGAGCTTTCACATTTGCTGTACGGGTAGATCGTTTGGAAGGAAGAAAGTGTACAATATCAATTTTTCAATATTCTCTACTTCAGGGGGTACCGCACACCAAAATGTTCGATTTTCGGAATAAATGAGAAACGCCCCTTTTAAAACGTGATAGACGCTTGATATTTCGTATATGGGAGAATCATCTGATAGAAAACCCTAAAAGAATGTAGTTTTTCAAAAATGTTTACTTAAGGGGATGGGTACTCCACTCAAAAACATTCGAAAGGCGAAATCATAAACCAAGAAAGATCAATCATGCATAAAACATTGATTATGAAACACTTTCCAACTTCAATGCAATTTTTTACAAACATCTCTCAAATAAGATACATTCTTCGGTAATATTTTTAAAATTATCACAATACTACATTAATTTATTATATTTGAAAACTTCATCGAAGAAAACGAACTTTGTTCAAATGACGACATTGAAATATAAATTGCCTGGTTTAAACATCTCTAAAATGCGATACATTCCTCGGTAATATTTTTTAAATTATCATAACACTACAATAACTTATTATATTTGAAAACTTCATCGAAAACAAATGAACTTTATTCAAATGACGTCATCGAAATATAAATCGCCTCTACATAAAAGCAGCATTTCATTCATAATCATTTTTTAAATCGTTAAATTCATCACAATACTATAATAATTTATTTTATTTAAAACTTTGAAAAATTGTTATCTACTATATTTATTTTAAAATGTAAAACCTTTCTCATATATAAAATAATTAAACTTTTGGAAAGATATTTATTACATAATATATCTCTTTTTCTTTCTGGAGGATATAACGAGAGTCAGAATTCAATTGAATTTGTTTTTCTCCCTATATTAAATAATTTTTATTTAAAAAACTACCTAACATATTTTGCTGAAATTTTTTTATATATTTTATGGGATAATTTGAATATTTCCTAAAATTTTCGAAGCAATTTGCGAATTTTAAATTCGCTTAAAAAATGTTTGAATCATTAGGTCCCATAGGATTCAATGTATTTCATTTTTTTCAATCGGGGTTCAATAAAAAACTAATTGGTTGATATTATTCATTTATATTCCCATAGGTCCCACAGACCGTCTAAAAAACATACTAAAATTTCATTTTGATAAAGACATTTTTACGGCAGTTATCGTGCTAACGGACAGACAGACAGACAGGCAGAATGAATGAACAAAGTCATAAACACTCTCAACTATGTTGTAAAGTGTTAATAAAAAGCATGCTTCGCGATGAGATAGAGAGTTCAAATTTAGTGTACGAGTAAATAGTTGGAAAAGATGAAATTGTGCAATTTCAGTTTTACAACTTATACTATTGTAGGGGAGGAAGGGGCGCTCACTAAAATATTCGATTTACCGAAGAAATAGAAAACGCTTCCTTTATATTGGATAGAGGCTTGAAATTTAGTATACGGGCTCATCATTTGATAAAAAATCCAAGATGAATAGAGTTTTTAAAAATGCTCATTCAAGAGGGTGCTATACAGAAAAATTTCGATTTGAAGTGATAGAAAACATGCTTCACGATAAGAGAGAAATTTCAAATTTGGTATACTGGTGGATAGTTTGAAAGGAAGAAAGTATGCAATTTGAGATTTCCAATATTTGCTACTTTAGGGGGTTCCGCACACCAATATATTCGATTTACCGAATGAATGAGACACGCTTCCTTTTAAATATGACAAAGGCTTGATATTTGGTATATGGGCCAATCATCTGATAAAATACCAAAGACCAACAGAGTTTTTCAAAAATGTTCATTTATGGGTGTGCTCCACAGAAAAGCGTTCGAAAGTGGAAATGATGAAAAAAAACATGCTTCGGGATGAGATAGAGTATTTAATTTGGTGTACGGGTAGATAGTTCGAAAGGAAGAAGTCCGCAATTTAAGTTTTCCAATATTTTCTTCTTTGGGGGGTTCTGCACACCAAAACATCCAATTTGCGAATAAATGTGAAACGCGATTTATTCAAAAATTTATATTATTCAGGGGTTGCTTATTGCGAGACCGTTGATTTTCAACGGGAATTCGACTAGTAAGTTTTAAAATGCGAATCAGGAAATGTTTGAAACTTTGTATCCTCGGTTTGAAATAAGCTTTTTTTTTAATCTTATACAACACCAACAGTGCAGATCCAACAATACAACCGAAATTGCTTGTTGGTTTTAAGGGAACAGTGGACGTTGAAATGAGCAAAAATCGACTAAAAAAAGTTTTTTTTTTTTAATATATAACATTGTTTTACACATTTAACCTTTTGCTTACGGGTGGGACAGCGTCCATCGCAAACGAAGAACCTCCCCAAAAGACAAGTATCTGACATACCCAAAAGACAGGTAGGTATATTTACATAACATACCCAAAAGACAGGTAGGCATTGCACCTGCTGCAGCAGGTGCAATGCTTCTGCCGACAATTTCCTTGGACGTCAATGTCTGAAAAGGGGGGTCGAACTGTTTGGGATAGGGTATGTCAAATACCTGTCTTTTGGGGAGGTTCTTCGTTTGGGATAGGCACTGTCCCACTCGTAAGCAAAAGGTTAAATGCATTTTTTTTTTCGAAATGGAATTTTCAAAGATTTTACATTTTTAAAATGCTCCATACGTCTTAATTTTTGTTTGAGATGCATGAAATTACACCTTTCATACTTTTTAATGAAACTGGGTATGCATTTTATAATTGAACTTTATTAAGGTAATTAAAAGTGAATAATAACCCAATTAAATGATGAAAATTAAGTTTTAATGCAGAAAAATATTTTAAAAAAATTAACTTTCTAAGGGATTTAAAAATCAATTCCCAAATTTGTTTATAATGTGTTTTTGAGTGATCAGAATGTAAAATTAATAAAAAATGTGAACAAATGGCATGCAAGGAGCATTTTCAAATTTTCGTTAATAAAATTTAAATTTAAAAAAAAATACAAAGTTATGACAAAATTGAAAAAAAATTGAATGGTATTTTATATAGTAGTGTTAGAAGAATGTTTATACAAATTTTCATGTTTCTAAGTCAATAAATAAATAAATAAATGTCAACGTCCACCATGCCCTTAAAATATTGGACCTCACACATCGAAAACGGGGGATTAGTGAGCCTAAGGATCACAAGGTAGAGCTCCGTAGTACATTAAAAATGCTTTATGTTAGGGTACAGATTAACCAAATAATCATTTCAGGGAACTGCTTCTGCCGACACAGTGGTCGAGTGGTCAAGGCGAGCGTTTCCACACCAATCGATGGAAATTTCATTTTCATGATGGTATGAGTCCATAAGCTTTTCTCACCTGCATTACTAAAGCTGTTGTTTGCAAATTCTCCACAGAGCCATTTCGATACTGACGCTGCTTCAGCTCCATAGTAAGTTCGCTCATGATTTCGGGATCAGCTGGGCTTTCATCTTGGTTTTGTGCGCAGGACAGAGCCATCACTGCCAGCGCTTGAGTTTCTATAAATATGAATACATCGAATCTCAAAATACAAACACACCCTTTAAAATATGGCGAATTATGTATATGCGTATAATTTGAGAAGCCATACAACTTTTAAACATTAAATTATACACATACAAGAATATTTTTAACGAAAATTAAAATTGCAATAAAATAAACTCTTTATGAGTAAAATAAACTTTATGCGAAGGTTAAATAAAAACTTGAGCAATGTATATACGCACAATGCTACATTATTGTGTTTTTACTTTTCTTATAAACATAATGTATAAGGAAAGTATTGTGACGGGGTCGAAAATTCGAATTCGAGTTTTCGACGGGAGAGCACGTTTCAAGCCTCCCTGATCACGAATCAAACATTTTTGAAGTGATGTCTGTGTGTGTGTGTGTGTGTGTGTGTGTGTGTGTCAGTGAGTCTGCAGAGACGATATCTCACGAACGAATAGAGCGATTCGAATGAAATTTGGTACAAAAATCACAATCCATGAATACTGGAAGCCTATTGTTTTTAAACGTAATCGAATGTTCAAAACCCCCCTAAATTTTCGAGTGAAATTTTGAAAAAATCATCAAAAAATCAAAACCTTTAATAAAGTTACGCAAATAGATATTTCTTATGTAATTTTTCCTTAGAAAACTATTGGCATAAACTTTAGAACGCTAGAATGAACGTTCTCGAGATATTGCCCATTTTTCAAATAAATATATAAAAAAATCCCATAAATTAAAAAAAAATATTAACTGTTGGTTTATTATGTTCACTTTTCATAACATGTTCACTTTTCATTAACATGTTCACTTTTCATATGAAATATCATGCGATAAATTGGGTGACATCAGTCTCGTAGATCTAGCTCGTTCCATTCATGAGAAAAGATACTTTGAGTAATACTTTTGTATTTGAACACCAATAGTCATTTATCTGCTATAAGAATAACCTATTTCTCCGTCCATAACGTTTGGTGAGATTTTGGCGAAGAATTTGGCGGAATGTCTTCAACTTGGCGACTTTTTGAAATGTTGCCAAATTAACGAAAATCTGATAAAAAGGACGCTAAATCAATGAAAATGACGACTAATTGTCGAAAATTCAATATCTTGGAAAGAATATAAGTATCTACTATAAGAAAAACCTATTACTTTCCTTATATACATAATGTATAAGGAAAGTATTGTGACGGGGTCGAAAATTCGATTTCGAGTTTTCGACGGGAGAGCACGTTTCAAGCATCCCTGATCACGAATCAAACATTTTTGAAGTGATGTCTGTGTGTGTGTGTGTGTGTGTGTGAAAGTATGTGTGTGTGTGTGTGTCAGTGAGTCTGTGGAGACGATAACTGACGAACGAATGGACCGATTCGAACCAAATTTGGTACAAAAATCACAATCCGTAAACACTGGAAGCCTATTGTTTTTATACGCAATCGAATGTTCAGAACCCCCCTAAATTTTCGAATGAAATTTTGAAAAAACCGGCAAAAAATCAAAAGCACTAATAAAGTTACGCAAATAGACATTTCTTATGTAATTTTTCATTAGAAAACGATTGGCATAAATTTTAGAACGCTAACATGAACCGTTCTCGAGATATTGCACATTTTTAAAAAAAATTATCAAAAAGTCATAAAATAAAAAAAAATATTTCCTATTGAGGAACATGTTCACTTTTCATATGTAATACCATACGATAAATTGGGTGACATCATTCTCGTGGATCTAGCTCGTTCCATTCATGAAAAAAGATACTTTGAGTAATACGTTTGTATTTGAACGCCAATAGTCATTTGTCTGTTGTAAGAATAACTTATTTCTTCGTCCATAATTCTTGGCGAGATTTTGGCGACGAATTTGGCGGAATGTCGCCGACTTGGCGAATTTTTAAAATGTTGCCAAATTAACGAAAATCTCTCCAAATGAATGAAAATGACGCTAAATCAATGGAAATGACGACTAATATTCGAAAATTCAATATCTTGGAAAGAATATAAATATCTACTATAAGAAAAACCTATTTTTTTTACTGTAAAAGTAGTAAATTCAGAACATTATCAAAGGAAAGTCATGTGTTGCCCACATCAGATTTTTTTTTTACTGTAAAAGTGGTAAATTCATTGTATTATATAAGGAAAATCATGTGTTGCCTACATCAGAATTTTTGTATATACGTTGCTCAAGTTTTTCTAAAATCTTCATCGCACTTATCAAAATCACAACAAGGGTACATGTCCTTACATTTACCATCGTATATATACGAAGCAACAACCGTTTGTTTAACTTGAATGTGTGTTTGCAGAACAGTGGCGTTCCCAGGAAAAATTTGGAATGAGGAACTTTTCATTATTTGTCGAAATCGAATATACGTGTACTATGCATATATATACTTATGTACTCGTATATAAGTATATACATGTACTATGCGGATGAAAGATTCTCTTCTCGTAAATATATTTATCTAAATTACTGTTGGTAAGAATTGTTATTACAACAAATAATTAAACACTGTTTCCACTAACACTTTGCAGGAATTTTAAATTTACTTTGTAAATAACTTCTTCCCCAGCCAGGTTTAATCTGCAGAACTCCGTCTGACCATTAAACGATGTATCCACTGAGCTGAGACGATAGTTATTTATTCTATAGTTGAATTCGACTTTGTATGCTCATTTAACTGCAGAGAAGCACAACTCTCTCGATTATATTTTTGTACAGAACTAGAAAAAGTACCCGCCGTTGCACGGAATTTAAATCATTAAGTTATCTTAAGTTTTTAAAAAGGTGTAGTTTCCTGCCGCTGGAGTTCTACGCGGACATAATACGCCCTAAATAAGCTCCGTTAATAAGTTTTAAATAAACTTTTTTGATATGACTTAAATAATATTTTTTCATACCCCCTGAGTAAACTCTTTTGATACACCCTAAATTACCGCTTTTCATATGCCTTGAATGCAACTTTTGCCATTTGTGACTGCATAATACACTTTTAATATGCTTTTTGATACTCCCTAAATAAGCTCCTTCGGTACGTTCTGGAAAAGGACACGGGGCGCAGTCACTCCCCCACTGGGTTCCGGTCTAAATTGGGTGGCACTTCCCGGCCGTCCATACAGTTACCTTACACCTTTCTGGTAGGTCGGACGGTCTGGGTCTCAACAACAACAACGGGGCGCAGTCACTTTCTGGTAGGTCGGACGGTCTGGGTCTCAACAACAACAACGGGACGCAGTCAAGGACGCTGTAGCCCGCAGTGGTTAGCGCTCGGGAATTGCAATCAGTAGGCCCGGGTTCGATTCCCGCCACTGCCAAAACTGCCGCCGTGTTCACGCGGAGTACGATCACGTTTAACATGTGGGTCCGTAAATCCTTCCGAGAGGTTGGTGGTAGGGGAAGGATGGTACGGTCCCTATGGATGCCTCCCCCACTGAGTTCCGGTCTAAATTGGGTGGCACTTCCCGGCAGTCCAAACAGTTGCCTTACACATTTCTGGTAACAACTCATAACAACAACAACGGGGCGCAATCAGGTTAAGAATGCTTAAAATCAACAGCGCGTTTTTTAAATGAAAATACTTGCAAAATCAGCGACAATGCTTTTGATGCTACAACCAGATCGTATTGCAAATAAATCCCTAAGCACTTGACGGCAGATGGCACCAGTCTTGGTGGATGACGTTTCACTGCAACACCTGTTCTTTCTATGTGTCAATATGCACCTGCTAGCATTAGATTATTTTTCACAATCCAGGCCGTCCAGCTGACCCAAGGGTTTGCCACAAGATTGGACCTCAACAACCTACACTTGAAATATTCAAAAACTGCATATATCTAACATAACTTTATCTTAAACTAGGGGGTTATGTCCATCCTCTGTTCACTATCGCTCGCGAACCCCAGCTATCGTAGTCGACGACTGCTTAAAAGCATTTTGATAGGAGAAAACATCCTCCAACAATGACAACAAAACAGGCTGGTTTATCTGACGTAAAAAAAAATGTTGAAATTGGTTCAGGAAGTCTTAAATCGTATTTATTCGTCAAAATCTCGAAATCGAAATTATTCGGAAAAACAATAATTTCTCTGTGCAATAAATAGTATGAGAACGTAGTAAAAATGCATGCCAAAAAAAACTAATGTAATAATAAGTTAATCCCTTTTCATTCTCTGTTGTCCCTAAAAATCCTTCTTTAAGTTTGAAAATATTTTTTGGCAGGAAAAATTTCTGCTCTTACGAGTACATCGGTGTGTGAAGTGCAAGTAAAACTTGTAGTTTATCCTGGCCATTTTTGCTTGTCCATGAAGAAATAATCCCTCCTCCTCCTCCTCCTCCCATGGAGCTTCCATGAAGTGAGGATCACCATTCTTTTTGCATTCTTTTTCTCATTGCACAGCAGAGTAGGTTCAAGGTTTGTTTAGAGAAGACTGAAAACTGGAGTTTTATTATATACAAAGATATTTAAACAATGGAGTACCATAAAAAAGTGCACGTGGAACCACCCTCCCTCTCGTTCCTTCAAGAAAATATGCATTCACAATGGAAAAAAACCTATGTATATCTCTTTATATTAAAAAAATTTGATGTGGGCAGCACATGACTTTCTCTGCAGACTCAAATTCATATTTTCTTTATTTCCTTAATTATTCATTAGATTGAGTTCAATTGAACCAAATAACACTAAATTTGCATTTTTAATTCAATTTTTGTTTTTATTTGGTAATTGGACTTTTTCCGAAATCGGCGTAACAAAAATGCAAGAAATCTCAAATATCTTGAGAACGGTTAGTCCTAAAGTATAATGGAGTGTGCTATATTATTTTCCTCTTCAAAAATTGCGTATAAAACAAGAATTTAATTGATACATTTGAGCATACACTACTTAGTCTTTTTTTTTATATTTTGGCGAATTTGTGGGGCTATTTCGTGAAAAAAAGGCGGGTTGTTCTTTTCGTACCAAATTCTAATCAGCACCAGAGTATCCAACAAGTAACTTATCTACTAAATTTTGTGAAATTTGGTCAATTCGAATTTTAGCTAGAGCGGATAAATGAAATTTTTTCGGGCCATTTCGCAAAAAAAAGGCGGGTTCTGTTTTTACGAATCGTACCCAAAACTAATCAGCACCAGGGTCACATCTAAATGACTTACCTACCAAATTTTATGAAATTCAGTCTATTAGTTTTTGAGTTAGAGTGGGTACATACATTGCACAGACACACAGACGTCACGCTAAAAATAGTTTTTCCGTATTCTAGAGGTCTCGAAACGTGTAGATCCGTCGAAAACTCGAGTTGTGATTTTCGGCATGATTCCAATACTTTCCCTATACATATTACCATGTATTGCAGGGAAAGTAAAAAAAGTAACTGAATCTGCTGCGACTGTTTGACAAATTTCATATTCTTGGAGATTCCGTACTTTACCGCAAAAACTACAGTACAAAAAAATATAAAATTTGGTACACTTATAGAAAAAGTTTTGGGGAACTTCCTGAATTAATCCGTTTTCAGTATATGGTAGTTTAAGAAATATTTAATGTCAAAGGCAAAATATGTGAGCTGTGGACAGATTAACAATAGCAGGACGATGAATTTTTGTAAGCAGGGACCTACAAAGTTGAATTTTAACAGGACGGCCCTCCTTTTTTTAATTTCGATGTAGTTTACGAGATATTTTACTTTCCATACACTTCTGAAGTGAAAAATGTTCTTTCATATCGATACATTCACCAATATCTCTGCCTCATACCGCAAAATGTATAGCATGTAAAAATATGGAATTCGGCACATTTATAAAAAAATAATAAGGTAAAAGGGTGAAATAAGCCGTTTCCCGATTTAATCATTAGTTTGACTTGAAATACCTCGCGGAGCGAGTTACTGGGGTTGGCAAATCTTAGCGAACAAGGGGCAGAGTCCTAGTGCTATTAAATAATTGAAAAGTTTCATGTTATTTAAATTGCATAAGTCATTCACAGTGTTCACATGTGAGTTCTTATCACTTATCTTCCAAAAACTTTTATCAAAATATTATTTCAATATAAAAAAATTATAAAATTTATTGATAATGAACAAGAAATTTAAATGACAACTATTGATTTTTTTAAATGATATCGTAACGATCTGCTAGCTTACTACAGTACGACCATTTAAAAAATCTGATGACAGTACATGACTTTCTTTATATAATGCAACGAATTTACTTCTTTTACAGTGAAAAAATAATGTATAAAATCCACGACACAGTATTTTAAACGTTAAATTGTATATTTGGCGCTTTTCTGGATGACAACATGTAAAATTATTTCGAAATACACAATTAACTTACATTTCACTTAACTTTAAATTATCAATATTGATAGCTTCCCAAATAAGCAATATAATCTCTATACGTATATTAAAATATGTTACTAATTAATTCATCAATTAGGCGTCATTTTCATTGACTTGGCGTCATTTTTGCAATTTTTAAGATATTTTCGTCAATTTGGGACAAAATACTGCAAAGGTGGCGATATTTTGCTAGATTATTCGCCAAGTTCACTGAATGTGTTACACATAAACGGGGAGAAGAACATTTTATATCCCTCATATAATAGGCATACCAGTCATATGACGGAATTCAAAATTTGGAAAACATTACCTCCCATTTAGCGTCATTTTTATCAATTTGGAGACATTATTATCAATTTCGGGACATTTTTATCAATTTGGCAACAATGAAAAAATGGCCCCGAAAACTTTATTGCAAAGAGTTGCAGACGGACGGGCGGAGAACCGGGTAATTCTAAAAATCGATTCTTATGTTCTTTCCAAGATGAATTCATGTAGCCACTGATGAAGGGCGTATATACGTCCAAAAGCACTCTGGCAGTTTTTAATATATATTTTGTACGTCTTTTAGGATGTGTTAAATAAAATACCTTTCATTTTTTAAAACGTTTTGTCCTTAATTTTATCTATTGAATGCAGACGTGATACCAATCTTGATGATTTAAACTGTTTCTAAGATAATAGATTTTAAAATTTAAAACATTTTTGCAAATGGAAGTATATCTCTGTAACTAACGGTTGAGGAAATAGCCATTGGGCACCGATTGCACACACCCTGTATAATATATATAGGGAATTTAGTAAGGGAACAATGCTGCCATCTAATTAATTTTCCTGTAACTACAAAGTGCGACATAGATGTATCAGCACATACGTCTACCCACCGTGAAAAAGTCCGAAAATCGAGCCAATCATATTTCTCCTTACAAGTTGTGTTCCGACATCATCTCCAAAGGTAAATTTCATATCCAGTGGCGCCATCTAATATTTTTTACAGAAACTAAAAAGTCTTATTGACGGATTTTATTCAATAGCGTTATTTTCCGTGGAACATATTAAAACTTTTTTTATACATATTAAATGTTTAAATGCTTCAAGAAGTATGAATTATATCTGCAAATGAAATTAAAATAAACAGAACTGCTTCCATAATAAAATTATCAGCTAAAAGCATAATAAATGTGTTTATTTTCTTCTTAAATTTTGACTCTTATTTATTTTTTTTTTGTGAATAATTTACTGTTAAGCATTGACATCAGTTAAAATAAATTAAAGGTTTTAAATACATATGTTTAATTGTTAAACATATGTATCTCTTAAAAGTTTGCTTTTAAACAGTTGAAAATAATAAAAAAAACCTTTTGACAACATTTTTTTCTGCTTGTGACTTGTCTAGGTTTCCTATATATAGGAACTCCAGACTTATCTAGCATGTGATTGATACGATACCATATTATTTATTATCTAGCATGTGATAAAGTCCAAATTCCACCATGAAAAGTCCGAAAATCGAGCCAATCATATTTCTCCTTACAAGTTATGTTCCGACATCATCTCCAAAGGTAAATTTCATATGCAGTGGCGCCATCTAATATATTTTACAGAAACTAAAAAGTCTTATTGGCGGATTTTATTCAATAACGTTATTTTCCGTGGAACACATTAAAATTTTTTTATACATATTAAATGTTTAAATGCTTCAAGAAGTATGAATTAGATCTGCAAATGAAATTAAAATAAACAGAACTGCTTCCATAATAAAATTATCAGCTAAAAGCATAATAAATGTGTTTATTTTTTCCTTAAATTTTGACACTTATTTTTTTTTTTTTTTTTTTTTTTTTTTTGTGAATATTTTTAAGCATTGACATCAGTTAAAATAAATTAAAGGTTTTAATTTCAGTTTAATAAAGAGAAATTTCATTAAGTCAATTCATGTAATTTCTGAAATAAGCAATATTAAAATTGTGTTGATTGACTTACTATTACTTAGATATATTTTTTTTTACAAGGAGTCAGTCTGTTTTGGAAACTCCGTTGGGATAGCTTTTTCCTAACCTCTCCAATTCTGAAAAATTATCCGAAAGAAATTTCTTAAGAAACGACAGTATCCACTTAATTTCCACCAATTAGCATAAATATTGATGGTGTCAGGTGCAAAAAAATTATATAAATATTTTAAATAAATATCTAAAATACATTAAATGTCGATGCAAAACCACATAAGTACTTGAAAAAACTATGAATGAGTTGGAAAAATGTATAGAAGTGTAGAAACTAGAAATAAAAATTGGGATGATAGAAAGGAGATATATATATTTAATTTACTTTAATATATTTTATTCATACTATTCCTTAAATGCTTCAGAATTAAACTTTTAATAATGTTTATGTTAATATATGTCAAATGTAATTACATCTAATGTGCACAGTTCAAGCTTTTAATGACATGGTTCGTTTTAATGACATCGTTCGTTCGACACGAATGACCCCAATGCGAACAGCATGAGCTGAAATTATAAGTTGAAAGAGTCAAAGAAAATAAAAATAGTATTTTGGATTCAAACAGTAGTGTGGGTGAGGGGTGGGGAAGATTAAAACCCTTTTCGAAAGTATTTTGCAAATACATAGAATTTATTTATTTATTTATTTTCATTTTGAGTTAGTTAAAGTTTTTTATAAAAACAGCATTTTAGCAGACACTATCCATGAATTTTTAGATCTTATCCATGAATCTGATAAAAACATAAAAAAAAAATTGATTTTCAACTTAAAATTTCTAAATATTTTCTAAATGGAAACTTGACTTTAAATTTTATTTAAAAATTTAAATTCAAACATTTTAACTTGGACCTTTTCATTCGTACAGCTGGAACCTTTGAAAAAGTAAAATTGTACTCAAATATTTTTTTTCTTCAATTATGGTACAATAAACACGTTTGCATTTAATATAGGTTTACATACATTCTACAATACACATTAAACATATATTTGTTCTTGAGTTAAGGCGTCCTTACTCTTACCTCACAGAACATATTTTCAAGAAGTATTCAGGAAGTTTTAGACCCGGTATTCCCATTAAAAACGTGAATTTCGAAAGTTTAAGGAATAGAATACTTTCTCTACCCAATGAGAAAATAATTAATTTTTTTGAAATTTTTATATTTATGCAATTAAAATTGAAAGAGTTTTATAAATACTGGCAATATATTTTCTAATTAAAAATTTTTCGGTTATACAATATTTCCCTGTCTGTTATGTAACACAAATTGGATGCAATTTTTATAAGAAAGTTCTCAAACATAGGCCTAAAATACAGCCTAGGGGCAGCATGGCTATACCCTAAGCTGTATTTTATTCCTTTACTTATGATTTCATTGGTAAACATATGTATATTTCTTAAAGTTTAAATACATGTGTTTAATTGTTAAACATGTGTATTTTTTTAAAGTTTGCTTTTAAACAGTTGAAATAATAAAAAACTTTTAACAATATTTTTTTCTCCTTGTGATTTGTCTAGGTTTCCTATATATAGGAACTCCCGACTTATCTAGCATGTGATACGATACCATATTATTTTGGTTTTTACAGTTAATATTGACTATTAAGTACTGGTTAATAGATGCTTGTTATATTGTAATTTTCAATTCCCAATATAACATTGCTCTTTTGAAAAAGGAAGTGGACCTAAGAAGACGGTCCCTCATGAAGTGAGGCAATTTTTGTAACATTCCCTCGAACGCAGCTGCACCGGACATTCATTTCGAAAAGAGAGGGTGCTTCTCAAGTTCATGTCAGCGTTAGGTGTTACAACAAACGGAAGGGGTTGAACTTCTTGACCCCAGAGTCAATTAATATCACTCGAACCTTGGGAAAATTCTCGTGAGAACTTTCAACGATTTTAAAACTGGAGACTGCATATCTCATATTCCAGGGGGGCCTTGACCAATAATATAGCCTGAAGGGCGTAGCCCTTAATTTACTTAGCCAATTATGGACAGGGGCGCCTTGTTAAGGGGGTAGAGACAGAGAGCAACTTTGGACTTTAAGTTTTTGAAATCGAGGACTTGAATTTTGTGAGTGAAAAGAAGAGGTCGCAAGAGCGACGGATCTCGGAGAGAGCGAGCCCTCGGGACAGAGCCGGAGCGCGCCGTCATAAAGTCCGACATCGGCAGTGATGATCGAGGTAGGACAATTCTACACATATTTTTGCACTTTGATTATTATTATCTCTCTGACCCTCCTAAATAAGGTTAACCTGGGCCATTAAGACGTAGGCTAGTAAGAATAGTGAGTTAATGCACATTAATGGGTTAATAATTGTAATGCTCATATTATGATCATAGAATGAGGAGATTTGATTGTCTTAATGTACTACACTAAAGATGTTGGTATATGAAATTTACCAGATGTTAATAGTTATTAAATAAGGTTTTATCTTAATGAAATAAATTCTTTGTTATTGTTTAAAATTAAGCCTCTTCATTTTAATTACTGGTATTATGTATTTCTTTATTTACTCCACTTTACGAGATCGGTCTATATAGCGTCAATACCTGACGTGTGAGGAATCACATATCATTTTGGCGCCCGTGACCAGTCGAATCTGGACTCAAAATTATTGCTCACATATCATTTTGGTGCCGTTTAAACCAGTTTCGAACCTGGACTCAAAATTATTGCACCCTTATCATATTGGTGATCATGACCAATCAAACCTGGATTCAAAATTATTTCACCCTTCTGGCGACTTTGCTGTTTTAGACCTGTTATATGCCAGAATTTAAATTTTAATGAAGAGAATAAAAATATTTGGAATTAATGAAAAATGAAAATATTGAATAAAAATTTTTTTTGTGTAAAATAAGGATTAAATTAAAGAAAGAAATTTAAAATTAAAATAAATATAGGTAAATTTAAGAAAATTTATTTCACAGTATGAGAAGCAAGCAAATAGTGAATCATTATGTGTTCTTAATGAGACATGCCATATTGTATGTGAAAATATAATTATTAGGGAACTTGAAGCTTTTAAGAAATTTTTGAATTGTATAAATATTTGTGTAATATTTGAGGAGTTAATTATGAGGAGTGAAGTATTTGCATGCGTAGATAGTGAAATGATTAGAATTATGTTTTTGAATTTATGTGATATTGTATTTAAATATTTTGGGGGAGGATTTTAAAGTGTAACAACAGGGAATAATTTTGATTAAGCTGTAAAAAATGGCCACATACTTAGAACAAGCAAATTTAGCTCCGATAACTGCAAAGGTAAATAATGATAATTTTAGACGGGAAATTGAGACGTTCCGCAGAGAACAACAAGAAATTAGAACACATCTTTTAAATTCTATTACCCAAAAGATAAACACATTTAAAATACAAAGAAAGGTACATATTCCCACAATACAAACAAGAAAAATTGTTACATGTCATTATTGCAATAAAGAGGGTCATTGTATGAGAGAATGCCGGGCGTACGCAACAAATAATGGGGGACGGAATCGAAACATAAACAATTCCAGAACATTTTTGAATAAACGAATATATTCTCCTCCCCACTCATTTCAAAACCAACCGTATGTTGATCGCAGAACTTACGCCTCCCAGCCGGACACATACAATTACATTTCAAACCACGCCTTTCCGAGAAAATATCACCAGAGCAGAAATTACTATGCAGAACCTCCTACACAAAACAGAGACCTAGAAAGGGGTACGCAAAGGAATAGAGAAGGAATTAGGAAAAGGAATGCTACACAAATAAATATTGAGAACGAGGGACGTAACGTTGAAAAATATAAAACTCAAATTGATAGTGGAAATATTGGTAATTACAGAACCCAAAATAATGGAGAGAGAGAGGACATTAAGGACAGGAAGGACAAAGTTGAACATATCGCGTCAATTGGAGATGAATTAAACACGGAATTACACAAGGTGGAAAATAAATTTCAAAACACAAGTACAAACTATGGCAATGAAGACATCAAAATTTCAAATGAAAACAAAGTAATGGATTCTTTGATTAGCAAAAATGCTGATCCCGAAAATTCACAAAACACAAGTACAAACTATGGCAATGAAGACATCAAAATTTCAAATGAAAACAAAGTAATGGATTCTTTGATTAGCAAAAATGCTGATCCCGAAAATTCACAAAACACAAGTACAAACTATGGCAATGAAGACATCAAAATTTCAAATGAAAACAAAGTAATGGATTCTTTGATTAGCAAAAATGCTGATCCCGAAAATTCACGAAACACTGGTACAAGCTATGGCAATGAAGATAGCAAAAATCCAAATGAAAACAAAATAACGGAGGTTTTGATTACAGAAAGGGTTCATTTTGAAAATATTCAAAATACAAAATGCAAGCTTCAGGACATTCGAATTACGAATGAGAATCACATGATACAAGATACACAAAATTCAAATGAAAGTGAAATGATGGATATTATGGACAACGATAATGGAAATACTAACTCTCAAAATTTACAAAATTCAAAGGAGACCACTAAAAATATTCAAAATAAAAATTCTAGTACAAGTAGAGAGAAAAGCCAAAACGATAGTGAAGTGAATTGCGTCCAAAAACCTTCAGAAATAAATGAGAATCATAACAAAAGGTATGCTAGGCAAGAAATAGAGGTTCCACAGAAAATACAAGTTTGCAACAATAGTGTAAGTGAGGAGATCCAAAAGCGGAATGAAAGAAAACTCGGTTCACATTTTTTCATGAAACCAAAAATTTTTAGGAACTTAATATTGTATGACAATCGCTATTTGGAAAATTTCAAGATGAGAAAGAGGTAAAAAAATAATAATTTGTCAAAAAAATGAATTCTTTGGAAATTGATCTGGCAATGGATAAATTATAAAAATGAAAAATGGATATGAAGTCAAAATTGTTAATGGAAAGCAACATTCTCTTCCCGCTTTTATTATTTAACGTACTTGCGACAGATAGGTAGCAAAATACACGACATTCACTAAATGTCAGCACAACACAACACCAGCGAACGATCCCCCTCCCCCCTCCTCGAACAGTACAAAATGTCAACAAACACATTTGCGAGCGAAAAGGTTTCTTTCTCCCTTCTCTTAAACAGCAAGCGACACGTACAACGGGATGGAACTGGTTGAGAGCAGATTGCCAATCACGCAAAACACTTCGGTGGCGACAATTTCAGGGAGGCAGAATTTCTCAGTGGCGACTCACGGTCAAAGAGTGGAGATGGGTTCCACTCAAGGTCAATTTTCAGAGGGAAACAGGGGAAATGGGATCTCACAAAGGGGGTGAATTGCAACCTCAGTCTACAAAGAAGCAGCGTACGCACGATATTCACAGACAAACCGGAATTCAAATTTTTGAAAATTTTTGTAACAAAGAAAACACACGGCATTCACAAAATGCAACGCGAAAGATGGAACGCAAATTTTAAATAAACATTGAATTATAAATTAAAGAAATGTAAATAAATATTACATTAATTAAGAAAGTGTAAACAAATTGTGGAAAAAAAAAAATTGAGGAAATTTTAAATAAATCATACATTAATTAGTTGAAAGTTTAAATAAACAAGAAAGTTTAAATAAATATGGAAGTATAAATAACTGGGAATTATGAATAAAAATTGTGATTTAAAAAAATAAATAATTGTTACAAAATAAATAACAAGTATCGTTGGAGGACAAAAGAAATTTTAGGGATGATAGGTTAAGGATGTGGATATATTAAATTCAAATTTTGGAAAGAACATAAATAACAGAGAAGATACGTCACATTTCAAAAAAAAAAAAGCAAAAGGGGGACATCGTTAGAATTCTATAAAAAGTCGTTATAACTCTATAAAAAGAAAGTTTTTTTTTAAGAGAACTTTGATTTCCAGGCAATAAAAATTTCGATGGATAAGATAATTAGGAATATTAAATAAAGGGATATTTTGAATTTCTAAAAAAAAACAAAAAAAAACTCTTTTCAAAGAACAATGAAATTCTAAAACAAAGGTAAACTTTCTCCACGCGCTCTTCATGTAATTAGCGGACTGATCAACCATTGTTGGATGAATACGCGTGAGGAAATAGGAGTTATAGAATTATAGTTTAAAATAATTAGATAATTGGTAAATAAAAAAAAAAAAAAAAAAAAAACAAATTTTTTTTCTAGTTTAAATAAATAAATAATTCATAATTAAAAATAAAAATCGTAATTCAAATAACTAAATAATGGGTAATTAAAAATTAAAATTAGAGTTTAAAATGGATAGAGAATTTTAATTAAAAATCATAATGGCAGTTCAAAGAAAAAATATAATGGTAATGAAAATTATACGCAAATTATAATTTAAAATGAATAGATAATTTTAATAAACATACGCGAATTGTTGGTTAAATAAAAAGCATTTGAAAAAAAAAAAAAAAAGCGTTTCTACATACATTTTGATAGGGTCACACAGTGAAAATTTTAAAATAGCGAGGTTTTCGATTTAGATGCTAGGGGCGGGAATAAACATGATATAATAATAAAATACAATGGTAGAACAAAATAACACTAACCGCACTTTAATTAATCCAGAAAGTGTATAATCCTAGAGGTAATCCGGGTAATTCCAGAGTTTTTAATCCATTTGGGGGCCTCGGTAGAGCACTTTCACATCACACAATCCATAAGCCACTGAACACTGGCCAGAATGGCGGATGACGAGATGGACCATTTTCAAAAAGGCGACATGTACGAGCCATGTTCGACTAATTGGGAGAGGACCCCACACGAAGAAATGCCCGTATTAGCCGCAGGCCAGAAAGGGGAGCTTATCCCGGGAAAATGACACAAGGGCACAAGGACATGTTGACCTTGTATACCACTACGAGATTTTCTCTGGGGGCTAGATTTTTCTGTTTGAACAGGGAATTTAGATGCTAGAATAAAATACACAAAAGTTTGGCAATTGAAAAAGGAAAGAGGAGAAGTGAATTAATTCAGGAGACTTTGCATTCAATTACACCGGATATAAGAAAAGAAAACGTACATTTTGGTATTCAAGTATGGAATATGAATTGAGTTAGAGGATATTTGAGAGAAAATTTGTAATTATGTATGCATTGAGAGATTTTCAGTGAGTGATAAGATTTACGAAAAAAAAATTTTTAAGTATGTTTTCATTAAGTGGGAAAGTGAATAATGTAAGGAATTCGGGAAATTCCGTATCCAAGTATAAGATTTGGATTAAATCAGGGGATATGTGAAAGAAAATGTATCATTATGGATAGTGTAATATAGAATCGCAGGGGAGTTATAAGAATTTAAGTAGGATGGTAATTAAATATTTATATGGGTTTTTCTGTCACCTCAGAGATTGTAGGAAAATTTTAAAGTATATTGCGGAAATTTTTGGAGTTATATAAGTCTTATTTTGATAGTATTTGAGAGGATAGTGTAATTGTTTAAGTATTTTATTATAAATATGTACATGAGTTATATTTATGGCATGTCCGGTTCAGAGCACATGATGGATTGGATGTTAGATAAGAAGTGTATATAATGTAAAAAAAAAATAAAATATATATATATATATACATAAGGTAGAGAAATGTAAAATAAATAAATAGTAGGAATTTGTAAAATGTAAGTTTAAAGGGAGTATCAAATTTGAATAGAAAATGTATATATTATATGGAAGGATTTAAAGTAGATAAAGTGTAGAAATTTCAATGGGGCAATTTTTGAGAATGTAAAAAAATTTAAAGGAGTTTAAAAAAAAAAAAAAAAGAGAGTTTTTTTTTGTAATGTTTCGTGTGCCGGGTGACAAATTAAAATTATAGAAATTGAATTTATAAAAAAATGATACTTAAGGGAGTTTTAAGAGAAGAGAGTATTTTAATAAGCTTGAGTGTAATGTATATGTATTGATTGTCCTAAACAAAACATGAGACAGCGTACAGATCCGGTTGCCTAACGATTCTCAAATGGTCAGCAATTCCTGTTGATCAGAGATTCCGAGTGCTCAACGATTCCGGGTGCACAAAGATTATCATTTGGTCAGCGACTCCAGCAGTTCAGCGCCTTACAGTTCAGCGAATTCCAGTTAGACAGCGGTCCAATCCTTCAGCGAGTCCCAGCAGTTCAGCGCCTTACAGTTCAGCGAATTCCAGTTAGACAGCGATCCAGTTCTGCAACGAGTTCCAGCAGTGGAGCGATTTACATTTCAACGGTTTCCAAGTGTGCAGTGATATCAGTGTTTTTTTTTTCCAAAGGAAAGATATTTTACACTTTCCACCATAACTACAAGGGGACATAGTGATATTATTAGGGACCATATGCGTAAGTCCCTGATCCCAACGATTATCCAAGTGACGGTCAAAGTGACTTTGGTTATCATAAGTGAACAATTTTACAGATATACACCTTGAACTTGTGTGGAACTATATTGTTTAAAAAAAAAAAAAAAAAAAAGACATATCACCAGTGGACGAACTTGTGCTTACATGAATAGACTTTTAATCGATAATAAGTACGACTGAACGACACAGATATCGTCATTTTCAGACACATTGAGAATTGTATTTTGTATAGTATTTTCGTGTTCTTTTGATGGCATATAAGAGTATATATATGATAATATGATTTGTGTATATGTGTATATAGTACATTTTTACAGTAGATACAGATGAGAGCAAGACGAGTTGTTGGACTACACAGTGGACACGCATGCAGCAACTATGAGCTGGCACTTTTGTAATTGGCTTTTTTCCCACCAAAATTTTGGGGGGGGAAGAAGGGTAATTGTTATATTGTAATTTTCAATTCCCAATATAACATTGCTCTTTTGAAAAAGGAAGTGGACCTAAGAAGACGGTCCCTCATGAAGTGAGGCAATTTTTGTAACATTCCCTCGAACGCAGCTGCACCGGACATTCATTTCGAAAAGAGAGGGTGCTTCTCAAGTTCATGTCAGCGTTAGGTGTTACAACAAACGGAAGGGGTTGAACTTCTTGACCCCAGAGTCAATTAATATCACTCGAACCTTGGGAAAATTCTCGTGAGAACTTTCAACGATTTTAAAACTGGAGACTGCATATCTCATATTTCAGGGGGGCCTTGACCAATAATATAGCCTGAAGGGCGTAGCCCTTAATTTACTTAGCCAATTATGGACAGGGGCGCCTTGTTAAGGGGGTAGAGACAGAGAGCAACTTTGGACTTTAAGTTTTTGAAATCGAGGACTTGAATTTTGTGAGTGAAAAGAAGAGGTCGCAAGAGCGACGGATCTCGGAGAGAGCGAGCCCTCGGGACAGAGCCGGAGCGCGCCGTCATAAAGTCCGACATCGGCAGTGATGATCGAGGTAGGACAATTCTACACATATTTTTGCACTTTGATTATTATTATCTCTCTGACCCTCCTAAATAAGGTTAACCTGGGCCATTAAGACGTAGGCTAGTAAGAATAGTGAGTTAATGCACATTAATGGGTTAATAATTGTAATGCTCATATTATGATCATAGAATGAGGAGATTTGATTGTCTTAATGTACTACACTAAAGATGTTGGTATATGAAATTTACCAGATGTTAATAGTTATTAAATAAGGTTTTATCTTAATGAAATAAATTCTTTGTTATTGTTTAAAATTAAGCCTCTTCATTTTAATTACTGGTATTATGTATTTCTTTATTTACTCCACTTTACGAGATCGGTCTATATAGCGTCAATACCTGACGTGTGAGGAATCACATATCAATGCTTACTTTGTAATTTACAATTTGTATAATTTGTACATAAATCATTCATTTTAAGGTACATGCCACAGGGAAATATGAAATTGATATAGGCTTTTTCTGCTTGTGACTTGTATAGATTTCACATATAGGAACTCCAAACTTATCTAATGTGTGATACGATACCATAATATTTTGGTTTTTGTAGTTAATATTGACTATTGAATGCTGGTTAATAAATTCTTACTTTGTAATTTATAATTTGTATATTTTGTTTTTGTACATATGTTGGGTTGCTTTAGAATTTAGGTAATTTGGGGTTTTGAAAATTTACTTTTATTTCTTTTTCCCTGGCTCAATATTCTTAATTTGGTAATATTTAAATAATATTTATTGACTTTTTCATTTATTCTTTAATTAGAATATTTTTAATCTTCTAAATTAATTTTCTTTATAATATTCTTAATTAAAAATGTTCCATTCCTTAAATTAATATTACTTTTGATTTGCAAATTTTAAAAATTATTTATTTATTTGATTCCCCTTAAAATTCCCTTTAATTTGATGTCCCATTTTCCCATTTTGGTTAGAAATTCCGTTTGTTCTTCAGTTTCAAGTTATTTCCATGTCTCAGTGATTTCAAAAATTTCAGTTGCGGCCATTTTCGGAATTCTGTTTTGCGGGCTTTTTACTGCGATTAATGCGCCACCTAAGCTTTTTTCGCGCCTCTTTGGAATTCGTGAATTATTTTAATTGGTTCGCGTTTTTACGGATCGTCTGCTCTCGGAATTATGAGTGTTATTTTGGCAATTCTAATTTCGGTAAGCGAATTTTAATTGCTGCCGTTTATCTAAACTCCGCCCTTTTTGCCGCACGTATAAATACGCGCGCAGAATTTTTCGGTTTCAGTTTTTTGTTGAAATCCTTCGTCGTGTGTTAGCGCGAGAAGCGCGTTGTTGATTTTCGAATGGAACTTATGTTCCACGCGAGATTTTCTATGGAAAGTTAAGTTCCTGGCGTTATTTTTTTAACATTTGTTGTTTTAATGTAAATGATGGTTTTTCGAGCTTTTATCGCGTAATTCGCGACTAACTCTCCGGAAAAGTGTGTGGTGAAATTTCTTATGCGAGCTACGTGAACGTAGCTTCTGACGAGGACGGCCGTTCTATAAAGATCCGAGTGTACCAGAAGTTTCTGTTAGGTCCGATTTCCTGAGTTCTGATGTCTTTCAAAAAAGTGCTAAATCCTCTCCTGACTAAAGTTTGTTGATCTCCTGATCCCAAGAAAACCAGTCCACAGAATTTGCCTCCAACCTCTGCAGCTCTAATATTTGGAACTTTTCCCCCCTGTCTGATGGCCCAGCCGGGTGTATACAAAAGTTTTATTTAAACTCTTAATTTCTTTAATTCTGAATATAAATTCTCAATATTTGAAATGTGTTTAATCAAATTTTATGCTGTAAATTTAAAATTCTAAAACTTCATTCTGAGAGCAAATTTCTAAACCTTCATAAATTTATAAGAGCCTGGGTAAATTCTAAAATTCTTTAAATTTAATATTTTTGTTAATAATTTTCTGATGGAATTTAAAATAGATTGTTTTGAGTAAAGTTTTTATGCTAATTCCTTAATTTTAACTAAGTTGATAAAATTCTAAAATTCTAATGTCTAAAATTCTAATGTTAATTCTTCCTGAGTTGCCTGCCTGTGAGCAGTGTTTTTGTATTTGTTAATTTGAATTAATTTGAAGTTACAATTTAATAAACTAATTTTCTTTAAACTAAATATTATGTCTTCCTTTATCTCTTTTAAACACAGCAGGTTTTATTCTATCTTTCAAACATAACACATAAGTCAACTTTTTAAGGTACATGCCACAGGGAAATATGAAATTGACACAGGCTTTTTATGTCTCTTTTTTTGCAATGTCTATGCAAAACCACATAAATACTTTAAAAAACTATGAGTAAGTTGGAAAAATGTATAGAAGTGTAGAAGCTAGTAAAATTTAAGAAGTAAAATTTGGATGATGGAAAGGAGATATATATATTTAATTTATTTTAATATTTTTTATTCATGCTATTCTTTAAATGCTTCAGAATTAAACTTTTAGTAATGTTTATGCTAATATATGTCAAATGCAATTACATTTAATGTGCACAGTTCAAACTTTTAATGACATAGCTCGTTTTCGACACAAATGACCCCAATGTGAACAGCATCAGCTAAAATTATAAGTTGAAACAATCAAGGAAAATAAAATAGTACTTTGGATTCAAACAGTAATGTGGATAAGGGGTGGGGAGGATTAAAACCCTTTTCGAAAGTACTTTGCAAATACATAGAATTTATTTATATTCATATATATATTTTTTTTTCATTTTGAATTAGTTAAAGTATTTTATAAAAACAGTATTTTAACAGACATTATCCACGAATTTTTAGATCTTATCCATGAATATGATAAAAACATAAGAAAAAATTGATTTTCAAATTAAAAATTTCTAAATATTTTCTAAATGGAAACTTGATTTTAAATGTTATTTAAACATTTAAATTCAAGCATTTTAACTTGGACCTTTTCATTCGTACTGCTGGAACCTTTGAAAAATTAAACTTGTATTCAAATATTTTTTTTTTCTTCAATTATGGTACAATAAACACATTTGCATTTAATGTAGGTTTACATACATTCTATAATGTACATTAAACATATATTTGTTCTTGAGTTACCATGTCCTTACCCTTATCTCACAGAACATATTTTCAAGATTTATTCGGGAAGTTTCAGAACCTGTATTCCCATTAAAATCATGAATTTGGAAAGTTTAAGGAATAGAATACTTTCTCTACCCAATGAGAAAATAATTAATTTGAAATTTTTATATTTGTACAATTAAAATTGAAAGAGTTTTATAAATACTGGCAATGTTCTTTTAATTAAAAATTTTCGGTTATACAATATTTCCCTGTCTCTTAAGTAACACAAATTGGATGCAGATTTTATAAGAAAGTTCTCAAACATATGGCAGTATGGCTATACCTCACCCTAAGCTATATTTTATTCCCTTACTTATGTTTCATTGTTAAACATATGTATATTTCTTAAAGTTTAAATACATATGTTTAATTGTTAAACATATGTATTTTTTTAAAGTTTGCTTTTAAACAGTTGAAAATAATAAAAAAACTTTTGACAACATATTTTTCTCCTTGTGACTTGTCTAGGTTTCCTATATATATGACCTGTCTAGGTTTCCTATAGGAACTCCAGACTTATCTGGCATGTGATACGATACCATATTATTTTGGTTTCTGTAGTTAATATTGACTATTGAATACTGGTTAATAAATGCTTACTTTGTAATTTACAATTTGTATATTTTGTTTTTGTACATAAGTCAATTTTTTAAGGTACATGCCACAGGGAAATATGAAATTGACACAGGCTTTTTATATACTAATTCTAGTAAACTTCCTATTATAACATTAAAATTTACATTGTCGAAGCAAGTTAAAAATATTATTATAAAAACTAAATTTAGACTTACTCATATGCATAATCATATGTACGTAGAATCTATCATATCGTTTTAAAAGAAAATGCTGAAAAAGTCTTTTATTTTGTTTATAAATCGGATTTTTAGAATGTTTTAACGTAAATAATAATAATAAAAAAGTTTATAGCTTTTATTTGTACCAGAAAATACTCTCCGAATGACTAAATTATATTTTACATCTAGCCATAAAAAGAGCATCAGCTGGATTGTTATGAATGATACTTACTAACAATTGCACAACATAAAATTAGAATTCTAAACTATTCAATGATTATAATTACTTCAATACAAATTAACGCGAAATACAAAACAACCATCAACAGATCCAGATTCAAAAAAAGCGCGACACGTCGATTCAGATCATGGCCAATCAGAATTCGTCTTTGAAAATACACCATGTCTTGAAATTTTAGGACTTTTCACTATGAGCAAAGAGAGGCTTTTATGTATCAACACTAAACGGGGTCAAATATCATTATTAAGGCGCGGATTTTGATGACATCTGCGTTTTTTGCAGTTTTTCGAATTTTTCCCTTCTAAGGGCATTTTTGAGCATTTTCGTGGCATTTCTAGCATTTTTGAAGCAATATTTAGCATTTTTGAGGCAATATTTAGCATTTTTATAAGATTTCCTGTATTTAGGGAATTTTCTCATTTCTAGTTCTTTATACTTTCTGTTGCAAAGGGCGTTTGTCCTAATTCCCGTCTTAGCATCTTTACAGACTAACCCCTGGGGTCGCAACACTTCTTCCCGCTTTGTGGCGCAAACAGGTATTTTACAATAAAGATAGTCTTCTCCATCCTGGGGCTCTACCGTCACCCCCGGTAGAAAAGGCCGAACTACTTTCCCCCCCTGTACCTCGTGACGTATTAGCTGTAGGCCCAATTCTGGCCTTCGAATTCGAATTCCTCCGTCTCAACTTTTCTGGAAAGTTCTCCCCTAGTAGAGTAGCCCACACAAAGAAGTATCGTATGTGCAGTGCAGTACGTGGGCTCGCGCGTGTGGATGCATAACGGTCTTTTTATCGTATTTTTGAATGTCTTATATGTTAGTTCATCATTTAATAAACATTTTGACCAGCATACCTTCGACTACATACCTTATAACATTGGATTACTAATTACCTTATTTCTGTAATGTGAAAAACGAAAAATGCTATTTAGAAGTAAGTGCTTACCATTTTTTGCTTATTATCATGTCATTTAAAATTATATAGAATTTTAAATATATGGCAATCAAATTATTGCTATTCAATTAACGCTAACTGGATTCTAAATTGTTTTGTTGCTAATTATAACGTCAACAAACCTTTTAGAGTTTTCTTAGTTTGTTTTAAAATTTTATTGTTGTCATATTAATTAAGAACTGCCCAGGTACTTGTAAAATTAAGCTTTGCTAAGTAATTGTAAAGTATTTAAAATCATTCAATGTTTAAAATGTATATTTTATCAAGTTAGCTTGTGTCATTATACAGCTATTATACATGTGCCATTATACATAAATTATACAGTCTCCTGCAAATATTTTAAAATTACTTTAATAATGTTGTTAGTTGTGTAATATTTTATAATAGACTAGCAGCATGTCCGTTCTTCATACTGACCATATAATACAAGAAACCTAAAATTCAGAATTTGATGTGAAGTTTTAATATTTAGAGTCTCAATTTTTGAAATTTTATAATAATTCTAATGAAATGAAAATAGGTGATCTCTACCGTGCTGAGATAATAAACAGACAGATAGATGTTGAACATACAATTTTATGTATACTGTTAATAGCAGATATACCCGACATTGCCCATGATTTAATATATGTGCAAATTCCTGCAGTATTCTAAATGACATTCTTACTCAAAACATTCTATTAAAATATTTCATTTAATTCTCCTTTCTGTGTTTTCTATACAGAATTATCTTCAAGCAGATCTGAATAAAACATTCTCGTTTGAAAACAAATTATAAAATATATATGAAATTGGATCAATATAAACTAAAATAAAAGCGCTAAAATTGTATAAAAATGGTTATAAAATTTTGTTTTATATTGATTTCTTTATTATTTAAATCTTAAAAAATTTAATAATCGTCTGCCTAATAAACACATTTGATTTAATTGCGTTGCTAAGCATCATGATATAATTTTCTTAATAATTTGTGGAAAATAAATCATCTGCATAATTCTATTTTTATGGAAAGTTTAATTGTGGGATTTTTATTCATATCTCGACAATCCCTGGTCCTAGAAACTCGAAACATGGACTAAATTTTAAGTAGGGCTATTTCAAAGCTACCCACAGAATGTTCATGAAATTCGATGCAGCAGTTCTACCGTGATGATGAGATAGATAAACACACAGACAGATACATGTATTTTCAATTTTATTTATATAGATAAAAAAATGTCATTCTCTTTTTAAGATATTGTCAATAGTAAGAAATCGTAGCAATAAAAATGCTACACTAAAGTTATGAAAGTAAAATAATGTAAAATGGAATATTTCACACATCAAATAACATATTTTAACTGTTTGATAAGTAAGTAATTGCATATAAAAGATATAGTATCTTAATATATTGCACGTATATTTTTTATTATTTGTTATGGCATGCTGAAATTTTAGAAGAATAGGTTAGGAAGTCATTTGTGTTTAGGTTGGGCACATTTTATTTTTTATGTAGCGAGTTATTATGTTATTGAAAATTGTTAAAATAACTTGGAAAAAAGCAAAGTAACTAACTTACAATTTCAAGTTACCATTGTATATTTCCTTATATTATAGTTAATGTTATTTTAATAATACAAAGCTAATTTAATCTTTCTTACATTTTCACTTCAATGGAATTGTAAATGAAATATTAATACCAAAAAGTTTTATTATACAGCTTTATTAAATTTTCAAAGCCCCTGAGGTATTTCAAACTCTATAATTAAGCAAAATTGTTTACAATTTGTTAATGTCTGGTAGTAAAAAAAGGAATATAATATGTGCTATATTAGAAAACCTGAACTTCTACAATTTATAGTGCATAGGTTAATGAATGACATTCAACTAGTATTTTATCTTAATTCTAAATCATTTTACAATTTATAACAACAAAAAATGAATAAAATAAAATGAAATAAAAATAAATAAACACGTAAGCATATTAAAAGTTAAATTCTGAGTTTCTTTTTAATGATTATCTTATGATATTTAAAGATATAGTATTCAGTAATCATTTTAGTTTCTGCATACTTTAGCTGAATGTACTGAATAATTATTCAAATAAAATGCCTGATTAAGCAATAAATAGAGAGGGTTCTTTTTCAAACTTTTATTAAAACACTCACTGAATGGAATCCTTTCATCTTTGCTCCTACAGTGAATGAGCCATTATAAATATTTTATTTTAAGGAAATGTACAGCAATATTAATATTTTAAATCACCCATTTTAATGAACATTATCGAAAATACTTCCAAATTTCATGAATATTATTTCATTTACTGATAAATTATGATTCCTTTACATCGAACAGAGAATTAAAAGGGAAACAAATAGCAAAAGCTTCGATCGCGATCTGGAAGACCTACTCGCAGTGGGCCTACAAGCCAAGACGTCAAAAATTAGTGCTCCGGCCTCTGCTTTCGGAGGTGACGGCTCTACCACCAACACTTCGTAAATCTACCCGGGTTCGAAATAACCGGTTATTCCGCACGTGAATCAAATTTTACGAAATGTGGTACCACGAAGTCTTATTTGGGTGCCTAAAGTTGTACGAAGGTTCGTAAAAACCCCTTGATAATTTCACCCTCTAAGGAGGCCGTGAAACCTGAAATAAGGTACGTAATAGCAGTATTCAAGATGGCGGTCTTGTATTTGCGAGTGATCGTTTTTGAAAGGAAGAAAAATTCAACCACAGAAGTTAAATTGATTATGCTAATTGACAATGGATTTGTTTCATTGTTCGGGTTAAATCACCACCAAGTTGCCGACCAAATTAGTATCAAATGCTTCGATAATAATTTCCTTGGAATATGTAAAACGACGATCTTGAGAAATTTTATAAGCACCAAATTTTCATCAAATCTGAAAATTTTGTTCCACATATATTAAAATACAAGCTTATTTATTTACTTCAAAGGATCTGCCCTTTCAATTTTCAAAATATTTCTTTTCTTTTTTTCTATTTGGAAGTTCGTATAATTATTTAGGTTTCAGCTATGTTAACGTTATCAAACTCAACTATCTCTCTTTCACGAATCGTTAAATAAACATCTGACAGAATTTTATAAATAAAACCTGTATTTTTTCCCCCAAAACTATATTAAAACAGCTTCAAAATATATTCTGCTTTTAAAAGAGCATCCTGAAATAGCACTGTAAGGTTTAGAGCATGTAATTTCTTACTACACTCAACATGGCATAGCACTCTTGCTCAGGCGGTAGGAGAGACGCTCAGCAATCGAGAGGTCTCCGGTTCGAATCAGAGTGGGTTTCATTTTTAAAACTTGTGCTGCCATCTGTTACTAAAATATTCAGGTGAAATGTTTTGTAATAACGTGCAGAGCTTTCTGTTTAAAGTTTTATCCTCAAATTACTTAACTTGAATAAATTATTAAGTTTACGTTTTCGTAAAATTTATTTTGAAGTTAATTTGAAAATTTTTTATACTTTATTTAAGTATACTTTATACCAACCAAAGATGAAATATACATTTTCTACTATGACAGATAATGTTTACTTTAAAATTAATTTTCCTGTAGTCCGTAGAGAGCTAGCTCATCATTGACACACGCAGATGTAAAATTTTGTTCAGGTTCAATTATTTAAGAAAAAAAAATAACATTTTGCTAAATATATTTCATTTTTTTTAATATTATAACTTTACTTATTTGTGTTTTACTTTTGTAAATGATTTTCACTTCTTTATGCTGTTTATACTTGAGAAGAAAACTATAAGATTTTCCCTAAGCATTTTACATGAATTTCATCATATTTTGTGAAAGGACCCCCCCCCCCCCCAATACTTTTCAAATACTAAAAGCAAGTACAAGATATATATTTTACTACTCATCACATTTTCAAAAAAATTTTGTATTTTTTATATTTGTAAAAGTAAGTACAGCCCAAATAAAAAGAATATACAGTAAAAACTCTGATATTTAAAATGTATTTCTTAAATATGAAAGAATTGCAACTGCTTAACAAAAACTGTTAAAATATTCTTAATTTGCTTTTCTGTGGCACTGATATCAAAACTAAACCATAATATATTAATCCTAGTTTAACTTTTAGATACGCAAACTGTGAATAACTTTAGGTAATATAATCCTTTTTGGGACTTGGAAAACAAGTATATTATAGTTTTCTCGAAAATTGATATCAAAAGCATTTAGTACATTTAACATTTAGTAATTCATCTAAAAAATGTATTTCTTTTCCAACTTTTTGTTTATTTATAATAAAGGCAATTATGATTAATGTTATTGTCAATCGAAATCACACAGTTCTATTAATCAAAGTATTCTTCATCTGCAAAAAAAAGTATTTTTCATCGGTGAAAGAAAAGTGTTTATAAAGCACTATGTTAACTCCTTTCGTATTTAACTATTGACTTCAATTGGTCCAGAGAGGTTCCGCCTTAACTCCACCCCCCTGTCCATCAAAGTGTAACGAAACCGAATTCCGACGACTTCATAGTACGGTTATCGCAGACTTTCGTAAATGACGAGGTGGAATAATATGGATTTCCGAACGGTGAGCAAATAATTCCGGGCAGTTGGTGGTAGGGCCCCTGGTCGTAAATCAACTCCTTTCAAGACAGGATTTTGAGAAAGGTAATGGGGAAGGGTAACCATTCACCATCACGTGACTATTGCTACCAATCAGAAGTAGCATTAACCAGCATAAACTGAATTTCAAATTTTCTGACAATGCAAAGGGCAGCTGCAGAGAAATTTAGTCATTATTTCCAAATTGTAAAGGAAGCATTGCTTCAGATGTTCCTCAATGCAGACCTTCCAAATCTTTCCATTTGCGCAAGTTCGTTTCTGAGTTTGAGGAAAACGTATTTTCTACGGATGGAGTAATTTTAATTTGCAAACTGTGCGAAGCAAAAGTTGCAGCCGAAAAGAGATTCACCGTCGTACAGAATATTGGACGAGAAAAGCATATACGAGCTGCTAAACTTGCAGAGCAAAAGACGTAATCGTCCCAAATTTCACTTTTGCAAAGTACTTCATCGACATCTAACAAGTCTCCATTTTGCAAAGAGTTGGGTGAAGCTTTCGTATCTGAGAATATTCCTCTAAGAAAACTGAATGACACGAAGTTTTGCCTCTTTTTAGGGAAACCCACTGGTCACGTTATATCCGACGAATCGACTTTGTGCAAAAACTACGTAGACGGGTGCTATGAGGATTTTTTTTTTCATCCAATAGCCAGGCACTAGACTCCAGCACTAAACTACTCTAACACTAGACTCTATGTCGACTTACGTCGTTTGCTATGTACGGCCGACTAGGTACGACCGAAATCGTGAACCGTTTTGCCGTCCTAGGACGTTGCCCCAGGCGCACCAGAGGGGGGCGGATCACACTGCGCCCACAACACACAACATCCATGTCTTACGTGGGACTCGAACCCACAACGTGGCGGCCGATCGATCGCTGGAAACGCTCGCCTTGACCGTTCGGCCACCAAGTCGACTTAAATGAGCCAACAGCACACGGCGTTCCCAGGTGGTCACCCACCCAAGTACTTTCCGCGCCCGATACTGCTTAACTTCGGTGATCTAACGGGAACCGGTGTTTTAAGCACGGTAGAGCTACGGGTGCTACGAGGAAACGCTGGATAAAATAAGAGAAAATATAATAGGGGAAAAATATTTGTGTTAATTGACGAAACAAGTGATGCTGATGGTCGTTTCGTTGCGAACGTGATAATAGGAACACTGGAGCCAAACTGTCCTAGAAAAATATTTTTACTTGACAGTGATCTTATGGAAAAAGCAAATCATTTTACAATTTGTCAGTTATTTGATAAATATTTGCATCTTTTATAACCGAATGGTATTCAATACAACGATGTGCTTCTTTTTTTATCTGATGCAACCTCGCATATGGTTAAAGCTGGGAAGTCCATTAAAGTATTTTACCCTAAGGTAGCGTATGTTACGTGCCTTACGCATGCATTACATCGTATTGCTGAAGAAATACGTGTAAATTATCTTGTAGTAGATAGATTAGCATTCAACGTTAAGAAAATGTTCTTAAAAGCGCTATATCGAATCGAGTTTTTTAAGTCGCAAGCTCCTAGTTACGCCGTGCCACACAAATCTGTGATAACACGTTGGGGAACATGGCTGAATGCTTGCATGTACTATTGTGAGAATTTCAGAACAGTGAAATCCATTGTAAATGCCTTTGAAGCCAATGATGGTGCTTCAATTCAAATTGCACAAAACGTGCTATCAACAAACAACATAGAAGGAAACTTGGCATACATAAAATCCAATTTCGTCATTTTATCCTCGACCATTAAATGCCTAGAAAAACAACATATGCAACTGGTTGACGCAATAGGTTACATTGACAATGTTAGTGGGGTAATTCAGAAGGCTAAAGGTAAGGTTGGACATTGTATAATTGACAAATTAAACAATGTTTTGGGTAAAAACCAGGGCTTCAAATCTTTGAAGAAAATCTCTCTCATCCTAACTGGTGAAGATGAAACTTTTGGCATCGAGGAAGAATTGGACGTAAGCGAATCCGTTTCTATTTTTTTTGTTTTAGATATGCACCTATCACATCCGTAGATATTGAAAGAAGCATTTCGTCGTATAAAAACTTATATTCCGACCATAGAGGATCTTTTACATTTGAGAACATTAGGAAACACTTAATAATCCAATGTAATTCCGATACAATCATGGAAAATCAAATTGTCACAGTTCAGGACAATAAAAGTTTTAATTCAGGTATTTATACATATAATTTTTTTTTATTACAACAATTTAAATTATTTGTATTTAGCTAAAACTTTCGAAATTTGTATCGTGAATTAACTAAATTTATTTTTCATGTCGTTTTTTTTAAGTAAATTATTTTAAGTTCATAATAATGTAAAAATTTAAGGACATTTTTAAAGGCATTTTTTTACTATTTTAAGGGGACTTTTAGTGAAGTTTTAAGTCATTAAAATCCGACTTTTAATCATTATAGTGCAATGTCCCTAACCCTTCAAAAAACAAACGTGACGAACTAAGTCTGTACTTTCATGACGAACTTAGTCCGTTTTATCATAAACGGTTCAAAGCCTCTATTTGAATTAAATAATAATAAAAGTGTTTTAACAAATGATACTGGTAGTGCAAAAGAATAAGTTTTTAATGCCGTGTTTATTTTCGAACTACTAACTATAATTTTTCACCATTTAACAAGCTATGCAGCTATTGTACCGGGTGGTCAGAATTAAAACGCCCCTACTCTGAGCCCTCTATAGATCGAACTACTCAGTGTAAAGGCTCCAAAATTGTTGAACATACTATTCAAGACACGGGGAAAGGGATTACGCGAAAAAAAATTAGTTCCAGAAACACCGATAGGTGGCTCTGTACAACAGAAAATATGCTGAAAAGACACAAAATACACATTTTATTCGAACGTACCAAACATTCATATCACAAGGCCCTTATCGATGCAGGAAATGCTGCTCAATATGGTTCCCTTCTTCAAGATGTAAAATCTGCAGTCTATGGACAGCTTGTTCAACTGCGGATCGTAATTGGTCGATTGAGATGCTTCTCCCATGCAAAGTGATACTGTCTTTCAAATCTGCCAAGGTTACCAGACGTCCTCGATAAACAAAACTTTTTAGGTATCCCCACAGCCAAAACCCACGGGGATTAAGATCTGGAGCACGAGATGACCAGGTTGTCGGAAACGCACGACTAATTACGCTACCATTAGTAAAATGTTGCCGAAGAAACTGCTGTACACAGAGTCCAATGTGTGGAGGCGCCCCATCTTGCATGAAGGTAATTGAATCAAGACATTGGTGCTGTTGCAGTTGGGGTACAACAAAATTTTCGAGCATGTTTTTATACCTCCTGGCCGTCACGGTGCTGTCACAAGGCCATTGGGAGTAGCCTCTTCGAAAAAGAAAGGTCCAAGAATGAATGTGGCTGTGAATCCACACCAGACTGTAACTTTCGGTGAGTGAAGTGGAATCTCTTTGAAGGTGCGAGGGTTTTCCGTGTCCCAAATGCGACAGTTATGGGTGTTGACTGTTCCACTTAAATGAAAATGCGCTTCATCGCTCCATTGAATCTGCCATGGCCACGATGCATCCACTACAACTCTAGCCAGAAATGTCAATACAAAGGTCAGTCGCTTCTCCCTGTCGATGGTCAGCAAGTGGTGATTGTGACTAATTTTGTACGGGAAAAAATGCACTATGTTTCTCAGTACGTTCCGCACGGTGCTGTAGGGAACACCCAAGTGTCGTGGCACTCCACGTGCACTACTACAGCGTATGACGTTATCCATTGATTGTTCAACAATAGCGGTAGCAACATCGTTAACGACATCTGAACGAGTTGATTTGCGTCCTCGACCCGGCTGAAATCCAAGATGTCCAGTTTTCTCGAATCGAGCAATCATTCTCCTGAGAGCTTGTGGAAGTAATGGTCCTTTGCGGAAATTTTTAAATCGACGAAACTCTCGAAGTGCAACTGCAGCATGTCCTTTGTTTTCATAAAACAGCTACACAAGCAAAGCGAGTTCTGGCAGTGTGACAGCCATCGCTGATAAGAATGAAAATTTGCCAGTTTTATCCCCTTTTATGCCCAGAACATAGTAGCTGCAAACCAAGGGTTTATGCAAATTTTTGTGCTTACAGTGTAGAAAACCCAGACCACACGACCAACCCAAAGGCTAATGGTAGCTTTCTGTGTGGCCGGTGTGCTTACAGTGTGAAATTTTAGTTACAATGACAGTTTAATTTTCTTCACTTTTTTATCTTCTTTTTTTTCATATCAGCAAAAGAAATTAAAAAGAAAAAATTCCATATCGCATGTTTTTTTTTATTATTATTTTGTGTCTTTTCAGCAAATTTTCTGTTGTACAGCGCCACCTTTCGGTGTTTCTGGAACTATTTTTTTTCGCGTAATCCCTTTCCCCATGTCTGGAATAGTAGGTTCAGCAATTTTGAAGCCTTTACACTGAGTAGTTCGATGTATAGAGAGCTCAGAGTGGGGGTGTTTCAATTCGGACCACCCGGTACATTTAAATAGCAATCAAACAACTTTTACCAGTCCAGAATTCGCGATGCGTGCTCCAAAACGTATCCGTGAGCTTTTTCTTGTCCAATACCGTGATGGTGTCTCCAGCCTTGCACAAGGTGAGTAAAACGTTGGGGTTGGTGTAATTCTGACCGTCCACCCTCGTCCTCAGTTCCTTGATGAGATCCATTCCGTAAAACTGCCTGGGATCTAAGCACGTGACCAAGAGTCCATTGACGAATGACGCCAGATCAGTCGAAGGGACATCTTGGAGTTTCTTCCTGAAATAGGGAGCCGGCATTAAATTTCGCCGGCCAAAATATCTGAGTATATGTAATTAAGAAAGGGAGTAAATTTTCTGAAAACTGGAATGAATTCCTGTTCTCGACTGCGTTCCATTTTTTTTTCTTTATTTTGCCTTGTATTGCAGAGGAATTTAGAACTGACGGGTGGTGTAATTATAAGTTAACATTAACTGGAATGTGGTTCATCTCCACTTTCTCATACCCGAATCAGTTAAGTATCTTGTAGTTTGTTTTCGTTTTTTCTTGTACTTTGTTTTCGTATTTTTGTTTTTCTTGTAGTTTTCTTTGGTTTTTTCGTTTTCTCTCGTAGTTTGTTTTGGTTTTTTCGTTTTTCTTGTAATTTGTTTTCGTTTTTTCGTTTTTTCTTGTAGTTTGTTTTGGTTTTTTCGTTTTTACTTGCAGTTTGTTTTCGTTTTTCCTTGTAGTTTGTTTTGGTTTTTTCGTTTTTTCTTGTAGTTTGTTTTGGTTTTTTCGTTTTTTCTTGTAGTTTGTTTTGTTTTTTTCTTGTAGTTTGTTTTTGTGTTTTCGTTTTTTCTTGTAGTTTGCTTTCGTTTTTTCTTGTAGTTTGCTTTCGTTTTTTCTTGTAGTTTGCTTTCGTTTTTTCTTGTAGTTTGTTTTCGTTTCTCCGTTTTTTCTTGTAGTTTGTTTTCGTTTTTTCTTGAAGTTTGGTTTCGTTTTTCTTGTAGTTTGGTTTCGTTTTTTATTGTAGTTTGTTTTGGTTTTTCGTTTTTTCCTGTAGTTTGTTTTTGTGTTTTCGTTTTTTCTTGTAGTTTGTTTTCGTTTTTTCTTGTAGTTTGTTTTCGTTTTTTTGTTTTTTCTTGTAGTTTGTTTTCGTTTTTTCTTGTAGTTTGGTTTCGTTTTTGTTGTAGTTTGGTTTCGTTTCTTATTGTAGTTTGTTTTGGTTTTTTCGTTTTTTCTTGTAGTTTGTTTTTGTGTTTTCGTTTTTTCTTGTAGTTTGTTTTCGTTTTTCGTTTTCTCTTGTAGTTTATTTTCGTTTTTTCTTGTAGTTTGTTTTGGTTTTTCCGTTTTTTCTTGTAGTTTGTTTTTGTGTTTTCGTTTTTTCTTGTAGTTTGTTTTCGTTTTTTCTTGTATTTTGGTTTCTTTTTTTCTTTTAGTTTGTTTTTGTTTTTTTTATTTTGTATCTATAATGCATTAAGTAGCTTGTGGTTTGTTTTTACTTTTCCAAATTTTACAAGAATTTTTTTGAAAATCTGTATAGTTGGTTCAAATGATTACAATTATAGCTTGTTACCCTTCACGTTAAAGCACATGAGAAAAGTCTTTTGATTGGTGCCATACTTAAAAATGTCCCCACCCCCACCCTCTCCTCAATTGTGGCTAATGGCGTCACGAACACAAAAATTGTATTACGGCTATTTTTCATAACATAATAATGATTGAAACTATTAAGACTTAAGATCATTGTGCCATAAATGACGCCTTTCATGTATGATTATGTAAAGTTTTGTCATATGCTGCCATGTTACAAAATATAAAATTTCGAATAAATTTCGAAGTTTTTGGCCGAATTTAAAAAAATTCTATCTTGTTCTGTTTTTTTTTATAACAAAGCCGGATATAAAATTACGTGAAAATCAATTAATATTTGTGTCAGCTATCGTGTAATTATATACACATATTATATTATCGTGTATAAACACATATACACGTATATACACATATTATATATCGTGTATTTATATACACATATCGTGCATTTATATACAAATATCGTGTATTTATATATACATATATCGTGTATTTATATATACATTATATTATATTTATATATACATACGTGTATTTATATATACATTATATTTATATCGTGTATTAATATCGACCACAAACAAACAGATAGATAGACGAACATCACTCCAATAATAGTCAAAACGTGTTCAGGAATCTTAAAACATATATTGGCATCAAAATCCCGAATTAGAAAACTTCCGTGAAAACAATACTTTATATTACATAGTATGAATATGTATTTAGCAAAAGTTGACAATTAAAATATCTTTTTGGTAAAATTTTCACCTTATAGTGTCATGCAATATTTTAACTTTCCTTATATAAATAATGTATAAGGAAAGTATTGTGACGGGGTCGAAAATTCAAATTCAAGTTTTCGACGGGAGAGCACGTTTCAAGCATCCCTGATCACGAATCAAACATTTTTGAAGTGATGTCTGTGTGTGTGTGTGTGTGCGTGTGTGTGAAAGTATGTGTGTGTATGTGTGGGTCAGTGAGTCTGTGGAGACGATAACTGACGAAGGAATGAACCGATTCGAACCAAATTTGGTACAAAAATCACAATCCGTAAACACTGGAAGACTATTGTTTTTATACGTAATCGAATGTTCAAAACCTTCCTAAATTTTCGAATTAAATTTTGAAAAAATCGTCAAAAAATCAAAACCACTAATAAAGTTACGCAAATAGACATTTCTTATGTAATTTGTCTTTACAAAACGATTGACATAAATTTTAGAACGCCAACATGAACCGTTCTTGAGATATTGCACACTTTTCAAAAAATTTATCAAAAAGTCATATAAAATGTAAAAAAAAAATATTTACTATTGAGAAACATGTTCACTTTTCATATGTAATACCATGCGATAAATTAAGTGACATCATTCTCGTGGATCTAACTCGTTCCATTTAGGAAAAAAGATACTTTGAGTAATACTTTTGTAATTGAACGCCAATATTCATTTATCTGCTGTAAGAACAACTTATTTCTTCGTCCATAACGCTTGGCCCGATTTTGGCGACGAATTTGGCGGAATGTCGCCAACTTGGCGACTTTTTGAAATATTGCCAAATTAACGATAATCTTGCCAAATGGGTAAAAATAACGCTAAATCAATGAAAATGACGACTACTTGTCGAAAATTTAATATCTTGGAAAGAATATTAGTATCTACTATAAGAAAAACCTATTGTTTTTACTGTAAAAGTAGTAAATTCATTACATTATATAAGGAAAGTCATGTGTTGCCCACATCAGATTTTTGTAATTAGTTTAAACAATTAATTAAGACAGTGCATTTAATTTAAGTTGTCCACACTATCGCACCCCTTCGGACCATGTTAGCCTGTTTATATATCTGTGATGAATCCTGGTTTAAAATGCAGGCCATGTGGAAAATAATATTACGTCTCACACCCTGCGTTATCATTTGCACCACAATACTCAAGGCACTTTTAATGATGATAATAGTAATAATAATTAATAATGTTACTGCCATCGTGCTATATATTGTAACTAGTTAAGGGATTTTGTCGAGAAATTTAGTATACCGGAGCCATATCAAATCCTATGGCAACATTGGCCACTAATGTATATTACTTTCCTTATATACATAATGTATAAGGAAAGAATTGCGATGGGGTCGAAAATTCGAATTTGAGTTTTCGACGGGAGAGCACGTTTCAAGCATCCCTGATCACGAATCAAACGTTTTTGAAGTGATGTTTGTGTGTGTGTGTGTGTGTGAAAGTATGTGTGTGTATGTGTGTGTGTGTGTGTGTGTGTGTGTGTGTCAGTGAGTCTGTGTAGACGATAACTGACGAACGAATGGACCAATTTGAACGAAATTTGGTACAAAAATCACAATCCGTAAACACTGGAAGTCTATTGTTTTTATGCGCAATCGAATGTTCAGAACCCCCCTAAATTTTCGAGTGAAATTTTGAAAAAATCGTCAAAAAATCAAAACCACTAATAAAATTACGCAAATAGACATTTCTTATGTAAATTTTCATTAGAAAACGATTGACATAAATTTTAAAACGCTAACATGAACCGTTCTTGAGATATTGCACATTTTTCAAAAAAATTATCAAAAAGTCATAAAATAAACAAGAAAGATCAATCATGCTTAAAGCATTGATTATGAGACACTTTCCAACTTCAATGCAATTTTATTTAAACAAGTCTAAAATGCAATACATTCCTCGGTAATATTTTGAAACTTATCACAATACTGCATTAATTTATTATATTTGAAAACTTAAACCTTCATCGAAAAAAATGAACTTTATTCAAATGACGGCTTTGAAATATAAATTGCCTGGTTTAAACATCTCTAAAATGTTATACATTCCTCGGTAATAGTTTTAGAATTATCATAATACTACGATAATTTATTATATTTGAAAACTTCATCGAAAACAATTGAAATTAATTCAAATGACGTCATAGAAAAAATAACACGCCTGGATCTCTCTATAAAAACAGGATTTCATTCATAACTTTCTCCCATTCATTTCATTCATCACAATACTATAATAATTTATTTTATTTAAACATTTTATTTAAGACCATGGAGCTACAAATAATTAAACTCTATGCTTAAACTTCATCGAAAAAAATCGTCCTTCTCTTTATAAAATCAATTAATATTTCATTCATATCAGGCATGCAGACTCCATGGACTAAATTATTTTGTGTTAAAAAAATACAGGAATTCTAATACAACTCATTCTACATATTTTGCTGTTTACATTTTGCATAGGTGAAAAATAGGCTTGGTTGTAGAAATAATCAAATTTAGATGAGCATTTAAACTAAATATATTGTCATTGCGTTGTTTCAGTATGTAGATGCACAGAATTTAAGCAAAAATAAAGTAGTTTTAGGACGGATACAACACTCAATATGAATTAAAAAGAACTTAAAAAAATCACGATTTTGAAACAAGATGGATGCCATATATCATTTTGAAGTGGGTCATGTGATCGTTTCATATCATGGTCACGTGATCGTTTCATATAAGAGGTGTAATTATTATTTTAATTTTTATTTAAAAAACTACTGAATATATTTCGCTGAATTTTTTTTTATATATTTTATGGAACAATTTGAATATTACCTAAAATTTTCGAAGCAATTTGTGAATTTTAAATCCGCTTAAAAAATGTTTGAAAAATTAGTTCCCATAGGGCTCAATGTATTTCATTTTTTCAACCCGGGTTCAATCCAAAACTAATTGGGTGATGTTATTCATTTATATTCCCATAGGTCCTACTGACCGTCTGAACAACATACTAAAATTTCATGTTGATTAAGTCATTTTTACGGCAGTTATCGTGCTAACGGGCAGACAGCCAGACAGAATGAACAAAGTCATAAACACTTTTCAACTTTGTTGTAAAGTGTTAAAAAAATATATTTCCTATTGAGAAACATGTTCACTTTTCATATGTAATACCATGCGATAAATTTGGCGACATCCTTCTCGTGGAACTAGCTCGTTCCATTCATGAAAAAAGATACTTTTAGTAATACTTTTGTATTTGAACGCTAATAGTCATTTATCTGCTATAAGAATAGCTTATTTCTCCGTTCATAACGCTTGGCGATATTTGGGCGACGAATTTGGCGGAATGTCGCCAACTTGTCGACATTTTTAATTGTTGCCAAATTAGCAAAAATCTCGCCAAATGGATAACAATGACGCTAAATCAATGAAAATTACGACTAATTGAAGAAAATTCAATATCTTGGAAAAAATATAAGAATCTACTATAAGAATAACATTTTTTTAAACTGCAAAAGTAGTAAATTCATTGCATTTTATAAGGAAAGTCATGTGTTGCCCACATCAGATTTTTTTACTGTGTGTGTGTACTAATTCCCCCTTGGTGAAGGGGCGCCTACGCACCATGTCCACAAGGCCCCCCAGGGTGTCCCATGGCGAAGGGGAGGAGAATTGCAGCTTCACTTTTATAGAAGACCCCTGAAGGGTGGAAGTCTGACTTGGCTTCGACATGGCGGCAACATCCATGCCCGCTGGCGGGATTCGAGCCCGCAATCCAGCGATCAGACGGAAACGCATGCCCCTGACCACTCGACCACCGGATCGGCATATTTTACTGTAAAAGTGATTAATCGGAGATTATACATCATCGCCGATTATTATGCACAATCACCAATCATCTTGGTAAGTTTGATAAATTTCACTCAAGTTATCACTTTTACCGGCAATTTAGCAGAATAATTTCGAAAGGAAGTTGGCAAATTTGACAAATATGCAGAATTTCTCACTTTTACCGGCGATTATGTATAATTCCAAAATGAATTTGATAAGTTTGATAAATATCGCTGCATATTGTTACGAAAAAATGACATTGCTCTTTTGAAAACCACTCGGAGAAAATACATTACAGGCAATCATTCCCGTGACTTGAATCTAGGGATGCCATGCGCTAAAGTTCGGATGGGTTGCCAGATGGGGATTTATCGGCAATTTGACGACTTTTCGGAGATTCGAGAAACGCCTCGAAATAACAAATATTCTACGGGATATGAGGGATTTCTAGAAGTTTCAGTGGAGAGCCTAAGAAAGGATTCATCACTCAGTTGGAGCGGAGTTGACGTGACACGATGTACATTGAACTGTGACATACATCAGGTTTTTGAGAATATTATCAGCTGATTTGTGAAATTAGTGAAGCATTTAATTGCTGCTTTACTGCACCTGACATTTGTTTAGGGATCTACTGAGATAATTATCGAACTATTTTACTGTATATTGATCCTGCTTACGCTATGCTTGGTAATAAATATGTTAGTTATTCAGAAATATAGACTTATCCTTGTATCCTCAGTGTACACCCACGAGTCCAGAGAATACGTTGTAACACATTATATTCTTCCATTGCTTTTCCAGTCATATGCACTTGTTAAGATTCCAGAAACCCCACGCCTGACACCAATTTGTACTCAGGAACTGTGGAATATAAGAATAAGTCCAAATTTCTGAATAACTAACAAGTTTATTCACATGAACAGCGTAAACAGGGATAATCTACAGTAAAACAGCTCGATAACTTTCTCAGAAGGTCACTGAACAACTCTCAGATACAGTAAAACAACAATTCAATGCTTCACTAATTTCACAAATCAGTTGATAATATTCTCAAAACATTGACGTATGTCACAGTTAAATGTAGCTCGTATCACGACAATTCCGCTCCAATTGAATGAAGACTACTTTTATAGACTCTCCATAGAAACTTCTAGAAATCTCTTATATATCGTAGACTATTCTTTATTTTGAGGTTTTTCTCCAAACTTCGAAAAAAGTAGCAAAACGTGGCCAAATTGGTGATAAATCGCAAATTATGGCAACTTCCTCCGAACTTTAGCACATAGCAATCCTGAATTAAAATTTGGTGAATTTTTCAGACTTGTTTAGTTATTTTTAAAGATTATTTGACAATACCAGTAGTGTTATGTGTTTTGATGATGTTCGTTGACGAGGAGGATGGAGAATTCTGCCGTCAAATCTGGTTCACCTATTCCTGAAGTCATTAACCGTTATTAGTATTAACTAAGTAGGTAATTTTTTTTTAGAAAACTAGCTGGAATGCCTATTTTTTCCCAATTTATTAAATATTACATTTTATTTTAATTTGCATACAATAATGCAATATGAAAGAAGTATACAAAAACAGGTTTTAGGATTAACACTTTTAATTTCAAAAATCCTGAAACTTATCTTTTGTGATCTACATTTTAGTGTATTTAAAATTAAATCTATAGATCTTGCTTGAATTTCACAAAAAACATGTTTATACTGGGCTCTGAATGGGCTAGAATCATTTCAAGATAACGAAACTCCGAACTTTAGCACATAGCAATCCTGTCGGCCGTCCAACTAGTTGCTCAAGTCCTCTGGATGAGTCGGACGGGCTGGGTCTTCTACATAGCAATCCTGGATTAAAGTCATAGAAAAGGTTATTAGTACATATGTTTTCTCCGTCTGGTTTTTAAAAGAGACTCCAGTGAAGAGGACATTTTACACTTTCCTAACAATATATTACTTTAAAAGCGATTTTTACATAATTTCCAAAATGTAGTTCATAAATTTGATGAATATTATTGTGAGACCAGAAATAGATCTCACACTTTGATGAGACAGTTTTATGTACATTATTTATTGTGTCTCAAGCGTCAAACAATGCTTCCAGACTGAATGACGCCAGTGTTTACGACACGTGAACTCAAAGGTCAGAGAATCATAAATTTAGGGGTGTCAAGACAGAAGAGGGGTAGAACCCTTAAAAAAATGTGAAGTAACGACATTGGATGGAAAGGCTATCCAATGGAGAACGTTCTTGTTGCGTCATCCTGAATGCTGCAAATCAGAGAAAAGGGAGAGTGACAGTCCCGAGGTAAAAGAGCCACAACCTGTGAATAAGAACGACAATACTTGTTGGACATTATGACTTGAGAACGACACTTGTGAAATAAGAGTTCGAGATCCTGACAATAAGAACGATGACTTAAAATATATACTGGTGCGACATGATGATATAACGATGATGATACTCAGTTAAAGATATATACGCTCAGTTAAAGATATGACTTGGCGAATACAGATATGACTAAGAGAATGACATAAGTGCAAGTGTTTGAGTCAGCAGTACAATATGATCGACGAATTTACGTGTCGATGCATTACACCACGAGTTAATGCTAGTAATAAGGACGACATCAAGTACATGCTTCTAACAAAGTCCAAGACAGAATTGAAGGTATGTGTTCCTCAAATATTTACAGGTCATCAAGACATTTTAGGCATTTAAATACTGGTGTCACATAGTCTGTTCGTCGGAATAATTAATAAGAATAATTGTTGTAATTAAATAATTAGGTATTTTATGTTGTTAATAAATGTTTTATTGTTAAAGTTAAAATGGTGTAATCCATTTAGTACTATATTAATTAATATTCTTTTACAGAAGTCAAGAGAAAGATAAACAATTGGAGGGTTATTAGCGGGCACGTATATCGCAATGTACTACAATAATAATGAGTTCCACAATGTACGATTTTACGGCCACGTCAATTTAGCAGTAGTATTCTAATTACTATTTTAAAATGCGTCCCACAATTATGAAATTTCCCACCTTATGTTATTTTAAAAAAGTAACTTATGGATTTAACCAAATTTTAATAAAATGAATCAAAACTAGATAAAAGTACTTTTCCTTTACATAAATCGTCAAATATGTTTATTTATCGTTAAGTGTGGTATACATGGTTATTTATGGTTATTTATTGTTATGTATGTTAATTATCAGAACAGCGTATGCTTTGTAACAACGTTCTGTTTTATATTGTTCGAAAATACATTAAATTTCTATTTGAAAATCAACTTAAACTTCTATCTATTTTTATAATTTTTTTTCATCGAAAATATTTTGTGATTTGGCGTTCCAGTTCGTGAAATTTTCATTTTCGTCCCTTGGGGAAAACACCGTTGAGAAAGCAAGCCTATGCTGTATGTGCAATGAAATAAGTCACAAAAGAGAAAATCTGATGTGGGCAACACATGACTTTCCTTATATAATGAAATGAATTTACTACATTTACAGTAAAATAAATAGGTTTTTCTTCTAGTAGATACTAATATCCTTTCCAAGATATTGAATTTTCGACAATTAGTCGTCATTTTCATTGATTTATCGTCATTTTTATCCATTTGGCGAGATTTTCGTTAATTTGGCAACATTTCAAAAAGTCGCCAAGTTGGCGACATTCGGCCAATTTCGTCGCCAAAATCTCGCCAAGCGTTATGGACGAAGAAATAAGTTATTCTTACAGCAGATAAATTGGCGATCAAATGCAAAAGTATTACTCAAAGCATCTTTTTTCATGAATGGAACGAGCTAGATCCACGAGAATGATGTCACCCAATTTATCGCAAGATATTATATATGAAAAGTGAGCATGTTTCTCAATAGGAAATATTTTTTTTCTATTTTATATGACTTTTTGATAATTTCTTTGAAAAATGTGCAATATCTCGAGAACGGTTAATGTCAGCGTTCTAAAATTTAAGTCAATCGTTTTCTAATGAAAAATTACATAAGAAATGTCTATTTGCGTAACTTTATTATTGGTTTTGATTTTTTGACGATTTTTCTTCTGAACATGGGGGGTTCTGAACATTCGATTGCGTATAAAAACAATAGGCTTCTAGTGTTTGCAGATTGTGATTTTTGTTCCAAATTTGGTTCGAATCGGTCCATTCGTTCGTCCGTTATCGTCTCCACAGACCCACTGACACACACACACACACGCACACACACACACACACACACACACACACACACACACACACACACACACACACACAGCCATCACTTCCAAAAATGTTTGATTCGTGATCAGGGATGCTTGAAACGTGCTCTCCCGTCGAAAACCCGAATTCGAATTTTCGACCCCGTCACAATACTTTCCTTATACATTATGTATATAAGGAAAGTAAAAATTAAACTGACGTCCTCACAGCGAACATAAGCCTTTGTGCCACGGAACAACGTTGCTACGTGTGACCTCCGACATCCAACGGGACCAGATTCTGTGATTTTCTTTAGGAGGTAAGTGCTAGCAATACAAGCCCACGTAGCGGGCGTATATCCATGTTCGAATTGCCTCGAATCAACTATTGCACAACTAAACCATAGTTCGCGATGTATCTATAGTTTGCGCCCGGCTAAAGAAGTGCACCTAGAGAGATAATTATATTTAACAAAAAATAATCATAAAGAAATAATTCTTACGTTTATACATTCTCTCGTAAACAGAAAAAGAGATAACAAAACATTCCCAAAATACGGAAAATCAACAAATAAGTCACAAATATTACTTTCCTTATATACATAATGTATAAGGAAAGTATTGTGACGGGGTCGAAAATTCGAACTCGGGTTTTCGACGGGAGAGCACGTTTCAAGCATCCCTGATCACGAATCAAACATTTTTAAAGTGATGTCTGTCTGTCTGTCTGTGTGTGTGTGTGGGGGGGGGGGTGTCAGTGAGTCTGTGGAGACGATAACTGACGAACGAATGGTCCGATTCGAACGAAATTTGGTATAAAAATCACAATCCATAAACACTGGAAGCCAGTTGTTTTTATACGCAATCGAATGTTCAGAACCCCCTAAATTTTCGAGTGAAATTTTGAAAAAAATCGTCAAAAAATCAAAACCGCTAATAAAGTTACTCAAATAGACATTTCTTATGTAATTTTTCATTAGAAAGCGATTGACATAAATTTTAGAACGCTAACATGAACCGTTCTCGAGATATTGTACATTTTTTAAAAAAATTATCAAAAAGTTATATAAAATAAAAAAAATATTTCCTATTGAGAAACATGTTCACTTTTCGTATGTAATACCCTGCGATAAATTGGGTGACATCATTCTCGTGGATCTAGCTCGTTCCATTCATGAGAAAAGATACTTTGAGTAATACTTTTGTATTTGAACACCAATAGTCATTTATCTACTATAAGAATAACTTATTTCTCCGTTCATAATGCTTGGCGAGATTTTGGCGACGAATTTGGAGGAATGTCGCCAACTTGGAGACTTTTTTAGATGTTGCCAAATTAACGAAAATCTCGCAAAATGGATAAAAATGAAGATAAATCAATGAAAATGGCGACTAATTGAAGAAAATTCAATATCCTGGAAAGAATATAATTATCTACTATAAGAAAAACCTATTTTCTTACTGTAAAAGTAGTAAATTCATTACATTATATAAGGAAAGTCATGTGATGCCCACATCACGTTTTTTTAAATGCGTTCCACAATTATGAAAGTTCCCACCTTTTGTTGTTGTTTTTTCATCGTTCTTCATTATTGACTCTGAAATTATAGATATTTTCAAGTTTTTATGCCATTATTTTATTGCGGCAAAAATTGTTGAAAAAATTGCACGTTGTACGAGTAATCTTCTACAAATGCACGGGTAATGCCCTTTCACCATGAAGCTGGAAGTCCTTCCAGCTTCATGGTGGGAACTTAACTGACAAAGCAACAGTGGTAGAGCCATCTCCCGGAGAGTGCATTACATAATTCACATTAAAATGCAGGTTGCTCGACGAAAATGCATTATGTATCAAATTTACCATCCTTGACTGGCGATTATGCATAATGTCCGATAAATTCGGTTAAATAAATACGACTAGCATCATACCAGTTCTTCGTACGGAGTATATAATGTAAAGAAACTTAAAATTCACAATCATGTGCAAATTCCTATAGTATACTAAATGACATTTTTAATCAAAATATTCCGTTAAAATATTTAATACAATGCTCCTAAAAAGAAGTTTAAGAATCTCTGTTCTCGCTATACAAAATTATCTTCACGGGCAGATCTGAAGAATAAAATATCCTGTCCATTTTTGTAAGCAAATGTACAAAAAATATGGAATTGTATCATTATATGCAAAATATAAAAGCGTTAAAATTGTATGGGACCCGTATTACTTATATATGTGAATATTAGAAGGTATAACCTATATTAGTAGATTACATGTATAAATTGAAAACATCAATAAACCCGTAAGCTTTAAACCTGAAGGCAGTAATTGATTCCAATATATGACAAAATGAAAGTACTAAAATTATAAGGAAAGATATACTCGTACTACTTATAATGTCGTAGAAGATATGCCCCACTTTTAGTAGAAGATTACCCGTATTACAATATGAGTCTCAAAATTCTTTGCTAAAATAAAACAAATGACGTAATAAATTGAAAATATCAATAATCCCAGTAATCTTCATACCAGGAGACGGTACTTGATTCCAATATATGCCAATATATATCAAAATATATGTCAATATACCTGTGCTACTTATATTCTTGTAGATTAGACGATATACCCGTGCATTTGTAGAAGATTACTCGTACAACGTGCAATTTTTTCAACAATTTTTTGCCGCAATAAAACAATGGCATAAAAACTTGAAAATATCTATAATTTCTGATTCAATAATCCCCGAAAATATCAATAATAATAATGTTTAAACCTGAAGACTGTAATTGATATTATCCAGTCAAAAATGCAATGGCAATGAAATTTATTTTATATACATATCTTCATTATTCAAATCGGAAAAGATTTAAGAAAAATCGTCTGCCGCATAAACACATTGGATTTAAATCCGTTGCTAAGCGACACGATATTATTTCGTTCAGATAAATTGTGGAAAAAATATCGTTAAATAATGATGCTATCTCTATGGAAGGGTTTACGACATTTTCGTCAATTTAGCGACATTTTAAAGAATCGCCAAATTTAACTCCAAGTGGGACTGTGTAGAACTAACAGTCCCACTTGTCAACAAATTGACGAAACATCATCACAATACTATTCCCTAACAAAACACAATTCATTTCATTTATTTAGTGCAATTATATCAATTTCAAGATATTTTTATTGCTTTACAAACATTTTTATCAATTTGGCGACATTTTAAAATTTCGCTAAATGTGTTAAAGTAGAACGGTTGGACTGACAGACAAATGCGAACGAAACATCATTTCAGTACTCTCTTCTAACAAAACAAAATAAATTTCATTGATTGGCGTCGTTTTTAACAATTTGGCTACATTTTCTGTCAATTTGGCAATGTTTAAGAAAAGTTGCGATATCCTGCCAAATTCATAGTTCTGAATTTGCAGATCTGAATAAAACATCCTGATCTCGCTTGTATATACTAAATGAAAACACTAAAATTGTATTAGAAGATATACCTGTTCTACTCTTTTTCTATTTCAACAATCAGCTAAATAAATTTATTGGCTAAACACAATATATGAGTTTATAAGATAAACACAATATATAAACGTGAAAACTATGCCAAAACAAATGAAAGTGATGTATACAGTCCGCAATTAATATAATTAAAAGAAAATTCAAACCAATCAATTTTTAAGATATATTTTTATAGCCATTTATTTATTATTCAAATAAAAAAATAATAATAAACATTAACAAACACATTTAATTTAATTGCGTTGCCGAACAACATCATATAAGATAAAATCATTTTGATTTCTTAATAGTAGGGGAATAGGGAGAGTTCTGCGCCACTTCAGAGGCGGTGAACCCTATACTTTAACATGGGGAACCCTCCGAGGCCAGAAAATGAGTGCATCAACAGAGGCGGTGGTAAAGTCCCATGCTTTAACATAGGGGTTCTCAGAAGTCGGAGTGAGGCAGCACAGTTCCATAAGGTGACGTCACAGAAGAGAGTGGAGTTTATGACGTATAAAGAACTTCCTTTTTCTTTTTTTGTTTTTAGTAACAAAATTTCGTAAATGTAAGTTTTTTTTTTTTCAACAAGTTGGATTTTGAGGGTTTGTTGGATTTCTCTATGGGAAATAACATGAATTTTAAGAAAGTGTCACTTTTAGCGTTTTTTCACAAAAAGTTTCAAAAACGTTAAAAAACAACAAAAATGTACGTTTTTAAAATAAATTGTGGTTTTTAGATTGTTTGAATTCTCTATGGCAAATAACATGGGTTTTCGCACTTTTGTGTATTTTTTGTAAAAAAAATGTGCGTTTTTACAAAAATGTTACCAAAAAGGCGTTTTTTGAAAAATGTGACATTTTACGATTTTTTTTTTTCAAAATGCCGTTTTCTCTATGGGAATTAACATAGGTTTTCGCACTTTTACATTTTTTTTTTAAAAATGTGCGTTTTTGCAAATGTGTTACCAAAAATACGTTTTTTGAAAAATGTGACATTTTGCGATTTTTTTTCAAAAACACACTTTTTACTTGTAAAAACTAAGAAAAACACGTTTTTAAAGTAGCAGAATCGCGTGAATCGGGTGTATGGGAGGGGTGTGTGTTTCTCCAATCATTCAAGTCTTGGATTTCAAAATTTTAAACATAAATATTTTAAATAATAGCAGATACTTGTTTTCAACTATCCAAATGCAGTAATGTCTCTTTAAGAAATTAGATGCTGTTAGAAAAATATATTTTTTTAATTGTGTTCCCAACTCCACCCAGTGTATAGGATACACCGCCACAATCTCTATTTTTTTCTTTTCCTATTTTTTTCCTTCTTTCTCTTTTTCTTTTTTTTTTATTTTAAAGTGTCCGTAGGCATAACTTGTAATGCCGTCCTCGAGTAAATATCTTTTATCATCAATGGGTGACAAAGCCACCTTGTTCTGGCATACAGTGAATAGTTTATGATGGCTACTATCAATTCTAATCTGTTCTTCCTTGGCAGGTCTAACACTCAACAAGCACTGTCTATAGTCATTGTGTGTAATTTTCCGTGCAACCACATGTGTAGAAACGTTTTAGCTCTTTTCTTTTCTCCAGCAGCTGATAAAATAGAGTACATTTTAGGTCTAAGTCCTATAAACTCTTGAATGGGGGTTGAATTCAGTTCATCTTTAAAATATCCAATACGTTTTTTATTGTCTTCACTGAAGAGGGGATGATCCTTGGGATAGTCAGAAAAATCATACAAGTGTTTATGCTGGTTCATATCTTCATAAATATCAGCAGTTTGGATTTCATAAGCCAATGAATCAGTATCGGTGAAGAGAAGCGAAGCTTTTTCACCATATTGGCTTTTAATATGTTTATAATGAAACTCATACATCAGGAGTTTAGATAACTCCAAGATAGCAAAGCCAACATATATAGGCCGATTCATTAATATACAACTCTTTACACGTTCAACACCCACCAGATCTTCACTAAAAATCCTGCTAGCTCTATAAGCTGGGGATGTCACCACCTTCAGGGCCCGCTTTGAAGAATTCACTAGTTCAATATTCACTCGATTTCGAAGATTCTCCACCGTTTTTCCAAACACAGCGTTATTAAGCAATTTAAAAAAGTCTTTCTCAAAATTAGTCTTTGCCTTCTTTCTTTCTTCTGTGTTAAATTGGATGTATTTCTTCAACCAAGACTTCTGATTAAATTTTAAGGCCTTGTGAATTTTCTTGAGTCTTAAACCTAATGATAGGTATAGTTTAAGGTTACGATAGTGAACAATATAATGTTTCTTGTCATACAGATTGGGTACTAATTTCGTAGTACTAACAAAATGTCCATGATGTAGCTGTTGAACCAGTCGTTCAGCATAGGGAGAAAGCATTTCTCGTTCAATCTTCACCCTTTCAGGGGCTAGAGGGTATTCATTATGATAATCATGTAAGGATTCAGGATACTCCAGATCCACTTCAAATATATATCCTTCTTGGGTATTATCCTTTAGACTCATTACCCAGGATTCATTGAAATTTTCTGTAGATATCCATTCAAAGCCACCATAGGGCAGTGGTTGAGACATGGCCCAACCATATAGGTTATTGGCATCAAGATAGATAATGTGCTTATCAGGCTTAGTAGAATCGTAATTTTCCAAATAACGATTATTAGCCTCGGATTTACGCTGACTTATCATACATATGCCACCGCGGATTCCACGTTCTACAAACAGTAGCATATTTTCATCTGTGAGTAGTTCTAGGGTTTGCTCAGTCATTTTTAAAGAGGCCTGCCAAGCCAGTCCAGGGGCGGTCATCATATGGGCAGCATCTAAATCATAGTTCTTCTTGCAAATTTTTCGAAAATTCACAAATACATCGGCTAACAGTAGCACATCTGTTTTCACATACAGGTCGTGATATCCCCCCAAGTTCTTTATGTTAAAGGTATCCCATACAGTTTGGGCATGCCGATGATCTTCACTCTTAATATCTTCGCCTTTAGTATCATTATGAAATGCAGAAGGGGGAGGGAGCACATTTTCGTCAAATTTTTGAAAGGATGTCATATAGCTATAGGGATATACTCCTTTCCGAATAAGAGCATTCTGTTGTACTATATCAGGGAAATGTTCTCTGAGAATATGAAATTCACTCAAGTCTAAATTAGAAACTAGCTTTTCCAGGGAAGCATTCAGAAACTGTAGGCTATCAATAAATTGTAAACAGACACAGGGTCCCTCTTTCTTTGAAATCTTAAAAGACATGTATTTTTCAATATTAGTGGCAATCACATCAATTTTATGGTCTTGCAATTTCCCAAAACTCAGCATAATATGATGAGAGTCATATTTTTTTAAATTATGAAACACTACAGGAATATTAATACTTTGCCTATAGTTAAGATTACAGGCATTATGCAGGGCACCTCTATAGGCTCCAGTCACGTGATTATGATCACGCACACGATCTGTTTTCAGTTCTTGATGGCACACGTTACAATGGGTAGCTCTTTCAAAGTCAACTTCATTCTCTTTAGTCATTCGCAGTGGTTTAACATAACGTAATTTCTCTCCAAGACACTCTTTCTCCATTATCAAGTTGCTAAGAAAATGATTCACAGGATCGATACCTCGATACACAGTAGCTTCTTTCAGGCATTTTCCATCAGGCCCTATGATAACATAAGCATATCCACAAGGTTCATGAATCGCTGGTCTATGCGTGTAAGATCTAATATTCGAGGGTTTAGTAGTGTCTTCTTTAACGATCAGGGCTTCAAAGTCAGCATAAATGATGAAAGGGATGGAATGCTGATACTGTTTGTTCGTGAATTGGAGATATTTCTGATCTTCCGAGGGCATTTTAATGCGCTGAGGTGCATGTTCTTTGCAATATTGAGCATGATCTTGTAAAAGATCGTCTCTACTGTAACGATGTAAACATCTATAACATATATATTGAGCTCCATTGTGCTTAGTTATATCCCCCAGCAAGCGTGACATATTCCTAATTAAAGTATAGTGTTGCTTATCTTCATCACTAATCAGCAGGAGATTCACACAGTCTTCATCTTCACGTTTGGATATATGCAAAGGAAAAATATCTTCATCTTCGTATCCATATACATTTATTCGTATATTATTCAATTTTTCAATCTGATGAATCTTCACAACTGAGATAGGGTATTGAATATCTCCAAGTTTAATGTCATTCTCAAAACTTTGATAATGTGACACACTTTCAGGATGACCTTTACGAGATATATAGTATTTGTGGGCCAATAGGCCCCACACCAGACATTTCTCGTCTTCATTTCGAATATTGAGTAAAGCTTTCTTGGCTGCAAGTTTTGTTGGCAAAGGTATATAGCTAGAAGCTGCAAGAGGCTTATACTTTGCACAGAAAACATCTATCTTTCGCCTACTTTGTAAAGTCCATCCAGAGCCTCGGCTGACAAATTCTTCGAATAACTTCAAGATTTGGGAAAAAGGTTCTTCAACATTGTTGGGAGGGGTATTATCACGAAGTTCTGTCACAACATCTGTTCTAAAATATGAGCTGGATACCTCTTGGCCATTTGCAATGTCACGAATAAATTGCACATCCGCAATAAGATACCACTTAATAGATCTGTATGCATCAAGTTCGTCTTTTAATATCTTCAATAGCTGAGAGCGAATCTCATCAAAACATAGCATAAGATCCCTCTCTACACTTTCAGTGGGTTCCAGAGTGTGTACAGAGAATACATCTAAACCCTTCTTCTTCTTCGCTGCAATCTTGGGGCGCTTATTAGAAGTTGAGGCTAAAGCAGGAGCTTTTCTCTTTTTTGAACCATGTTCAATACGCTGGTGGCGCAGGGCATCACTTTTCTTGCTGAATATAAGTTCACAATGCTTGCATTTCACACCATCCTTCAGATGAAGTAACAGGTGGCGCTTCAGGTTATCCTGTCTGGTAAACTGTATGGAGCATTGAGTGCATTCAAACACTTTAACGGGAGAATGCGTATTCGCATGTCTAGCCAAGTCTTCCTTACAAACAAATGCACGTTCGCATACTTTACATCGATAATTCAAGGCAGCATAGTCAGAATGAATCTTCATATAAGGCATCTTTTCTGGAAAAGTGCTTATTACAGGATAAACACACCTGCAAAAGATAAAAAAAATACAAGACTTTAGTATAAACACGTTATTCTCGGTAACAATGTAATACATTTCTCAAGATGTATATAAAGAAATCGCTAATCCATTATATTTTCCCCATTATAAATAATAAAATTCCTGAATTAAAGAATATATCCAGATACAAAACATTTCATGTAAGATCCCCAAGACATTTCATTAAATTCATAAAAACACTCATTAAAATGTTGTTACACATCATAAAAATACAAAGTTTAATAAAATAAGAGAATAAAATCACATTAAAACAAGTACTTACATGTCAAATCCTGTTCAAAGAGGGTTCATTATGCATAGGAACGTCAGTAACGGTGGGGATAGTACCTCCGATATGACTTTCTAAGGCAAACATACTCGCAGAACAACTTGAAACACGTCTTAACAGCACGAAATTCACAACAGAAATGATAAAATCGCTGCTTGAAGACCACCTACACCCATTCATAAAAAAATAGTTCCTGGTGTATCCTTCCGCCAAGGTTATCTCTAAAGAGTTCATGGTGTATCCATCCGCCAAGGTCACGTGAAGGTTACATCACGGTTAACGCTAGATTTACAACACGCGAATATAATTATGCACAAATCCGATAAAAAATAAACAATTCGTTGAAATTCGCAATCGATTATATCCTTTTAATAATCGTAATCGATACATTAAATAAATTCACATCTTAAAAATAATAGATTTTAATAAAATAATGAAAGAAAATCCCTTTGCGAGAAGAAAAATGCCTTAGAACCTCCAATCCTTATGCAATACAACAACGCGCTATCCCTTGCAAGCATAAAAACCCCTGAATAACATATACCTCTTTTTCCCCCTCCCTCCCCGAGACACCAACACTCACTCCCTCATACACTAAACGTAACCCATAGCAACCACAATCCATAATAAAACATTCACCTTCGCCCCCAACGTACATCCAAATGCACAGTCATTCAACGTGAAACCCGTAATTTTTACGGCAAAACGCACTTTACAGGGATTCATAGAACAAAATATTCTAAAAAATCATAAAAAAATCAACAAATTCACCCAGAAACTAGCTAAAACCCTCAAATTACTTATAATTATCATCTACATATACTATATAACCATTTACAACCTTAAAAAGGTGAGTATGCTAGTAGAAGAGATAGGGGCGTTCTGCACGGGAGACGGAGCGCGGAGCAAAATGGCCGCCATCTTGAATTCCGTAATCCTGGACGGGGGTGTGGGCAAGAAAAGTGATGCCCTGCGCCACTAGCGTATTGAACATGCTTCTAAAAAGAGAAAAGTTCCTGCTTTAGCCTCAACTTCTAATAAGCGCCCCAAGATTGCAGCGAAGAAGAAGAAGGGTTTAGATATATTCTCTGTACACACTCTGGAACCCACTGAAAGTGTAGAGGGGGATCTTATGCTATGTTTTGATGAGATTCGCACTGAGCTATTGAAGATATTAAAAGACGAACTTGATGCATACAGATCTATTAAGTGGTATCTTATTGCGGATGTGCAATTTATTCGTGACATTGCAAATGGCCAAGAGGTATCGAGCTCATATTTTAGAACAGATGTTGTGACAGAACTTCGTGATGATACCCCTCCCAACAATGTTGAAGAAGCTTTTTCCCAAATCTTGAAGTTATTCGAAGAATTTGTCAGCCGAGGCTCGGGATGGACTTTACAAAGGATGCGAAAAATAGATGTTTTCTGTGCAAAGTTTAAGCCTCTTGCAACTTCTAGCTATACACCTTTGCCAACAAAACTTGCAGCCAAGAAAGCTTTACTCAATATTCGAAATGAAGACGAGAAATGTCTGGTGTGGGGCCTATTGGCCCACAAATACTATATATTTCGTAAAGGTCATTCTGAAAGAGTGTCACATTATCAAAGTTTTGAGAATGACATTAAACTTGGAGATATTCAATACCCTATCTCAGTTGTGAAGATTCCTCAGATTGAAAAATTGAATAATATACGAATAAATGTATATGGATACGAAGATGAAGATATTTTTCCTTTGCATATATCCAAACGTGAAGATGAAGACTGTGTGAATCTCCTGCTGATTAGTGATGAAGATAAGCAACACTATACTTTAATTAGGAATATGTCACGCTTGCTGGGGGATATAACTAAGCACAATGGAGCTCAATATATATGTTATAGATGTTTATATCGTTACAGTAGAGACGACCTTTTACAAGATCATGCTCAATATTGCAAAGAACATGCACCTCAGCGCATTAAAATGCCCTCGGAAGATCAGAAATATCTCCAATTCACGAACAAACAGTATCAGCATTCCATCCCTTTCATCATTTATGCTGACTTTGAAGCCCTGATCGTTAAAGAAGACACTACTAAACCCTCGAATATTAGATCTTACACGCATAGACTAGCGATTCATGAACCTTGTGGATATGCTTATGTTATCATAGGGCCTGATGGAAAATGCCTGAAAGAAGCTACTGTGTATCGAGGTATCGATCCTGTGAATCATTTTCTTAACAACTTGATAATGGAGAAACAGTATCTTGGAGAGAAATTACTTTATGTTAAACCACTGCGAATGACTAAAGAGAATGAAGTTGACTTTGAAAGAGCTACCCATTGTAACGTGTGCCATCAAGAACTGAAAACAGATCGTGTGCGTGATCATAATCACGTGACTGGAGCCTATAGAGGTGCCCTGCATAATGCCTGTAATCTTAACTATAGGCAAAGTATTAATATTCCTGTAGTGTTTCATAATTTAAAAAATTATGACTCTCATCATATTATGCTGAGTTTTTGGAAATTGCAAGACCATAAAATTGATGTGATTGCCACTAATATTGAAAAATACATATCTTTTAAGATTTCAAAGAAAGAGGGACCCTGTGTCTGTTTACAATTTATTGATAGCCTACAGTTTCTGAATGCTTCCCTGGAAAAGCTAGTTTCCAATTTAGACTTGAGTGAATTTCATATTCTCAGAGAACATTTCCCTGATATAGTACAACAGAATGCTCTTATTAGGAAAGGAGTATATCCCTATAGCTATATGACATCCTTTCAAAAATTTGATGAAAATGTGCTCCCTCCCCCTTCTGCATTTCATAATGATAGTAAAGGCGAAGATATTAAGAGTGAAGATTATCGGCATATCCAAACTGTATGGGATACCTTTAACATAAAGAACTTGGGAGAATATCACGACCTGTATGTGAAAACAGATGTGCTACTGTTAGCCGATGTATTTGAGAATTTTCGAAAAATTTGCAAGAAGAACAATGATTTAGATGCTGCCCATATGATGACCGCCCCTGGACTGGCTTGGCAGGCCTCTTTAAAAATGACTGAGCAAACCCTAAAACTACTCACAGATGAAAATATGCTACTGTTTGTAGAACGTGGAATCCGCGGTGGCATATGTATGATAAGTCAGCGTAGATCCGAGGCTAATAATCGTTATTTGGAAAATTACGATTCTACTAAGCCTGATAAGCACATTATCTATCTTGATGCCAATAACTTATATGGTTGGGCCATGTCTCAACCACTGCCCTATGGTGGCTTTGAATGGATATCTACAGAAAATTTGAATGAATCCTGGATAATGAGTCTAATGGATAATACCCAAGAAGGATATATATTTGAAGTGGATCTGGAGTATCCTGAATCCTTACATGATTATCATAATGAATACCCTCTAGCCCCTGAAAGGGTGAAGATTGAACGAGAAATGCTTTCTCCCTATGCTGAACGACTGGTTCAACAGCTACATCATGGACATTTTGTTAGTACTACGAAATTAGTACCCAATCTGTATGACAAGAAACATTATATTGTTCACTATCGTAACCTTAAACTATACCTATCATTAGGTTTAAGACTCAAGAAAATTCACAAGGCCTTAAAATTTAATCAGAAGTCTTGGTTGAAGAAATACATCCAATTTAACACAGAAGAAAGAAAGAAGGCAAAGACTAATTTTGAGAAAGACTTTTTTAAATTGCTTAATAACGCTGTGTTTGGAAAAACGATGGAGAATCTTCGAAATCGAGTGAATATTGAACTAGTGAATTCTTCAAAGCCGGCTCTGAAGGTGGTGGCATCCCCAGCTTATAGAGCTAGCAGGATTTTTAGTGAAGATCTGGTGGGTGTTGAACGTGTAAAAAGTTGTATATTAATGAATCGGCCTATATATGTTGGCTTTGCTATCTTGGAGTTATCTAAACTTCTGATGTATGAGTTTCATTATAAACATATTAAAAGCCAATATGGTGAAAAAGCTTCGCTTCTCTTCACCGATACTGATGCATTGGCTTGTGAAATCCAAACTGCTGATATTTATGAAGATATGAACCAGCATAAACACTTGTATGATTTTTCTGACTATCCCAAGGATCATCCCCTCTTCAGTGAAGACAATAAAAAACGTATTGGATATTTTAAAGATGAACTGAATTCAACCCCCATTCAAGAGTTTATAGGACTTAGACCTAAAATGTACTCTATTCTATCAGCTGCTGGAGAAAAAAAAGAGTTAAAGACTTTTCTACACATGTGGTTGCACGGAAAATTACACACAATGACTATAGACAGTGCTTGTTGAGTGTTAGACCTAACATGGAAGAACAGATTAGAATTGATAGTAGCCATCATAAACTATTCACTGTATGCCAGAACAAGGTGGCTTTGTCACCCATTGATGATAAAAGATATTTACTCGAGGATGGCATTACAAGTTATGCCTACGGACACTTTAAAATAAAAAAATAAAAAAAGGAAAAAGAGAAAGAAGGAAAAAAAAGAAGGAAAAAAATAGGAAAAGAAAAAAATAGAGATTTTGACGGTGTATCCTATACACCGGGTGGAGGTGGGACCACAATTAAAAAAAAATATATTTTTCTAACAGCATCTAATTTCTTAAAGAGACATTACTGCATTTGGATAGTTGAAAACAAGTATCTGCTATTATTTAAAATATTTATGTTTAAAATTTTGAAATCCAAGACTTGAATGATTGGAGAAACACACACCCCTCCCATACAGGGGCGCGGTAGCCCATTGGTTAGCGCGCTGGAGTTGCACTCGGTAGGCCCGGGTTCGATTCCAGCCACTGCCAAAACTGCCGCCGTGTTCATGCGGAGTACGATCACGTTAAACATGTGGGTCCGAAAGTCCTTCCGAGAGGTTGGTGGTAGGGGAAGGAGGGTACGGTCCCTGTGGATGCCTCCCCCACTGGGTTCCGGTCTAAATTGGGTGGCACTTCCCGACCGTCCAAACAGTTACCTTACACCTTTCTGGTAGGTCGGACGGTCTGGGTTTCAATCAACAACAACACCCCTCCCATACACCCGATTCACGCGATTCTGCTACTTTAAAAACGTGTTTTTCTTAGTTTTTACAAGTAAAAAGTGTGTTTTTGAAAAAAATCGCAAAATGTCACATTTTTCAAAAAACGCCTTTTTGGTAACATTTTTGTATAAACGCACATTTTTTTTACAAAGAATACACAAAAGTGCGAAAACCCATGTTATTTGCCATAGAGAATTCAAACAATCTAAAAACCACAATTTATTTTAAAAACGTACATTTTTGTTGTTTTTTAACGTTTTTGAAACTTTTTGTGAAAAAACGCTAAAAGTGACACTTTCTTAAAATTCATGTTATTTCCCATAGAGAAATCCAACAAACCCTCAAAATCCAACTTGTTGAAAAAAAAAAAACTTACATTTACGAAATTTTGTTACTAAAAACAAAAAAAGAAAAAGGAAGTTCTTTATACGTCATAAACTCCACTCTCTTCTGTGACGTCACCTTATGGAACTGTGCTGCCTCACACCGACTTCTGAGAACCCCTATGTTAAAGCATGGGACTTTACCACCGCCTCTGTTGATGCACTCATTTTCTGGCTTCGGAGGGTTCCCCATGTTAAAGTATAGGGTTCACCGCCTCTGAAGTGGCGCAGAACTCTCCCTATTCCCCTACTCTTAATACTTTTCATTGTTGAGTTAAAGCTTGTGAAAAATAAACCATGGTGATAGATTTTCCATTTAAACTCATGTTTCAAATAATTTATGCTTTCAGAAAATGACTAATTAGCCCAAAAATCTCATACCAAACTCAGAGATAAAGTTTCAATTCACTTTCACGTTTTAAACAAACGATTTCCAACCTTTTCGTTTGGGGTAACCATGGAGTTAGAGAGTAGAATTACTAGGAAAAGTTTCGTTTTTCCTTAATACCTCAACAATATTAAAGTAAAAAACCTCAAAATATCCTCGACAATAGATATTTCGAGGGAAAATAAGAGATGTAAAAAAAAAAAACTACCTGGCACAAAAACGTCCTATTGTTCTTTTTTTAATAACAAATAGTTCAAAACAATAAAATAACTTTTATATAATTTATAAATTGTACCGACGAAACAAGTATAAATTGTTTACATTTTTATTCATTAGGCTTGAAGGTATAAGCATCGAGATATAAGCAGTGTTTATATTTTTGATTTCATACGGATATGCAGACCATGAAAATTATTTCCCGTAAAAAAAAATGTTTCCTTTTTCTTTTTTTTGACGAGTAAGGGTTTTGTCCCCTGTTAGTTGCCGTTCACTAACCGTTGTAAAACAGTCTGCTAACACCTTGATCATGGTTTTGATCCATAGTTTTGAATGCTGAAATGCGCAATACTCAAGCACGGCAAAATTACTTAATGGTAGTTATTCAGTAATTGTCAATCTGGGCGTTAAAACTATAGTTTTTGTAAATACATTCATCTAAGAATATGTTAAAAAAAACCTCACACTATAAATACTTTAGTAACGTCAGTCTAATTTACTTACAGAGCAAGCCTGGACAGAATTTGGATGCTTAGCTCATAGGCCAAATCCTTTCTTATTGCGCTACCATTCTTTGAGAAATCTGGATCCGCCAAGTAGAGAGCGACTGCTGCCTTGTGGGCCATAGGTCCCCATTGGGCGGAGGCAGATGTAGACCGGTACTCATTATAGAGCCATTGAATGGCCCCTCGTCTTGCTTGATCCACTAAATAACTGTCACCATCTGACTTTGCTACAAAACAAAAAGAAAACAAATATCAACAGCAATCATCTGAATAAAAATCTGATGTCGGCAGCACATGACTTTCCTTATATAATGCAATAAATTTACAACTTTTACAGCAAAAAAATAGGTTATTCTTATGGTAGATAATTATATCCTTTCCAAGATTTTGAATTTTCATCAATTATCGTCATTTTCATTGATTTAACGCCATTTTTATCTATTTGGCGAGATTTTCGTTAATCTGGCAACATTTAAAAAAGCCGCCAAGTTGGCAACATTCCGCCAAATTCGTCGCCAAAATCTCACCAAGCGTTATGGACGGAGAAATAAGTTATTCTTATAGCAGATAAATGACTATTGGCGCTTAAATACAAAAGTATTACTCAAAGTATCTTTTCTCCTGAATGGAACTAGCTAGATCCACGAGAATGATGTCACCCAATTTATCGTATGATATTACATATGAAAAGTGAACATGTTTCTTATCAGTTAATTTGTTTTTGGGGGGGGGGGATTTTTTGATAAATTTATCTGAAAAATGTACAATATCTCGAGAACGGTTCATGCTAGCGTTCTAAAGTTTATGTCAATCGTTTTCTAAGGAAAAATTACATAAGAAATGTCTTTTTGCGTAACTTTATTAAAGGTTTTGATTTTTTGATGATTTTTTCAAAATTTTTACTCGAAAATTTAGGGGGATTCTGAACATTCGATTGCGTTTAAAAACAATAGGCTTCCAGTATTCACAGATTGTGATTTTTGTACCAAATTTCATTCGAATCGCTCCATTCATTCGTGAGATATCATTTCCAAAGATTCACTGACACACACACACACACACATACTTTCACACACACACATACTTTCACACACACACACACACACAGACATCACCTTAAACATGTTTGATTCGTGATCAGGAATGCTTGAAACGTGCTCTCCCGTCGAAAACTCGAATTTGAATTTTCGACCCCGTCACAATACTTTCCTTATACGTTATGTATATAAGGAAAGTAAAAAGCAATGTCGTTTCAACAACAAATTTTTAACCTGATTTGCCAATCACATCAGCTATTTTATAAAGCACTAGATATTAAATCCTGTCATATGAAGGGGCTCATAAAATTATATGTATAAGATTTTCTCACCTTCGCTGGCCTGCAGCACTTGCGCTCCCAGACCACTCATATCAATACGATTTATTAATACTATTAATTACTTATTTAGGCAATCAATCAATCAATACTTATCTGCAGAATTATTTATCTACACAATCATCATGCCATTAATTAATACGATAAATATATATTCTTAATTAATATATAAAACTGAAACTAGATGTCGCAGTAAATTAATATTTACATGACATATTTTGGTATTTTTAATAATTATTCAACTTTGCGAATTATCAGCCTCTTTTTTGACATGGATGTGTGAATTTCAGAAAGCCATAGCAACGGCACTTTTAACTTCCTTTTTACGAGAACCACTTTCTCACGAGAAAAATATTTCTGAGATAAGTTCTCATGCAGCTGGCCATGTAGAGAACATTCCGAGCAAAACTTCAGATGTTCTTTCGCAAATAAAATGTCCAGTACAATAAATCGAACAAAAGAAGTCACATTTAGTTCTCTGAACAAAATAGGGAATGGCAACGAAAATACTTCAAAATGGCAATTATAACCATCGAAGATGTCAATAGACTGAATATAGCACTTCAAATTCGCGCCTACTGTCTTATGCTCTGCTCAAGGTCAGAATATAACGGAAATAAGAAAAGCACAGTTTTCCAATTTTATGTTTTCTAACACTTTACAACATAGTTGAAAAGTGTTAGAGACATGCTATATCAAACATGCTATATACCTAAATTTTCTTGAAAATTTATTTTAAAAAAATCAAAAATTATTTTGTTTATAATTTTTTCCGAATTTTAAAATTTTTTTATATAAGTGCCTCGAATTTGTATTTTAACTCGATTTTTCATTATAAATTGAGATATAGTCTGAAACATACCTCTTTCAGAGTTCATATATACAATATTAAGTAAAAAGGTGTAACAGTTCTTTTGGAATCTTGCACGGAAGGTATCCATATGAAATCGGATTTTTGAAAAACATGAATGTGTTTTGATTGTTTGAATAAGTTTTGATTGTTTGGTCTGTCGAATGTGAAAAGGCCGTTAAAACACCAGATAAGTTATATGTTTTGAAATATCTATAAAACAAGTTTTGCGCATTTGCATATACTACATACCCTATTAAAATCCTTATACCAGAAACCTTTAACTTAGGATGAGTTTCTGCAGCATCTCATACAGAGATCCAACAATAATCTGCTAAAACTGCTGCATCTCATTTTATTTCCCTTGGTACACTTTTTCGCGGGAAGTAAGTTTTGATTGTTTGGTCTGTCGAATGTGAAAAGGCCGTTAAAACACCAGATAAGTTATATGTTTTGAAATATCTATAAAACAAGTTTTGCGCATTTGCATATACTACATACCTTATTAAAATCCTCATACCAGAAACCTTTAGCTTAGGATGAGTTTCTGCAGCATCTCATACAGTGATCCAACAATAATCTGCTAAAACTGCTGCATCTCATTTTATTTCCCTTGGTACACTTTTTCGCGGGAAGTAAGTTTTGATTGTTTGGTCTGTCGAAAGTGAAAAGGCCGTTAAAACACCAGATAAGTTATATGTTTTGAAATATCTATAAAACAAGTTTTGCGCATTTGCATATACTACATACCCTATTAAAATCCTCATACCAGAAACCTTTAGCTTAGGATGAGTTTCTGCAGCATCTCATACAGGGATCCAACAATAATCTGCTAAAACTGCTGCATCTCATGTTATTTCCATTGGTACACTTTTTCGCGGGAAGTAAGTTTTGATTGTTTGGTCTGTCGAATGTGAAAAGGCCGTTAAAACACCAGATAAGTTATATGTTTTGAGATATCCATAAAACAAGTTTTGCGCATTTGCATATACTACATACCCTATTAAAATCCTCATACCAGAAACCTTTAGCTTAGGATGAGTTTCTGCAGCATCTCATACAGGAATCCAACAATAATCTGCTAAAACTGCTGCATCTCATGTTATTTCCATTGGTACACTTTTTCGCGGGAAGTAAGTTTTGATTGTTTGGTCTGTCGAATGTGAAAAGGCCGTTAAAACACCAGATAAGTTATATGTTTTGAAATATCTATAAAACAAGTTTTGCGCATTTGCATATACTACATACCCTATTAAAATCCTCATACCAGAAACCTTTAGCTTAGGATGAGTTTCTGCAGCATCTCATACAGGGATCCAACAATAATCTGCTAAAACTGCTGCATCTCTTTTTTTTTTCCTTGGTACACTTTTTCGCGGGAAGTAAGTTTTGATTGTTTGGTCTGTCGAATGTGAAAAGGCCGTTAAAACACCAGATATGTTATATGTTTTGAAATATCTATAAAACAAGTTTTGCGTATTTGCATATACTACATACCCTATTAAAATCCTCATACCAGAAACCTTTAGCTTAGGATGAGTTTCTGCAGCATCTCATACAGGGATCCAACAATAATCTGCTAAAACTGCTGCATCTCATTTTATTTCCCTTGGTACACTTTTTCGCGGGAAGTAAGTTTTGATTGTTAGGTCTGTCGAATGTGAAAAGGCCGTTAAAACACCAGATAAGTTATATGTTTTGAAATATCTATAAAACAAGTTTTGCGCATTTGCATATACTACATACCCTATTAAAATCCTCATACCAGAAACCTTTAACTTAGGATGAGTTTCTGCAGCATCTCATACAGGGATCCAACAATAATCTGCTAAAACTGCTGCATCTCATTTTATTTCCCTTGGTACACTTTTTCGCGGGAAGTAAGTTTTGATTGTTTGGTCTGTCGAATGTGAAAAGGCCGTTAAATCACCAGATAAGTTATATGTTTTGAAATATCTATAAAACATGTTTTGCGCATTTGCATATACTACACACCTTATTAAAATCCTCATACCAGAAACCTTTAGCTTAGGATGAGTTTCTGCAGCATCTCATACAGGGATCCAACAATAATCTGCTAAAACTGCTGCATCTAATTTTATTTCCCTTGGTACACTTTTTCGCGGGAAGTAAGTTTTGATTGTTTGGTCTGTCGAAAGTGAAAAGGCCGTTAAAACATCAGATAAGTTATATGTTTTGAAATATCTATAAAACAAGTTTTGCGCATTTGCATATACTACATACCCTATTAAAATCCTCATACCAGAAACCTTTAGCTTAGGATGAGTTTCTGCAGCATCTCATACAGGGATCCAACAATAATCTGCTAAAACTGCTGCATCTCATTTTATTTCCCTTGGTACACTTTTTCGCGGGAAGTAAGTTTTGATTGTTTGGTCTGTCGAATGTGAAAAGGCATGTTAAAACACCAGATAAGTTATATGTTTTGAAATATCTATAAAACAAGTTTTGCGCATTTGCATATACTACATACCCTATTAAAATCCTCATACCAGAAACCTTTAGCTTAGGATGAGTTTCTGCAGCATCTCATACAGGGATCCAACAATAATCTGCTAAAGCTGCTGCATCTCATTTTATTTTCCTTGGTACACTTTTTCGCGGGAAGTAAGTTTTGATTGTTTGGTCTGTCGAATGTGAAAAGGCCGTTAAAACACCAGATAAGTTATATGTTTTGAAATATCTATAAAACAAGTTTTGCGCATTTGCATATACTGCATACCCTATTAAAATCCTCACACCAGAAACCTTTAGCTTAGGATGAGTTTCTGCAGCATCTCATACAGGGATCCAACAATAATCTACTAAAACTGCTGCATCTCATGTTATTTCCATTGGTACACTTTTTCGCGGGAAGTAAGTTTTGATTGTTTGGTCTGTCGAATGTGAAAAGGCCGTTAAAACACCAGATAAGTTATATGTTTTGAAATATCTATAAAACAAGTTTTGCGCATTTGCATATACTGCATACCCTATTAAAATCCTCATACCAGAAACCTTTAGCTTAGGATGAGTTTCTGCAGCATCTTATACAGGGATCCAACAATAATCTGCTAAAACTGCTGCATCTCATTTTATTTCCCTTGGTACACTTTTTCGCGGGAAGTAAGTTTTGATTGTTTGGTCTGTCGAATGTGAAAAGGCCGTTAAAACACCAGATAAGTTATATGTTTTGAAATATCTATAAAACAAGTTTTGCGCATTTGCATATACTACATACCCTATTAAAATCCTCATACCAGAAACCTTTAGCTTAGGATGAGTTTCTGCAGCATCTCATACAGGGATCCAACAATAATCTGCTAAAACTGCTGCATCTCATGTTATTTCCATTGGTACACTTTTTCGCGGGAAGTAAGTTTTGATTGTTTGGTCTGTCGAATGTGAAAAAGCCGTTAAAACACCAGATAAGTTATATGTTTTGAGATATCTATAAAACAAGTTTTGCGCATTTGCATATACTACATACCCTATTAAAATCCTCATACCAGAAACCTTTAGCTTAGGATGAGTTTCTGCAGCATCTCATACAGGGATCCAACAATAATCTGCTAAAGCTGCTGCATCTCATTTTATTTTCCTTGGTACACTTTTTCGCGGGAAGTAAGTTTTGATTGTTTGGTCTGTCGAATGTGAAAAGGCCGTTAAAACACCAGATAAGTTATATGTTTTGAAATATCTATAAAACAAGTTTTGCGCATTTGCATATACTGCATACCCTATTAAAATCCTCACACCAGAAACCTTTAGCTTAGGATGAGTTTCTGCAGCATCTCATACAGGGATCCAACAATAATCTACTAAAACTGCTGCATCTCATGTTATTTCCATTGGTACACTTTTTCGCGGGAAGTAAGTTTTGATTGTTTGGTCTGTCGAATGTGAAAAGGCCGTTAAAACACCAGATAAGTTATATGTTTTGAAATATCTATAAAACAAGTTTTGCGCATTTGCATATACTGCATACCCTATTAAAATCCTCATACCAGAAACCTTTAGCTTAGGATGAGTTTCTGCAGCATCTTATACAGGGATCCAACAATAATCTGCTAAAACTGCTGCATCTCATTTTATTTCCCTTGGTACACTTTTTCGCGGGAAGTAAGTTTTGATTGTTTGGTCTGTCGAATGTGAAAAGGCCGTTAAAACACCAGATAAGTTATATGTTTTGAAATATCTATAAAACAAGTTTTGCGCATTTGCATATACTACATACCCTATTAAAATCCTCATACCAGAAACCTTTAACTTAGGATGAGTTTCTGCAGCATCTCATACAGGGATCCAACAATAATCTGCTAAAACTGCTGCATCTCATGTTATTTCCATTGGTACACTTTTTCGCGGGAAGTAAGTTTTGATTGTTTGGTCTGTCGAATGTGAAAAAGCCGTTAAAACACCAGATAAGTTATATGTTTTGAGATATCTATAAAACAAGTTTTGCGCATTTGCATATACTACATACCCTATTAAAATCCTCATACCAGAAACCTTTAGCTTAGGATGAGTTTCTGCAGCATCTCATACAGGGATCCAACAATAATCTGCTAAAACTGCTGCATCTCATTTTATTTCCCTTGGTACACTTTTTCGCGGGAAGTAAGTTTTGATTGTTTGGTCTGTCGAATGTGAAAAGGCCGTTAAAACACCAGATAAGTTATATGTTTTGAAATATCTATAAAACAAGTTTTGCGTATTTGCATATACAACATACCCTATTAAAATCCTCATACCAGAAACCTTTAGCTTAGGATGAGTTTCTACAGCATCTCATACAGGGATCCAACAATAATCTGCTAAAACTGCTGCATCTCATTTTATTTCCCTTGGTACACTTTTTCGCGGGAAGTAAGTTTTGATTGTTTGGTCTGTCGAATGTGAAAAGGCCGTTAAAACACCAGATAAGTTATATGTTTTGAAATATCTATAAAACAAGTTTTGCGCATTTGCATATACTACATACCCTATTAAAATCCTTATACCAGAAACCTTTAACTTAGGATGAGTTTCTGCAGCATCTCATACAGAGATCCAACAATAATCTGCTAAAACTGCTGCATCTCATTTTATTTCCCTTGGTACACTTTTTCGCGGGAAGTAAGTTTTGATTGTTTGGTCTGTCGAATGTGAAAAGGCCGTTAAAACACCAGATAAGTTATATGTTTTGAAATATCTATAAAACAAGTTTTGCGCATTTGCATATACTACATACCTTATTAAAATCCTCATACCAGAAACCTTTAGCTTAGGATGAGTTTCTGCAGCATCTCATACAGTGATCCAACAATAATCTGCTAAAACTGCTGCATCTCATTTTATTTCCCTTGGTACACTTTTTCGCGGGAAGTAAGTTTTGATTGTTTGGTCTGTCGAAAGTGAAAAGGCCGTTAAAACACCAGATAAGTTATATGTTTTGAAATATCTATAAAACAAGTTTTGCGCATTTGCATATACTACATACCCTATTAAAATCCTCATACCAGAAACCTTTAGCTTAGGATGAGTTTCTGCAGCATCTCATACAGGGATCCAACAATAATCTGCTAAAACTGCTGCATCTCATGTTATTTCCATTGGTACACTTTTTCGCGGGAAGTAAGTTTTGATTGTTTGGTCTGTCGAATGTGAAAAGGCCGTTAAAACACCAGATAAGTTATATGTTTTGAGATATCCATAAAACAAGTTTTGCGCATTTGCATATACTACATACCCTATTAAAATCCTCATACCAGAAACCTTTAGCTTAGGATGAGTTTCTGCAGCATCTCATACAGGAATCCAACAATAATCTGCTAAAACTGCTGCATCTCATGTTATTTCCATTGGTACACTTTTTCGCGGGAAGTAAGTTTTGATTGTTTGGTCTGTCGAATGTGAAAAGGCCGTTAAAACACCAGATAAGTTATATGTTTTGAAATATCTATAAAACAAGTTTTGCGCATTTGCATATACTACATACCCTATTAAAATCCTCATACCAGAAACCTTTAGCTTAGGATGAGTTTCTGCAGCATCTCATACAGGGATCCAACAATAATCTGCTAAAACTGCTGCATCTCTTTTTTTTTTCCTTGGTACACTTTTTCGCGGGAAGTAAGTTTTGATTGTTTGGTCTGTCGAATGTGAAAAGGCCGTTAAAACACCAGATATGTTATATGTTTTGAAATATCTATAAAACAAGTTTTGCGTATTTGCATATACTACATACCCTATTAAAATCCTCATACCAGAAACCTTTAGCTTAGGATGAGTTTCTGCAGCATCTCATACAGGGATCCAACAATAATCTGCTAAAACTGCTGCATCTCATTTTATTTCCCTTGGTACACTTTTTCGCGGGAAGTAAGTTTTGATTGTTAGGTCTGTCGAATGTGAAAAGGCCGTTAAAACACCAGATAAGTTATATGTTTTGAAATATCTATAAAACAAGTTTTGCGCATTTGCATATACTACATACCCTATTAAAATCCTCATACCAGAAACCTTTAACTTAGGATGAGTTTCTGCAGCATCTCATACAGGGATCCAACAATAATCTGCTAAAACTGCTGCATCTCATTTTATTTCCCTTGGTACACTTTTTCGCGGGAAGTAAGTTTTGATTGTTTGGTCTGTCGAATGTGAAAAGGCCGTTAAATCACCAGATAAGTTATATGTTTTGAAATATCTATAAAACATGTTTTGCGCATTTGCATATACTACATACCTTATTAAAATCCTCATACCAGAAACCTTTAGCTTAGGATGAGTTTCTGCAGCATCTCATACAGGGATCCAACAATAATCTGCTAAAACTGCTGCATCTAATTTTATTTCCCTTGGTACACTTTTTCGCGGGAAGTAAGTTTTGATTGTTTGGTCTGTCGAAAGTGAAATGGCCGTTAAAACATCAGATAAGTTATATGTTTTGAAATATCTATAAAACAAGTTTTGCGCATTTGCATATACTACATACCCTATTAAAATCCTCATACCAGAAACCTTTAGCTTAGGATGAGTTTCTGCAGCATCTCATACAGGGATCCAACAATAATCTGCTAAAACTGCTGCATCTCATTTTATTTCCCTTGGTACACTTTTTTCGCGGGAAGTAAGTTTTGATTGTTTGGTCTGTCGAATGTGAAAAGGCATGTTAAAACACCAGATAAGTTATATGTTTTGAAATATCTATAAAACAAGTTTTGCGCATTTGCATATACTACATACCCTATTAAAATCCTCATACCAGAAACCTTTAGCTTAGGATGAGTTTCTGCAGCATCTCATACAGGGATCCAACAATAATCTGCTAAAGCTGCTGCATCTCATTTTATTTTCCTTGGTACACTTTTTCGCGGGAAGTAAGTTTTGATTGTTTGGTCTGTCGAATGTGAAAAGGCCGTTAAAACACCAGATAAGTTATATGTTTTGAAATATCTATAAAACAAGTTTTGCGCATTTGCATATACTGCATACCCTATTAAAATCCTCACACCAGAAACCTTTAGCTTAGGATGAGTTTCTGCAGCATCTCATACAGGGATCCAACAATAATCTACTAAAACTGCTGCATCTCATGTTATTTCCATTGGTACACTTTTTCGCGGGAAGTAAGATTTGATTGTTTGGTCTGTCGAATGTGAAAAGGCCGTTAAAACACCAGATAAGTTATATGTTTTGAAATATCTATAAAACAAGTTTTGCGCATTTGCATATACTGCATACCCTATTAAAATCCTCATACCAGAAACCTTTAGCTTAGGATGAGTTTCTGCAGCATCTTATACAGGGATCCAACAATAATCTGCTAAAACTGCTGCATCTCATTTTATTTCCCTTGGTACACTTTTTCGCGGGAAGTAAGTTTTGATTGTTTGGTCTGTCGAATGTGAAAAGGCCGTTAAAACACCAGATAAGTTATATGTTTTGAAATATCTATAAAACAAGTTTTGCGCATTTGCATATACTACATACCCTATTAAAATCCTCATACCAGAAACCTTTAGCTTAGGATGAGTTTCTGCAGCATCTCATACAGGGATCCAACAATAATCTGCTAAAACTGCTGCATCTCATGTTATTTCCATTGGTACACTTTTTCGCGGGAAGTAAGTTTTGATTGTTTGGTCTGTCGAATGTGAAAAAGCCGTTAAAACACCAGATAAGTTATATGTTTTGAAATATCAATAAAACAAGTTTTGCGTATTTGCATATACTACATACCCTATTAAAATCCTCATACCAGAAACCTTTAGCTTAGGATGAGTTTCTGCAGCTCATACAGGGATCCAACAATAATCTGCTAAAACTGCTGCATCTCATTTTATTTCCCTTGGTACACTTTTTCGCGGGAAGTAAGTTTTGATTGTTTGGTCTGTCGAATGTGAAAAGGCCGTTAAAACACCAGATAAGTTATATGTTTTGAAATATCTATAAAACAAGTTTTGCGCATTTGCATATACTACATACCCTATTAAAATCCTCATACCAGAAACCTTTAACTTAGGATGAGTTTCTGCAGCATCTCATACAGGGATCCAACAATAATCTGCTAAAACTGCTGCATCTCATTTTATTTCCCTTGGTACACTTTTTCGCGGGAAGTAAGTTTTGATTGTTTGGTCTGTCGAATGTGAAAAGGCCGTTAAAACACCAGATAAGTTATATGTTTTGAAATATCTATAAAACAAGTTTTGCGCATTTGCATATACTACATACCCTATTAAAATCCTCATACCAGAAACCTTTAACTTAGGATGAGTTTCTGCAGCATCTCATACAGGGATCCAACAATAATCTGCTAAAACTGCTGCATCTCATTTTATTTCCCTTGGTACACTTTTTCGCGGGAAGTAAGTTTTGATTGTTTGGTCTGTCGAATGTGAAAAGGCCGTTAAATCACCAGATAAGTTATATGTTTTGAAATATCTATAAAACATGTTTTGCGCATTTGCATATACTACATACCTTATTAAAATCCTCATACCAGAAACCTTTAGCTTAGGATGAGTTTCTGCAGCATCTCATACAGGGATCCAACAATAATCTGCTAAAACTGCTGCATCTCATTTTATTTCCCTTGGTACACTTTTTCGCGGGAAGTAAGTTTTGATTGTTTGGTCTGTCGAAAGTGAAAAGGCCGTTAAAACACCAGATAAGTTATATGTTTTGAAATATCTATAAAACAAGTTTTGCGCATTTGCATATACTACATACCCTATTAAAATCCTCATACCAGAAACCTTTAGCTTAGGATGAGTTTCTGCAGCATCTCATACAGGGATCCAACAATAATCTGCTAAAACTGCTGCATCTCATGTTATTTCCATTGGTACACTTTTTCGCGGGAAGTAAGTTTTGATTGTTTGGTCTGTCGAATGTGAAAAGACCGTTAAAACACCAAATAAGTTATATGTTTTGAGATATCTATAAAACAAGTTTTGCGCATTTGCATATACTACATACCCTATTAAAATCCTCATACCAGAAACCTTTAGCTTAGGATGAGTTTCTGCAGCATCTCATACAGGGATCCAACAATAATCTGCTAAAACTGCTGCATCTCATGTTATTTCCATTGGTACACTTTTTCGCGGGAAGTAAGTTTTGATTGTTTGGTCTGTCGAATGTGAAAAGGCCGTTAAAACACCAGATAAGTTATATGTTTTGAAATATCTATAAAACAAGTTTTGCGCATTTGCATATACTACATACCCTATTAAAATCCTCATACCAGAAACCTTTAGCTTAGGATGAGTTTCTGCAGCATCTCATACAGGGATCCAACAATAATCTGCTAAAACTGCTGCATCTCATTTTATTTCCCTTGGTACACTTTTTCGCGGGAAGTAAGTTTTGATTGTTTGGTCTGTCGAATGTGAAAAGGCCGTTAAAACACCAGATAAGTTATATGTTTTGAAATATCTATAAAACAAGTTTTGCGCATTTGCATATACTACATACCCTATTAAAATCCTCATACCAGAAACCTTTAACTTAGGATGAGTTTCTGCAGCATCTCATACAGGGATCCAACAATAATCTGCTAAAACTGCTGCATCTCATTTTATTTCCCTTGGTACACTTTTTCGCGGGAAGTAAGTTTTGATTGTTTGGTCTGTCGAATGTGAAAAGGCCGTTAAAACACCAGATAAGTTATATGTTTTGAAATATCTATAAAACAAGTTTTGCGCATTTGCATATACTACATACCCTATTAAAATCCTCATACCAGAAACCTTTAGCTTAGGATGAGTTTCTGCAGCATCTCATACAGGGATCCAACAATAATCTGCTAAAGCTGCTGCATCTCATTTTATTTTCCTTGGTACACTTTTTCGCGGGAAGTAAGTTTTGATTGTTTGGTCTGTCGAATGTGAAAAGGCCGTTAAAACACCAGATAAGTTATATGTTTTGAAATATCTATAAAACAAGTTTTGCGCATTTGCATATACTACATACCCTATTAAAATCCTCATACCAGAAACCTTTAACTTAGGATGAGTTTCTGCAGCATCTCATACAGGGATCCAACAATAATCTGCTAAAACTGCTGCATCTCATTTTATTTCCCTTGGTACACTTTTTCGCGGGAAGTAAGTTTTGATTGTTTGGTCTGTCGAATGTGAAAAGGCCGTTAAAACACCAGATAAGTTATATGTTTTGAAATATCTACAAAACAAGTTTTGCGCATTTGCATATACTACATACCCTATTAAAATCCTCATACCAGAAACCTTTAGCTTAGGATGAGTTTCTGCAGCATCTCATACAGGGATCCAACAATAATCTGCTAAAGCTGCTGCATCTCATTTTATTTTCCTTGGTACACTTTTTCGCAGGAAGTAAGTTTTGATTGTTTAGTCTGTCGAATGTGAAAAGGCCGTTAAAACACCAGATAAGTTATATGTTTTGAAATATCTATAAAACAAGTTTTGCGCATTTGCATATACTACATACCCTATTAAAATCCTCATACCAGAAACCTTTAGCTTAGGATGAGTTTCTGCAGCATCTCATACAGGGATCCAACAATAATCTGCTAAAACTGCTGCATCTCATGTTATTTCCATTGGTACACTTTTTCGCGGGAAGTAAGTCTTGATAAATCGTTCCAAATGCTCCTCACTGAAAATTCCTCAATCTGACGGGAATAAATCTCGGTGAAATTGTAAAGAGTGCATTTTCAATAAGGACCAGTTTCTCCAGTTGCACCCTAGTCTCTCGTAGCGCTACAGTGGGTTTACTACAAGTAGTTATGGACCATTTATTACCACTGAATCCCCCCCGCACGTGTACTGGAAACTATAGGTAATCTACTATTTTGAAGTTTATATTCGTGATTAGCATATTAGTTGAAAACAGCTACTTAAGTTTCAAGGAAGATTTTGGCTGTTGTCCAATATACTCGTATTTTAATTTTTAGCGCTATTAAATTATCGGTTTTTTTTTTTTTTTTTTTTTTTTTTTTACGACACTTTTCAAAATTAGTCAAGTTGACGATATGTCGCCAGACTTGTAGTCAAAGTTGTCACCAAACACCAAAGCAGATAGGGAAAATGGCTTGTCGTCTAAGTTTAGTGGATATTACTATATACAAAACTGAAACGTTTAATGTTAGAAACTATATTTCTGTTATCTGACGTGTTAAAGAACTTCTATGAATACATAATAAAATTTCTAACATCAAGTACACTTTTTATGGGCTTATTAAAGGCAATCGTGCTTATTAGAAAAAAAAATATCATTCTTTTTCTGCATACTTTTGTATTTCTGTTCCATACTGTTTTGTTTTACTTCTTCTTTTACCACATTTGTTTCTTTGTTATCGCACTGGATGGCGCTACAATTGCTAATTTAGCATTTTTACTAGCAAGTGATTATATTACAAGTTCTAGAGAAACCTAAGCTATTCTAAACAATCATTTTCTTTTATTTTATTTGCACAGTAATTTGATTTCTTTATTATTTTCCGTATATACATAATGTATAAGGAAAGTATTGTGACGGGGTCGAAAATTCGAATTCCAGTTTTCGACGGGAGAGCACGTTTTAAGCATCACTGATCACGAATCAAACATTTTTGAAGTGATGTCTGTATGTGTGTGAAAGTATGTGTCTGTGTGTGTGTGTGTGTGTCAGTGAGTCTGTGGAGACGATAACTGACGAACGAATGGACCGATTCGAACGAAATTTGGTACAAAATTCACAATCCGTAAACACTGGAAGCCTATTGCTTTTATACGCAATCGAATGTTCAGAACCCCCCTAAATTTTCGTGGGAAATTTGAAAAAATGGTCAAAAAATGTAAACCACTAATAAAGTTCCGAAAATAGATATTTCTTATGTAATTTTTTATTAGAAAACGATTGCCATAAATTTTAAAACGCTAAAATGAACCGTTCTCGAGATATTGCACATTTTTAAAAAAAATTATTAAAAAGTCATATAAAATAAAAAAAAATATTTCCTATTGAGAAACATGTTCACTTTTCATATGTAATACCATGCGATAAATTTGGTGACATCATTTTCGTGGAACTAGCTCGTTCCATTCATGAAAAAAGATTCTTTGAATAATACTTTTGTATTTGAATGCCAATAGTCATTTATCTGCTGTAAGAATAACTTATTTCTCCATCCATAACGCTTGGCGATATTTTGGCGACGAATTTGGCGAAATGTCGCCAACTTGGCGATATTTTTAATTGTTGCCAAATTAACAAAAATCTCGCCAAATGGATAAAAATGACTCCAAATCAATGAAAATGACGACTAATTGAAGGAAATCCAATATCTTGGAAAGAATATAAATGTCTACTTGTCATAAGGTAACTTCCTTTTTAGGACACGCCCGGTAAGAGCGCGAAAAAGAATAAGGCCGTGTTTTTAAATAATAACATTAATTTATCTACAATATTTAAATCTATGTACAAATAACACAATACACAAAATGCTCCTCTTAACATGAATGTATTGATCATCCATTCTAATAACAAGGGAAAAGAAACAATGGTAAGGAGTCTCATAGACTAATTGGAACAGATGGTAAGCTATCATGAAAAACACCTGACTTTTACTAGAAAATAATTTATTTGGGGTTCACAAGTAGATATTTAATTGGCGTTAATTAGTAGTTATTTAATTGGAGAGGGAGAGAGAGACAAAAGATATAAATCAGGCACAGGCCCTTAAATGTGCAACTCACCAACATCACTTGCAATTATCAGCTTCTCTCTTTTCAGAGGACCATGATGGGGAGCAGTCTTTTCGTTATCACAACCCACTTCCTTCTCTTCGCTCCTTTTCAAAATTCTCAAAACTCTCTCTCTCCAAGATTTTAAAACACGCCCCTGAGGCGCACACAATTATCTCATTGGATTCTGGGCCTTAACCCCTTGACCCCAAAGCATCGCCATTGGCTTTAGGCCTTCCAGAAACAAAAAGCCTCTTCTCAAGCCCATGCGAAACTGATATGCTTTCGAGCACTAATTCAAACCGGCTGAACACCCTATGATCCCTCCGAAAACGGCCAAACGTTAAACCTTTCGGTGAAAATACGATCTCTAAAGAAACCTCCGACCTCCTGTCTTCTATCCTTCGAGAGCAGCTGGCCAAACGAAAAGGCTGACCCCCAAAATAAATAAGTAAACTCTAGGTCGCTCTCCCGAAATATTGGATCATGGGTTTACCATGAGACGATATACCTCCATTTCCCCATTAAAAAAAATTCCAAAATTAAAAAATTAAAATTTCAAAATTTCAAAAATTTAAAATTTTTACCATAAAAAATAATAAGCAAATTAAAATATGCTGAGGCGCATTACACCTTCCAAAATTACCTCCATTTCCCCATTAAAACATCAAAAATCCAAAAATTTAAAAATAAAAAAAAATCAAAATTAAAAAAAACAATTTCACAATCAATACCATAAAGAAAATCAAAATGTGCTGGAGCGTAGTCTGCTTTCCTTCCAGCCACACAGAAACAACCTCTGAAAACAGAAGTTTCCTCCTGTATAATAAAACACATAGTAAAACATCATATTGCACAAAAAAAAAAAAAAATTGTCAATATAGACACAATACAATAAAATAAAAATATAAGACAAGTTGGTGAATTCAGGACAACAAATCAGAAAGTCTGTTGTTTGTGTTGCACTTGCTGTAAAAGTCACTCAAACTAAAATTACTTTTCTCACTGATAATGTTTTTTAGTTCTCCAAAAGTATTTTTGGAAATTGTCCACCAAAAAGCACAAGCACTGGTATCAGGCATTCCTGGAAATTGTTCACTACGTGGTATATTTTGTTGACCACGTCTTCCTTCAAAATTTATCGTAGTACCTGCATACGTTCCTTGTTTATGATAAGTGTTAATAGAATAATCACTGTGGAGAAAGTTTATCACCACAAGTTGTTGATTGACAGCAATGATGAGGAGTGTCTACTCTGTGCAAACCCCATAAACACATAGTAAAATATTGAACACAATGTCCGATGTCTGGCCGTAAGAAAACCCCATGATTGGAATCTGGAACCGTTTGTCTTGCAGAAAACTGGAACGTGGAACTGTATGCGTTGTAAAAAGTAGAGCAGAAAGCCATCTGTACTGTAGAAATGACAGGAACGTGAAAATGTATGCCTTGAAAAAAAAGGTAGAGCAGAAAACCATCTGTACGGTAGAAATCACAGGAACGTGTAATTGCCTGTTCTGTATAAAAAGTCTGGTACTTGTAAATTGTTTATAACGAAAGGCCTGTCTGTGGCTATAAATGTTTATACGCCTTGTACTGTCACCCCGTACACTGGCGGACACAGTTCTTTCGTGTAGTCGGGCACTTTTACGTAAGAAAAAAAACACCGGTGGAATCTTCTGCACCCCGTCCGTAGAGAAAAACCAACACAGTAATTGGCTCTGTGCTGATTTGTACGACATATTACAATGCCGTATTCAGTCATCGAAGATTTTTTTATAGAGTTGGAATGTGCCAGCATCCGGTCACCTGTTGACCCGAAAACTGAAAACTGTTCAATTGTATAGGTGAAAACTGTACAATTGTATATGTGGAGCACCTTCCGTGCGCATCACCTTGGAGTTTTCGTGCTGTGCTATTTTCAGCAAACTGCTTCAACACAATTATGAATAATTTATATACAAAAACAAAATATATACAGACTGGCCTAAGTGACGGGAAAGTTACCACCAAGAGACCCCGCCAATATGCACTTTATTCTTCTCTCCCTCCGAGAACAAAACATTTTAAAACAAAATTGCAAAATTTCCTAACTACATAAACATGAAAGTAAAAATGTATAAAATTTTACTCCCTTACATATAAAACTTTACTCCTTTACATAGAAAAAACTTTACTGCCAAAGGCAACTTTACGTTAAATAACATGTTTCATATACCATGAAATTCAAAACTCAAAACCATAAAATATCACACAAAATTTTCATAATTAAATTACATGATCTAAACTAAAAATTTTCTATCCAAAGAAAAAAAATCAAAATCATCCAACATATTAAAATACCTCATTAATTGCAAGTTACAGAAAATTATACAATTCCTGCCTAAAATGAATGTTTCAAACCCATTCGAAAAAGTTACATGTACATGTGTCTAAACCGTCGCTTAATACTTGACTTTATCTCATATTTACAGTGTCTTACTGCATAAAAAAACTCTTTTTTTTCTATTTATTCTCTAGTTTATATATCTCCCAAACATGTACCTTTCCGAAAAGTAAAACCACACCTCGCAAAATTTTCCAGAAATACGAAAAAACCAAACCCCACTTACTTTCGAAGGGAAAATTTACCCTAAGTGCTAATATTTTGTTTCATTAAGCAAAATCATCTTATTCACTTATTTCCTCACTTCCTTTATTTTCTTTACAAAAGGGTTTTATCACACTTTTTATTTATACTTTCACAACTTTATGCATTAAGCCATACTTTCCTTAATTAAACTAGCCTTATGCTACACATTAAAATATAAATTTTCCCCTTTTATAAAAATGAAATACCATTCAACTTCATTTTATATCTTATCAATTTTATATATCATGAAAATACCACTATAATTCTAACCACACTATATCCTAGCATATTATTTACTGCAAAATACATATTTAACCATGACAATTTATGTAGGTAAAGAGATAACACCCTAACAATAAAACCTAAACACCAGAGAAAACACCATATATTTTTCTTTTAGAAACACTACTTAACGAAACGCTAAATTAGTGATATTATTATCCAACTGCCTTCTCCCAAAACTACATTTTATAACCTTTTATTTTCCAATGCTATGTTAGCGTTCAACATACCTGCAGGAAAAAAAATCAAATCGCACCTTTTTTTCCTAAACTACCCATAGAAACTAAAAAAAATCTCCATGCGTTCAGAAAATATGCTGGAAACTGTCACTTACAGTACTACGTGTAACGATTTAAGAAAATTATTGTATCCTTAAATTGATTCCCTTTTGAGCCCAGTCGTTATCTAACAAACATATCATATACTCTATTCCGAATTATTTATTAAATTATGTGTGTTTAAACAAAAGTAAAATATAAGTGAATATAGGAAAATACCCTTTACAGATGATAAAAATTATTGAATAACAGTTAAGAGATACAAAAAAAAATGAAATACTTTTTATTATTTTTTTTATTTATTTATTTTCTTAAATAAATCCTTTCAACGTTATGTGTCATCAGAAGATGAATGAGACCCTTTGTTGATCACTCAAACAGTCTGATCCAAATCCCCAAAGTATGGAAATATACACTCTAAATCCCAAAAATCACACAATTCTGCCCGCAGAAAAATATGTGCCTAAGGCCAAATTGTATACCCTACCAACAATTGTTAAAAGGCTTATTTATTTGCTTATTTATTTACTTAAACTTAAAAATTTACTATTTTTGTTGTTTGTTCTTTGTCTGTTATCTTTGTCACTTTATTAGAATTCCCTTGTAAACAAAAGTTTCCTTAGTAATTACAATTTTGTTTCCATTTCGGTTACAAATTGAAATAATATAATATCTATTTATTTTCATTATTTATTATTATTTTTTTTATAATTACCTTTTAGCGAAAAATAATATACTTATTATTTTATGTATTTTAATTCCCAATAACCTAACTAACTCTCTCTCGCTAAAACAATGTAACTCCATTCTATTACCCACTGGTAACTTAAGCTTACTCTGCCAAAGAAAAAACGGAATATCTAACTTGTATATGTGTCATCCACCCCTTTGAAATTTATGTTCTCCTCCATTATCTCCTCCAATATCCCCTACAATATATCTGCTAAAACCACTCCTCCTTTCTGTGAAAGCCCCAGGCCATCCGGCTCGTCCAGAGGACTTGGAGCAACAAAATGGACGACCGGGACTCCTCCTTTCTGTGTAAACATTCTGTGGGTTTTGCATTTTCTCTCTGAAAATGACTCACTTTTTGGAGTGTTGAAGAAACCCCCATCGCGACGTATCAAATTTCAACCTTGTGGTCAAAGAGAAGAATGTTGCCCCCTCTGAAAAAACTTGTGTTGAAACGATGATGCGAAAGTTATAACTAGAAACTGTGGCATGAACGAAAACTTTGGAAATTCTTGTGTTTGCCATAAAATTAGAACCGTCAAAGTTAACTGAGATAAAAATTGAAAAAAAATTCTGTTGCCTTTAAAACTTCGATTATCTAAACAACTCACATTTTAAATTTTATTTTCAGAACCACTTGTAAAATTTTTGTAAACTCGTACCCATAACATATAAAAGGTTTATTATAATCTCACTTTACTTCTAATTTCCGCAAAAAAAAATTTTGTTCTAAAACTAAAAAAAATCACTCAAATGCGTATTAATTAAATAATCTTCGCGACCAAAATTATAAAATGTCAAAAATGAAAATTTGTCCCAAAAATACTATACCAAAAATTTTAACTGAATACGACAAAAATACCCAAAATATTTAGTATTCTGTGTATATCACCCTAGGAGTTTGGTTGAAAGAAAAATTTTTATTAGAGCGAGAAAAAGACACACTTGTTGGTGTGTATCGGTCGGAGTAGGTAATAACGGCGATTTCGAACAAGATGTACCTGTGTGTGTATCCGCTGTATCCGAGATGCTAGTGGGTGTATTAAGATTTGAGGGTAAATTTTTGTGTGTCTCCTGGTCCCATAGAAAAAAAGGAGTTTCGGATTCTCCGCTCGTCTCTTGTTTTTTTTAAAGCAACGGAATACTCTGTGATTCCTCAGTTGTCTGCTGGTTATTTTCAATTTCATCAATTTTTAAATGATCCCGCCTTTCAATCATAAAACGCAAACGATTTATGTGTGCCCTAAAGGTCTTGGAATAAGGCATATTTATCTGTTTTATGTCATAATTAAATCTGTTTATTTTTTTTTTGCAACTCTGTAAGTTCCCAGCCACTTAACCTTTTTAAAAGATTTCACGTGATTTTTTAAAAATTCTTTTGATCCAGTTTTGAGATCCCTAGGTTTTGCCATTAAATTAGAACCTTCATTGTTAACTGAGTTCCCCAACAAAATATAAAAAATCAATAACATACACAAAATTTAAGAAATATACAAACAGATTAATACAAACAAAAATTTTCAAACCATATCGTGGACCACAAGTGTTTGCCTCACAAAATCAAAACTGATACTCATTTCCCCTCGATATCCACAAAAAATTCATTTTTCAAACACAGTTATTAAATATATTCTCATGGGAAAATGAAACCGCTTTTTATCTCTACTTAAATTTGGAATAAACGTTCTATCTAAATTATTTCAAATAGATTCAAGAAAAGATTTTTTTTTCTTTTTGTACTTAAAATAGCATCTATCTAATTTCGCTTCCAAAAAATTTCTTGATGTTACCATTTTCCCCAAAAAAGTTCTTAAATTCCAAAAAATATTCTTAAAAATTCCCCATTTACATGTAAAATGCAATCAATGACATATATAAAAACCAAAATATATATATACATACTACTAAGAAATTTCAATTCTTTGTATTTTATCAATATAACATTAAAATAGCACATATTTTCATGGCAAATGAAACAGTTTCTACCTTTATCAAATGTTTAAAAATTTCTTCTAAAATTCTCATATTCTCATATTAAAATTTATTTATTACTAGGGCAAAGCAAAAAAAAATTATTGCAGAAATTGACATTTACTGTTTGCTTTATTAATTCATTTTTACCATCTTTCCAAAAAAAAATTTCCTTGGTTAGTGAACCAAACATAATTCGTATCCTGGTATAAGGCATCAAATTATTTTCCTTGGTTAGTGAACCCAACATATTTCGTATCCTGGTCTAAGGCGCCAATTCATTTTGTCCTAAGGTAACTTCCTTTTTAGGACACGCCCGGTAAGATCGCGAAAAAGAATAAGGCCGTGTTTTTAAATAATAACATTAATTTATTTACAATATTTAAATCTATGTACAAATAACACAATACACAAAATGCTCCTCTTAACATGAATGTATTGATCATCCATTCTAATAACAAGGGAAAATAAACAATGGTAAGGAGTCTCATAGACTAATTGGAACAGATGGTAAGCTATCATGAAAAACACCTGACTTTTACTAGTAAATAATTTATTTGTAGTTCACAAGTAGATATTTAATTGGCGTTAATTAGTAGTTATTTAATTGGAGAGGGAGAGGGAGACAAAAGATACAAATTAGGCACAGGCCCTTAAATGTGCAACTCACCAACATCACTTGCAATTATCAGCTTCTCTCTTTTCAGAGGACCATGATGGGGAGCAGTCTTTTCGTTATCACAACCCACTACCTTCTCTTCGCTCCTTTTCAAATTCTCAAAACTCTCTCTCTCCAAGATTTTAAAACACGCCCCTGAGGCGCACACAATTATCTCATTGGATTCTGGGCCTTAACCCCTTGACCCCAAAGCATCGCCATTGGCTTTAGGCCTTCCAGAAACAAAAAGCCCCTTCTCAAACCCCTGCGGAACTGATATGCTTTCGGGCACTAATTCAAACCGGCCGAACACCCTATGATCCCTCCGAAAACGGACAAACGTTAAACCTTTCGGTGAAAATACGATCTCTAAAGAAACCTCCGACATCCTGTCTTCTATCCTTCGAGAGCAGCTGGCCAAACGAAAAGGCTGACCCCCAAAATAAGTAAGTAAACTCTAGGTCGCACTCCCGAAATATTGGATCATGGGTTTACCATGCGACACTACTATAATAATAACATTTTTTTAACTGTAAAAGTAGTAAATTCATTGCATTATATAAGGAAAGTCATGTGTTGCCCACATCAGATTTTTTTATTTGCATTATTTTACAAAGTTAAACTTACCACAGTCTCGTTCATCATCACCGGCAGGACAGTCACTGAAGCCGTTACAAATCCACTCACTTGGAATGCATTTTATGGAGTCTCTGCATCTAACATACGGAGGACTACGTGGACAATTGTTGTAGGACTGCACTATTGAAAAGATATAAAAGAAATCAAATAATTTTCGGGTTTTTTAAATCACCCAGCAAGAGTTTTGATACAATATACAAACTAAGGGAAAATAATTTAATGTAGAATTACACTGATGTCTCATTTTATACAGCTTTTAATTGCGACTCTTTATTGTAACGCTGTGGAAAGTAAACTTTGCATTTGTATTAAATTCTTGGGATTTGTTTGGGAAAATTTTATAAAACCCGTATAATATTGATACAATATCACTTTCAGACTGAATCAGATCATGAATAAAAGAACTCACAAGGAAGGTCTCCTGACCGCGAGCGGCCAGTGTGTATACCAAGCCAGCCCCTCCGCTCACCATTACACGCGGATATTGGCTGGCTTTCGGAGCGATCGCCAAATGTATCACGTGACGAGCGGAGAGACATTCCTTCTCAAGGTTATTTCGGAGCAAAACACGTGATATTTCTCCTCTTCTATAACGTGGAGGAGGGTGGGCGCGGGTACAAGTGCAAAAAAATGTGAATGAATGATTCAATATACTTCGGATTTGATTAATTTAATGCATGAAAGACTTCTCATTTACGTTCAAGTCATAACTGAATACTTTGTTAAAGTTATAGCTCTAAGGCAATGGATTGATTTTTACTTTCATATATATGGGCGAAAATTTGAATTCCAGTTTTTGTCGGGAGAGCACCTTTCAAGCAACCTTGACCACGAATCAGACGTTTTTAAAGTCATGCATGTATGTGTTTGATGTGTGTGTCGGTAAGTCTGTGGAGATGATATCTCCCGAACGAATAAAGCGATTCGAATGAAATTAGTATAAAATAAAAATTAGAGAAAAAAAAATTAGAAAAATTAGTGAGTGCGTGAGTGTGTCAGTAAATCTGTGGAGATGATATCTCACGAACGAATGAAGCGATTCGAACGAAATTTGGCACAAAATTACAATTAGGGAAAACCGGAAACCTGTTGCTTAATGTTAGAACATGTATTAGCAAAATAAGATTTCTTTTAGCAAAATGCTAAAAGAAATAAAGGGAAAAAATAAGGGAAAAAATAAAAATGCTAAGGGAAAAAATAAAAATGCTAAGGGAAAAAATAAAAATGCTGAAAATTTGGGAAACCAAAATCCAATCTTTATTTTTTTTTTCTCTTATAATAAATTGCATATTCCACAATTACAAAAAATAGTATTTTTTAACATTGTCTTTAACACATTTGACAAGTATTTTCCATAGTTTGTTCATAAATAAATACTGTTACTGAAAGTATATATATATATCCATAAAAACTGTTATAAAAAGAATTGCTAAACACAGCATATATGTATGTGAACAGTAATGTTTACTTTTGAAATATTTATTAACTGTCTCAGAAATATGGCCCATGCTTATCTAAATAAATTAAAGGTGTACAGTGATGATAATGCATTAAATAGTTTTAAGTTATATTGAATATAAAAATCAGTAATAGTATATATGGTGAAATATTTATCTTTAAATTTGTTATGCTGACAGAGTAAATATTGATGACGGATTTTATCCCCAAACATTTTAATCCAATATCTAGTTAACTTTGTTATATTTTTTGTCATTTTTCAGTCATAATTTTCCAGAATTTAAATCCAATTGAAAATATTGTGGTTTCAGTTTTTTTATAGCTTATTTCTTTGTTATAAATGATTAAAAATGAGCCTACAATATTTTCATGTTACCTATTTAATAATAATGATAATATATATATATATATATGTATATATATATATATATATATGCTGATTTATACCTTTATTTTGTAAGTTTGTTAGAAAGTTAGGTTTTCCGAGTTACAGCTTCTCACTTTTCTTTCATTGGCTTTCAAACTTTTTTTATTATATATATATATATATATATATATATATATATATATATATATATATATATATATATATATATATATATATATATATATTCACAAAAAAAATCCATAAATGTCAAATTAATGAGATCCTACATTCTACGGTATAAATATAATATATTACTAATTTGAATGAACGATTACACATACGTGACTTGCTGCGGCGCGGTAGCCGAGTGGTTAGCGCATGGGAATTGCACTCGGTAGGCCCGGGTTCGATTCCCGTCACTACCAAAACTGCTGCCGTGTTCACGCGATATACGATCACGTTAAACATGTGAGTCCGTAAGTCCTTCCGAGAAGTTGGTGGTAGGGAAGGAGGGTACGGTCCCTGTGGATGCCTCCTCCCCTGGGTTTTGGTCTAAATTGGGTGGCACTTTCTGGCTATCCAAACAGTTACCTTACACCTTTCTGGTGGGTCGGATGGTCTGGGTCTCAACAACAACAACATACGTAACTTGCTGGAAATGTAATTAGCCAGAGAATTTTAAAATGTAAAGTGCATTTAATTTTAACATTTGTTTACCATATTTAAATTAGGAAATATTTTTATTTATTTTCTAATAACATTTAAAATTATTTTATTTAATAATAAAATATATAAAATTAAAACAATTTAAAAGTATAAATTCATTAAAATTTTTTTAACTAAGGCTCTGCAGCATATTCCGTTTAGGCATTAACATATTTTCTAGCAAATTAAATTTCCAGACAGACACTTTGTTAAATTGCTCACCAAAATTTAGACTATTACTTTTGTTTGCAACCTGCATTATTAATTTTTTGGATGGGGTAAGTTTTTATCTATGTTTTGTGCAAGAATGTGTTTTCGTTTTACCCTTGTACCTTGAGGTCACTCAATATCTCTTAAATCAAGAGTATTAATTTCCCCAAAATGATAGGAATTATCAAATAAATTAAAATTTATTTTCCAAGATATTGAATATTCATCAATGTTTCGTCATTTTTATTAATTTAGTGTCATTTTTGCCAATTTGGTGTCATTTTTGCCAAATTGTCAGCATTTTAAATATGTCAAGTTATTCGATATTTTGTTAATTTATCGACATTCATTACAGACAGACAGACAGACATATAAATGACTTTTGACGAATTGCTGGATGTCAAAATACAAAATTGTGGTAAAAAGTGTTTTCTCTCGTGAATAAACTCGTGTACCAGAATGATGCTACCACATTTGTCGCATAACAATGCGACAAATGTGGAAAGGGAGCATAATATGGAAAGGGAGCATATTTTACGACCGTATTCATTGTTTTAGTTTTATGAATTTTTTTAATTTATTTGGAAAACGTCCAATATGCCAAGAATGGGTCATTCTAGTATTCTAAAATTTGTGTTACTCGTTTTTTAATGAAAAAATTTAATAAAAAAGGATATTTTATGTAACATTATTAAAGTTCTGATTTTTTATGAGATTTTCAAAATTTCATTCGAAAATTGGGAGTTGATTTCCGAATATTCGATTACCTTTAAAATCAATAACTTCCAGTAATAACTGATTATAATAATTATAAAAAAATTTCGTTCGAAACGTTCGTTAGATATCGCATCCACTGACTCAAAGATACACGCTCTAACATACATGCATACAGACACACACACACGCACACACACACACACACTAATATGCATATACAGATTAATATACATACAATATTTATTAATATATATGCAGACACACACAGATATCACTTCAAAAACGTTCGATTCGTGTTCAGGGATACTTGAAACGAGCTCTACCTTCGAAAACACAACCTCGAATTCGAGTTTTCGCCCCAGTCACAATAGTTTCTCTATACATTATACCAGAGTTTTTCAAACTTATTTGGGCGCGAAAACCTTTTGAAATGTAATGTGATGGTGGAAACTACCAAAATAAGAAAAATCTCTTGTCCAAATTATACATCAATTTTACTCTGTTCTTAAATTTTTTTAAAAATTTACATGAAACTATCATGTCGCGGAACACCAAGGGTTCCGCAGAACAAACACATCTTGAAAAACGTTGCATTATACTATGTGTGTCGGAAAAGTATATATATTGCTCTCATAAACCGAAAAATGTCAAGCAAATTTCCTTAAAGTGTTCCAAATTTTGCATTTTTAAAATGGCAAATATTTCCTCCTAATCTTCAAATTATTTTAATAGTATTACACAAAATGAATAAAACTTACCTAGTCGGATTGTTATTTGGTTTATAAATAATCCAACCAGTATTTGAAATTCTACTGTATATTTGGATAAGGTTTCTAATATCTTCCCTATTTGTGCTAGATGCTCTCAAAATCACGCAATCATTATTCGATTTGTTGTAATCTACCTTGATTGTAAAATCTTTTTGTAAATGGGGTAAATAATCTGATACAAATGTATCTAATGAAATTCTCAAACGCCGCAATCTGATATGCAATCAAATTATGAACAATATCCTTTATTAAAACAATTCGTCTTTCCCTCCAATTGCGGGTGTTGCCAGAATAAACCAGAACTGGCGATGAAACGACGTTTGGCGTGTGGCACGAGAGATTACTTCTGAATATTCTGAATCGGGATACCTTCTGTCTTATCGCCTCCTGACCGACCTCCACCGATTTTAATGAAAAAATTACTATGAATAGTATTGGTCTGTCACAACACATGGTGTAAGTACCAGCGGCCCTATAGCAATAGAAACGACATAATAAAATATTGAAAAAAATAGTTTTCATCGCCAAATGTAACCCTACTGTAGAACTCGGCGCCAACATTGGCGTACAGTATGCGTCACAGTCCCCGAATATAACAGTGCAACGGCTCGTTTGCTTTGCTCTTTGATTCGCTTACTGTTCTGTAGTACTACACATTTCGTATTTCTAGTAACTTTTTTTATAGTTTATTCCTTTTTACTGTTTGTTTAAATGCAAACTTGTTGCATGACTTTCTGTTTTTTTTTTACACTATCAAATGCCGGCCGTCCAATTAGATACTCAAGTCCTCTGGATGAGTCGGACGGTATGGGTCTTCACACATTATCAAATGCTTCCCGACCGTCCAAACTGTTACCTTACACCTTTCTGGTAGGTCGGACGGTCTGGGTTTCAACAACAACACTATCAAATGCTTATAGAACAGTGTGTTTAAACTATTTGAATAATTTTTACATTTGCAATTTCGCCTTGTTGTTTACTTTTTTCAGGACATTTTCCTATATTTTATTCCTTTTTATTCCTTTCCTATAGTTTCCTTTATTCTTTTCCTATAGTTTATTCCTTTTTTTATAGTTTATTCCTTTTTACTGTTTGTTTGAATGCAAACTTGTTGCATGATTTTCTGTTTTATTACACTATCAAATGCTTCCCAACCGTCCAAACTGTTATCCTTACACCTTTCTGGTAGGTCGGACGGTCTGGGTTTCAACAACAACACTATCAAATGCTGATAGAACAGTGTGTTTAAACTATTTGAATAATTTTTACATTTGCAATTTCGCCTTGTTGTTTACTTTTTTCAGGACATTTTCAAAATCCGGTTGGTTATGTCTTTCATACATCAGATTCTTTTCATTGCTCTTTTGCCAATTGTTCTTTCCAAAGGTTTGCAAAATGTAGTTGGTGTTGCACATATTTTTATTTCGAACATTTCTTATTATTCCTCACCTCTGCAATACATTTATTCCATAAAATAATAAGCCTGTTAACGTTACATTAATTTAGGTCGTAGTGGCACCAGAATGGATTTGTCCTACAGATTAATTTATGACAAGTTTATAAAAAGTGAGACTTCAAAAGCTGATGAGTTCTATTAGTAGGTACTGTCTTGTTAGTGTTCACTGTTTAGTATTACTCTTGATTTTGTTAAAAACTGCACAAGGGCTTTCCTCCTGCTGGGAGAAGTGCCCAAGGGACAGTAAAGCGGGACTTTCTAAAGATCTTGCTTCGCATTAACGTTATATGTGGAGAACACCACTAAAAACTCTGTGCTGTCTGATCAATCGAACGCGAGAACTCAAAATCTCCCATTGGTGTCTTACTCACAAATGCGACCCTCGTATACCCAGGATCTAGACATTAACCGAATTTTTGTAGCATTGCATCTTCAGAGGTTTTCACCTTTCGCGATTGTCAAAACAGTAATCAAAATGAATAATCGCCAAATCGGGATAACGTATAGAATCTGGTAACCCAGAACCAATTTTCAATAATTTATTGTGCCGTTTCAATTGCTTTAGGGCCGCTGGTACTTGCACAATGTGTTGTGACAGACCAATACTTTTCACAGTAATTTTTTCATTAAAATCGTTGGGGGTCGGTCAGGAGACCTTCCTTGTCAGTAAAGCATGTATTTAAAACTTAACTTTCATTTATTTATATCATTAATACAATGGAATAACTTCAAGCCTAGAAACAAGACGCATCATTCCGGGGGCAACTGTGACACAAGGTCACTTATCCCCACATCAGAAAATAGCAATTATCAGCATACGACGCTTATAGCAATATGAGATAAGTTAGCTTTGGGGCTCCTATCCATTGGGTGCTATAATGCGATCAGATTATTAGATGGGTGGTGCACACGTCGTCTTGGATGATTGAAAAAAGAGTTGACAATGAGCGGAAGAATGTGAGCATGTTACAAGAAAATTAGAAAGTTAAAAGCAATAACTAGATTTTGAAAACTGTACTGGCGTCAAAGTTGATCTAATAAAAGCGGTGATTCTACTAGGCCAATGGTCGAACTGGGAATGACAAGGTTCTTTAATATAAAGTTGGACTTTGAACCAGGCAACCAATCAAAAAGCTGTCATCCTGGTGTCGACGAGAGTAGCATCTTGTCATTCGTGACGCCACGGACCAGGCTAATTGTTGCCAAAACACAGCAAGTTTTCATATTATTATAATTAAAAATTGTTTCTTAATTTTATATTAATTGTTTCTTAATATCCAGACGTAAACAATCTGAGCAGATAATTATAATTGTGCTGCGCGCACCTTCCTCGGTGTCTTTCAATGAGATTCTAGCGATAAGACAGGTTCAAGCCGAACTCCCCACGGCAACCTGAGGATTTATGCCGAGGGTCGACAAGAGCCATAGGACAGACAGAATGAACAAAGTCAAACACTTTTCAACTACGTTGTAAAGCGTTAAAAAGGGCGCTCCGTACTGCTGAAATTTAACATGTACCTACCAGCAGAAATTCCTTGCGGTAGATTGTTTTGCGGCTATAAATTTTGCTAGACGAAGCAAAGAGTCTCGAGGAACAAGAAATTTGTCAAGCAGCAGTGGCGGCGTAAGATACTACTTTTTAAAATTTTCCAACATAGTTGAAAAGTGTTTATGATTTTGTTCAGTCTGTCTGTCTGTCCGTTCGCACGATAACTGCCGTAAAAATGACTTTATCAAAATGACATATTAGTATGCTGCTGATATGGTCTGTGGAACATATGGGAATGTAATTGAATAATATCACCCAATTAGTTTTGGATTGAACCCGGGTTGAAAAAGCGAAATACATTGAACCCTATGGAACCTAATTTTTCAAACATTTTTTAAGCGAATTTAAAATTCACAAATTGCTTCGAAAATTTTAGGAAATATTCAAGTTATCCTATAAAATATATAAAAAAATTTCAAAAAATACACTCTTTTGCAAAAAAAGAACAAAGCACCATGAAGAAAGTGACTGTTTTTACTGAAATTAAATATGCGTACAGCTGGCTCATACACGTAAAGAAATTATTACAAAATCAAGGTTGCAGGACCCATCAATGGTTAGCAATTGCACATTGAATTTTCAAATCAGTAACTGGTGAAACACCCCTTGACGACAATGCATGCTTGTATAGTCAAGGTAAGGAGTGATAAAGATTCCTAATGTCATCCTGCTATACAATCTGCTAGGCATTCCTCAATTGTTGCTGTAGATCTGCTACATTTCGGGGTACACGAATCTGGCGGTCTAGCATACATGCTCGATTGGCGAAAGGTTTGGGAACCTTGCTGGCCAAGGAACAGTATCAACAGCACGGAGAAAGTCCGCAGATATGCCAGCTGTATGTGGCGTGGCATTATCTTCTTGGACAATGGCCCCAGAATGACGTGCCATGAAGGGAAACGAACACGGCTACTGTATCTCATCAACATATCGTTGAGTTGTTAAAGTTGTACGCAGGATGACTAGGGGCATTCTGCTGTCGTAAGAGATAGCACCCCATGCATCACACCATGGGTAATGGCTGTGTGCTCGTGTAAAGCAAAGGTTGATTAGGACCGCTGCCCCTAGAACCTCCACACAGGTACCCCATGGTCATCTGCTGAAAGACTGGAGCGTAATTGATCGCTGAACACTATGCGATGCCAGTCTGTTTGCAGCCATGATGCTCGGCTACTAAACCACTCCAAACGACTTTATCGATGTTGTGGCGTTATGGGCAGACGTCTTAAAGAACTCCGTGAGCGTTAACCCACCTCGGCCAAGCGCCGTGAGAGGGTGGAAGGTACACAGTGTGGTACGGAAGAGGCTATAGCACGTTGGATGGCGGATAATGACGCCGTTGTGCAAGTTCGGGCCTGACGCATAATCATCCGATCTTGCCTCGCATTCGTGCACCTTGGCCTTCCAGAGCCGCCTTCACCACGCTTCGTTACTGTTTCTGGGAAGGGGGGGGGGGGTTGATCTCCAAATACCCCCTCTTGGCTACGCCACTGATTGAAAGTATTGCATTCTCTATGTCCTTCTCTTTGACATTAAAAATTTAATATCAGAACACGAAGAGAACATATTTTTAAATCCCTTAGCTTGAAACATATGCACCAATCTAGTACTTACCTCTGCAGTATCTCTCATCTGAACTATCTGGACAGTCATTGTAGCCGTTGCAATATTTTCTGCGTTCGATGCACTCACCACTAAAGCACTTGTAAAAACTGTTTCCGCAAGTATTGTTTTTTGCTTTTTCTACAAGACAGGCGCCGTATTGTCGAGGAGCAGCGTCTGAAAATAACAGAACAATAAATTAAAAACTCTAGAAATTGAGTACTTATTTTGATGTGAACAGCAAATTATTACGCAATAAATTAGAAGCCTATTTAAATGTGGGCAGCGCATGAATTAACATACAGTTAGAAATCCAGCTTTTCTTTCTCTAAGCAGGATGTCAAGGAAATTCATGAATGAGACATATAAATCAAGCAATATTAGAATAAAAGTCAATTACAAAACTGTGGCGTGTCGCAAAATTAGTACTAAAGATTTTGGTTCAATCACAAAGGATGGCAAATAACTATCCACATAACGATTTTAAAAATTTGATGTGGACAGCACATGACTTTCCTTATATAATGCAATGAATTTACTACCTTTACAGTAAAAAAATAGGTTTTTCTTATAGTAGATACTTATATTCTTTCCAATATATTGAATTTTCGACAATTAGTCGTCATTTTCATTGATTTAGAGTCATTTTTATCCATTTGGCGAGATTTTCGTTAATTTGGCAACATTTCAAAAACTCGCCAAGTTGGCGACATCCCGCCAAATTCGTCACCAAAATCTCACCAAGCGTTATAAATGGAGAAATAAGTTATTTTTATAGCAGATAAATGACTATTGGCGTCCAAATACAAAATTTTTATCCAAAGTATATTTTCTCATGAATGGAACGAGCTAGATCCACGAGAATGATGTCACCCAATTTATCGCATGGTATTACATACGAAAAGTGAACATGTTTCTCAACAGTTAATATTTATTTTTTTAATTTATGGGATTTTTTGATAAATTTATTTGAAAAATGTGCAATATCTCGAGAACGGTTCATGCTAGAGTTCTAAAGTCAATCGTTTTCTAAGGTAAAATTTCATAAGAAATGTCTATTTGCGTAACTTTATTAAAGGTTTTGATTTTTGATGATTTTTATAATATTTCACTCGAAAACTTCGGGGAGATCTGAACATTCAATTGCGTTTAAAATCAATAAGCTTCCAGTATTCACGGATTATAATTTTTGTACCAAATTTCATTCGAATCGCTCCATTCGTTAGTGAGATATCGTCTCCACACACTCACTGGCACACACACACACACACACACAGAGAGAGAGAGAGAGACATCACTTCAAAAATGTTTGATTCGTGATCAGGGATGCTTGAAATGTGCTCTCCCGTCGAAAACTCGAATTCGAATTTTCGACCCCGTCACAATACTTTCCTTATACATTATGTATATAAGGAAAGTAAAAATACGACTTTATTAATCTGTACGTAACAGTGTAATTATAGAGACATTGAAAAATACGAGGAGACATCTAATTATACGGGTGTAACGATTTTTAGGGGAGGGGGAGTATACTGTATACATTTCTTTTTCGGGTGGAACAAAAATGATTTATACAACTTTCAAAGTCCACTTTAGTGATAAGAACATGCGATTCAGTCCCAGTATCTCAACGGTAGAGAGTCGGCTGGCCAGTACGAAGAACCCTGGTATGATTTCCGGTTGGAACAGCAGCAAGGTTCTTTACAAGCTTTGTTAATGACATTTCGAATGTTTGTAAATGGCAATTTCTCTATCTGTAATAGGAAGCGAGATTGTCCGCCCCACGTAACCAGCTATCCTCTTCTTTATAAAGAACGAGGTCATAACTTTGCAAGGAAAGGTACATAGCGGATAATTTAAAAATTTGAGATAACGAACTCGGCAATAAAATAAGTGAGAAGAAAAATGTCAATTGCGAAGTTTCAGAGGATTTTTTTTAATTAGTAGGAATAAACAACAAGAACGCACAAGACACGTTTATGAAGTGCATTAAATATCTGACAAAAAGTTGCATCATTTGGGACCGTAACACGGTGACATCTGCAATGCTTGTCAAATTACGCTGTCATATTCTTTCTCGAATTCAAATGTTTATTGTTGCTGACGGAGGGCGTTTTAATTTATCTACACATTAGATTCCTGTGCATGTAAGTGTTATTTATTTTTGGAAAATAATATTAATCCTGAATAATAATCGTGATCATAATAATACTGTTTATTATTAATATTATTATTACTTATATTTATTATTATTATTATTATCATGATTAATTTTATATTATTATTATTATTATTATGATTATTATCATTATTAGTATTATTATTAATTTTATATTATTATTATTATTATTATTATCACTATTATTATTACTATTATTATTATTATTATTCATTACAATGCTTATAAGTTTTACTAAAATCCTCTTTAATAATTTGAGTTAAGTCAAACAAAGTAAATCATGAAATGCATACTCATTTTATGTTACACCGCAGTCGCAGTTTTGTAATAATTTATTTTTTGCAAATTGACTCTTTTCAAAATGACATCAAGACGAAAAATTTCGAAAAAACTAAAATAGTTGAGAACGGTTTGCTTTATTTTGGTTCTTATCCAAAATTATGTATGATCAACGCATTCCGATCACGTATTTCATCACTTTCATTTTTCAACACTTTATACCATTGTTGAAAAGTGCTTATGACTTTGTTCATTCTGTCTGTCTGTCTGTCTGTCCATTCGCACGATAACTGCCGTAAAAATCACCTTATCAAAATTAAATTTTAATATGTTGTTGAGACGGTCTGTGGGACAGATGAGAATGTAAATGAATAACATCACCCAATTAGTTTTGGATTGAACCCGGGTTGAAAAAAAGAAATGCATTGGGACCTAATTTTTCAAACATTTTTTAAGCAAAATTAAAATTCACAAATTGATTCGAAAACTTTAGGAAATATTCCAATTATCCCATAAAATAAAAAAATAAAAATTCAGGAAAATATGGTCGGTAGTTTTTTAAATAAAAATTAAAATAACAATTGCACCCATATTATAGGAAGAGATGACATGACCCACGTGAAAATAAAATATGGCAAACATCTTATGTCAAAATCATGATTTTTAGAGTTCTTATTAAATTATTTTTAGTGTTGCATCCGTCCTAAAACTGCATTATTTTTTATTTTTTTCTGTGCATACTGCGGCAACGCAATTACAACATTTTTGAGTTTAAATGATCATCAAACTTTGATTACGGCTACTACAACAAAGCCAACACATCAAGCTGTAAGATGAGTTGTATAAGAATTGCTGAATTTCTTTAACACAAAATTATTTAGCTCTGGAGTATAGCTGATATGAATGAAACATTCATTGATTTTACAGTGAGAAGCAGAAGATTCTATAGTATTGCCTTTTTCGATGAAGTTTTAAACATGAAGTTAGAAAGTCTTTTACCTCCATGGTTTTAAATAAAATAAATTATTTACCTCCATGGTTTCTTAAATAAAATAAATTATTGTAGTATTGTGATAATTTTAAAAATGTCGCCGCTGAATGGAAAGACTGAAAAAAAGTTTATGAATGAAATATTCATTGCTTTTAAATAGAAAGCCAAGCGATTTATATTTCGATGACGCCATTTGAATAAAGTTCATTTATTTTCGATGTTAAGTTTTCAAATATAATAAATTATTGTAGTCTTGTGATAATTTTAAAAATATCACCGCTGAATGTATTGCATTTTAGAGATGTTTAAATAAAATTGCATTTAAGTTGGAAAGTGTTTCATAATCTATGCTTTATGCAAGATTGATCATTCTTGTTTTAACATCCTAGTTGAAGAGTGTTTATGACTTTATTCATTCTGTCTGTTTGTCTGTCTGTCTGTCTGAATATCTATCTGTCCGTTCGCACAATATGTAACTGCATTAAAAATGACTTTATCAAAATGAAATTTTAGTATGTTGTTGAGACGGTCTGTAGGACCTATGGGAATGTAAAAAAATAATATCACTCAATTAGTTTTGGATTGAACCCGGATTGTAAAAATGAAATACATTGAACCCTACGGGACCTAATTTTTGAAACATTTTTTAAACGGAGTTGAAATTCACAAATTGCTTTGAAAATTTTAGGAAATATTCAAATTATTTTGTGAAATATATAAAAATAATTCATCAGAATATTTAAAACTGTTTTTAGATAAAAATTGAAATAATAATTGTACCCATATTATGAGATCATGTGACCCACTTCAAAATAAAATATGTCATCCAACTTTTTTTCCCAGTTTCAAAATCGGGATTTTTAAAGTTCTTTTAAATTTATATTTAGTGTTGCATCCGTTCTAAAAAAGCTTTAATTTTGCATATTTTCTGTGCATCTATATTCTGCGCCAACGCAATTACAATATTTTTGACTTTAAGAGATCATCAATATTTGATTATTTCTACAACGATGCCTAATTTTAAAGTTTGCAGAATATAAAGAAATCAAGCTGTAAGATGAGTTATATAGGAATTGCTGATTTTTTTTAAAGCAAAATTGCTCAGCTCTGGAGTTTGGAATATAGGTGATATGATTGATTTTACATAGAGAAGCAGACTCATTTGAAATTCGGGTTTGTTGGTTCTATTGAACTGACGAACAGGATTCGGCATATCCTCCAGACAGGTGTATGCTGCATTATTGTGTTATTTGTGTTTATTTACATTGCTCTTGTCTTCCTTACATGTATTCCGTTCTAAAAAAATCAGTTCAGTTTGCTACATAAAGTTTTGAATCATTAAGATCTATCTTTTTAAGAAAATTTGCAAATTTTTCCAGAAAATCTGCACTCAGTATAAGATTAACACAAAACTTCACGAGTAGCTATAAAAACTAGTTTTCGCAACACAATTAAAAAGCATTTTTTTATGCGGTGAATAGGGGCCGCATAAAAAAAGTCTCACGTAGAAAATAACTCAAAACCTTACGAAATAACCAGGAATTGCTTTTTAAACGAAATCAAGACACGAGGTTTGACAGCTACTTGGAATCTCGCCAAACCTTTTGGAATCTGATTTAGAAAATACACATGCGAACATTTTTAAATATTTTATTTACATATGTACTTATTTTACACATACAAAACTTTTCAAAACGTATAACCATTATCCTTCGTAGTCTGACAATACGCGAACTTTCTTGTGGTAAACTGGTTCAAAATCGCTTTCGTCACTTGAAGATACTACCTCGCACTCGTTTAGAGTTGACTTCTTTTCAGTTACCATGTAGTCGGTGATCAGTTTTTGCGACGACTGTTGTTTCTCTAGACGCTTGTATATGTCTCGGTAGCCAGATATACAAGATTGAAGCTCCTTTTGGAATTTTGAAGTTCTTTCAGAATCGGCATCGAAAAACTAAATGGCCGATCAAACCTACTAATTTTTTTTAATTGATAACTTCGTCAATTATGTTCCAATTTGATTAAAATTTTCATATACCGCACAAAAAAAAATCGCACAAAAAAAAATCGCACAAATAAAAAATCGCACAAAAAAAGACCGCATAAAAACAGGTTTGAGTGTATTTGAATTCTTGTCTCAAATGTAACTCAAACGGACGCATTTTATTCCAAAGAAAGAATTTCAGTTCCAATTGGTGCATAAACCATGGTGATTTCATGAGAATTTTTTTACTGGGTAGGTCTGCAAATTTTTCGAAATTTTGTTCTCAAGATGAGATTTTCAACATCCGGGATGACAAACATCCAATTGAAATCTCATCATGATACTTAAACTTAAATGCATGCATTTTATTCCAAAAGCACGTATTTCAACTCGGTTTTCTGCATGAAGTTTAAAATCAGGAGCTTTTGTTCTTTCTTCGTACGTATACAAAGTTTTTTCAAGGAAATCTGCACTCAAGATAAAATTAGCAGCACCCGCGATGACAAACATTCCTTGTAAATCTTGTTTCAAATCCAAACTCAGAGAGATGTATTTTAATCCAAAAGTAAAAATCTGATGTGGGCAGCACATGACTTTCCCTGCAGACTTATATTCACGTTCTATTTATTTAAAGTAAATTTAATTCATTTTTAATTCAATTTTCGTTCTCATTTGAAAACTGGACTTATTTTCAAAAATGGTGTAGGAAAAATACGAAAAACTAAAATATCTCGAGAACGGCTAGTCCTAGTGTAATGGGGTTGGTCTTATTCTTTTCTTCGCTAAAAATTACGTATTAAACAAGCATTTAATGGCTATATTTGAGCATACGTAGTTCTTAAGTTTAGATTTTGATGATTTTTGCGGGCCATTTTGCAAAAAAAGGCAGGTTATTTTTTTTCGAATTATACCAAAATCTAATCAGCACCAGGGTGGCCTACAAGCGACTTATCTATCAAATTTTGTAAAATTCGGTCCATTAGTTTTTCAGTTAGAGTGGATGCAAGCTTTTGCGGGCCATTTCGCAAAAAAAGGCGGGTTCTTTTAACCCGAGTTATACCCAAAACTAATCAGCACCAGATTCGTGCACAAGTGACTTACCTACCAAATTTTATGAAATTCGGTCAATTAGTTTTTTAGTTAGAGTGGATACAAAATCTGCACAGACAGACAGACAGACACACAGACACACAGACAGACAGACACACAGACACACACACAGACGTCACGCTAAAAATGGTTTTTTCGTATTCTAGAGGTCTCGAAACGTGTAGATCCGTCGGAAACTCGAGTTGCGATTTTCGGCATGATTCCAATGCTTTCCCTATACATTACCATGTATTGCAGGGAAAGTAAAAATTTCAGTTCAGTTTGCTGCATAAAGTTTTAAAACATGAATTTTCTTTCACTGGATAGGTCTGCAATTTTTTCAAGAAAATCTGCACTCTAGATAGAATTAGCGACGACAAACATGCATTTGAAATCTTGTCTCAAACTCGTATACACTTATTTGTTTCAAAAGGGAAATGTTCAGCTTTGTTTACTGCATAAAATTTAAAATCATGCGCTTTCGCCTTTCTTCGCACGTTGAATGCACGTATTTTATTCCAAAAGAAAAAAAATTATTTACCCCTGCTGAAGTTTCAAATCATGAGATTTTATCTTTTCGTGTTTTTTGCAAACTTTTTCTAAGAAAGAAAAATCTGATGTGGGCAGCACATGACTTTCCCTGCAGACTTATATCCATATTCTCTTTATTTTAATTAAATTTATTTCACTTTTAATTCAATTTTCGTTCTCATTCGGTAACCGGACTTATTTTCAAAGGTGGCGTAGAGAAAATACGAAAAACTAAAATATCTCGAGAACGGCTAGTCCTAATGTAATGGGGTTGGTCTTATTCTTTTCTTCGCTAAAAATTACGTAATAAACAAGTATTTAATGGATATATTTGAGCATACGTAGTTCTTTAGTTTAGATTTGGACGATTTTTGCGGGCCATTCTGCAAAAAAAGGCAAGTTATTTTTTTCTGAATCGTACCAAAATCTAATCAGCACCAGGGTGACCTATACGTGACTTATCTACCGAATTTTGTGAAATTCGGTCCATTAGTTCTTCAGCTACAGTGGATACAAGCTTTTGCGGACCATTCCACAAAAAAGGCGGGTTCTTTTATTCCGAATCGTACCCAAAACTAATCAGCATCAGCCCCGCCCACAAGTGACTTACCTACAAAATTTTGTGAAATTCGGTCCATTAGTTTTTTAGTTAGAGTGGATACAAAATCTGCACAGACAGACAGACACACAGACACACAGACACACAGACACACACACAGACGTCACGCTAAAAATGGTTTTTTCGTATTCTAGAGGTCTCGAAACGTGTAGATCCGTCGAAAACTCGAGTTGCGATTTTCGGCATGATTCCAATACTTTCCCTATACATTACCATGTATTGCAGGGAAAGTAAAAAGGATATACCGCTACCAATTAAACATTGTTTTCCCGGTGTTTTGTTGTTGTTGTTGTTGAGACCCAGACAGTCATTACCTGTAGAGAAACATTTTCACTTTTCATACGTAATGTCATGCGATACATTTGGTAACATCATTTTCGTGGATCTAGCTCACTCCATTCATGATAAAAGATACTTTGAGTAATACTTTTGTATTTGAACGCCAATAGTTATTTATCAGCTATAAGAATAACTTATTTCTCCGTCCATGACGCTTGGCGAGATTTTGGCGCCGAATTTGGCGGAACGTCGCCAACTTGGCGACTTTTTAAATGTTGCCAAATTAACGAAAATCTCGCCAAATGGATGAAAATGGCACTAATTGAATGAAAATGGCGACCAATTTACGAAAATTCAATATCTTGGAAAGAATATAAATATCTACTATAAGAAAACCTATTTTTTTATTGTAAACTAGCCGGCGACCAGCCTGTTCGCTACCCTTGAAAATTCTGACCGTGGCGAAGTCGCTGGTGCCATAAGCCCATGGAGTTGTTATTGAGACCCAGACTGTCCGACCGAAGGGCGCGGTAGCCCTGTGGTTAGCGCGCGGAGGTTGCACCCGGTAGTCCCGGGTTCGATTCCCGCCGCTGCCCAAACAACCGCCATGTTTACGCGGAGTACGATCACGTTAAACATGTGGCTCCGTAAGTCCTTCCGAGAGGTTGGTGGTAGGGGAAGGAGGGTACGGTCCCTGTGGTTGCCTCCCCCACTGGGTTCCGGTCTAAATTGGGTGGCACTTTCCGGCCGTCCAAACAAATACCTTACACCTTTCTGGTAGGTCGGACGGTCTGGGTCGAAGAAGAAGACCACAAAACCTGCGAACCATCAACTATTAATTGCATTCCGTGAACTACCTGGAAGTGTGTTTATCTTCGAGAGTCCATTATGGAAATAATGATCTGCAAAACGTGCTGCTTTGAGAAAGTAATCACTTACAATAATAATACAATAAAGAAAAACTTCGCAATTAGAGCACATAAAATCTGATGTCACCAGCACATGACTTTCCCTGCAGATTCGAATTCATTTTCTCTCTCTTTACTTCATTAATAATTCATTAATGAAGTAATTATTGAAGTAAATAATTGAAGTAAAGAGAGTTTAATTCCACTCAATAACAAGCATGATTTATTGAAATTACACTGAATTTAGACTCAATTACACTAAATTTACATGGAAAATAACTGGATTTATTACTTTCCTTGCAATACATTGAAATGTATAAGGGAAGTATTGGAATCATGTCGGAAATCGCAACTCGAGTTTTCGACGGATCTACACGTTTTGAGACCTCTAGAAAATGAAAAACCTATTTCTAGCTTGATATTTGTGCGTGTGTGTGACTATGTGTGTGTGTGTACGTGTATGTGCGCGCGTCAGTGAGAGTGGGGAGACGTTATCTGAGACAACTAATGGAGCGATTCGAACGAAAGTCGGTACAAAAATTGCAATCCGTGAACACTGGAAGACTATTGTTTTAATACGCAATCGATTATTCAGGACACCCCCCAAATATTGAAAAAATCATAAAAAGTCGAAACCTTTAATAAAATTGCGTAAATAGTAATTTCTTATATCATTTTTCATTAGAAAACGATCGACAAATATTTTAGAACGCTAGTCTGAATCGCTCCTGAGGTATTGCAGATTTTTCAAAAAATAATTATCAAAAAATCATGTAAAATAAAAATGAATATTAACTGTTGTGAAATGTGTTTACTTTTCATAAATAATATTATGTGATAAATTTAGTGACATTATTTTCGTGGATCAAGTCGTTCCATTCATGAGAAAAAATACTTTGAGTAATACATTTGCATTTGGACGCCAATAGTCATTTATCTGCTATAAGAAGTCATTTATCTGCTCCGTGCATAATGCTTGACGAGGTTTTGGAGTCGAATTTAGCGGAATGTCGCGAACTTGGCGACTTCTTGAAATGTTGCCAAATTAACGAAAATGTATCCAAATTGATAAAAATGACGACTAATTGTTGAAAGATCAATATTTTGGAATGAACATAAGAGTAGACTATAAGAATAACTCATTTCTGCGTCGGTCCGTCCGAAACGCTTTGCGAGAAATTTAGTTGGACGTCGCCAACTTGGCGACTATTTTAAATGTTGCCAAAGTGACAAAAATGTCTCCAAATTAATAAAAATGACGTCAAATGGGAGGTAATGTATCGCAAGTTCTGATTTATTACGTCATATGATGGGCATACATTCCGGTAAATAAGAAATTCCCTTCTCTCAAGTTGTCTGTAACACTTGGTCATGTATTTGATAAACTTGGTGAATAATTTGGCAACGTATCGCCAGTTGGCGGTATTTCGTCCCAGATCGGCAAAATTATCGTCAAAATTGCAAAAATGAAGCTAAATGTAAATGACGCCTAATTGACGAATTAATAATTAAAATATTTTAAATTATGGACTATATCGCTTATTGAGAATTACATCGCATTATTGATAATTGTTTATTTATTGCTTTGCGCGAAATTGTTAAATGGCGCGAGAAAGTTAATTGGGTATTTTGATATAGTTTTACAAGTTATCATCCGGAAAATCGCCAAATGTACAAGTCAACGAAAAAAACACAGTACCGTGGAGCTTATACATTGTTGTTTGACTGTAAAAGTAGTAAATCCATTACATTATAAATAAAATCTGATGTGGGCAGCACATGACTTTCCTTATATAATGCAATGAGTTTACTACTTTTACAGTAAAAAAAAAAATAGATTATTTTTATAGTAGTTATTTATATTCTTTCCAAGATATTGAATTTTCGTCAATGAGTCGTCATTTTCCATGTCGTCATCATCAATGAGTCGTCATTGATTTAGCGTCATTTTTATCCATTTGGCGAATTTTTCGTTAATTTAGCAATATTTAAAAAAGTCGTCAAGTTGGCGACATTTCACCAAATTCGTCGCCAAAATCTCGCCAAGCGTTATGGACGAATAATTAAATTATTCTTACAGCCGATAAATGACTATTGGCGTTCCAATACAAAAGTATTACTCAATGTATCTTTTTTCAAGAATGGAACGAGCTGGATCCACGAGAATGATGCAACCCAATTTATCGCATGATATTACATATGAAAAGTGAACATGTTTCTCAATAGGAAATATTTTTTTTATTTCATATGACTTTTTGATAATTTTTTTGAAAAATGTGCCATATCTCGAGAACGGTTCATGTTAGCGTTCTGAAATTTATGTCAATCGTTTTCTAATGAAAAATTACATAAGAAATGTCTATTTGCGTAGCTTTATTAGCGGTTTTGATTTTTTGACGATTTTTTCAAAATTTCACTCAAAAATTTAGGAGGGTTCTGAACATTCGATTGCGTATAAAAACAATAGACTTCCAGTGTTTACGGATTGTGATTTTTGTACCAAATTTCGTTCGAATCGATCCATTCGTTCGTTAGTTATCGTCTCCAGACTCACTGACACACACACTCACATACCTACTTTCACACACACACACACACACACACACACACATATACATACTTTCACACACACACACACATATTTTCACACACACAGACATAACTTCAAAAATGTTCGATTCGTGATCAGGGATGCTTGAAACGTGCTCTCTCGTCGAAAACTCGAATTCGAATGTTCGACCCCGTCACAATACTTTCCTTATACATTATGTATATAAGGAAAGTAATAAGGAAAGTCATGTGCTGCCCACAGCATATTTTTAAATTTAGAAAGAGTTTATTAATTATTATATGTTTTAGTTCAATCCAAAAGGATATTGACCGACATTCTCACAAATCGTTCTTTAACGACATAAAATATTATTACAAAATTTTCATTTTTACACGATCGGAAAGACCAGAAAATTATTTTTCAAACAAACTGTGTCTCAAATCCGCGCGATTATTAGACGATTTTTAGTGAATTATATATACTATTCATAAGTGATTTATATATTCTATAATTCTAAAAAAATATATACTAAAAGTTCTCCGATTTTTTACATTACTGTATACAATAGTAGACTTCCCATAAATCGTTTTCAGCACTTGCGTACAATATTACATATTACTCTGTTAAAAAGATAATTGCATAAACTCCTCCGTTAATTCACTCATGCGCTCAATTTTTTATCCTATCCATGTTTCATCAGCGGTTGAATATACGGTCAATTGTGATTCTCATTTTTGTACTTTCCTTATATACATAATGCATATGGAAAGTATTGTGTTGGGGTCGAAAAATCGATTTCGAGCACGAGAGCACGTTTCAAGCATCCCTGATCACGAATCGAACATTTTTGAGGTGATGTCTCTGTGTGTGTGCATGTGTGTGTACGAAAGTATGTGTGTGTTTGTGTGTGTGTGTGTGTGTGTGTGCGTGTGTCAGTGAGTCTGTGGAGACGATATCTCACGAAGGAATGGAGCGATTCGAATGAAATTTGGAACAAAAATCATCACTATCCATCAATACTGGAAGCCTATTGTTTTAAAACACAATCGAATGTTCAGAACCCTCCTAAGTTTTCAAGTGAAATTTTGAAAAAATCATCAAAAAATCAGAACCTTTAATAAAGTTACGCAAATAATCATTTCTTTTGTAATTTTTCCTTAGAAAACGATTGACATAAACTTTAGAACACCAGCATGAACCGTTCTCGAGATATTGCACATTTTTCAAATAAATTTATCAAAAAGTCCTATAAATTAAAAAAAAAATATTAACTGTTAAGAAACATGTTCACTTTTCATATGTAATATCATGCGATAAATTTGGTGACATTCTCATGGATCTAACTCGCTCCATTCACGAGAAACTATACTTTGAGTAATACTTTTGTATTTGAACGCCAATAGTCATTTATCTGCTGTAAGAATAACTTATTTCTCCGTCCATAACGCTTGGCGAGATTTTGGCGACGAATTTAGCGGAATGTCGCCAACATGGCGATATTTTTAAATGTTGCCAAATTAACGAAAATCTCGCCACATATATAAAACTGACGCTAAATCAATGAAAATGACGACTAATTCCAGAAAATTCAGTATCTTTGAAAGAATATAAGTATCAACTATAAGAATAACGTTTTTTTTAACTGTAAAAGTAGTAAATTCATTGCATTATATAAGGAAAGTCATGTGTTCCCCACATCAGATTTTTTTTTATGCGGAGAGTGCGAGCGATTTAAATCGTGCAATTTTCGGATCGAAACCTTTTAAAATTGTGTTCAAATGCATTATTTAAGCAGCGGGTGCGTATTTAATTATTTATAAATGTCGTTAACGCTTATTTAGAATCCGAGCAACGGCGGGTAATTTGTTGTAGTACTTAATAAATGAAAATGTTCACACGTGTTTCTGTGTGTCTGTGCAGTCTGTAGAGAGAAATCTGAGCATTTTACAGCCATGAATTTTAATACACAGGTACTTCAAGACTCGATTAGGAGTACTTATTTTTTCTTAATTCGAATTAGATTTTACTTATTTTATGTTATAGTCCGATTTTCAACGATTTTGGTAGATATTCACTCAAATCGATTCCTTAATGACCTAAAATATAATCAGAGTTTCCATCATGACACCATCGTAATGATCGAAGATCGTTTATTTAGTAATTATTGAACCGGATTTGAGGAGCAATTAATTCCCTTCATATTTATTTATTTATTTTAAAAAATACATTGGAATTTGCATATTTCATGCGATCTCATAATATTACATATTGTCGCATTCAAATATTTAGCATAGTTCTTACTCAGCAACATATTAGCACAATTTTGTAATTTGACTAAAACTTCCCCCAAATATCTCAACATTCTAACAAAACATGTATTTCGATTTCATGAGTAATTCTGATTTTTGAAATTTTTAAGCGATCGCATTCAGTCATCGCAGTGGACCGTCTTAAACTCTGGATCAGATCCATTTGAAAAAAGAATAAGCGGATTGCAATTAATGGGTGGATTGTTGGCATTCGGGTAGAAACTTGAGAGGTTTTGAAACTTTGTTTTTTCCTGCATTGCGGATGTAGGGAACTTCCGGATGTTGTTGTTGAGACCCAGACCGTCCGACCTACAAGAAACGTGTAAGGTAACCGTTTGGACGGCCGGGAAGTGCCACCCAATTTAGACCGGAACCCAGTGGGGGAGACATCCACAGTGACAGTACCCTCCTTCCCTACCACCAACCTCACGGAAGGACTTACGGACCCACATCTTTAACGTGATCGTATTTCGCATGAACACGGAGCAGTTGTGGCAGCTTGCAAATCCAGCGCGCAACCACCGGGCTACCTCGCCCGAAATGTGCCAACAGCACGCGGTGTTCCCAGGTAGTCACCCACCCAAGTACTAACCGTGCCCGATGCTGCTTGACTTTGGTGAACGGGGGTGACTACCCCCTAACTAACTAACGGGTTTGACTAACGGGAACCGGTGTTTTCATCACGGTAGGGCCGTTGGACCCGGGAACTTCCGGATGAAATACATTGAACGAAATGAAATACATTGAACCCTATAGGTAGGTCTCCATTTTTCAAACATTTTTTAAGCAGAGTTAAAATTCACAAATTGATTTGGAAATGTTATGAAATATCCTAATTATCACATAAAACGCGTAAAAAAAATTCAGTAAGATGTATTGTGTAGTTTTATTAAATAAAAATTGAAATAACAATTTCAACAATCTTATATAAAGACATCATATCACTACTCACTGCTAAATAAAAAAATCTGATGTGGGCAACACATGACTTTCCTTATATAATGCAATGAATTTACTACTTTTACAGTTCAAAAAATGTTATTCTTATAGTAGATACTTATATTCATTCCAAGATATTGAATTTTCTTCAATGAGTCGTCATTTTCATTGATTTAGCGTCATTTTTATCCATTTGGCTAGATTTTTGTTAATTTGGCAGCAATTAAAAATGTCGCCATGTTGGCGACATTCCGTAAAATTCGTCGCCAAAATCTTGCCATGCGTTATGGACGGAGAAATAAGTTATTCTTACAGCAGATAAATGACTATTGGCGTTCAAATACAAAAGTATCACTCAAAGTATCTTTTTTCATGAATGGAACGAGCTAGTTCCACGAGAATGATGTCACCCAATTTATCGCATGGTATTACATATGAAAAGTGAACGTGTTTCTCAATAGGAATTATATTTTTGTTTTATATTTTTTTGATATTTTTTTTAAATGCGCAATATCTCGAGAACGGTTCACGTTAGTGTTCTAAAATTTATGTCAATCGTTTTCTAATGAAAAATTACATAAGAAATGTCTATTTGCGTAACTTTATTAGCGGTTTTGATTTTTTGACGATTTTTTCAAAATTTCACTCGAAAATTTAGGGGGGTTCTGAACATTGGATTGCGTATAAAAACAATAGGCTTCCAGTAGTCACGGATTGTGATTTTTGTACCAAATTTCGTTCGAATTGGTCCATTCGTTCGTTAGTTATCGTCTCCACAGACTGACTGACACACACACAGACTCACTGACACACACACACACACACACACACACACACACTTTCACACATACACACACACATACTTTCACACACACACACAGACATCACCTTAAAAATGTTTCATTCGTGATCAGGGATGCTTGAAACGTGCTCTCCCGTCGAAAACTCGAATTCGAATTTTCGACCCCGTCACAATACTTTCCTTATACATTATGTATATAAGGAAAGTAATAAGGCTTCCATTTCCAGTTGATACACTAGATGTTTAACGATCATTTAAATTTATATTTAATTTCGAATCCGCCATAAAACCGATTAATTTTTGCTTATTATCTGTGTATCTAACTTCTGTGCCAAAGCAATTACAATATTTTTCCAAAATTACAATAATAAAAGAAAATAATACCACCGTTGCAATTTCTATGTCGGGTAATACATGTCCGCAGAATTCAGCGCTAAGAGAGGGCTTTTAGACAGCGAGGTGTTTGGTTAATTTTTGCCGTACGTGTAATATGGCAGTGTTTCTCAACCGGCGGACAGGGGGTCCGCATCAATTATACCAACCGCGAGTGATACCCCTGGAATTTGTGGCTTTATTTCATAAGCATTTTTTTATGAATAAACATGTCATAGTGGAAATAATAAAGGAGAATAATATTCGTGAAAGTGAAGAAAAGCTCAAAACTAGAACGCCTAAATGTCATTTAAATAACAAATGTCAGTGAGAAAAAGTAACATTTAAATTTTGATATGAATAAGAGACGGCTCAGCCGACTTCTATGGTGAATTGGAATGAATAAATATTTTCCCCAATACCATTTATTTTTCAAATCAACATGGTTAAAATCAATTTAATAATACAATAATCTATTTTATGCTGAATGATAGTATAAATTTCTGGTGATTAGAATGCGATATGTCAATGAAAATCATCATACACTAATTGAATGATGTTGGTCTGAGGTTAAATCACCCCCCGGTCACTCAAATTGCTGCTCGTGCCTTAGGGCGAGTCGGGTGGTCTGGGTTTTCGACGATTTCATTAGCCCAGTGATTGATAATTTAATTAAATTTTATATTTGTCACCGTGCCACACCATAAACATAAATGTACGACTACTGATTGTGCCATGATTAATTATTAATATTTATGTTAATGTAGGAACTTAAAACTGGAAAGGTATTTATGAGGTATTAATACTTAGTTTAATGTAGGAACTTAAAAAAATAGAAAGGTATTTACGAGGTATTAGTACTTGCTTTAATGCAGGAACTTAAAAAAAATTAGAAAGGTATTTACGAGGTATTAATACTTGGTTTAATGTAGGAATTTAAAACAAATTAGAAAGGTATTTACGAGGTATTAATACTTGGTTTAATGTAGGAACTTAAAAAAAATTAGAAAGGTATTTACGAGGTATTAATATTTGGTTTAATGTAGGAACTTAAAACAAATTAGAAAGGTATTTACGAGGTATTAATACTTGGTTTAATGAAGGAACTTAAAACAAATTAGAAAGGTATTTACGAGGTATTAATACTTGGTTTAATGTAGGAACTTAAAACAAATTAGAAAGGTATTTACGAGGTATTAATACTTGGTTTAATGAAGGAACTTAAAAAAAATTAGAAAGGTATTTACGAAGTATTAATACTTGGTTTAATGTAGGAACTTAAAACAAATTTGAAAGGTATTTACGAGGTATTAATACTTGGTTTAATGCAGGAACTTAAAACATATTAGAAAGGTATTTACGAGGTATTAATACTTGGTTTAATGTAGGAACTTAAAAAAAATTAGAAAGGTATTTACGAGGTATTAATACTTGGTTTAATGTAGGAACTTAAAAAAAATTAGAAAGGTATTTACGAGGTATTAATACTTGGTTTAATGTAGGAACTTAAAAAAAATTAGAAAGGTATTTACGAGGTATTAATACTTGGTTTAATGTAGGAACTTAAAAAAAATTAGAAAGGTATTTGCGAGGTATTAATACTTGGTTTAATGTAGGAACTTAAAAAAAATTAGAAAGGTATTTACGAGGTATTAATACTTGGTTTAATGTAGGAACTTAAAAAAAATTAGAAAGGTATTTACGAGGTATTAATACTTGGTTTAATGTAGGAACTTAAAACAAATTAGAAAGGTATTTACGAGGTATTAATACTTGGTTTAATGAAGGAACTTAAAAAAAATTAGAAAGGTATTTACGAGGTATTAGTACTTGGTTTAATGTAGGAACTTAAAAAAAATTAGAAAGGTATTTACGAGGTATTAATACTCGGTTTAATGTAGGAACTTAAAAGAAATTAGATAGGTATTTATGAGTAAATCTGCTGGAACCGGGCCCTCGTCTTTTATAAAGAGTATTCGCCGGGCCGCTGTCACCAAAGGTTGATGAGCATTGACATAAACCATTTCACGAATGCTACGGTGGCTGATATGCATCTAATATATGAAGGAGGCTACTCATTAAACAATGCTCTAAAATTTCGGAACTAGCATTTTTCGTCTATCCCGCTTTGTTTCCTAATTCCTTCTCCTAACGTTTTCATTTCTCCGCTAGGGGCTCTGCAATTTTTTTTATTCGATCGGTTATAGTCACTTTACTATAGATTCACCTAACGCATACACTCATGGACCCTTCCTGACAAAGTCATTATTTGTCTTTTACTTCATACATATATTTCTTTCAGTGTGAGTAAAACCCGCAAGTTGAGGCAGTTATTTTATTTTTTACTTTTTTATATTTTGTCTCATATAGCGTCAGCTCGACTGAAGCCGGCAATAATGGATATTCGCATACCCTCCTATAAGAATGCTATTTGCCGCGATTTCGCAAACTTCTATGAGAAATGAAAATATTAATTTGAAAATTTCACGTAGCATGCATACAATTCCTATACAAGGGCTCCAAAGTCCACTTCCAAAGTTGTAAGAACCCGCCAGAAAGTCTTTCTTATCTTTAATACGTTCCAACACAGATGGAAAGAAAGAGTGGGGGTGTGGGGTGTGAATTCAACAATTGCCATTTATTTCATAAGATTCATATTCAATTGCATTTTGATGAGGATCTTGCACGTGATTATATAGGTTCTTTTTGGGCTCATATGTCGCTAAACTTTTAATTTATTTAATAGTAATTCAACCCTAACAAAATTATGGGATGGTTTTATTTACTTATGCGTACTTATATTTGCCAGTTTAAGTTGGCCGATTGGATGTTTTTCTATTTTGCTTAATGACCGCTAGCACTGTTTCTAATTGTCAAGTTAAGGGTGAGCGTCAGTAAATCTTCTGTCCTATCCGCACTTTGTTAACTTTCGCGGCACACGTTTTTCGCCGAAATACTGCTCAAACAGTTGCAAAATATTTTTTGATAGATAAAATGCAATGCTTAGATTATATTAAAACTAAATTTAATACCCAATAAAACATAGAATATATTTTTTATTTTAATCCAAAATATTTTTGGTGCTGCCATCTGTTGTCGTAATTTAATTCATACCGATTATTTTTATTTTTTAATGAACATTCTTAAATATCTATTCCTTCTAATACTGTATTAAATACAACAAGAGATCATATATAATAATGCCACAATCACGGAAAGGTAATTTCTCATTCTATAAATTTGATAAGGGGATCTGAATGCACATCACTGAGAATTGCAGTTTTGTCTTCAAGTTTTCAAGTTCCTTTGTCTTCAAGTCCAAATTCAATTACGTTTCCGTGATTGTGGCATTATTATATACGATCTGTTGTTGTATTTAATAGCTTATTAGAAAGAATAGACATTTAAAAATGTTCATTAAAAAATAAAAATAGTCGGTATGATTTAAATTACGACAACAGATGGCAGCACCGTAAATATTTTGAATTAAAATAAAAATATATTCTATGTTTTATTGGGTATTAAATTTAGTTTTAATATAATTTAAGCATTGCATTTTGCCTTTCAGAAAATATTTCGCAACTGTTTGAGCAGAATTTCGGCGAAAAACGTGTGCCGCGAAAGTTCGCTGATAGGGCAGAAGATTTACTGACGCTCACCCTTAAGCCCCTATTGTACGACATTAATTTGGGACCTCAAACCGTTCGCAAAACAGCTTTTGGACGTTTGTGACGTCACTCCACGCAGCACAGAACTAAGGTTCCTTTATATACGCGCTGACTCGTCAAGCATAATGAAGCCCACCGAGGTCGAAAGCGTACTCCATTAGCATTAGCTCTATACGTATTTTCACTTTAGGGCAGTGATTCTCAACCGGGGTGCCGCGAGATTGCCTAGGGGTGCCGGGAGATTTTAAGGAGGGAAAAGAAAAATTTATTTTTGAAAAATTAAGAAAAAACCAGAATATCATGTTTAGACTGAAAAATATTTTTTGCTTATGGTATGTATGCCAGACAATATAAATTCGCCAACATACGTCTGTGTACGTTGATAGAATTATTCGGCACCGTACATTTTGGTTCGGAATAATTTGGTGAAATTCGAAGTGAAAACTTTGGAGTGGGGTGGCACGGAGTCAAGCATAATCTTGGGTTAGCTTTCCTGGACGCACGGACGCGTCCGGGTGCGCCCTCACAATGTCGCCGAGAGTCTCTGGCGCCCATTGTAAGGGAGTGAGGACTATTTTTAGAGGAATTGGGGGCTCTTCTGCGTAGTTTACGAATTTTCTTTCGTACACTCTGGCAACCCTGAACTCCACCACGTGGCTGGAAATTAGTGGACGTAAATCGTAAACTGGAGGAGTCATTGTTTTTGTGCTGACAATGTGGTTTTCAATTTTACTGCTTCCGTGTTTTTGATTATGGATAAATTTTTGGTGAAAAGACGTAAAATTGAGGAAAGTCAAGAAATTGAAGTGGAGGTTAATGTTGAAGTTTCTTTCGATTCCTCAAGTTGAAATGGTGATAAAAGAAATGAACCTTTTCCTAAGAAAAGGACATATTTGGACAGTTATTTGTCGTATGGTTTTACGTGGAATACTGATCAGGACAATCCTAGGCCCGTATGTGTCGTTTGTGGGGAAACTCTCAGCAATCAAGCCATGGTCCCCAGCAAGCTGAAGCGGCATCTGACTACAAAACATCCAGGTGAGTCCGAAAAAAACTTTTGCTATTTTTCACGTTTACTAGAAGGCCAGAAAAAAGCTGCTTCTAGAATGATTAAAAGGGTCACCCTATCTGATGCTAGTCTTGAGGCTTCATTTAAAATTGCTGAGTTGATAGCAAAAAAAATGAAACCTCACACTCTCGGAGAGGAAATAATTGGTCCAGCTTGTAACATCATTGTTGAAACTGTACTTGGTAAAGAAGCTAGAGATCAGGTTTCGAAAGTTCCTCTCTCGAACAGCACAGTAAGCCGTAGGATATCTGAAATGTCAGTAAATGTAAACGAGCAAGTTGTGGGGAAAATGAGAAAATGAGAGCCAATGGCAAATATGCTTTACAAGTAGACGAAAGCACAGATATTAGCTCCAAATCACAACTCCTTGGGTTTGGTAGATTCGTTAATGACAATGACATTATAGAACAATTTATTTTTTGTAAAGAGCTGCAAACGACCACTACTGGTCAAGACATTTTTAATTCAGTGTCTTCTTACCTCACTGAACATGGCCTCCTGTGGGAGAATTGCGTCGGAATTTGTACCGATGGCGCACCATCCATGGTAGGAAAATTTAAGGGGTTTACAACTAGAGTCCTCAAAGAAAATCCCTCTGTGATAAAAACTCACTGTTTTTTGCATAGAGAAGCTTTAGTTTCAAAAACTTGTGGCAACGAACTTTTCAAGGTTTTGAATCAGGCTGTCAAAATGGTAAATTATATAAAAACATGACCTTTAAAAACAAGAATTTCTGAAAATATATGCCAAAAATTGGACGCTGCTGCTCATGTTTCATTAGTTTTACACACAGAAATCAGGTGGCTGTCTAAAGGCAATGTCTTAAGCCGGCTTCTAGAACTTAAGCAAGAACTTAAATTTAAAAAAAAAAAAAAAAACAGAACACGTTTAATGAACTTTGGCACAATAACGTTTGGTGTTTGAAACTTGCGTACTTGACTGATATATTCAAAAAGCTTAATGAATTAAATTTGTCTATGAAAGGTCGGAAAGGGACACTAATTTCATCAACAAACAAAATAAAAGTTTTTAAGAGAAAACTGGCCTTATGGAAATCATCGATCCAAAAAGGGGATCTGTCTAACTTTCCCTCTCTTCTTGGTCTGATGAATGAAGATGATTCCAGTAGTCTAGGAAATATAGAACATCTATCTCATTCTTGACCACATCTCGCAACTAGACAATGCGATTGATCAATACCTTCCATCCCTATCAATGGAAAAGTTGGGCTGGAATGTGGCACTATTTGAATTCACAGTTAACGTGGAAGAACTGAACCTTACTGCTTTCGAAAGGGATGAATTCATCGAAGGTTGCACGGATTCTACTTTAAAAATTAAATTTGAAAAAAGTAACGAGAAATAAGTGGCTACCTTTTGGATTGAATTATCGCAAGAATATCCCAACATAGCTAAAAAAAGCCATAGAGCTACTTTTACCGTTCTGTGCGTCATATCTGTATGAACAAGGTTTTTCCGCCATGGCTATAATTAAGTCAAAATCAAGAAATAGACTTCTAAGTCTTGAGGATGACATTCGTGTTGTGTTGTCAACCTTGAGACCAGACTTAAAAGTATTATGTTTAAAACACCAGCCTCAAATTTCGCACTAACTTTTTAAGACTACTGATACCTTTATTTGGAACCATTTCTATATCTTTGATTTTATTAAGCTTAAAACAAGTAATTTAAACATTTGGCAGAAAAATTATTTATATATAAATACACTATTGTAACTAAAATTTGCAAAACTTGATAATAATTGTAACTTCAAATTTTTTTTAATCATTTATTTCCATTTTTCGCATTTAATTTTGAGATTTTTTTATGTATTATAAAACACATCTTTAGTTATGAAATAAAATTACGTGAATTCTATTAGATGAGTTATTAGATTTTTAAAATTTCTGCGCAAATTGTATTATATACAAAACATTATATATCGAGGGGTGAGAGCGAAAATTATCAAAGTCCAATTTTTTTTTTTTAAATTGTGATAAAAGTACGGGAAAGTACGGGGGGAGGTAGAGGGTATTGGGGTGCCGCCGTATCCTGAACGGGGGACAGGGGTGCCGCGAGTCCAAAAAGGTTGAGAACCACTGCTTTAGGGAGAACTATTGAAATAATTTTTGGTGGGTGTTCTGCACCAAACTTCTTTACACATACTAAAAAAAGGTTTAGGTAATTTCGCTTTCCCAGAAATGAAGAGGGAATAAAAAAATGGTTTATAAATAGTCGGCAGAATCATTGGATACCCGGTACAGGAGCATACTTGTGAAATCTAAATGTTACAATATTGCAATTGAAACTTCTATTTTTATATAAAGTATTTATTTTAAACACTCATTTTATAATTTCGGTAACTGTAGTATGTATTATTATTGACTTTTATTACTTTCCTTATATACATAATGTATAAGGAAAGTATTGTGACGGGGTCGAAAATTCGAATTCGAGTTTTCGACGGGAGAGCACGTTTCAAGCATCCCTGATCACGAATCAAACATTTTTGAAGTGATGTCTGTGTGTGTGTGTGTGTGTGTGTGTGTGTGTGTGTGCGTGTGTGTGTCAGTGGGCCTGTGGAGACGATAACTGACGAACGAATGGACCGATTTGAACCAAATTTGGTACAAAAATCACAATCCGTAAACACTGGAAGCTTATTGTTTTTATATACAATCGAATGTTCAGAACCCCCCTAAATTTTCGAATGAAATTTTGAAAAAATCGTCAAAAACTCAAAACCACTACTAAAGTTACGCAAATAGACATTTCTTATGTAATTTTTCATTAGAAAACGATTGATATAAATTTTAGGACGCTAACACGAGCCGTTTTTGGGATATTGTACATTTTTCAAAAAAAATATCAAAAAGTCATATAAAATAAAAAAAAAAATTCCTATTGATAAACATGTTCACTTTTCATATGTAATACCATGCGATAAAATGGGTGACATCATTATCGTGGATCTAGCTCGTTCCATTCATGAAAAAAGATACTCTGAGTAACACTTTTGTATTTGGACGCCAATAGTCATTTATCGGCTGTAGGAATAACTTATTTCTTAGTGCATAACGCTTGGCGAGATTTTGGCGACGAATTTGGCGGAATGTCGCCAACTTGGCGACTTTTTGAAATGTTGCCAAATTATAACGAAAATCTCGCCAAATGGATGAAAATGACGCTAAATCAATGAAAATGACGACTAATTGTCGAAAATTCAATATCTTGGAAAGAATATTCGTATCTACTATAATAAAAACCTATTTGTTTTGCTGTAAAAGTAGTAAATTCATTACATTATATAAGGAAAGTCATGTGTTGCCCACATCAGATTTTTTGTTATAGTCTTGATTATTTGTTATAGTCTTGTTATAGTCTTGATCTTATTTTTGATTCTTGTTAATAAGTGTCGCGTAATTACAAATGTTACTCCAATCTAATTCATATTTATAAAAATATAACTCAATTATAAATTTGTTAACATTATCAAATACCTGTAAAAATCAATATTTGGAGCACGTGTTAAGCCGCCAAATAAGGTAACCCATGTATTTGTAGAAACCTTATTGGGCTTCAAAATGCTTGATAAGTCAGCCTGTAGTATAGGAGCTCTCACACAGAACGAAAGCGACGTCACTCTAGGCAGCAAATGGAGAAGCTAAAGCTTCCCCATTTGCTGCTTAGAAGGAGATGGAGAGAGGAAGGAGTGGACGCATGGAGGTCCACACGGAGTCCTTCACGGAAGTGCAACTAGCCTTATATTCAGACAACGATGTTGATACCGCATTGCAAAGTGTGTTCCTTCCAAATACTTGTGCTATGGTTATTTCCAAGCTACGTGACGCCAGCACCCTCACGGAGAATCTCAACTTTGACTGCAAGCCAAAATGGATATCATCCTTCATCTCTGACATTGCTGACTTCCGCGCTGATCTGGGATTTGAGACTCAAGAGAAAATACGGACCGACCCGGACGTGATGCTGAATTTCCAAAGTAAGTGCTTTTCTGTCTGGCAGTACCTTTTGAGTCCGGATAAATTCCCCTTTCCTGAATTCATCGATTTTTCCCAGATTTATGATAACGACACCGTAAAAAAATTCAAATCCAGGAAAACCAAATTTCTCGAGCATGTTAGTAATAGTATTCCCCCCCCCCCCTCCCCGAAGAGGAAAATCTCTAAAGAAACTCAGCCCATTAGCTGCTCGCAGCTCTCGCAAGAGCCCATCTCCTTTGATGTTGACTTCAATAAGCAACAGGCTATTAACCCACATGAAACCAACACTTCGCAGATTAGCAATCCCATGCATACTTTCGATCCTGCTCAGATACCCAATAGTCCTAAAGACGAAGACTTTGAAATCCCCAGTTCCAAACATCGCTGTAGCCCAGAGAAAGCCCGCGCATCGACGCCCATCCAGCTGGAAAACTCATTTGAAATACTTGAAAATTGCAACGACGAAAATCCCGAAATCCCACAAACTGAAGAACTCAATAACCCTCAGCCTTTCTTCATTCACGCCCGCTCTGGCTGGCAAACTTTAGTGTCTGAGATCAATTCACATCTTGATTCCCCCATCGTAGGAAATTACAACCGTGACATGATTAGACTTTCCCCTAACAGCGTAAATGACTACCGCAAGCTCAAAGAATTCCTCTTAAATAAAAACATTCCTTTTAGCACAATAAATCTCAAATCAAGACTCTGTTAATCAATTTAGTAAAATCAAGCAGCTTTTAAACCTCAGAATTCACACCATGCCTTTTATTTCCCGCGCAATTAAGATCTGCTTTAATTGTCAGCGCCACGGGCACTCCTCTGATTGTTGTAATTTTCCGAGCAGATGTCTGAAGTGCGCGGGTATGCATCATACTCGGGATTGCATGCATCCCAGGGATTCCCCTGCGGTTTGCTGCAATTGCCGGGGTGAGCACCCTGCAAACTACACGCTCTGTCCGGCGAATCCTGCAAACAGACCTACCAGCAACCGTAAAAACACTGAGATCAAGCAACCTGCTGCCCCCCCCCCCCTCATCCCACTGAACAAAAGACTCCCTCGCCTTCGGATTTCCTCGAGCTGCAACCTGGCAAAATCAAAAACCCCAACTATGAGACCAACAATCTTCCCATTCTGCAAAAAAAGAAATCCACTTATGCTAGAATGACTAAATCTTTACCTTACCAAGTTCCCCCCCCCCCTCCCATAATGGAGGAGGACAGAGATAGAATTCAATCTGGAAATAATGACTTCATCACCCTTTTTAATGAGATCAAAAGCTTGCTTACCGACATGAACATTGCTAACGTCATTTATTTTGTTAAACAATTGAAATCCATCATGTCCAAAAACCTCGGGCCTTTGGACAAATTCTCCTTAATTCTCAACGACATTCAAACCCTCTTCAAGTTATGCCCCGCCCTCCTCTGCTGACCTAGTCTGATTGGAGGTCCAGTAATCCTGAGATTATTTTTTGTTTCCCCCTTTTTCTCCGACTCATGGTACTACCAACGTAAGCACTTGCCTCTAAGATCTTGCACTTGGACTTACCACATATAATGTAAAATTTCAGCTGCTACTTCATCCTGGAGATACAGGCATTTTTGCCTAGGCGCTCCGATAATCCACCCAGAGCTCGGCGGCTCGGCTTGGAGTGACGTCACTTTCCTTCTGTGCTGCGTGGAGTGACGTCACAATCGTTCCAAAGTTGTTTTGCAAACGGTTTGTTGTCCCAAATTACTGTCCTGTAATAGGGGCTTTATATTTGCGAGAAATATTAATTCAGTGCTTCGAAACAGATTTGCATGTTATTCCCAATAAAAGCCCTAAATATTTATTTAGCAATTCAAAGACTTCGATCATGTGTCTTGTATCTTGTGCATCATTATTTCACCATGAAAGATGCAAAATTGCATAATGTAGAGAAAGTCGTGCGCTGCCCACATAAGATTCTTTAAATTTTTCATATCTTTTAAAATTTAAACAAAAAATATTTTACATAATTGAATAAAATTGAGTGTACAATTTCAATTGAAAAAAATATTTATTTTGGAAGATTCGGGCCCCATATGTGGGACCCTCTGCATTATTTTCCTTGCGTTTTCCCCAGCATTATGTTTTTCTCACTATGTGACACGAATATACCATGCAGTTTAAGCCATGAATGAATGCGACATACATTTTCTCCACTCTCCGAACAATGTTTACGATTTTAAGGGCTCTCATCCCCTTTTAACACTTTACAACATAGTTGAAAAGTGTTTATGACTTTGTCCATTCTGTCTGTCTGTCCGTTAGCACGAAACTGCCGTAAAAATGACTTTATTAAAATGAAATTTGAGTATGTTAATCAGACGGTCTGTCGGACGTATGCGAATATAAATGAATAATATCACCCAATTAATTTTGGATTGAACCCGGGTTGAAAAAATGACATACATTGAACCCTATGAGACCTAATTTTTCACACATTTTTTAAGCGAATTTAAAATTCACAAATTGCTTCGAAAGTTTTAGGAAATATTCAAATTATCGCATAAAAAATAAAAAATTCAGCAAAATATATTCCGTAGTTTTTTAAATAAAAATTAAAATAATAATTACACCCATATCATATGAAGAGATCACATGAACCAATTCAAAATAAAATATGGCATCCATCTTGAATTTTAAATCTCCATCTCCAATCGTGAATTCTAAAGTTCTTTTTAATTTATATTTAGTGTTGTATCTGTCCTAAAACTGCTTTATTTTGGCTTAATTTCTGTGCATCTATATTCTGAAACAACGCACTTACAATATAATTGAGTTTAAATGATCATCAAACTTTGATTATTTCTATAACAAAGCCTAATTTTCCCTTATGTAGAATGTGAACACATCAGGCTGTAAGATGAGTTGCAGAAGAATTGCTGAATTTCTTTAACGCAAAATTAATTGGCTCTGGAGTCTGCAATATAACTGATATGAATGAAACATTCATTGATTTTACATAGAGAAACAGACGATTTTATAGCAGATTTATTCGATGTTTTAAGCATAGAGTTGAATTACTTTTACCTCCATGGTTTTAAGTTTTTAAGTAAAATAAATTATTGTAGTATTGTCATGAATGAAAGGAATGGAATAAAAGTGTATGAATGAAATATTTACTGCTTTTCCTTAGAGAGCCAGGCGACTTATATTTCAAGACGTCATTTAAAATACATTTTTTTCGATGAAGTTTTAAGTTTTCAAATATAATAAATTATTGTAGCATTGGGATAATTTTAAAAATATTACCGCTGAGTGTATCGCATTTTAGAGTAGTTTAAATAAAATTGTGTTGCGGTCGGAAAGTGTTTCATAATTAATGCTTTATGCATGATTGATATTTCTTGTTAATTGTTCCTTTTAAGTATATTCTTTTATCTTTCAGGCATATTATTGAAGCTTGTTATTAGACAAAGTAATTTCAGCCTGGAAAAAATTAATATTGTGGGTAGAAATTTAAATCATATATAAAAAATTTTACATTAAAAAAAATAATAATTGTAAAAATATTTCTTCTTATTTAATTTTCAATAATCAGCAACAATTATTTTACTATGTTTATATAAGTGTACTTAATAACTTTTGGGAATGATTTTGCAATGGATGAATTAGTTTTGGAGAAAAAAATAAAATGTACATACCTATGAAAAACTCAGAAAATAATTATTTTCTATTATGTTTTCATTTTTTAAATGTTTTTTTTTCATCATATTGCAAAATCCATCCTTAATTACATTAAGTAGCTTATAATAATGACACACAAAATGTAATCAAGTCATTTAAAAAGCACTTATTGAAGTTTTAGCATTTTAAACACAGTGATATGTTTGGAAAATTCTGATGTGGGCAGTACATGACTTTCCTTATATAATGCAATGAATTTACTACTTTTACAGTAAAAGCAAAGTAGATTATTTTTATAGTAGATATTTATATTCTTTCCAAGATATTGAATTTTCGTCAATAAGCCTCCATTTTCATTGATTTAGCGTCATTAGTATTCATTTGGTGAGTTTTTCGTTAATTTAGCAACATTTAAAAAAGTCGCCAAGTTGGCGACATTCCACCAAATTCGTCGCCAAAATCTCGCCAAGCGTTATGGACGGAGAAATAGTTATTCTTACAGCAGATAAATGACTATTGGCGTTCAAATACAAAAGCAGTACTCAAAGGATCTTTTTTCATGAATGGAACGAGCTAGATCCTCGAGACTGATGTCACCAAATTTATCACATGGTATTACATATGAAAAGTGAACATGTTTCTCAATAGGAAATATATATATTTATTTTATTTTATATAACTTTTTGATAATTTTTTTTAAAAATGTGCAATATCTCGAGAACGGTTCATGTTAGCGTTCTAAACTATATGTCAATCGTTTTCTAATGAAAAATTACATAAGAAATGTCTATTAGCGTAACTTTATTAGCGGTTTTGATTTTTTGACGATTTTTTCAAAATTTCACTCGAAATTAGAGGGGTTCTGAAAACTCAATTGCGTTTAAAAACAATAGGCTCCAGTGTTTACGGATTGTGATTTTTGTACCAAATTTCGTTCGAATCGGTCTATTCGTTCGTCAGTTATCATCTCCACAGACTCACTGACACACACACACACACACACACACACACAGACATCACTTCAAAAATGTTTGATTCGTGATGAGGGATGCTTGAAACGTGCTCTCCCGTCGAAAACTCGAATTCGAATTTTCGACCCCATCACAATACTTTCCTTATACATTATGTATATAAGGAAAGTAAAAAGGAAACTGAGATATATCATTTTAAATATTTTACAAGAATAGCATTTAAAGGGCAATCAAAATTAGCAAAAGCCGTTTCAAACAATTATATTCATCAAATTGTTTCAGATCTTCGCCCAAATATACTAAAGGTGTTAAATTATATTTTTAGCAAAAAAAAAAATTTTAAAAATCGATATTTCTAGTGCTTTTCACCGATTGAAGGTTACTTCCTTTTGAAACTATTGAACAATATATTTACCTGATGTTGGCAGAAAGCTGAAGAATCCAATTGCCGCTAAAGCAAGAAAACACATACTTTTCGCCTCCATTTTCTTTCTCAGAATGAAATTCATCAGCTTTTTGTTCATCTAGCACTATTGGATCCACAGAAATCTTTATCCTCAATATTTACTTTATTTGACAGGGTCATTGATAAGAATTGCATGGAGTTTATCTTTTGTTCTAAACTTATACTTGAGATAAAAAGGTTCATGCAGCACTTGTTTACTGTAAATTGGACGATTGGTCCAAAATTCCATTATCATCATCTTGCCGAAATATGGTTTTATTGCTACTAACTTTCAGAGATTTCAACTGTAATCTGAACACTCTTTCACTTTTGCAATACATCCTAGCAATTTGTATTTCTTCGTTTAACTCTGAATCTACAGAGTTGTGTATTACTTCAAATTTCGTCATTCTGTTTGTCGCTATTCGTGGAATATTTATATTCAGAAATAAACGCAACAAAATTTTCTGCAAACTGGAGAAGGATTGGTATTGTGCTGTATTTGCAAAATTTCCAGCCAAAATGTAAATTTGTTTCTCATATCAAAATCACATAACACAAAACTTTGATGGGGGCAGCATACGGTTTATGCAAGACATCCTGCAAAATGATTAGAAAATATAGAAGAATAGGAACAAATTCTTCATATAAGCCAAGAAAATGTACCCGACGTTGTTCAGGAGTGAAGGCATGAATTAATTGAATTCATTAATTCGAAATCTAGCAAATTTCTTCAGTTTAAACGCATGTGCAGCATTTGACGTATGTGTAGCATTGTGTACAGCAATTTGACCATTCGAATGGAACACGCAGAAAATGGCCGCTCCAACATTCTTGATGAATCGTCATCTATATCAATAAATGAATTAAAATTTGAAACAAAAAATGAATGCAAAATTTTATATTTCTCTTTCAAAACGTTCACGTTCTGTTCAGGTCGAAATTAGAGCACTTTGGTTGTTAGAATGTTTTTCGAATTTTTAAACAAATACTTGGCTAAGTGTTCTGTAACTTTGGCGATGTGAAGAACATACTTGAACGCACACTTTCCATTATAAAGTTTCGGTGGCTTGTGCATTTAGAGGACCACCAAGATATTGGAAAAGGGGAAAATATATTTCATCACCCTGTATCATAAATAGCTGGAAATGATTTGTAACTTTCACAAAATAGTTAACTGGCTTTGTTTAATGTGTATAAGCATTTTCGTGAAACAAAAACGTATATTTATGAAAATATAAACGTTCTTTAAGAAAAGCCAAATTTTGTTAAATGTTTTTGCTTACAATATCCATATGTTTCAATCAAATTTCACGAAACTTACAGAACATTTGTCAACGTCCAAGGAAAGCATTATACTTCAATTGAAAATTAAAGCATACGATGAGATAAGTATTTTATGCAAATAATGTTCACCACAAAAAGGAGTGTCCGGAGACTTTTGATCATTATTTGCATAAAATTGGACTACTTCATTTTCAGATCAGGGGTGTCCGATGAATTTGTAAAATGTCAATTTGTGGAAACCCCCTTATCATCCAGGTACTTTCAGAGCCTCAGAGAAAAACTGATCACTATATCGTCGATATCTTTGCGAACTTTTACGATATTCCTGCGGATTTTTTTATGAAAGTTGCCCTTCAGTATTCACTACAAAAGTATGTAAGAAAACAATTGCTATGTTTCGCGCCTGCGCAGTAAAAACTTAATTTCTTCAAATGCTTATACACTCAAACCTATTTTTATGCGGTGGATAGGGACGGCATAAAAGAAAACGCTTAAAAATAAATCGCACAAAACTTCACGAGTAACTATAAAAAATAGTTTTCGCAACACAATTAAAAAGTATTTTTTCATGCGGTGAATAGGGATCGCGTAAAAAAAGTCTCACGTAGAAAATAACTCAAAACCTCACGAAATAACTAGGAATTGCTTTTTTAAACGAAATCAAGACACGAGGCCCTGGCAGCTACTTGGAATCTCGCCAAACCTTTTGGAATCTGATTTAGAAAATACGCATGCGAACATTTTTAAATATTTTATTTACATATGTACTTATTTTACACATACAAAACTTTTCAAAACGTATAACCATTACCCTTCTAGTCTGACAATAGGAATGTGAAGGCACTTTGAAGGACGTCAGTTAATATTAGATTTAAAAATTAAAACACATGTAATATTCTTTTTTATTAAATCACTTTATTTAGCGGACTTGTCACTTACGCAGATCAGAGAGGAATAAAAAAAAAGCAACTCTTTGCTCCCTTCAAGTAAACTTCTTCTACCTACTCGTTAAAACAAACAAAACAAAGCATGAGACTAGTCGCCAACTATCTCATTAGCAAAAAACCAACTCAGCGACCTAACGCGACACGCAGTCCGTTTCAGGAAAACCCGAACTAACACGATGCAGATGTCCTTCAATGTTTATTTGCGATCAATGCATTTTTGCTTTGCTACGCAAGAATTCCATCGCAATATGCTATTGCACATTTCATTTATTTACATGGAAATTCTTATGCGTTCAACAATTAAATTATGCGATTGTAGAATTCAATACATATGTAATGTAATTGGCTGACGCAATACCTATATAATGTGATGAAATGCATATCAAAAATCGAAAAAACTAAATAGCCGATCAAACCTACTAATTTTCTTTTATTGATAACTTCGTTAATTATGTTCCAATTTGATTGAAACTTTCATATACCACACAAAAAAAATCGCACAAAAAAAATCGCACAAATAAAAAATCGCACAAAAAAAGACCGCACAAAAACAGGTTTGAGTGTATTTATTTCATCGTATATTCAATGCTTTAAATTTCAATTGAAATATAATGTTTTTATTGGACGTTGACAAATGCTCTGTAAGTTTCGTGAAATTTGATTGAAACCTATGGATATTGTAAGCAAAAAACTTGTAACAAAATTTGTTTTTTTTAAGAAACGTTTATATCTTCAAGAATATACATTTTTATTTTACGAAAATGCTTATACACGTTGAACAAAGATAGTTAACTATTTTATGGAAGTTACAAATCATTTCCAGCTTTTTATAATACAGGGTGATCAAATATATTTTTCCTCTTTCTCAATATCTTGGTGGTCCCCTAAATGCACAAATCACCGAAACGTTACTGGAAAGTGTGCATTCAAGCATGTTCTTCACATCGCCAAAATTACAGAACACTTCGCCAAGTACTTGTTTAGAAATTCGAAAAATATTCTAACATCCAAAGTGTCCGGATACTTTTGATCATATAGTAGTGTGTTTATAACGACTGTGTCCTCAGGGTTCTTGTTTAGGGCCATTGCGGAATTTACTAGTAGATAAAATTTTAGACCTTAATGTTTCAACTAATAGCTTACACTGATGACTTTTTGCTGCATGCATCTGTTAACAGTGTCTTGGAACTCCAAAGAGTCACGCAAAAGTCAATAGATGTCTGTACCGGTTGGTGTGCTGAAATGAAGCTCCAAATTTCTATAAAGAGAACTAAATTAATTACATATTATCCCAGCTAACACAGCATTTTATATTCCCCTTGATGCAAAAAGCACTAAGTTGCAAGCATTTGCTGATCATTATGTGCTGCTAATGAGTTCAACAGCTCCTTTTAGATTTGTATCTATGAGAACTGTAACTTTGGATGGGTGAAGCTTAATGGGTGGGCAGCAAAGTACCTATTAGACAACTTAATCAAGTTCCCGTATGCCACGTAGGGGAACATAATTAATTAGGGGGACATGAAAATGTACAGGAGTCCTTGTTCCACGTAGGAGAATATCAAAGTGTATCTGGATAAAATCTTGTAAACAATGCTTTTGGGGCACCATATGAAATTGCTATGTGTAGCAATAAATAAAATTAATAATCGTTTCAAGAAAGATGATGGTACTCTTACCGATTCCTACATACAAGCTTTGGAAACAATTCTAACTTATCACTTTCCTACTTTACCGGATGACATTATTGGGATCGACAAATACCAATATATTCATTTTAATCAGTTTACTATATTTGAAGTAGAGAATTTACTTAAGAAAATTAAACCTAATAAAGCTCCTGGTATTAATGAGCTAAAATAAGTGGACATTTTTAATCTTTTAAGATTGAACAAGGCAAGAACGTCCGTTTGCCAAATAGTGGTTAAGCTCAACGAGCTTGAACTCTTCACTTAGTTGATTTATGGCATGTTTTTACTCATTTATGTTAATTGCTGATTTGTTATACCTGTTTACTGATTTTACAACTTTTATATATTATCTATAATTTCGATGTGTTACATTCCTATTACATGATTTTTGAGTGTTGAATTGTTTTAGAGTGTAAATTATCATGTTTATGTATAGTGTAGATCTTGTCGTGTACATTGTGGTTGTAAATTGATTATTAATAGTGTTGCTGTTAAGAAACTGCTTTTAATGTGCTGATTAATTTGATATTTTGTTTCATTGCTAAGGTGTCTTAAATATCGTTGTCACTTATGATTAATGTTTTATGATATTTGTTTGTTTTAATGACGAAGTTTGTCACCTTTCTTGTCTGTTTTATAACAGTAGGATTGTTCTGTGCTGGAGAATCTGTCTCTTAGCTGTTTTATACGATTTCTGTTATGTCAGCTAGTTGCTGAGTCCCGTTGGAGGCTGGGTCTGGACGATGGCAGTCTAGTGGTGTTTCCTTTGTCGTTTGGCCTTTGTTTCATTTTCTCGGATTTTGCCTTGTCCGTTCCCATGCGACTTGCAGGACGCTTGTCGTTGCTAGGGCTGCAGGGGGGGGGGAGGGATTCGGACTTGGCGACGTGGTTGGACCTGCGAGGTTGGTGTGCAGACGCCGCTTGATATTGAAATGGGCCAAGGGCTCAAATTTGCTGTCGCGATAATTGATCATCGCATCGTATGCCTTCGGGGTGGGACGTATTTACTTATGGTTATGGTCTGTATGTGGAAATATTTTTCTTCAAGTGCGTCTTTTAGAGTTGAATAAATGCAGGTCAGACTGAATAGCGTGACCAAGAATACCTCCAGAATGCCGCTGGTATTCCCTTCCCAACCGTTCATTTCACTGTTCTAAACCTTCGGGTGAGTCGGGACATTTGGTTATTTCACCGCTCGTACCCCACGAACAACGGGTCAAGAAAGTCAGACCGAAAACAGCTACCATAACAGACGTTTGAGACTCATCTCCACAGACTGGAAGAGCTTTATCCAAAAGTATGCACAATGCATTGCAAGAATACAAGTCATCCCTAACTTGAGAAAACACACAACGTGCACATTCCTAAAACATTTTTAGCAAAATCTTAAGTCACACAGGCAGTCACCTCAGTAAGGACGCAAAGAACGTAAAGTTGTTGAATAAGGTTTCTTTCCAGTCAAAAGGTAACTCTGAAAATATAGCAACCGGCTGTGATCTTGTTTTTACTTTGTGGCTTTTTGTGGTTGTCCTTCGTTTCTGGGCCTACGGTGTTGTTCCAATGGACACGGGAGTGACTTGGGGGTGTTGGGAAGTGATCTGGGGGTGCAATTTACACCCTATAGGGAAATACTGCACAATATCTATTTTGTATTTTACGTAGATAAAACAATATGTTTAAAATATATAAATTAAAAAATGTAATCATGTAAACAATTTATTAGCATATACTACTATAAAATTAATTCCAAACGACCAATAAAACAGCAATTACTAGCAATTTTTTTCAACATATTAATAGCTTATGCCATTTCAAAGCAACTGACCATTCAGATTAATCTGGCCAATACTTGCAGAACTCCTTTAACTTTCTTTCCTTAACAACCTTAGATATTAGTGGTGCATTTGATAACCTAAATTGAAACACTTTTCCCTGCACTTTCGCTAAATTACATCTTCCATTTTCTTTTAGAACTTTCACTTTCTTTTATGTAAATTCCAGATCCATTACACAATCCAATCAACAAGTGACTTTTTCCAGATTTATATCTAAAGGAGCTCCTCAAGGATTTGTTTTATCCCCTGTCTTACAGAATCTCTATTTCAATGAAATCCTTCTCCTTAATAACATTTACTTAATTTAATCTTTCGTGTGTGTGTGTGTGTGTTGACGGCCATTCGGTTCCACAAGAAAATATTAGAAAAAAACAATAACTACATTTTGGAAAAAGTTTTATCTACCCTTACCGCTCTTGACTTACAAATTTCCACCTACGAATGTAACCCTATTGTTTTGGTAAAAATAACAAACAACTCAAAAGAAACCCCAGTTTTAAAATACAAAATAAATCCATTAAAATTAGCAATCATTTAAAATATCTTTATTTAATTATAGATAACAGATTAACATTGGAGTCCACATATCTTTTATTTGAAAGAGAAATGTTTCAAGTTCTCTTCTAACTTTGGTAAAATTTCAGGTAATAATTGGAATAAGTCTTTTTCGAAAATCTGGTACTTATCTGTCATTGAAAAAATTATTACTTACGGTTCCGGAATGTGGGGTGGAAACTTAACTAAGGAACAAATTTAAAAAAATCATCTCTATACAGAAGGTTATTCTTTTAAAAATTTCTAATGGTTATACACTACTTACAAGATTTATCTTTATCTCTATCACTGGCAACCCCCTATCCACTTTGTTATTAATTTTCACTACAAAAAATATCATCTTTGGAAACAAAGAACTGATTATTCTTTACATCCTGATCTTTCTTCCCCAGCATTCCTCGATTTTAATAGCCCCCTTTCAGAAACGTATCCTTCTAAACTCATTGTTAACTTTAAAAAATACGATAATAAAACTTTTTCTAAATATAACATTTACACAGATGGATCAAAAATTGATCACAATGCTGGTTTTGCAATTTGTATCTTTAATCATGATGCACTGATTGAGACTCTCCCTTTTAAACATAATAGTAAAACCACAGTTTTCCTAGCTGAAATTACAGCTGTTAATTCGGTTATCGATTGGGCTTCTAATATCAATTCAAAAATCAATATTTTTATAGACAGTCTTTCATTTATCCTTGCGCTTAACTCTCTAAATAATAAATCGAATTATTTAAAATCTATTAAATCTTTTGCCTCAAAATCTAAACGTTTAATAAATATTTCTTGAATTAAAGCCCATGAAAATATATTACGACATGAGACCTCTGATGAATATGCTAAAAATACTGTTTTAACGGGTTTCCCTTATACACTATACCACTTGCATATTCTTATCTTTTCTAAATTTTGTAAAACCTCTATTCTATATGACTGGTAACTATACTTTAATAACTATATTTTCTCCCGTAATAATGATCCAGCCAGAATAAAATATTTTTTACTCTCTGATAATACAAAACTTCAAATCTTTAATCAATATTTAATTTACTTCCTTATTGGTCATGGCCCATTTTTAACACTTTACAACAAAGTTGAAAAGTGTTTATGACTTTGTTCATTCATTCTGTCTGTCTGTCTGTCCGTTAGCACGATAACTATCGTAAAAATAACTTAATCAAAATGAAATTTTAGTATGTTGTTCAGACGGTCTGTAGGACCTATGGGAATATAAATGAATAATATCACCCAATTAGTTTTGCATCGAACCCGGGTTGAAAAAATGAAATACATTGAGCCCCATGGGACCTAATTTTTCAAACATTTTATAAGCGGATTTAAAATTCACAAATTGCTGCGAAAATTTTAGATAATATTCAAATTGTTCCATAAAATATATAAAAAAAAATTCAACGAAATATATTCATAAACAGTAGTTTTTTAAATAAAAATTAAAATAATAATTACACCTCTTATATGAAACGATCACGTGACCAAGATGTGAAAAGATCGCGTGACCCACTTCAAAATGATATATGGCATCCATCTTGTCTCAAAATCGTGATTTTTAAAGTTCTTTTTAATTCGTATTGAGTGATGTATCCGTCCTAAGACCGCTTTATTTTTGCTTAAATTCTGTGCATGTACTTACTGAAACAACGCAATTACAATATATTTGAGTTTAAATGCTCATCCAAATTAGATTATTTCTACAACGAAGCCTATTTTTCACCTATTTAAAATGTAAACAGCAAAATATGTAGAATGAGTTGTATTAGAATCGCTGTATTTATTTAACACAAAATCATTTAGTTCAAGAGTCTGCATAGCTGACATGAATGAAATATTTATTGATTTTACAAAGATAAGGACGATTTTTTTCGATGAAGTTTTACGCATAGAGTTTAATTACTTGTAGCTCCATGATCTTAATTTTTAAATAAAATAAATTATTATAGTATTGTGATGAATGACATGAATGGGAAATTATTTATGAATGAAATGCTGCTTTTATAGAGAGATCCAGGCGTGTTATTTTTTCTATGACGTCATTTGAATGAATTTCAGTTGTTTTCGATGAAGTTTTCAAATATAATAAATTATCGTAGTATTATGATAATTCTAAAATTGTTACCGAGGAATGTATCACATTTTAGAGATGTTTAAACCAGGCAATTCATATTTCAATGCCGTCATTTGAATGAAGTTCATTTCTTTCGATGAAGATCTAAGTTTTCAAATATAAAAAATAATGTAGTATTGTGATAAGTCTTAAAATATTATCAAGGAATGCATTGCATTTTATACACGTTTAAATAAAATTGCATTGAAGTTGGAAAGTGTTTCATAATCAATGCTTTAAGCATGATTGATCTTTCTTGTTAGATAATATTATTGCAAGATTCAGGTAATATTATTTAAGAATTAAATCCGCATCTAACTGTCTTTGTAATAACTCCGGAAATGTGGATCAGTATGTTTTTTCATGTCCTTCTACAAAAATGCTTCATCTTCCTAAACTTTCTTCAATCAATCAACCCTTACGGTCTGCAAATATTTGTAAAAGCCCACGCTTTATTGAAAATATCAAAGACTGTGTTCTTATTGGCAAAAGTATTTCTGAAATAGTTCCTTAGTAATGTGTTGGCTACTGCTTTAAACTATATGGTCAATAAAATTTTACACTCTTTCAAATTTTATGTGACATTTCCCCTATCTAAATACATCTGTCTGAAATTATTTGATATCTTTAATGGAGGATTGATCATGATCAAATGGGCAATTACGCAATGAACGTATTTTTTTCTGGTTTTAAGCTGTTTCTGTCAATTTTTCTATTGTTATATTTCATGTTAATTTATTGAGTTTAATAGTATTTCGGTGTCTCTAATTTGATTATAAATTATTATTTAAGAGTAGTTTTAAAAATTTCTGCTTTTTTACTTAAAGCGATTTTCCCTTCCAATGGGGATTTCAAATTATTTGAATTAACCTCACATTTTATATCAATCCCAAATGTGTTCAAAGCGTTTTTTCTTTGTATGTTTTTCTTTGTGTTGTTTTCTGCCTGTAATGTATTTCCATGTCTTTGTACGTTTGATTACTGTTATTTATGTGTTTTCCCGACCGTCTCATGTAACTGCCCAATAACCTTTGGGTAAGTTGGACGGCCTGGGTAATAAATTAATAAGTTAAAGATATTTAAAATACAAAAATGAAAACATGTACTTATGTAAACAATTTATTGGCATATATTATAAAAAACTGTATTACAAAAGTAAAGACCAGTAAAACAGAAGTTACTGGTTAACAGCCTTTATAACATATTAATAGACATTTGAAATTATTTGACCAACTAAATTAGAATATTCACTAGAAGCATTCAGATTAATCTGGCCAATATTTGCAGAACTCAAAATCTGAATGAGCGCAGATATAACTTCTAACAAAACTTGGACCAGTATTTCACAACCAGAAAAACCAGGGATTGAAGCAGAAATTGAGGATTGTAGATTTGCGATAATGTTGGAGAGAGCTCCAATATTAGCACTGCCATCGGACACTAAAGTGGACACAGCATTGGACACTCTAGACGAAGAATCTGTCGAGGACAATCTATTAACTGAATTGTAAACGTTATTAGTATCAATATTAGAATTGGACTGACTAGATCCTGATACAGCTGCAGATGCTGCTGCTGCTGCTGCTGCAGCGGCGGAACCTCCACCTCCATAGTATACTCCACCGTAACTTCCTGAACCAGCACCGGATGCACCAGCTGCGGCAGCTCTAGCTCCTGTTCCAGAGCCCGATCCTCCACGGTAAGCGTTACCTCCTCTTCCTGATCCTTCGGCAGATGGTGCGGATGCAGCTGCTGCTGCGACTGCTGCAGCTCCTGATCCAGAGCCTGATCCTCCACCGTAACCGTAACCTCCTCTTCCTCATCCTGCGGCAGCCGTCGCGGCTGCAGCTGCTGCTGCGGCTGCTGCAGCTCCTGATCCAGATCCTGATCCGCCACCGTAACCATAACCTCCTCCTCCTGATCCTGCTGCAGATGCTGCTGCGGCAGCTGCTGCGGATGCTGCTGCTGAAGCGGCGGCACCTGCACCACCATCGTATCCTCCACCGTATCCTCCTGAAACAGCTCCTGCTGCGCCAGCTGCGGCTGCTCCAGCTCCAGCTCCAGCTCCAGAGCCTGAACCTCCACCGTAACCGTAACCTCCTCTTCCTGATCCTTCGGTAGCTGCCGCGGCTGCAGCTGCTGCTGCGGCTGCTGCAGCTCCTGATCCAGATCCTGATCCTCCGCCGTAACCATAACCTCCTCCTCCTGATCCTGCTGCAGATGCTCCTGCGGCAGCTGCTGCGGATGCTGCTGCTGAAGCGGCGGCACCTGCACCTGCACCACCATCGTATCCTCCACGGTATCCTCCTGAACCAGCTCCTGCTGCGCCAGTTGCGGCTGCTCCAGCTCCAGCTCCAGAGCCTGATCCTCCACCGTAACCGTAACCTCCTCTTCCTGATCCTGCGGCAGCTGCGGCTACTGCAGCTCCTGATCCAGATCCTGATCCTCCACCGTAACGATAACCTCCTCCTTCTGATCCTGCTGCAGATGCTGCTGCGGCAGCTGCTACGGATGCTGCTGCTGAAGCGGCGGCACCTGCACCTGCACCACCATCGTATCCTCCACGGTCTCCTCCTGAACCAGCTCCTGCTGCGCCAGCTGCGGCTGCTCCAGCTCCAGCTCCAGCTCCAGCTCCAGAGCCTGATCCTCCACAGTAACCGTAACCTCCTCTTCCTGATCCTGCGGCAGCTGCCGCGGCTGCAGCTCCTGATCCAGATCCTGATCCTCCACCGTAATCATAACCTCCTCCTCCTGATCCTGCTGCAGATGCTGCTGCGGCGGCTGCTGCTGCTGCTGCTGCAGCGGCGGAACCCGCACCTCCATCGTATCCGCCACCGTACCCTCCTGAACCAGCTCCTGCTGCGCCAGCTGCGGCTGCTCCAGCTCCAGAGCCTGATCCTCCACCTTAACCGTAACCTCCTCCTCCTGATCCTGCTGCAGATACTGCTGCGGCAGCTGCTGCTGCTGAAGCGGCGGCACCTGCACCTGTACCTCCATCGTATCCGCCACCGTATCCTCCTGAACCAGCTCCTGCTGCGCCAGCTGCGGCTGCTCCTGCTCCAGCTCCAGCTCCAGAGCCTGATCCTCCACCGTAACCGTAACCTCCTCTTCCTGATCCTGCGACAGCTGCCGCGGCTGCAGCTGCTGCTGCGGCTGCTGCAGCTCCTGATCCAGATCCTGATACTCCACCGTAACCATAACCTCCTCCTCCTGATCCTGCTGCAGATGCTGCTGCGGCAGCTGCTGCGGATGTTGCAGCAGCGGCGGAACCTGCACCTCCATCGTATCCGCCGCCGTACCCTCCTGAACCAGCTCCTGCTGCGCTAGCTGCTCCAGCTCCAGCTCCAGCTCCAGAGCCTGAACCTCCACCGTAACCGTAACCTCCTCTTCCTGATCCTGCGGCAGCTGCCGCGGCTGCAGCTGCTGCTGCGGCTGCTGCAGCTCCTGAACCAGATCCTGATCCTCCACCGTAACTATAACCTCCTCCTCCTGCTGCAGATGCTGCTGCGGCGGCTGCTGCTGCTGCTGCTGCAGCGGCGGAACCTGCACCTCCATCGTATCCGCCACCGTACCCTTCTGAACCAGCTCCTGCTGCGCCAGCTGCGGCTGCTCCAGCTCCAGCTCCAGATCCAGAGCCTGATCCTCCACCGTAACCGTAACCTCCTCTTCCTGATCCTGCGGGAACTGCCGCGGCTGCAGCTGCTGCTGCGGCGGCTGCAGCTGCTGCTGCGGCTGCTGCAGCTCCTGATCCAGTTCCTGATCCTCCACCGTAACCGTAACCTCCTCCTTCTGATCCTGCTGCAGATGCTACTGCGGCTGCTGCAGCTCCTGATCCAGAGCCTGATCCTCACACTTCTTTTTCACAACGATCGAATTTGTGTCCTAATTCACCACACTTCGAACAACTTTGCTCTTTTGCTGTACAAAATTTCCCTATATGTCCGTATTTATAACATTTGTAGCATACATTTGCCCATATATACTCTCTAAAATCAACTCGTATCCACCCCAAGTTGATTTTCCTCTGTTCCTGTATTGCCTTATAAGATTTTGTATCTACACTGCAAATCCAATTTGTTCCTCTTCTTCCTTTGAAGCTATGTCTTACTTCAAATTCTTGGGTATCCTCTATCTCATCATTCTGATATATAATTCTTTCTCTTAGACTTTCCTTTGTATATTCTTCCTCTATTCCATATGCTTTGCGGCAATTTCTTCTTAGGTATACCTATATTATAATGCCTGTTTAGCAGATCTACTGTCTTAATCTCTTCTATCAATTTGTCTAAGTCTTCTGATTCAGCAGTTTCTATTATTATTTCTCCTTTACTTATTTTTCTCACTGCTTTCACTGTCACTGTTATCCTTTTCGGATCAACTAATTCTTGGATCTCTTTCTTAGAAGTTTCTTATGACTTCTCTTCCTTCGGGTAAACTGTTACCACGTGGTTTATACGAGTTCTACTTCTCGATCTTTCATTAGATACCACTCTTTTTTATCTTTACGCTTTCTGCAAAAGTTTTTCTATCACCGAATCTTCTACTTCTCCCCTGCAACTGAGCAATTAATGTCTGTTGCTCTATTATTACATTTAATAATAAGGTGAGCTCATCTCGCACTTTCTGCTTGTAATCATTTGAGACCTTGGTCCCAGCAATTAATCCTTGCAGCACGTCCTGGCTTGCTAAGGCTTTTTTCAAGTAGCTCGAGAGTTCTGTAGTTTCCTCAACTTGAGGTTCTGTCACTATACACTCTCCCCCTGTTGCCATAACAGATGGAAAATTTTTACAAAAAAGGAAGAAAATGAAGTTCACCCACAAATTTTCCTGGTAGGAAAATTTGTGGGTGAACTTCAATAAGTAATTGCTAATTGGTAAAGTGCTCCAAAGGAGTTGCTAATTACTATACTCTCCATGTAGTTCTTAAACGTTACTGTCTTAACTTTACTAATTCTCTTCTTATACAAAGAGAATTCTCCCTTTTAAAATCAATTTTCCTCTGTAATTTAAGATCTGAATCGTACGTTTTCTGTAAGAGTCTTCTGAATGCTCTTACTTTTTTCTATTTACTTCCAATTCTTGATTCCACCAGATTTCATTTTTTCTATTTTTCTTGGGATTAATTATTCTATGTTTCTTACAAATTTCCATTAATTCCTCCTCTATATCCTCCACTATTCTGCTAATACTCCCAGTCCAAACAATATGATTTCGTCGTTTTACTAATTCTGCAATTTTAATCTTAACTTCTATCCAATTCAATTTATTAATTGTCCATCTAGTATCAATACTATCAGTTATACTATTTTCTGTTATATTGAAGCTCATGTAATTATGATCACTCATGGATATTTTGTCTGAGATTTTCCAGTTTTGAATATAATTTTCTGGAATATTACTGACCACACATAGGTCAGTCCAACTCCTACCTTTGGTACTAGAGTACGTAGGTTTACTATCCGCTTTATTGACAATATTAAAAGCATTATTATTTACAAATTCTAAAACCTCATAACATCTATCGTCAGTTGGGCGTTGGATCCGAACACTTGATTTCGCATTAAAGTCTCCCAAAATAATAATTTTCTCATTAACTTCAGTTTACTGTAATAGACTGCAATTTACTTAACTTAAAATATTTGGGGGTAAATAAATCTTTTCTAAAAATCTGATACTTATCTGTCATTGAAAGAATTATTACTTGCGGTTCCGGAATATGGGGTGGGAACTTAACTAAGGAACAAATTAAAAAATTAATCTCTTTACAGAGGGTTTTTCTTTTAAAAATTTCTAATAGTTATAAAACTACTTCCAAGATTTATCTGTTTTCTATCACTGGTATCCCCCCTATCCACTTTGGTATAAAAAATATCATTTTTCGAAACAAAGAACTCATTATTTTTTTTACAGACTGTTCTTTGTTCCCCATCATTCTTCGATTTTAATAGTCCTCTTTCAGAAACTCGTCCTTCTAAACGCAATGATCGTAATGTTGGTTTTGCACTTTGTATCTTTAATAATGATGCACTAAATGAGGCTCTCTTTTTTAAACTTAAGAGTAATAACAAAATTTCCCTAGCTAAAATTACAGCTATTAATTTAGCTATAGATTGGGCTTCTAATATCAATTCAAAAATTAATATTTTACAAGTAACCTTTCATATAGCCTTGCCATCAATTCTCTAAATAATAAATCAAATTATTTAAAATTGGTAACTTTACCTTAATCACTATATTTCTCCCCGTAATAATGTTCCATCCAGAATAAATTCTGTTTTACTCTCTGTTAATACAAAACTTCGAATCTTTAATCAATATCTAATTTACTTCCCTACTAGTTATGGCCCATTTTGGATAACTTCTATAATTAAAAAATTAAATCCACATCTAACTGCCTTTGAAATAACTTCGGAGATGTGGATCAGTATGTTTTTTCATGTCCTTCTAAACAAATGCTTCATCTCTCTAAAGGTTTTTCAATCAATCAACCCTTATGGTCTGAAAATATTTGTAAAAGCCCTCGCTTTATTGAAAATATCAAAAATTATGTTTTTATTGGCAAAAGTATTTCTGAAATAGCTCTTTAGTAATGTGTTGGCTACTGCTTTAAACTATATTAAAATATATTGAAAATTATTACTTAAACTATATTGTAAATTATTATTTAAGATGAGTTTTAAAAATTTTTGCATTTTTACTTAAAACGATTTTCCCTTCCAATGGGGATTTAAAATTATTGGAATTAACCTCACTTTAAATATCAATCCCAAGCGTATTCAAAGCTTTTTTAAATCTGTATGTTTTCCGTTGTGTTGTTGTCTGCTTATAATGTATTTCCATGCATATTGTCTTTGTATGTTTGCGTACTGTTATTTATGTGTTTTCCCAACAGTCCCATGTAACTGCTCCATACTCTTTGGGAAAGCTGGACGACCTGGGTAATAAATAAATAAGTTAAAGGTATTTAAAATATAAAAATGAAAACATGTATTAATGTAAACAATTTATTGGCATATATTATAAAAAACTGTATTACAAAAGTAAAGACCAGTAAAACAGTAGTTACTAACAGCCTTTATAATATATTAATAGACATTTGAAAACATTTGAGCAACTAAATTAGAATAGTCACTGGAAGCATTCAAATTAATCTGGCCAATACTTGCAGAACTCAAAATCTGAATGAGCGCAGATATAATTTCTAACAAAACTTGCACCAGTACTTCACATCCAGAAAGACCAGGGACGGATGCAGAAATTGAAGATTGTAAATTTGCGATTATGTTAGTGAGAGATCCAATATTAGCACTGCCATCGGACACTAAAGTGGACACAGCATTGGCAACTCTAGACGAAGATTCTGTCGAGGACAATCTATTAACTGAATTATAAACGGTATTAGGATCAACATTAGAATAGGACTGACTAGATCCTGATCCTGCTGCAGATGCTGCTGCGGCCGCTGCTGCTGCAGCGGCGGCACCTGCACCTCCATTGTAACCTCCACCGTAACCGTAACCTCCGCTTCCTGATCCTGCGGCAGATGCTGCGGCTGCAGCTGCTGCTGCTGCAGCACCTGATCCAGAGCCTGATCCTCCACCGTAACCATAACCTCCGCTTCCGGATCCTGCTGCAGCTGCTGCTGCTGCGGCCGCTGCTGCTGCAGCGGCGGAACCGGAACCTCCATCAAATCCTCCACCGTATCCGCCTGAACCAGCTCCTGCTGCGCCTGCTGCGGCTGCTCCAGCACCTGCTCCAGCACCTGCTCCAGAGCCTGAACCTCCACCGTAACCGTAACCTCCACTTCCTGATCCTGCGGCTGCAGCTGCTGCTGCGGCTGCTGCAGCTCCTGATCCAGAGCCTGATCCTCCACCGTAACCATAACCTCCGCTTCCTGATCCTGCGGCAGATGCTGCGGCTGCAGCTGCTGCTGCGGCTGCTGCAGCTCCTGATCCAGTTCCTGATCCTCCACCGTAACCGTAACCTCCTCCTTCTGATCCTTCTGCAGATGCTGCTGCGGCTGCTGCAGCTCCTGATCCAGAGCCTGATCCTCACACTTCTTTTTCACAACGATCGAATTTGTGTCCTAATTCACCACATTTCGAACAACTTTGCTCTTTTGCTGTACAAAATTTCCCTATATGTCCGTATTTATAACATTTGTAGCATACATTTGCCCATATATACTCTCTAAAATCAACTCGTATCCACCCCAAGTTGATTTTCCTCTGTTCCTGTATTGCCTTATAAGATTTTGTATCTACACTGCAAATCCAATTTGTTCCTCTTCTTCCTTTGAAGCTATGTCTTACTTCAAATTCTTGGGTATCCTCTATCTCATCATTCTGATATATAATTCTTTCTCTTAGACTTTCCTTTGTATATTCTTCCTCTATTCCATATGCTTTGCGGCAATTTCTTCTTAGGTATACCTATATTATAATGCCTGTTTAGCAGATCTACTGTCTTAATCTCTTCTATCAATTTGTCTAAGTCTTCTGATTCAGCAGTTTCTATTATTATTTCTCCTTTACTTATTTTTCTCACTGCTTTCACTGTCACTGTTATCCTTTTCGGATCAACTAATTCTTGGATCTCTTTCTTAGAAGTTTCTTATGACTTCTCTTCCTTCGGGTAAACTGTTACCACGTGGTTTATACGAGTTCTACTTCTCGATCTTTCATTAGATACCACTCTTTTTTATCTTTACGCTTTCTGCAAAAGTTTTTCTATCACCGAATCTTCTACTTCTCCCCTGCAACTGAGCAATTAATGTCTGTTGCTCTATTATTACATTTAATAATAAGGTGAGCTCATCTCGCACTTTCTGCTTGTAATCATTTGAGACCTTGGTCCCAGCAATTAATCCTTGCAGCACGTCCTGGCTTGCTAAGGCTTTTTTCAAGTAGCTCGAGAGTTCTGTAGTTTCCTCAACTTGAGGTTCTGTCACTATACACTCTCCCCCTGTTGCCATAACAGATGGAAAATTTTTACAAAAAAGGAAGAAAATGAAGTTCACCCACAAATTTTCCTGGTAGGAAAATTTGTGGGTGAACTTCAATAAGTAATTGCTAATTGGTAAAGTGCTCCAAAGGAGTTGCTAATTACTATACTCTCCATGTAGTTCTTAAACGTTACTGTCTTAACTTTACTAATTCTCTTCTTATACAAAGAGAATTCTCCCTTTTAAAATCAATTTTCCTCTGTAATTTAAGATCTGAATCGTACGTTTTCTGTAAGAGTCTTCTGAATGCTCTTACTTTTTTCTATTTACTTCCAATTCTTGATTCCACCAGATTTCATTTTTTCTATTTTTCTTGGGATTAATTATTCTATGTTTCTTACAAATTTCCATTAATTCCTCCTCTATATCCTCCACTATTCTGCTAATACTCCCAGTCCAAACAATATGATTTCGTCGTTTTACTAATTCTGCAATTTTAATCTTAACTTCTATCCAATTCAATTTATTAATTGTCCATCTAGTATCAATACTATCAGTTATACTATTTTCTGTTATATTGAAGCTCATGTAATTATGATCACTCATGGATATTTTGTCTGAGATTTTCCAGTTTTGAATATAATTTTCTGGAATATTACTGACCACACATAGGTCAGTCCAACTCCTACCTTTGGTACTAGAGTACGTAGGTTTACTATCCGCTTTATTGACAATATTAAAAGCATTATTATTTACAAATTCTAAAACCTCATAACATCTATCGTCAGTTGGGCGTTGGATCCGAACACTTGATTTCGCATTAAAGTCTCCCAAAATAATAATTTTCTCATTAACTTCAGTTTACTGTAATAGACTGCAATTTACTTAACTTAAAATATTTGGGGGTAAATAAATCTTTTCTAAAAATCTGATACTTATCTGTCATTGAAAGAATTATTACTTGCGGTTCCGGAATATGGGGTGGGAACTTAACTAAGGAACAAATTAAAAAATTAATCTCTTTACAGAGGGTTTTTCTTTTAAAAATTTCTAATAGTTATAAAACTACTTCCAAGATTTATCTGTTTTCTATCACTGGTATCCCCCCTATCCACTTTGGTATAAAAAATATCATTTTTCGAAACAAAGAACTCATTATTTTTTTTACAGACTGTTCTTTGTTCCCCATCATTCTTCGATTTTAATAGTCCTCTTTCAGAAACTCGTCCTTCTAAACGCAATGATCGTAATGTTGGTTTTGCACTTTGTATCTTTAATAATGATGCACTAAATGAGGCTCTCTTTTTTAAACTTAAGAGTAATAACAAAATTTCCCTAGCTAAAATTACAGCTATTAATTTAGCTATAGATTGGGCTTCTAATATCAATTCAAAAATTAATATTTTACAAGTAACCTTTCATATAGCCTTGCCATCAATTCTCTAAATAATAAATCAAATTATTTAAAATTGGTAACTTTACCTTAATCACTATATTTCTCCCCGTAATAATGTTCCATCCAGAATAAATTCTGTTTTACTCTCTGTTAATACAAAACTTCGAATCTTTAATCAATATCTAATTTACTTCCCTACTAGTTATGGCCCATTTTGGATAACTTCTATAATTAAAAAATTAAATCCACATCTAACTGCCTTTGAAATAACTTCGGAGATGTGGATCAGTATGTTTTTTCATGTCCTTCTAAACAAATGCTTCATCTCTCTAAAGGTTTTTCAATCAATCAACCCTTATGGTCTGAAAATATTTGTAAAAGCCCTCGCTTTATTGAAAATATCAAAAATTATGTTTTTATTGGCAAAAGTATTTCTGAAATAGCTCTTTAGTAATGTGTTGGCTACTGCTTTAAACTATATTAAAATATATTGAAAATTATTACTTAAACTATATTGTAAATTATTATTTAAGATGAGTTTTAAAAATTTTTGCATTTTTACTTAAAACGATTTTCCCTTCCAATGGGGATTTAAAATTATTGGAATTAACCTCACTTTAAATATCAATCCCAAGCGTATTCAAAGCTTTTTTAAATCTGTATGTTTTCCGTTGTGTTGTTGTCTGCTTATAATGTATTTCCATGCATATTGTCTTTGTATGTTTGCGTACTGTTATTTATGTGTTTTCCCAACAGTCCCATGTAACTGCTCCATACTCTTTGGGAAAGCTGGACGACCTGGGTAATAAATAAATAAGTTAAAGGTATTTAAAATATAAAAATGAAAACATGTATTAATGTAAACAATTTATTGGCATATATTATAAAAAACTGTATTACAAAAGTAAAGACCAGTAAAACAGCAGTTACTAACAGCCTTTATAATATATTAATAGACATTTGAAAACATTTGAGCAACTAAATTAGAATAGTCACTGGAAGCATTCAAATTAATCTGGCCAATACTTGCAGAACTCAAAATCTGAATGAGCGCAGATATAATTTCTAACAAAACTTGCACCAGTACTTCACATCCAGAAAGACCAGGGACGGATGCAGAAATTGAAGATTGTAAATTTGCGATTATGTTAGTGAGAGATCCAATATTAGCACTGCCATCGGACACTAAAGTGGACACAGCATTGGCAACTCTAGACGAAGATTCTGTCGAGGACAATCTATTAACTGAATTATAAACGGTATTAGGATCAACATTAGAATAGGACTGACTAGATCCTGATCCTGCTGCAGATGCTGCTGCGGCCGCTGCTGCTGCAGCGGCGGCACCTGCACCTCCATTGTAACCTCCACCGTAACCGTAACCTCCGCTTCCTGATCCTGCGGCAGATGCTGCGGTTGCAGCTGCTGCTGCTGCAGCACCTGATCCAGAGCCTGATCCTCCACCGTAACCATAACCTCCGCTTCCGGATCCTGCTGCAGCTGCTGCTGCTGCGGCCGCTGCTGCTGCAGCGGCGGAACCGGAACCTCCATCAAATCCTCCACCGTATCCGCCTGAACCAGCTCCTGCTGCGCCTGCTGCGGCTGCTCCAGCACCTGCTCCAGCACCTGCTCCAGAGCCTGAACCTCCACCGTAACCGTAACCTCCACTTCCTGATCCTGCGGCTGCAGCTGCTGCTGCGGCTGCTGCAGCTCCTGATCCAGAGCCTGATCCTCCACCGTAACCATAACCTCCGCTTCCTGATCCTGCGGCAGATGCTGCGGCTGCAGCTGCTGCTGCGGCTGCTGCAGCTCCTGATCCAGAGCCTGATCCTCCACCGTAACCATAACCTCCGCTTCCTGATCCTGCGGCAGATGCTGCGGCTGCAGCTGCTGCTGCAGCTCCTGATCCAGAGCCTGATCCCCCACCGTAACCATAACCTCCGCTTCCTGATCCTGCTGCAGCTGCTGCTGCGGCTGCTGCTGCTGCTGCAGCGGCGGAACCTGCACCTCCATCGTATCCTCCACCGTATCCTCCTGAACGAGCTCCTGCTGCGCCAGCTGCGGCTGCTCCAGCTCCAGCTCCAGCTCCAGGTCCAGCTCCAGAGCCTGATCCTCCACCGTAACCGTAACCTCCTCTCCCTGATCCTGCTGCAGCTGCTGCTGCCGCTGCTGCTGCAGCAGCAGCGGCGGAACCTGCACCTCCATCATATCCTCCACCGTATCCTCCTGAACCAGCTCCTGCTGCGCCAGCTGCGGCTGCTCCAGCACCTGCTCCAGCACCTGCTCCAGAGCCTGAACCTCCACCGTAATTGTAACCTCTGTTTCCTGATCCTGCGGCAGATGCTGCGGCTGCAGCTGCTGCTATGGCTGCTGCAGCTCCTGATCCAGAGCCTGATCCTCCACCGTAACCATAACCTCCGCTTCCTGATCCTGCGGCAGATGCCGCGGCTGCAGCTGCTGCTGCGGCTGCTGCAGCTCCTGATCCAGTTCCTGATCCTCCACCGTAACCATAACCTCCTCCTCCTGATCCTGCTGCAGATGCTGCTGCGGCGGCTGCTGCTGCTGCTGAAGCAGCTGCGGAACCTGCACCTCCATCGTATCCGCCGCCGTAACCTCCTGAACCAGCTCCTGCTGCGCCAGCTGCGGCTGCTCCAGCTCCAGGTCCAGCTCCAGAGCCTGAACCTCCACCGTAACCGTAACCTCCTCTTCCTGATCCTGCGGCAGCTGCAGCGGCTGCAGCTGCTGCTGCGGCTGCTGCAGCTCCTGATCCAGATGCTGATCCTCCACCGTAACCATAACCTCCACTTCCTGATCCTGCGGCAGATGCTGCGGCTGCAGCTGCTGCTGCGGCTGCTGCAGCGCCTGATCCAGAGCTTGATCCTCCACCGTAACGATAACCTCCGCTTCCTGATCCTGCTGCAGCTGCTGCTGCGGCTGCTGCTGCTGCTGCAGCGGCGGAACCTGCACCTCCATCGTATCCTCCACCGTATCCTCCTGAACCTGCTCCTGTTGCGCCAGCTCCTGCTGCTCCAGCACCTGCTCCAGCACCGGCTCCAGATCCTGAACCTCCACCGTAACCATAACCTCCTCCTCCTGATCCTGCTGCAGATGCTACTGCGGCGGCTGCTGCTGCTGCTGCTGCAGCTGCGGAACCTGCACCTCCATCGTATCCTCCACCGTATCCGCCTGAACCAGCTCCTGCTGCGCCAGCTGCGGCTGCTCCAGCACCTGCTCCAGCACCTGCTCCAGAGCCTGAACCTCCACCGTAACCATAACCTCCGCTTCCTGATCCTGCGGCAGATGCTGCGGCTGCAGCTGCTGCTGCGGCTGCTGCAGCTCCTGATCCAGATCCTGATCCTCCACCGTAACCATAACCTCCTCCTCCTGATCCTGCTGCAGATGCTGCTGCGGCGGCTGCTGCTGCTGCTACTGCAGCAGCGGAACCTGCACCTCCATCGTATCCGCCACCGTACCCTCCTGAACCAGCTCCTGCTGCACCAGCTGCGGCTGCTCCAGCTCCAGCTCCAGCTCCAGAGCCTGATCCTCCACCGTAACCGTAACCTTCTCTTCCTGATCCTGCGGCAGCTGCCGCGGCTGCAGCTGCTGCTGCAGCTCCTGATCCAGTTCCTGATCTTCCACCGTAACCATAACCTCCTCCTCCTGATCCTGCTGCAGATGCTGCTGCGGCAGCTGCTGCAGACGCTGCTGCTGAAGCGGCGGCACCTGCACCTGCACCACCATCGTATCCTCCACGGTATCCTCCTGAAGCAGCTCCTGCTGCGCCAGCTGCGGCTGCTCCAGCTCCAGCTCCAGAGCCTGATCCTCCACCGTAACCGTAACCTCCTCTTCCTGATCTTGCGGCAGCTGCCGCGGCTGCAGCTGCTGCTGCGGCTGCTGCAGCTCCTGAACCAGATCCTGATCCTCCACCGTAACCATAACCTCCTCCTCCTGATCCTGCTGCAGATGCTGTTGCGGCGGCTGCTGCTGCTGCTGCTGCTGCAGCAGCGGAGGAACCTGCACCTCCATCGTATCCGCCACCGTACCCTCCTGAACCAGCTCCTGCTGCGCCAGCTGCGGCTGCTCCAGCTCCAGCTCCAAAGCCTGATCCTCCACCGTAACCGTAACCTCCTCTTCCTGATCCTGCGGCAGCTGCCGCGGCTGCAGCTGCTGCTGTGGCTGCTGCAGCTCCTGATCCAAATCCTGATCCTCCACCGTAACCATAACCTCCTCCTCCTGATCCTGCTGCAGATGCTGCTGCGGCAGTTGCTGCGGATGCTGCTGCTGAAGCGGCGGCACCTGCACCTGCACCACCATCGTATCCTCCACGGTATCCTCCTGAACCAGCTCCTGCTGCGCCAGCTGCGGCTGCTCCAGCTCCAGCTCCAGAGCCTGATCCTCCACCGTAACCGTAACCTCCTCTTCCTGATCTTGCGGCAGCTGCCGCGGCTGCAGCTGCGGCTGCTGCAGCTCCTGATCCAGATCCTCCAACGTAACCATAACCTCCTCCTCCTGATCCTGCTGCAGATGCTGCTGCGACGGCTGCTGCTGCTGCTGAAGCAGCTGCGGAACCTGCACCTCCATCGTATCCACCGCCGTAACCTCCTGAACCAGCTCCTGCTGCGCCAGCTGCGGCTGCTCCAGCTCCAGCTCCAGCTCCAGAGCCTGAACCTCCACCGTAACCGTAACTTCCTCTTCCTGATCCTGCGGCAGATGCAGCGGCTGCAGCAGCTCCTGATCCAGATCCTGATCGTCCACCGTAACCATAGCCTCCTCCTCCTGATCCTGCTGCAGATGCTGCTGCGGCGGCTGCTGCTGCTGCTGAAGCAGCGGCGGAACCTGCACCTCCATCGTATCCTCCACCGTATCCCCCTGAACCAGCTCCTGCTGCGCCAACTGCGGATGCTCCAGCTCTAGCTCCAGCTCCAGAGCCTGACCCTCTACCGTAACCGTAACCTGCTCTTCCTGATCCTGCGGCAGCTGCCGCGACTGCCGCTGCTGCTGCGGCTGCTGCAGCTCCTGATCCAGATCCTGAACGTCCACCGTAACCATAGCCTCCTCCTCCTGATCCTGCTGCAGATGCTGCTGCGGCGGCTGCTGCTGCTGCTACTGCAGCAGCGGAACCTGCACCTCCATCGTATCCGCCACCGTACCCTCCTGAACCAGCTCCTGCTGCGCCAGCTGCGGCTGCTCCAGCTCCAGCTCCAGCTCCAGAGCCTGATCCTCCACCGTAACCGTAACCTTCTCTTCCTGATCCTGCGGCAGCTGCCACGGCTGCAGCTGCTGCTGCAGCTCCTGATCCTCCACCGTAACCATAACCTTCTCCTCCTGATCCTGCTGCAGATGCTGCTGCGGCAGATGCTGCTGCGGCAGCTGCTGCAGACGCTGCTGCTGAAGCGGCGGAACCTGCACCTCCATCGTATCCGCCGCCGTACCCTCCTGAACCAGCTCCTGCTGCGCTAGCTGCTCCAGCTCCAGCTCCAGCTCCAGAGCCTGAACCTCCACCGTAACCGTAACCTCCTCTTCCTGATCCTGCGGCAGCTGCCGCGGCTGCAGCTGCTGCTGCGGCTGCTGCAGCTCCTGAACCAGATCCTTATCCTCCACCGTAACCATAACCTCCTCCTCCTGCTGCAGATGCTGCTGCGGCGGCTGCTGCTGCTGCTGCTGCAGCGGCGGAACCTGCACCTCCATCGTATCCGCCACCGTACCCTTCTGAACCAGCTCCTGCTGCGCCAGCTGCGGCTGCTCCAGCTCCAGCTCCAGATCCAGAGCCTGATCCTCCACCGTAACCGTAACCTCCTCTTCCTGATCCTGCGGGAGCTGCCGCGGCTGCAGCTGCTGCTGCGGCGGCTGCAGCTCCTGATCCAGTTCCTGATCCTCCACCGTAACCGTAACCTCCTCCTTCTGATCCTTCTGCAGATGCTGCTGCGGCTGCTGCAGCTCCTGATCCAGAGCCTGATCCTCACACTTCTTTTTCACAACGATCGAATTTGTGTCCTAATTCACCACACTTCGAACAACTTTGCTCTTTTGCTGTACAAAATTTCCCTATATGTCCGTATTTATAACATTTGTAGCATACATTTGCCCATATATACTCTCTAAAATCAACTCGTATCCACCCCAAGTTGATTTTCCTCTGTTCCTGTATTGCCTTATAAGATTTTGTATCTACACTGCAAATCCAATTTGTTCCTCTTCTTCCTTTGAAGCTATGTCTTACTTCAAATTCTTGGGTATCCTCTATCTCATCATTCTGATATATAATTCTTTCTCTTAGACTTTCCTTTGTATATTCTTCCTCTATTCCATATGCTTTGCGGCAATTTCTTCTTAGGTATACCTATATTATAATGCCTGTTTAGCAGATCTACTGTCTTAATCTCTTCTATCAATTTGTCTAAGTCTTCTGATTCAGCAGTTTCTATTATTATTTCTCCTTTACTTATTTTTCTCACTGCTTTCACTGTCACTGTTATCCTTTTCGGATCAACTAATTCTTGGATCTCTTTCTTAGAAGTTTCTTATGACTTCTCTTCCTTCGGGTAAACTGTTACCACGTGGTTTATACGAGTTCTACTTCTCGATCTTTCATTAGATACCACTCTTTTTTATCTTTACGCTTTCTGCAAAAGTTTTTCTATCACCGAATCTTCTACTTCTCCCCTGCAACTGAGCAATTAATGTCTGTTGCTCTATTATTACATTTAATAATAAGGTGAGCTCATCTCGCACTTTCTGCTTGTAATCATTTGAGACCTTGGTCCCAGCAATTAATCCTTGCAGCACGTCCTGGCTTGCTAAGGCTTTTTTCAAGTAGCTCGAGAGTTCTGTAGTTTCCTCAACTTGAGGTTCTGTCACTATACACTCTCCCCCTGTTGCCATAACAGATGGAAAATTTTTACAAAAAAGGAAGAAAATGAAGTTCACCCACAAATTTTCCTGGTAGGAAAATTTGTGGGTGAACTTCAATAAGTAATTGCTAATTGGTAAAGTGCTCCAAAGGAGTTGCTAATTACTATACTCTCCATGTAGTTCTTAAACGTTACTGTCTTAACTTTACTAATTCTCTTCTTATACAAAGAGAATTCTCCCTTTTAAAATCAATTTTCCTCTGTAATTTAAGATCTGAATCGTACGTTTTCTGTAAGAGTCTTCTGAATGCTCTTACTTTTTTCTATTTACTTCCAATTCTTGATTCCACCAGATTTCATTTTTTCTATTTTTCTTGGGATTAATTATTCTATGTTTCTTACAAATTTCCATTAATTCCTCCTCTATATCCTCCACTATTCTGCTAATACTCCCAGTCCAAACAATATGATTTCGTCGTTTTACTAATTCTGCAATTTTAATCTTAACTTCTATCCAATTCAATTTATTAATTGTCCATCTAGTATCAATACTATCAGTTATACTATTTTCTGTTATATTGAAGCTCATGTAATTATGATCACTCATGGATATTTTGTCTGAGATTTTCCAGTTTTCAATATAATTTTCTGGAATATTACTGACCACACATAGGTCAGTCCAACTCCTACCTTTGGTACTAGAGTACGTAGGTTTACTATCCGCTTTATTGACAATATTAAAAGCATTATTATTTACAAATTCTAAAACCTCATAACATCTATCGTCAGTTGGGCGTTGGATCCGAACACTTGATTTCGCATTAAAGTCTCCCAAAATAATAATTTTCTCATTAACTTCAGTTTACTGTAATAGACTGCAATTTACTTAACTTAAAATATTTGGGGGTAAATAAATCTTTTCTAAAAATCTGATACTTATCTGTCATTGAAAGAATTATTACTTGCGGTTCCGGAATATGGGGTGGGAACTTAACTAAGGAACAAATTAAAAAATTAATCTCTTTACAGAGGGTTTTTCTTTTAAAAATTTCTAATAGTTATAAAACTACTTCCAAGATTTATCTGTTTTCTATCACTGGTATCCCCCCTATCCACTTTGGTATAAAAAATATCATTTTTCGAAACAAAGAACTCATTATTTTTTTTACAGACTGTTCTTTGTTCCCCATCATTCTTCGATTTTAATAGTCCTCTTTCAGAAACTCGTCCTTCTAAACGCAATGATCGTAATGTTGGTTTTGCACTTTGTATCTTTAATAATGATGCACTAAATGAGGCTCTCTTTTTTAAACTTAAGAGTAATAACAAAATTTCCCTAGCTAAAATTACAGCTATTAATTTAGCTATAGATTGGGCTTCTAATATCAATTCAAAAATTAATATTTTACAAGTAACCTTTCATATAGCCTTGCCATCAATTCTCTAAATAATAAATCAAATTATTTAAAATTGGTAACTTTACCTTAATCACTATATTTCTCCCCGTAATAATGTTCCATCCAGAATAAATTCTGTTTTGCTCTCTGTTAATACAAAACTTCGAATCTTTAATCAATATCTAATTTACTTCCCTACTAGTTATGGCCCATTTTGGATAACTTCTATAATTAAAAAATTAAATCCACATCTAACTGCCTTTGAAATAACTTCGGAGATGTGGATCAGTATGTTTTTTCATGTCCTTCTAAACAAATGCTTCATCTCTCTAAAGGTTTTTCAATCAATCAACCCTTATGGTCTGAAAATATTTGTAAAAGCCCTCGCTTTATTGAAAATATCAAAAATTATGTTTTTATTGGCAAAAGTATTTCTGAAATAGCTCTTTAGTAATGTGTTGGCTACTGCTTTAAACTATATTAAAATATATTGAAAATTATTACTTAAACTATATTGTAAATTATTATTTAAGATGAGTTTTAAAAATTTTTGCATTTTTACTTAAAACGATTTTCCCTTCCAATGGGGATTTAAAATTATTGGAATTAACCTCACTTTAAATATCAATCCCAAGCGTATTCAAAGCTTTTTTAAATCTGTATGTTTTCCGTTGTGTTGTTGTCTGCTTATAATGTATTTCCATGCATATTGTCTTTGTATGTTTGCGTACTGTTATTTATGTGTTTTCCCAACAGTCCCATGTAACTGCTCCATACTCTTTGGGAAAGCTGGACGACCTGGGTAATAAATAAATAAGTTAAAGGTATTTAAAATATAAAAATGAAAACATGTATTAATGTAAACAATTTATTGGCATATATTATAAAAAACTGTATTACAAAAGTAAAGACCAGTAAAACAGCAGTTACTAACAGCCTTTATAATATATTAATAGACATTTGAAAACATTTGAGCAACTAAATTAGAATAGTCACTGGAAGCATTCAAATTAATCTGGCCAATACTTGCAGAACTCAAAATCTGAATGAGCGCAGATATAATTTCTAACAAAACTTGCACCAGTACTTCACATCCAGAAAGACCAGGGACGGATGCAGAAATTGAAGATTGTAAATTTGCGATTATGTTAGTGAGAGATCCAATATTAGCACTGCCATCGGACACTAAAGTGGACACAGCATTGGCAACTCTAGACGAAGATTCTGTCGAGGACAATCTATTAACTGAATTATAAACGGTATTAGGATCAACATTAGAATAGGACTGACTAGATCCTGATCCTGCTGCAGATGCTGCTGCGGCCGCTGCTGCTGCAGCGGCGGCACCTGCACCTCCATTGTAACCTCCACCGTAACCGTAACCTCCGCTTCCTGATCCTGCGGCAGATGCTGCGGCTGCAGCTGCTGCTGCTGCAGCACCTGATCCAGAGCCTGATCCTCCACCGTAACCATAACCTCCGCTTCCGGATCCTGCTGCAGCTGCTGCTGCTGCGGCCGCTGCTGCTGCAGCGGCGGAACCGGAACCTCCATCAAATCCTCCACCGTATCCGCCTGAACCAGCTCCTGCTGCGCCTGCTGCGGCTGCTCCAGCACCTGCTCCAGCACCTGCTCCAGAGCCTGAACCTCCACCGTAACCGTAACCTCCACTTCCTGATCCTGCGGCTGCAGCTGCTGCTGCGGCTGCTGCAGCTCCTGATCCAGAGCCTGATCCTCCACCGTAACCATAACCTCCGCTTCCTGATCCTGCGGCAGATGCTGCGGCTGCAGCTGCTGCTGCGGCTGCTGCAGCTCCTGATCCAGAGCCTGATCCTCCACCGTAACCATAACCTCCGCTTCCTGATCCTGCGGCAGATGCTGCGGCTGCAGCTGCTGCTGCGGCTGCTGCAGCTCCTGATCCAGAGCCTGATCCCCCACCGTAACCATAACCTCCGCTTCCTGATCCTGCTGCAGCTGCTGCTGCGGCTGCTGCTGCTGCTGCAGCGGCGGAACCTGCACCTCCATCGTATCCTCCACCGTATCCTCCTGAACGAGCTCCTGCTGCGCCAGCTGCGGCTGCTCCAGCTCCAGCTCCAGCTCCAGAGCCTGATCCTCCACCGTAACCTCCTCTCCCTGATCCTGCTGCAGCTGCTGCTGCCGCTGCTGCTGCAGCAGCAGCGGCGGAACCTGCACCTCCATCATATCCTCCACCGTATCCTCCTGAACCAGCTCCTGCTGCGCCAGCTGCGGCTGCTCCAGCACCTGCTCCAGAGCCTGAACCTCCACCGTAATTGTAACCTCTGTTTCCTGATCCTGCGGCAGATGCTGCGGCTGCAGCTGCTGCTATGGCTGCTGCAGCTCCTGATCCAGAGCCTGATCCTCCACCGTAACCATAACCTCCGCTTCCTGATCCTGCGGCAGATGCCGCGGCTGCAGCTGCTGCTGCGGCTGCTGCAGCTCCTGATCCAGTTCCTGATCCTCCACCGTAACCATAACCTCCTCCTCCTGATCCTGCTGCAGATGCTGCTGCGGCGGCTGCTGCAGCTGCGGAACCTGCACCTCCATCGTATCCGCCGCCGTAACCTCCTGAACCAGCTCCTGCTGCGCCAGCTGCGGCTGCTCCAGCTCCAGCTCCAGCTCCAGAGCCTGAACCTCCACCGTAACCGTAACCTCCACTTCCTGATCCTGCGGCTGCAGCTGCTGCTGCGGCTGCTGCAGCTCCTGATCCAGAGCCTGATCCTCCACCGTAACCATAACCTCCGCTTCCTGATCCTGCGGCAGATGCTGCGGCTGCAGCTGCTGCTGCGGCTGCTGCAGCTCCTGATCCAGAGCCTGATCCTCCACCGTAACCATAACCTCCGCTTCCTGATCCTGCGGCAGATGCTGCGGCTGCAGCTGCTGCTGCAGCTCCTGATCCAGAGCCTGATCCCCCACCGTAACCATAACCTCCGCTTCCTGATCCTGCTGCAGCTGCTGCTGCGGCTGCTGCTGCTGCTGCAGCGGCGGAACCTGCACCTCCATCGTATCCTCCACCGTATCCTCCTGAACGAGCTCCTGCTGCGCCAGCTGCGGCTGCTCCAGCTCCAGCTCCAGCTCCAGGTCCAGCTCCAGAGCCTGATCCTCCACCGTAACCGTAACCTCCTCTCCCTGATCCTGCTGCAGCTGCTGCTGCCGCTGCTGCTGCAGCAGCAGCGGCGGAACCTGCACCTCCATCATATCCTCCACCGTATCCTCCTGAACCAGCTCCTGCTGCGCCAGCTGCGGCTGCTCCAGCACCTGCTCCAGCACCTGCTCCAGAGCCTGAACCTCCACCGTAATTGTAACCTCTGTTTCCTGATCCTGCGGCAGATGCTGCGGCTGCAGCTGCTGCTATGGCTGCTGCAGCTCCTGATCCAGAGCCTGATCCTCCACCGTAACCATAACCTCCGCTTCCTGATCCTGCGGCAGATGCCGCGGCTGCAGCTGCTGCTGCGGCTGCTGCAGCTCCTGATCCAGTTCCTGATCCTCCACCGTAACCATAACCTCCTCCTCCTGATCCTGCTGCAGATGCTGCTGCGGCGGCTGCTGCTGCTGCTGAAGCAGCTGCGGAACCTGCACCTCCATCGTATCCGCCGCCGTAACCTCCTGAACCAGCTCCTGCTGCGCCAGCTGCGGCTGCTCCAGCTCCAGGTCCAGCTCCAGAGCCTGAACCTCCACCGTAACCGTAACCTCCTCTTCCTGATCCTGCGGCAGCTGCAGCGGCTGCAGCTGCTGCTGCGGCTGCTGCAGCTCCTGATCCAGATGCTGATCCTCCACCGTAACCATAACCTCCACTTCCTGATCCTGCGGCAGATGCTGCGGCTGCTGCAGCGCCTGATCCAGAGCTTGATCCTCCACCGTAACGATAACCTCCGCTTCCTGATCCTGCTGCAGCTGCTGCTGCGGCTGCTGCTGCTGCTGCAGCGGCGGAACCTGCACCTCCATTGTATCCTCCACCGTATCCTCCTGAACCTGCTCCTGTTGCGCCAGCTCCTGCTGCTCCAGCACCTGCTCCAGCACCGGCTCCAGATCCTGAACCTCCACCGTAACCATAACCTCCTCCTCCTGATCCTGCTGCAGATGCTACTGCGGCGGCTGCTGCTGCTGCTGCTGCAGCTGCGGAACCTGCACCTCCATCGTATCCTCCACCGTATCCGCCTGAACCAGCTCCTGCTGCGCCAGCTGCGGCTGCTCCAGCACCTGCTCCAGCACCTGCTCCAGAGCCTGAACCTCCACCGTAACCATAACCTCCGCTTCCTGATCCTGCGGCAGATGCTGCGGCTGCAGCTGCTGCTGCGGCTGCTGCAGCTCCTGATCCAGATCCTGATCCTCCACCGTAACCATAACCTCCTCCTCCTGATCCTGCTGCAGATGCTGCTGCGGCGGCTGCTGCTGCTGCTACTGCAGCAGCGGAACCTGCACCTCCATCGTATCCGCCACCGTACCCTCCTGAACCAGCTCCTGCTGCACCAGCTGCGGCTGCTCCAGCTCCAGCTCCAGCTCCAGAGCCTGATCCTCCACCGTAACCGTAACCTTCTCTTCCTGATCCTGCGGCAGCTGCCGCGGCTGCAGCTGCTGCTGCAGCTCCTGATCCAGTTCCTGATCTTCCACCGTAACCATAACCTCCTCCTCCTGATCCTGCTGCAGATGCTGCTGCGGCAGCTGCTGCAGACGCTGCTGCTGAAGCGGCGGCACCTGCACCTGCACCACCATCGTATCCTCCACGGTATCCTCCTGAAGCAGCTCCTGCTGCGCCAGCTACGGCTGCTCCAGCTCCAGCTCCAGCTCCAGAGCCTGATCCTCCACCGTAACCGTAACCTCCTCTTCCTGATCTTGCGGCAGCTGCCGCGGCTGCAGCTGCTGCTGCGGCTGCTGCAGCTCCTGAACCAGATCCTGATCCTCCACCGTAACCATAACCTCCTCCTCCTGATCCTGCTGCAGATGCTGTTGCGGCGGCTGCTGCTGCTGCTGCTGCTGCAGCAGCGGAGGAACCTGCACCTCCATCGTATCCGCCACCGTACCCTCCTGAACCAGCTCCTGCTGCGCCAGCTGCGGCTGCTCCAGCTCCAGCTCCAAAGCCTGATCCTCCACCGTAACCGTAACCTCCTCTTCCTGATCCTGCGGCAGCTGCCGCGGCTGCAGCTGCTGCTGTGGCTGCTGCAGCTCCTGATCCAAATCCTGATCCTCCACCGTAACCATAACCTCCTCCTCCTGATCCTGCTGCAGATGCTGCTGCGGCAGTTGCTGCGGATGCTGCTGCTGAAGCGGCGGCACCTGCACCTGCACCACCATCGTATCCTCCACGGTATCCTCCTGAACCAGCTCCTGCTGCGCCAGCTGCGGCTGCTCCAGCTCCAGCTCCAGAGCCTGATCCTCCACCGTAACCGTAACCTCCTCTTCCTGATCTTGCGGCAGCTGCCGCGGCTGCAGCTGCTGCTGCGGCTGCTGCAGCTCCTGATCCAGATCCTGATCGTCCACCGTAACCATAGCCTCCTCCTCCTGATCCTGCTGCAGATGCTGCTGCGGCGGCTGCTGCTGCTGCTGAAGCAGCGGCGGAACCTGCACCTCCATCGTATCCTCCACCGTATCCCCCTGAACCAGCTCCTGCTGCGCCAACTGCGGCTGCTCCAGCTCTAGCTCCAGCTCCAGAGCCTGACCCTCTACCGTAACCGTAACCTGCTCTTCCTGATCCTGCGGCAGCTGCCGCGACTGCCGCTGCTGCTGCGGCTGCTGCAGCTCCTGATCCAGATCCTGAACGTCCACCGTAACCATAGCCTCCTCCTCCTGATCCTGCTGCAGATGCTGCTGCGGCGGCTGCTGCTGCTGCTACTGCAGCAGCGGAACCTGCACCTCCATCGTATCCGCCACCGTACCCTCCTGAACCAGCTCCTGCTGCGCCAGCTGCGGCTGCTCCAGCTCCAGCTCCAGCTCCAGAGCCTGATCCTCCACCGTAACCGTAACCTTCTCTTCCTGATCCTGCGGCAGCTGCCACGGCTGCAGCTGCTGCTGCAGCTCCTGATCCTCCACCGTAACCATAACCTTCTCCTCCTGATCCTGCTGCAGATGCAGCTGCGGCAGATGCTGCTGCGGCAGCTGCTGCAGACGCTGCTGCTGAAGCGGCGGAACCTGCACCTCCATCGTATCCGCCGCCGTACCCTCCTGAACCAGCTCCTGCTGCGCTAGCTGCTCCAGCTCCAGCTCCAGCTCCAGAGCCTGAACCTCCACCGTAACCGTAACCTCCTCTTCCTGATCCTGCGGCAGCTGCCGCGGCTGCAGCTGCTGCTGCGGCTGCTGCAGCTCCTGAACCAGATCCTGATCCTCCACCGTAACCATAACCTCCTCCTCCTGCTGCAGATGCTGCTGCGGCGGCTGCTGCTGCTGCTGCTGCAGCGGCGGAACCTGCACCTCCATCGTATCCGCCACCGTACCCTTCTGAACCAGCTCCTGCTGCGCCAGCTGCGGCTGCTCCAGCTCCAGCTCCAGATCCAGAGCCTGATCCTCCACCGTAACCGTAACCTCCTCTTCCTGATCCTGCGGGAGCTGCCGCGGCTGCAGCTGCTGCTGCGGCTGCTGCAGCTCCTGATCCAGTTCCTGATCCTCCACCGTAACCGTAACCTCCTCCTTCTGATCCTTCTGCAGATGCTGCTGCGGCTGCTGCAGCTCCTGATCCAGAGCCTGATCCTCACACTTCTTTTTCACAACGATCGAATTTGTGTCCTAATTCACCACATTTCGAACAACTTTGCTCTTTTGCTGTACAAAATTTCCCTATATGTCCGTATTTATAACATTTGTAGCATACATTTGCCCATATATACTCTCTAAAATCAACTCGTATCCACCCCAAGTTGATTTTCCTCTGTTCCTGTATTGCCTTATAAGATTTTGTATCTACACTGCAAATCCAATTTGTTCCTCTTCTTCCTTTGAAGCTATGTCTTACTTCAAATTCTTGGGTATCCTCTATCTCATCATTCTGATATATAATTCTTTCTCTTAGACTTTCCTTTGTATATTCTTCCTCTATTCCATATGCTTTGCGGCAATTTCTTCTTAGGTATACCTATATTATAATGCCTGTTTAGCAGATCTACTGTCTTAATCTCTTCTATCAATTTGTCTAAGTCTTCTGATTCAGCAGTTTCTATTATTATTTCTCCTTTACTTATTTTTCTCACTGCTTTCACTGTCACTGTTATCCTTTTCGGATCAACTAATTCTTGGATCTCTTTCTTAGAAGTTTCTTATGACTTCTCTTCCTTCGGGTAAACTGTTACCACGTGGTTTATACGAGTTCTACTTCTCGATCTTTCATTAGATACCACTCTTTTTTATCTTTACGCTTTCTGCAAAAGTTTTTCTATCACCGAATCTTCTACTTCTCCCCTGCAACTGAGCAATTAATGTCTGTTGCTCTATTATTACATTTAATAATAAGGTGAGCTCATCTCGCACTTTCTGCTTGTAATCATTTGAGACCTTGGTCCCAGCAATTAATCCTTGCAGCACGTCCTGGCTTGCTAAGGCTTTTTTCAAGTAGCTCGAGAGTTCTGTAGTTTCCTCAACTTGAGGTTCTGTCACTATACACTCTCCCCCTGTTGCCATAACAGATGGAAAATTTTTACAAAAAAGGAAGAAAATGAAGTTCACCCACAAATTTTCCTGGTAGGAAAATTTGTGGGTGAACTTCAATAAGTAATTGCTAATTGGTAAAGTGCTCCAAAGGAGTTGCTAATTACTATACTCTCCATGTAGTTCTTAAACGTTACTGTCTTAACTTTACTAATTCTCTTCTTATACAAAGAGAATTCTCCCTTTTAAAATCAATTTTCCTCTGTAATTTAAGATCTGAATCGTACGTTTTCTGTAAGAGTCTTCTGAATGCTCTTACTTTTTTCTATTTACTTCCAATTCTTGATTCCACCAGATTTCATTTTTTCTATTTTTCTTGGGATTAATTATTCTATGTTTCTTACAAATTTCCATTAATTCCTCCTCTATATCCTCCACTATTCTGCTAATACTCCCAGTCCAAACAATATGATTTCGTCGTTTTACTAATTCTGCAATTTTAATCTTAACTTCTATCCAATTCAATTTATTAATTGTCCATCTAGTATCAATACTATCAGTTATACTATTTTCTGTTATATTGAAGCTCATGTAATTATGATCACTCATGGATATTTTGTCTGAGATTTTCCAGTTTTCAATATAATTTTCTGGAATATTACTGACCACACATAGGTCAGTCCAACTCCTACCTTTGGTACTAGAGTACGTAGGTTTACTATCCGCTTTATTGACAATATTAAAAGCATTATTATTTACAAATTCTAAAACCTCATAACATCTATCGTCAGTTGGGCGTTGGATCCGAACACTTGATTTCGCATTAAAGTCTCCCAAAATAATAATTTTCTCATTAACTTCAGTTTACTGTAATAGACTGCAATTTACTTAACTTAAAATATTTGGGGGTAAATAAATCTTTTCTAAAAATCTGATACTTATCTGTCATTGAAAGAATTATTACTTGCGGTTCCGGAATATGGGGTGGGAACTTAACTAAGGAACAAATTAAAAAATTAATCTCTTTACAGAGGGTTTTTCTTTTAAAAATTTCTAATAGTTATAAAACTACTTCCAAGATTTATCTGTTTTCTATCACTGGTATCCCCCCTATCCACTTTGGTATAAAAAATATCATTTTTCGAAACAAAGAACTCATTATTTTTTTTACAGACTGTTCTTTGTTCCCCATCATTCTTCGATTTTAATAGTCCTCTTTCAGAAACTCGTCCTTCTAAACGCAATGATCGTAATGTTGGTTTTGCACTTTGTATCTTTAATAATGATGCACTAAATGAGGCTCTCTTTTTTAAACTTAAGAGTAATAACAAAATTTCCCTAGCTAAAATTACAGCTATTAATTTAGCTATAGATTGGGCTTCTAATATCAATTCAAAAATTAATATTTTACAAGTAACCTTTCATATAGCCTTGCCATCAATTCTCTAAATAATAAATCAAATTATTTAAAATTGGTAACTTTACCTTAATCACTATATTTCTCCCCGTAATAATGTTCCATCCAGAATAAATTCTGTTTTGCTCTCTGTTAATACAAAACTTCGAATCTTTAATCAATATCTAATTTACTTCCCTACTAGTTATGGCCCATTTTGGATAACTTCTATAATTAAAAAATTAAATCCACATCTAACTGCCTTTGAAATAACTTCGGAGATGTGGATCAGTATGTTTTTTCATGTCCTTCTAAACAAATGCTTCATCTCTCTAAAGGTTTTTCAATCAATCAACCCTTATGGTCTGAAAATATTTGTAAAAGCCCTCGCTTTATTGAAAATATCAAAAATTATGTTTTTATTGGCAAAAGTATTTCTGAAATAGCTCTTTAGTAATGTGTTGGCTACTGCTTTAAACTATATTAAAATATATTGAAAATTATTACTTAAACTATATTGTAAATTATTATTTAAGATGAGTTTTAAAAATTTTTGCATTTTTACTTAAAACGATTTTCCCTTCCAATGGGGATTTAAAATTATTGGAATTAACCTCACTTTAAATATCAATCCCAAGCGTATTCAAAGCTTTTTTAAATCTGTATGTTTTCCGTTGTGTTGTTGTCTGCTTATAATGTATTTCCATGCATATTGTCTTTGTATGTTTGCGTACTGTTATTTATGTGTTTTCCCAACAGTCCCATGTAACTGCTCCATACTCTTTGGGAAAGCTGGACGACCTGGGTAATAAATAAATAAGTTAAAGGTATTTAAAATATAAAAATGAAAACATGTATTAATGTAAACAATTTATTGGCATATATTATAAAAAACTGTATTACAAAAGTAAAGACCAGTAAAACAGCAGTTACTAACAGCCTTTATAATATATTAATAGACATTTGAAAACATTTGAGCAACTAAATTAGAATAGTCACTGGAAGCATTCAAATTAATCTGGCCAATACTTGCAGAACTCAAAATCTGAATGAGCGCAGATATAATTTCTAACAAAACTTGCACCAGTACTTCACATCCAGAAAGACCAGGGACGGATGCAGAAATTGAAGATTGTAAATTTGCGATTATGTTAGTGAGAGATCCAATATTAGCACTGCCATCGGACACTAAAGTGGACACAGCATTGGCAACTCTAGACGAAGATTCTGTCGAGGACAATCTATTAACTGAATTATAAACGGTATTAGGATCAACATTAGAATAGGACTGACTAGATCCTGATCCTGCTGCAGATGCTGCTGCGGCCGCTGCTGCTGCAGCGGCGGCACCTGCACCTCCATTGTAACCTCCACCGTAACCGTAACCTCCGCTTCCTGATCCTGCGGCAGATGCTGCGGCTGCAGCTGCTGCTGCTGCAGCACCTGATCCAGAGCCTGATCCTCCACCGTAACCATAACCTCCGCTTCCGGATCCTGCTGCAGCTGCTGCTGCTGCGGCCGCTGCTGCTGCAGCGGCGGAACCGGAACCGCCATCAAATCCTCCACCGTATCCGCCTGAACCAGCTCCTGCTGCGCCTGCTGCGGCTGCTCCAGCACCTGCTCCAGCACCTGCTCCAGAGCCTGAACCTCCACCGTAACCGTAACCTCCACTTCCTGATCCTGCGGCTGCAGCTGCTGCTGCGGCTGCTGCAGCTCCTGATCCAGAGCCTGATCCTCCACCGTAACCATAACCTCCGCTTCCTGATCCTGCGGCAGATGCTGCGGCTGCAGCTGCTGCTGCGGCTGCTGCAGCTCCTGATCCAGAGCCTGATCCTCCACCGTAACCATAACCTCCGCTTCCTGATCCTGCGGCAGATGCTGCGGCTGCAGCTGCTGCTGCGGCTGCTGCAGCTCCTGATCCAGAGCCTGATCCCCCACCGTAACCATAACCTCCGCTTCCTGATCCTGCTGCAGCTGCTGCTGCGGCTGCTGCTGCTGCTGCAGCGGCGGAACCTGCACCTCCATCGTATCCTCCACCGTATCCTCCTGAACGAGCTCCTGCTGCGCCAGCTGCGGCTGCTCCAGCTCCAGCTCCAGCTCCAGAGCCTGATCCTCCACCGTAACCTCCTCTCCCTGATCCTGCTGCAGCTGCTGCTGCCGCTGCTGCTGCAGCAACAGCGGCGGAACCTGCACCTCCATCATATCCTCCACCGTATCCTCCTGAACCAGCTCCTGCTGCGCCAGCTGCGGCTGCTCCAGCACCTGCTCCAGAGCCTGAACCTCCACCGTAATTGTAACCTCTGTTTCCTGATCCTGCGGCAGATGCTGCGGCTGCAGCTGCTGCTATGGCTGCTGCAGCTCCTGATCCAGAGCCTGATCCTCCACCGTAACCATAACCTCCGCTTCCTGATCCTGCGGCAGATGCCGCGGCTGCAGCTGCTGCTGCGGCTGCTGCAGCTCCTGATCCAGTTCCTGATCCTCCACCGTAACCATAACCTCCTCCTCCTGATCCTGCTGCAGATGCTGCTGCGGCGGCTGCTGCAGCTGCGGAACCTGCACCTCCATCGTATCCGCCGCCGTAACCTCCTGAACCAGCTCCTGCTGCGCCAGCTGCGGCTGCTCCAGCTCCAGCTCCAGCTCCAGAGCCTGAACCTCCACCGTAACCGTAACCTCCTCTTCCTGATCCTGCGGCAGCTGCAGCGGCTGCTGCAGCTCCTGATCCAGATGCTGATCCTCCACCGTAACCATAACCTCCACTTCCTGATCCTGCGGCAGATGCTGCGGCTGCAGCTGCTGCTGCGGCTGCTGCAGCGCCTGATCCAGAGCTTGATCCTCCACCGTAACGATAACCTCCGCTTCCTGATCCTGCTGCAGCTGCTGCTGCGGCTGCTGCTGCTGCTGCAGCGGCGGAACCTGCACCTCCATCGTATCCTCCACCGTATCCTCCTGAACCTGCTCCTGTTGCGCCAGCTCCTGCTGCTCCAGCACCTGCTCCAGCACCGGCTCCAGATCCTGAACCTCCACCGTAACCATAACCTCCTCCTCCTGATCCTGCTGCAGATGCTGCTGCGGCGGCTGCTGCTGCTGCTGCTGCAGCTGCGGAACCTGCACCTCCATCGTATCCTCCACCGTATCCGCCTGAACCAGCTCCTGCTGCGCCAGCTGCGGCTGCTCCAGCACCTGCTCCAGCACCTGCTCCAAAGCCTGAACCTCCACCGTAACCATAACCTCCGCTTCCTGATCCTGCGGCAGATGCTGCGGCTGCAGCTGCTGCTGCGGCTGCTGCAGCTCCTGATCCAGATCCTGATCCTCCACCGTAACCATAACCTCCTCCTCCTGATCCTGCTGCAGATGCTGCTGCGGCGGCTGCTGCTGCTGCTGCTACTGCAGCAGCGGAACCTGCACCTCCATCGTATCCGCCACCGTACCCTCCTGAACCAGCTCCTGCTGCACCAGCTGCGGCTGCTCCAGCTCCAGCTCCAGCTCCAGAGCCTGATCCTCCACCGTAACCGTAACCTTCTCTTCCTGATCCTGCGGCAGCTGCCGCGGCTGCAGCTGCTGCTGCAGCTCCTGATCCAGTTCCTGATCTTCCACCGTAACCATAACCTCCTCCTCCTGATCCTGCTGCAGATGCTGCTGCGGCAGCTGCTGCAGACGCTGCTGCTGAAGCGGCGGCACCTGCACCTGCACCACCATCGTATCCTCCACGGTATCCTCCTGAAGCAGCTCCTGCTGCGCCAGCTGCGGCTGCTCCAGCTCCAGCTCCAGCTCCAGAGCCTGATCCTCCACCGTAACCGTAACCTCCTCTTCCTGATCTTGCGGCAGCTGCCGCGGCTGCAGCTGCTGCTGCGGCTGCTGCAGCTCCTGAACCAGATCCTGATCCTCCACCGTAATCATAACCTCCTCCTCCTGATCCTGCTGCAGATGCTGTTGCGGCGGCTGCTGCTGCTGCAGCAGCGGAGGAACCTGCACCTCCATCGTATCCGCCACCGTACCCTCCTGAACCAGCTCCTGCTGCGCCAGCTGCGGCTGCTCCAGCTCCAGCTCCAAAGCCTGATCCTCCACCGTAACCGTAGCCTCCTCTTCCTGATCCTGCGGCAGCTGCCGCGGCTGCAGCTGCTGCTGCGGCTGCTGCAGCTCCTGATCCAGATCCTGATCCTCCACCGTAACCATAACCTCCTCCTCCTGATCCTGCTGCAGATGCTGCTGCGGCAGCTGCTGCGGATGCTGCTGCTGAAGCGGCGGCACCTGCACCTGCACCACCATCGTATCCTCCACGGTATCCTCCTGAACCAGCTCCTGCTGCGCCAGCTGCGGCTGCTCCAGCTCCAGCTCCAGCTCCAGCTCCAGAGCCTGATCCTCCACCGTAACCGTAACCTCCTCTTCCTGATCTTGCGGCAGCTGCCGCGGCTGCAGCTGCTGCTGCGGCTGCTGCAGCTCCTGATCCAGATCCTCCAACGTAACCATAACCTCCTCCTCCTGATCCTGCTGCAGATGCTGCTGCGGCGGCTGCTGCTGCTGCTGAAGCAGCTGCGGAACCTGAACCTCCATCGTATCCACCGCCGTAACCTCCTGAACCAGCTCCTGCTGCGCCAGCTGCGGCTGCTCCAGCTCCAGCTCCAGCTCCAGAGCCTGAATCTCCACCGTAACCGTAACTTCCTCTTCCTGATCCTGCGGCAGATACAGCGGCTGCAGCTGCTGCTGCGGCTGCTGCAGCTCCTGATCCAGATCCTGATCGTCCACGGTAACCATAGCCTCCTCCTCCTGATCCTGCTGCAGATGCTGCTGCGGCGGCTGCTGCTGCTGCTGAAGCAGCGGCGGAACCTGCACCTCCATCGTATCCTCCACCGTATCCCCCTGAACCAGCTCCTGCTGCGCCAACTGCGGCTGCTCCAGCTCCAGCTCCAGCTCCAGAGCCTGAACCTCTACCGTAACCGTAACCTGCTCTTCCTGATCCTGCGGCAGCTGCCGCGACTGCCGCTGCTGCTGCGGCTGCTGCAGCTCCTGATCCAGATCCTGAACGTCCACCGTAACCATAGCCTCCTCCTCCTGATCCTGCTGCAGATGCTGCTGCGGCGGCTGCTGCTGCTGCTACTGCAGCAGCGGAACCTGCACCTCCATCGTATCCGCCACCGTACCCTCCTGAACCAGCTCCTGCTGCGCCAGCTGCGGCTGCTCCAGCTCCAGCTCCAGCTCCAGAGCCTGATCCTCCACCGTAACCGTAACCTTCTCTTCCTGATCCTGCGGCAGCTGCCACGGCTGCAGCTGCTGCTGCAGCTCCTGATCCAGTTCCTGATCCTCCACCGTAACCATAACCTTCTCCTCCTGATCCTGCTGCAGATGCTGCTGCGGCAGATGCTGCTGCGGCAGCTGCTGCAGACGCTGCTGCTGAAGCGGCGGCACCTGCACCTGCACCACCATCGTATCCTCCACGGTATCCTCCTGAAGCAAATCCTGCTGCGCCAGCTGCGGCTGCTCCAGCTCCAGCTCCAGATCCAGAGCCTGATCCTCCACCGTAACCGTAACCTCCCCTTGCTGATCTTGCGGCAGCTGCCGCGGCTGCAGCTGCTGCTGCGGCTGCTGCAGCTCCTGAACCAGATCCTGATCCTCCACCGTAACCATAACCTCCTCCTCCTGATCCTGCTGCGGCGGCTGCTGCTGCTGCTGAAGCAGCGGCGGAACCTGCACCTCCATCGTATCCTACACCGTATCCCCCTGAACCAGCTCCTGCTGCGCCAGCTGCGGCTGCTCCAGCTCCAGCTCCAGCTCCAGAGCCTGATCCTCCACCGTAACCGTAACCTCCTCTTCCTGATCCTGCGGCAGCTGCCGCGGCTGCAGCTGCTGCTGCGGCTGCTGCAGCTCCTGAACCAGATCCTGATCCTCCACCGTAACCATAACCTCCTCCTCCTGATCCTGCTGCAGATGCTGCTGCGGCGGCTGCTGCTGCTGCTGCTGCTGCTGCAGCGGAGGAACCTGCACCTCCATCGTATCCGCCACCGTACCCTCCTGAACCAGCTCCTGCTGCGCCAGCTGCGGCTGCTCCAGCTCCAGCTACAGAGCCTGATCCTCCACCGTAACCGTAACCTCCTCTTCCTGATCCTGCGGCAGCTGCCGCGGCTGCAGCTGCTGCTGCGGCTGCTGCAGCTCCTGATCCAGATCCTGATCCTCCGCCGTAAACATAACCTCCTCCTCCTGATCCTGCTGCAGATGCTGCTGCGGCAGCTGCTTCGGATGCTGCTGCTGAAGCGGCGGCACCTGCACCTGCACCACCATCGTATCCTCCACGGTATCCTCCTGAACCAGCTCCTGCTGCGCCAGCTGCGGCTGCTCCAGCTCCAGCTCCAGCTCCAGCTCCAGAGTCTGATCCTCCACCGTAACCGTAACCTCCTCTTCCTGATCCTGCGGCAGCTGCCGCGGCTGCAGCTGCTGCTGCGGCTGCTGCAGCTCCTGATCCAGATGCTGATCCTCCACCGTAACCATAACCTCCACTTCCTGATCCTGCGGCAGATGCTGCGGCTGCAGCTGCTGCTGCGGCTGCTGCAGCGCCTGATCCAGAGCCTGATCCTCCACCGTAACCATAACCTCTGCTTCCTGATCCTGCTGCAGCTGCAGCTGCGGCTGCTGCTGCTGCTGCAGCGGCGGAACCTGCACCTCCATCGTATCCGCCTGAACCTGCTCCTGCTGCGCCAGCTCCTGCTGCTCCAGCACCTGCTCCAGCACCGGCTCCAGATCCTGAACCTCCACCGTAACCATAACCTCCTCCTCCTGATCCTGCTACAGATGCTGCTGCGGCGGCTGCTGCTGCTGCTGCTGCAGCTGCGGAACCTGCACCTCCATCGTATCCTCCACCGTATCCGCCTGAACCAGCTCCTGCTGCGCCAGCTGCGGCTGCTCCAGCACCTGCTCCAGCACTTGCTCCAGAGCCTGAACTTCCACCGTAACCATAACCTCCGCTTCCTGATCCTGCGGCAGATGCTGCGGCTGCAGCTGCTGCTGCGGCTGCTGCAGCTCCTGATCCAGATCCTGATCCTCCACCGTAACCATAACCTCCTCCTCCTGATCCTGCTGCAGATGCTGCTGCGGCGGCTGCTGCTGCTGCTACTGCAGCAGCGGAACCTGCACCTCCATCGTATCCGCCACCGTACCCTCCTGAACCAGCTCCTGCTGCGCCAGCTGCGGCTGCTCCAGCTCCAGCTCCAGCTCCAGAGCCTGATCCTCCACCGTTACCGTAACCTTCTCTTCCTGATCCTGCGGCAGCTGCCGCGGCTGCAGCTGCCGCGGCTGCAGCTGCTGCTGCAGCTCCTGATCCAATTCCTGATCCTCCACCGTAACCATAACCTCCTCCTCCTGATCCTGCTGCAGATGCTGCTGCGGCAGCTGCTGCGGATGCTGCTGCTGAAGCGGCGGCACCTGCACCTGCACCACCATCGTATCCTCCACGGTATCCTCCTGAACCAGCTCCTGCTGCGCCAGCTGCGGCTGCTCCAGCTCCAGCTCCAGCTCCTGAGCCTGATCCTCCACCGTAACCGTAACCTCCTCTTCCTGATCCTGCGGCAGCTGCCGCGGCTGCAGCTGCTGCTGCGGCTGCTGCAGCTCCTGATCCAGATCCTGATCCTCCAACGTAACCATAACCTCCTCCTCCTGATCCTGCTGCAGATGCTGCTGCGGCGGCTGCTGCTGCTGCTGAAGCAGCTGCGGAACCTGCACCTCCATCGTATCCGCCGCCGTAACCTCCTGAACCAGCTCCTGCTGCGCCAGCTGCGGCTGCTCCAGCTCCAGCTCCAGAGCCTGAACCTCCACCGTAACCGTCACCTCCTCTTCCTGATCCTGCGGCAGCTGCAGCGGCTGCAGCTCCTGATCCAGATCCTGATCGTCCACCGTAACCATAGCCTCCTCCTCCTGATCCTGCTGCAGATGCTGCTGCGGCGGCTGCTGCTGCTGCTGAAGCAGCGGCGGAACCTGCACCTCCATCGTATCCTCCACCGTATCCCCCTGAACCAGCTCCTGCTGCGCCAACTGCGGCTGCTCCAGCTCCAGCTCCAGCTCCAGAGTCTGATCCTCCACCGTAACCGTAACCTCCTCTTCCTGATCCTGCGGCAGCTGCCGCGGCTGCAGCTGCTGCTGCGGCTGCTGCAGCGCCTGATCCAGAGCCTGATCCTCCACCGTAACCATAACCTCTGCTTCCTGATCCTTCTGCAGCTGCTGCTGCGGCTGCTGCTGCTGCTGCAGCGGCGGAACCTGCACCTCCATCGTATCCTCCACCGTATCCGCCTGAACCAGCTCCTGCTGCGCCAGCTGCGGCTGCTCCAGCACCTGCTCCAGCACCTGCTCCAGAGCCTGAACCTCCACCGTAACCATAACCTCCGCTTCCTGATCCTGCGGCAGATGCTGCGGCTGCAGCTGCTGCTGCGGCTGCTGCAGCTCCTGATCCAGATCCTGATCCTCCACCGTAACCATAACCTCCTCCTCCTGATCCTGCTGCAGATGCTGCTGCGGCGGCTGCTGCTGCTGCTACTGCAGCAGCGGAACCTGCACCTCCATCGTATCCGCCACCGTACCCTCCTGAACCAGCTCCTGCTGCGCCAGCTGCGGCTGCTCCAACTCCAGCTCCAGCTCCAGAGCCTGATACTCCACCGTAACCGTAACCTTCTCTTCCTGATCCTGCGGCAGCTGCCGCGGCTGCTGCAGCTCCTGATCCAATTCCTGATCCTCCACCGTAACCATAACCTCCTCCTCCTGATCCTGCTGCAGATGCTGCTGCGGCAGCTGCTGCGGATGCTGCTGCTGAAGCGGCGGCACCTGCACCTGCACCACCATCGTATCTTCCACGGTATCCTCCTGAACCAGCTCCTGCTGCGCCAGCTGCGGCTGCTCCAGCTCCAGCTCCAGCTCCAGCTCCAGAGCCTGATCCTCCACCGTAACCGTAACCTCCTCTTCCTGATCCTGCGGCAGCTGCCGCGGCTGCAGCTGCTGCTGCGGCTGCTGCAGCTCCTGATCCAGATCCTGATCCTCCAACGTAACCATAACCTCCTCCTCCTGATCCTGCTGCAGATGCTGCTGCGGCGGCTGCTGCTGCTGCTGAAGCAGCTGCGGAACCTGCACCTCCATCGTATCCGCCGCCGTAACCTCCTGAACCAGCTCCTGCTGCGCCAGCTGCGGCTGCTCCAGCTCCAGCTCCAGCTCCAGAGCCTGAACCTCCACCGTAACCGTAACCTCCTCTTCCTGATCCTGCGGCAGCTGCAGCGGCTGCAGCTGCTGCTGCGGCTGCTGCAGCTCCTGATCCAGATCCTGATCGTCCACCGTAACCATAGCCTCCTCCTCCTGATCCTGCTGCAGATGCTGCTGCGGCGGCTGCTGCTGCTGCTGAAGCAGCGGCGGAACCTGCACCTCCATCGTATCCTCCACCGTATCCCCCTGAACCAGCTCCTGCTGCGCCAACTGCGGCTGCTCCAGCTCCAGCTCCAGCTCCAGAGCCTGACCCTCTACCGTAACCGTAACCTCCTCTTCCTGATCCTGCGGCAGCTGCCGCGGCTGCAGCTGCTGCTGCGGCTGCTACAGCTCCTGATCCAGATGCTGATCCTCCACCGTAATCATAACCTCCACTTCCTGATCCTGCGGCAGATGCTGCGGCTGCAGCTGCGGCTGCAGCTGCTGCTGCGGCTGCTGCAGCGCCTGATCCAGAGCCTGATCCTCCACCGTAACCATAACCTCTGCTTCCTGATCCTGCTGCAGCTGCTGCTGCGGCTGCTGCTGCTGCTGCAGCGGCGGAACCTGCACCTTCATCGTATCCGCCTGAACCTGCTCCTGCTGCGCCAGCTCCTGCTGCTCCAGCACCTGCTCCAGCACTGGCTCCAGATCCTGAACCTCCACCGTAACCATAACCTCCTCCTCCTGATCCTGCTACAGATGCTGCTGCGGCGGCTGCTGCTGCTGCTGCTGCAGCTGCGGAACCTGCACCTCCATCGTATCCGCCACCGTACCCTCCTGAACCAGCTCCTGCTGCGCCAGCTGCGCCAGCTGCGGCTGCTCCAGCTCCAGCTCCAGCTCCAGAGCCTGATCCTCCACCGTAACCGTAACCTTCTCTTCCTGATCCTGCGGCAGCTGCCGCGGCTGCAGCTGCTGCTGCAGCTCCTGATCCAATTCCTGATCCTCCACCGTAACCATAACCTCCTCCTCCTGATCCTGCTGCAGATGCTGCTGCGGCAGCTGCTGCAGATGCTGCTGCTGAAGCGGCGGCACCTGCACCTGCACCACCATCGTATCCTCCACGGTATCCTCCTGAAGCAGCTCCTGCTGCGCCAGCTGCGGCTGCTCCAGCTCCAGCTCCAGCTCCAGCTCCAGAGCCTGATCCTCCACCGTAACCGTAACCTCCTCTTCCTGATCTTGCGGCAGCTGCCGCGGCTGCAGCTGCTGCTGCGGCTGCTGCAGCTCCTGATCCAGATCCTGATCCTCCACCGTAACCATAACCTCCTCCTCCTGATCCTGCTGCAGATGCTGCTGCGGCGGCTGCTGCTGCTGCTACTGCAGCAGCGGAACCTGCACCTCCATCGTATCCGCCACCGTACCCTCCTGAACCAGCTCCTGCTGCGCCAGCTGCGCCAGCAGCGGCTGCTCCAGCTCCAGCTCCAGCTCCAGAGCCTGATCCTCCACCGTAACCATAACCTCCTCCTCCTGATCCTGCTGCAGATGCTGCTGCGGCAGCTGCTGCAGATGCTGCTGCTGAAGCGGCGGCACCTGCACCTGCACCACCATCGTATCCTCCTGAAGCAGCTCCTGCTGCGCCAGCTGCGGCTGCTCCAGCTCCAGCTCCAGCTCCAGCTCCAGAGCCTGATCCTCCACCGTAACCGTAACCTCCTCTTCCTGATCTTGCGGCAGCTGCCGCGGCTGCAGCTGCTGCTGCGCCTGCTGCAGCTCCTGAACCAGATCCTGATCCTCCACCGTAACCATAACCTCCTCCTCCTGATCCTGCTGCAGATGCTGCTGCGGCTGCTGCTGATGCTGCTGGTGCTGCTGCAGCGGAGGAACCTGCACCTCCATCGTATCCGCCACCGTACCCTCCTGAACCAGCTCCTGCTGCGCCAGCTGCGGCTGCTCCAGCTCCAGCTCCAGAGCCTGATCCTCCACCGTAACCGTAACCTCCTCTTCCTGATCCTGCGGCAGCTGCCGCGGCTGCAGCTGCTGCTGCGGCTGCTGCAGCTCCTGATCCAGATCCTGATCCTCCACCGTAACCATAACCTCCTCCTCCTGATCCTGCTGCAGATGCTGCTGCGGCAGCTGCTGCGGATGCTGCTGCTGAAGCGGCGGCACCTGCACCTGCACCACCATCGTATCCTCCACTGTATCCTCCTGAACCAGCTCCTGCTGCGCCAGCTGCGGCTGCTCCAGCTCCAGCTCCAGCTCCTGAGCCTGATCCTCCACCGTAACCATAACCTCCTCTTCCTGATCCTGCTGCAGCTGCTGCTGCTGCTGCAGCGCCAGCTCCACCATAACCCCCTCCGTAGCTTTGAGAAGATGATGAAACCTCATTTGAAGCCTGAGCAAACATATTGATTAATTCTCTGACTTCGTTTACAAAGCCTGGATTGTCGTAACCAGTTGTTTGGATATACGCATCACTCATTGCTGATGCTACTGCATTAGCCTTTGCGCTCGCACTCCCTCCTCCACCGTCTTGAGATACAATGTCTGCCACTGAGGAGGCTAAGGCCATAGTCATTGCATTAACTATCGCTTTTGAACCGTGACCTGATTGGGCCATGCTTTGCATATTATTGATCAGCATTCCGGTTATTTCTTGCATATCGCTTGTTTCACCCTGACCTAATACACTACTGTACTGTTGAATTGCATCGTTAAAATTGTACATGAATTGTTCCGCCGTCTGTGAAGAATCGAAGGGTGAGGACCCTGTGCAAGTCTGGATAAGATTTCCTGCCACGAGGACAAGTAAAGGAATCGCAATTCGAGTAGACCAACCCATATTCACTGTTGGGATACTTCGAACTCAATGTTCTTTTCGATGAAATACTGTTACCTTTTATACAATAAATTTCGTGCTCCGCTAAAAGTTCTCAGCAGGTGAGGTTTATTTTTAGACGTGTGCTCAATATTTGAACGCAAATACGACGGCGACGTGTGTTCTACTTTCCTGCGTTGACGTGGATTGGTTGTGAAATAAGTAAATTCTATTCACACCTGGATCACGATTGGTGTTTTCTTTTTACAAGCATAATCTCACCGATCTTAAAAAATAATCTGAGTTTGATTTCTTTCAGCTATTTAGATTTACTAAATTTTGGTTCAACTCTTTTATTACTTTCCTTATATACATAATGTATAAGGAAAGTATTGTGACGGGGTCGAAAATTCGAATTCGAGTTTTCGACGGAAGAGCACGTTTCAAGCATCCCTGATTACGAATCAAACATTTTTGAAGTGATGTCTGTGTGTGTGTATGTGTGTGTGTGTGTGTGTCAGTGAGCCTGTGGAGACGATAACTGACGAACGAATGGACCGATTCGAACCAAATTTGGTACAAAAATCACAATCCGTAAACACTGGAAACCTATTGTTTTTATACGTAATCAAATATTCAGAACCCCCCTAAATTTTCGAATGAAATTTTGAAAAAATCGTCAAAAAATCAAAACCGCTAATAAAGTTACGCAAATAGACATTTCTTATGTAATTTTTCATTAGAAAACGATTGGCATAAATTTTAGAACGCTAACATGAACCGTTCTCGAGATATTGTACATTTTTCAAAAAAATTATGAAAAAGTCACATAAAAAAAAATCCTATTGAGAAACATGTTCACTTTTCATATGTAATACCATGCGATAAATTGAGTGACATCATTCTCGTGGATCTAGCTCGTTCCATTCATGAAAAAATATACTTTGAATAATACTTTTGTATTTGAACGCCAATAGTCATTTATCTGCTGTAAGAATAACTTTTTTCTTAGTGCATAACGCTTGGCGAGATTTTGGCGACTAATTTGGCGGAATGTCGCCAACTTGGCGACTTTTTGAAATGTTGCCAAATTAATGAAAATCTCGCTAAATGGATAAAAATGATGCTAAATCAATGAAAATGACGACTAATTGTCGAAAATTCAATATCTTGGAAAGAATATAAGTATCTATAAGAAAAACCTATTTTTTTACTGTAAAAGTAGTAAATTCATTACATTATATAAAGAAAGTCATGTGTTGCCCACATCAGATTTTTTTCTTATGCTATCGTATAGTAAAAATATTGTTTTCACAATTTTTTTTATTCCGGAGCTTTTGCGGTTAATCACGGTTTAAGAACTCCTGTATTCATTTCAAACACATTTGAAAACGATGTTCGTCAGGTGTGAACACGAATGCTTCTACGGATATCAAATTTGATGTGTAGATATTTTACTTACAAAACTGGATTATATAGATTCTTTAGTAATTCTCGATAAACACTTCCTCCCCCAAGAATTCTTATTGTATACATTTTTAAATTTTCTTAGTATTATTTCCCATAGAAAATAAAAGTAATTCCTGGAAATGATGTTGGTATATAGCATATTGGGAAAATCAATATTATGAACCCCACTATCGATGCTAGTTATATCAAAACAGTTTCGATTAACACGTAGATATTATAGAAGATAAAACCGCATGCACTATACAAAACATCGCTCGTGACGCAGTAAAATATGGAACTACAAGGTATCCATCCCAAATGAGCTTCTAATAAAACTTAGTTTCAAATGCTGTATTAAATTTAGAAGGTCATAGAAGTATGTTTCAGAAATACATATTATCATTTTAATTTAATTATTTACGCGTTTTCAGACCACGTGGAAGTTAATAAAGGGGCGATTTATAATTTATGTTTTTTTGATACATGAAATACATGAGAGTTAGGATTGTTGATGCAATTATACTTGATTACAAGGTAAATCAGTTGGCATGGTTACCAATCCATAGATTGATGCTCTAAAAATTAAAATTTTTAAATTAAATTTTATACTTGATGCTTTTAGGTCGTTCATAAAGTACTATGTTGACTCCATCGACTTCTAAACTGAAACCCAGCTGCCAAGCGTACACAATAATTAATTTGGCAAAGGTAAGTACTTAATTATTCAATCATTTGCCTATAAAGTGGTCAAGAAGGGAGTCACTTTATTATGAACCACGTTGTCCCGGTTCACCATAGGAAGTGCATAATGCTACACTTTTTAATGTTACAATTTTTTCCGAAACCCAGTAGGTGTGTCAGCAGCACAGGGACAAGTGCCATTTTTCCTTTCTGCATCAAGGATCGAACACAGAACTACCGCGATCGGTCTTCTTGCCATACCCATTAAGTTCAAATCAAGTATAAAATGTTTCTTTATTGAATACCATTTAATTTGCTTAACATTTGTCGACAAGGCTAAGAAAAATTTTATGTTAGTTGTTTCACTGTCTCAAGTCAACTTCATTTTTTAAAATATCGAATTTTTGCACATTTGGCAACTTTTTGTCAATTTGGTGATATTTTTGAATCCGGCGATATTTTTCAATCCGGTGATATTTTCAAAAAAGGCGCTAAATTTGTCTCCAAATGTATTGCTAAGCTTCACAATAGATATACAGAAGGGCTTATACAGAATTGTATATACTATACGCATTATACTCAGCGAAAACAAAAAGAATACTAATTTTAACAAATGCATAATCACAATCGACGAGCGATACCCCAAAAAATATTAAATTAAAAAAATACTGAAATTTAACTGTTTCGTCATAAATTAAAAAATATAGTCATACTACACTCGATGGTTTAATAAACATAATAGGCATCTGTACTCGTGCTCGCAGAGCTTCAATTAGATGTCTAGTTTAAGTGATGTTTTCTTAACACATGAAGACTGAGAATTAAGAAAGGCGAATATAAATTTTATTAATTAGATTCTAATTCAAGATATACGAGTTAGAATTATTTACGTTCCAACACAATATATTTCAACCAGGCTTACTTATATGCATTCGAATGTAAGAGGTACCAGTTCGCATTATATATGCACAAATTGTGTCATCCTTACCAACTTGTATTGAAATAAAATTTCTAACGGCATATTAATTCAAGTTTAACAGCTTTTAGATCACTGTTTCAAAAATTAAAATTATGAAATTAATTTATTCATTCGCCCGCCATCCACGCAGTGATATTTCACAAGGAATCAGCACCTGCAGGTATGACGCATTCTGAGTCTACCTCGTGTGCAGAAATACCATGATTATTCACCAACTGCGTCGTGGATTTCTAGAGTAAGCACAGATTTGAAGAAGTAAACACAATTGCTTGACTTGTGACTGGTCTTGCCTGGCTCATCGAAAACAATATGGTAATTCTATGTACCTTACCAAGGCCGAGCGCGTGGCATCTGGCAAGGGAATCTTCTCTGAGTGGGACGCCACGCACTGCAATTCTTTTGCTCTCAGATTCCATCTTGTTCAGATCTCAGTCTCCGTTCTCTGCGATTTTTAAATTATAACGTAAGTATAGTTTTTCCTGCTAAGCAAAGACTCCCAACAAAAGCATCCTGGTCCCGTTCATTAATAAAAAATAAATATGACATTTGGCATATGCTGAAATGAAAACGCTAAATGGTATCAAAAGTTATTCCCAAACCATATTTATCCCGTTGCATCAATCATTAAAAGCATTCGAAAAAACTTAAAAAAGTCGTCAATGGCTCCAGTCGAATGGATGGTTTTGTGCTAATAGCACATTTTTGTGTGGGCAGTTTATCTTGAAAAATTTTCAAATTAGTTCGAAATATTAAAATATCGAATTTAGAAATACCTTTTCCAAAACTAACACAAAATAAGTATTGTACTTTTACATCATTATTACATGTATACATCATAAGAATTATACTTCGAAAACTGAGAGCTCGATAAAAACTTGAATTATATATCCTTCTAGGACTTAATTATGCAAAAAATTACTTCTTATGGTTGGTTCATAGCTAGCATTTTTAGTTTTTGAGATATAAACGTTACAAACTTGAAAAACGGAAAATGGAATCTTTTTCAATTTGACAAGACAATTCCTCAAAAACTATAAGAGCTTTGTATAAATAAATTATTGATCTAGAAACTTAATTTGCTACTGAACATTTTTATCGCTGACTATTTATATCTGTATTTCATGATTTAGAAGATCTTTCGAGTGAAAGTAAGTAAAGTGAGGTAAGGCCATGCACTTACAAAATCGTTGTAGTTTTTTTTTCAATGGCAAAATAGTTTAAAATATTAAAATGTTAATATTATTTTTAAATATTCATAAACTGTACCATATATCCGATAAAACAATTAAAAATTTTTTACATTTATATCTATCAACAGGTTCGGCAACCATTTTTTTTTACATTTTTCGTAACGTTCCGATTTCAGACAGAAATATCCCAACCATAGATGCTAGTCACATCCAAAAACTTTTTCGAACCTAAAACAGGTGGCTTACAAAATCATAATAACAATTTACTGAACTGAGTGAGTGAGTGAGTAAGAAAGTGATCTATCAAAGTTATCGATCATTTCCACTATAGCCAGAATCGGGGTTTTGATCCGTCTCAGCTTTGAGACCAAGGAAAAAATCTAAAATTACGGATTAGCAGTGTCGATATAAAGGGATTTAAAATAAACTTACACCATATTTACTCTGGGACGTGTTGGAAAACTAATCTTCCTCTTGAGAGTATTTCTTCTAAATTATCCTCTGGTTTTCAGAATACATGAAGCATTTCTCTATTTTCATATCACTGATGTCCTCCCAATTCGCTTAGTCATCAATATGCTTTATAAAAAATATATAATTTGGAAACATAGAAATGACACATTTTCAAATCCGGGCCTTCCATATCCTACTATTTTTACTTTCCCTGCAATATATGGTAATGTATAGGGAAAGCATTGGAATCATGTCGAAAATCGCAACTCGAGTTTTCGACGGATCTACACGTTTCAAGACCTCTAGATTACGAAAAAACCATTTTTAGCGTGACGTCTGTGTGTCTGTCTGTCTGTCCGTCTGTCTGTCTGTGCAGATTTTGCATCCACTCGAACTAAAAAACTAATGGACCAAATTTCACAAAATTTGGTAGGTAAGTCACTTGTGAGCGAGTCTGGTGTTGATTAGTTTTGGGTACGATTCGGGATAAGAGAACCCGCATTTTTTTGCAAAATGGCCCGCAAAAGCTTGTATCCACTCTAACTGAAAAACTAATATACCGAATTTCACAAAATTCAGTAGATGAGTCACTTGTGGGTTACCCTGGTGCTGATTAGATTTTAGTACGATTCGAAAAAAAATAACCTGCCTTTTTTTGCAAAATGGCCCGCAAAAATCGTCCAAGTCTAAACTAAAGAACTGGGTATACTCAAATATTTCCATTAAATGCGGATTTAATACGTAATTTTTAACGACGAAAAGAATAAGACCAACCCCATTACACTAGGACTAGACGTTCTCGAGATATTTTAGTTTTTCCTACTTTTCCTACGCCATCTTTGAAAATAAGCCCGGTTACCGAATGAGAACGAAAATTGAATTAAAAGTGAAATAAATTTAATTAAAATAAAGAGAACTTTAATATAAGTCTGCAGGGAAAGTCATGTGCTGCTCACATCAGATTTTCACTTTCCCTGCAATACATGGTAATGTATTGGGAAAGTATTGGAATCATGTAGAAAACCGTAACTCGAGTTTTCGACGGATCTACACGTTTCAAAACCTCTAGAATACGAAAAATTTATTTTTAGCGTGACGTCTGTTTGTGTGTGTGTCTGTCTGTCTATCTGTGAAATGTATGTATCCACTCTAACTCAAAAAGAAATTTACCGAATTCCGTAAAATTGGGTAGGAAAGTCACTCGTGGGCGAATCTGGTGCTGATTAGTTTTGGGTACGATTCGAGATAAAAGAACCCGCCTTTTTTTGCGAAATGGACCTCAAAAATTGCCTGTATCCACGCTAGCTCAAAAACTAATAGATTAAATTTCATAAAATTTGGTAGATCAGTCAGTTGTAGGTTGCCCTGGTGCTGATTGGATTTTGGTACAATTCGGAAAAAAATAACCTGCCTTTTTTTGCAGAATGGCCTGCAAAAATCATCAAAATCTAAAATAAAAAACTACGTATGCTCAAATATATCCATTAAATGCTTGTTTTATGCGAAATTTTTAACGAAGAAAAGAATAAGACCGACTCCACTGCACTAGGACTAGCCGTTCTCGAGATATTTTAGTTGTTTCGCATTTTCTCTATGCCACCTTTGAAAATAAGTCCAGTTACCAAATGAGAACGAAAATTGAGTTAAAAGTGAATTAAATTTAATTAAAATAAAGAGAACGTGGACTGATGTAAGACTGAAGGGAAAGTCATGTGCTGCCCACATCAAATTTTTTTATTTTAGCAGTCCCCTATTCACCTTTCTAATCGTATAATTAACTTTAATAAGTACAATTCCAGTAATTTTTCTATTTGAAATATTCTATTTCTATTCACCAGCTGGACCCAAAATTGATGATAAAACAGGTTTTACTATTTGCAACTTTAAATAAGATATATACTAGAAACGGTTTTTATTTTTGAACTTGGGAATAGGAATGCAGTTTTTTACGCAGAAATTGCTGCAATAGATTATGCTATTAAATAGGCTTCAAAAACAATTTAAAAATTTACCTCTTTAAATGTAGCTTTTCTTCTGTTCAGGCCTTTAATTCATTGAAAAATAAATCAAATTATCTTAAAAACATTAAAGAATCCGTCACTTTTCGAAAAATCTAATTAATATCTCTTTGGTCATGACCCATGTAAATAATATTGGAAATGAAACTGCTGACCATCAGACCAAAATTGCTACTATATCTGGTAATAAAAATCTGGAATAGTTAAATAATTATATTTTTCTTAGAACCAACCACATAACCAGAATCTTGAATTATTTACCATTTGCAAATAATTCAATTCAATTTTATTTACCTTAATTTGCAAATTCTCAACAAATATCTGGTTAACTTTCTTACTGGCCATGGCACTTTTTTAGATTATATGTATTATTTTAAATTTAAATCTACATCCAATTGTTTATGTAATAGTTATGGGGATGTTGACCACTTTATTTTTTCCTGCCCGCTAACTAAAAAATACCACCTTATTATATTAAACCCTCAATCACTAATCAATGTATCTGATTAGTGATAGAGGTCTAATGTTTGCAAATATGATTAGTGATAGAGTCTAATGTTTGCAAAAATAAAAATTCAATTCATAAAATCAAAAACTATATTCTTGTTGCCAGGGATATTTCTAATAAAATAAAATGATCTGTTTATGTGCGAATACAACTTTCAATTTTATTGGTCGATAAAACTAGTACTGTTCCCAAAACTGCAAGTTATGTACTTTTTTATAGTATATTTTTTTATCTTTTCCCTTTTCTGTATTTATTCTAAATTCCACTATCATTTCTTTTTTCCATTTTTCTTTTATATTTTCTAGTTTTTTCACTAAGTGGTTTCAATTTTGACATTTTTCTCAATTTATGTGTTCATGCTCTATATTTTCTCAATTTCTTTTCCTGTTCATGATTTACTTATTTCCTTTTTAATAAATTTTTATATATTCAAAACAACGTTTTTTTATTATTTTATTTCTATTCAAACAATTCATTTTCCCTTCTTTTATACATTTCTAAATTTCCCTTTATATTTTTATTTATAATATTTGCTATCTTTATTTTGAGCGTACAAGCAATACTTTTAAATATTTATTTTATATCTTTATTTTCCATGTCCCCAGTAGAATGAACTATCTTTTTTCATTTAGATTCACTTTAATATTTTTAATTTCTTCTTCCTGATTCTTAATTCTGTGAATTGGGAGCACTTGTTAGCGTTTTAAATTATCTTTTGCAAAACTGTCTGTATATTAAAATATTTCTCTTCAACTGTTCTTTCTAAACATGAATAAATGCAGGTCTGTTGCTATTGTATTGTCAGGAAATACTGGAAAATCGCTGATATTCCATTCCGACCGTTTATCATGCTGCTTTAAAACTTCGGGTGAGCAGTACGGTCCGGGTTTATAACTACTTTTTTTCTCTCGGAAGTCATAAAAACATAAATTTTATATATTTTCGTTGCCTATCGAAAAAATAAAACTATGAAGTCATTTTGTCACGTGCGAAAACGCGATTTAATATGCTTTTACTTCCCTGCAAAACATGGGAATGTATAGGGGAAGTATTGGAATTATGCCGAAAATCGCAACTCGAGTTTTCGACGGATCTACACGTTTCGAGACCTCTAGAATACGAAAAAATTATTTTTAGCATGACGTCTGTGTGTGTGTCTATCTGTCTGTGTCTCTGTATGTCTGTGCAATGTATGTATCCACTCTAACTAAAAAACTAATGGATCGAATTTCAAAATATTTGGTATGTAAGTCACTTGGGCGAGACCCTGGTGCTGATTAGTTTTTGGTAGGATTCGTGAAAACAGAAACAGCCTTTTTTTGCGAAATGGCTATTAAAAATTTCATGTATCCACTCTCGCTAAAATACTAAATGACCAAATTTCACAAAATTTGGTAAATAAGCTACTTGTCGGATGATCTGGTGCTGATTAGATTTTGGTACGATTCGGAAAAGAACAACCTGCCTTTTTCACAAAATGACCCGAAAAATCGCCAAAATCTAAAATAAAAAATACATATGCTTAAATATATCCATTAAATACGTGTTTTATACGTAATTTTTAACGAAAAAAGAAATAAACCCAACTCTATTACACTAGGACTTGCCGTTCTCGAGATATTTTAGGTTTTTCGTATTTTCTCTACGCCACCTTTGAAAATAAGTTTAATTACCAAATGAGAACGAAAATTGAATTAAAAGTGAATTAAATTTAAATAAAATAAAGAAAACGGGAATATAAATCTTCAGGGAAAGTTATATGCTGCTCATATCAGATTTTTTTTCTTTCATTTAACTTGTTAGCAGAATTATACAATGTTACCATTTTTATGCTTCAATTTGTAATAGTTTTTGATGTTCAGACAAGTTATCAACGATTTTCATTAAAGGTATAGTTGCCATATTTAGTGACCATTATTCACTTCGAAGGCAAGAAGCGTGGCTTGAATAAATACTGCAATTTTCATCCGAAATGTTCTAAAGAAATAAAAAATATATGAAATACAAAAAAAAGTACAAAATGAAGTAGAAAAATGAATATGAAGTACAAAAATAAAAAAATGAAGTACAAAATGAAGTAGAACAAGAAAGATCAATCATGCTTAAAGCATTGATTATGAAACACTTTCCAACTTCAATGCAATTTTATTTTAAAAAGTCTAAAATGCAATACATTCCTCGGTAATATTTTAAAACTTATCACAATACTACATTAATTTATTATATTTGAAAACCTTCATTGAAAAAAATAAACTTCATTCAAATGACGGCATTGAAATATAAATTGCCTGGTTTAAATATCTCTAAAATGCGATACATTCCACGGTAATATTTTTAAAACTATCATAATACTACGATAATTTATTATATTTGAAAACTTCATCGAAAACAACTGAAATTAACTCAAATGACGTCATAGAAAAAATAACACGTCTGGATCTCTATATAAAAACAGCATTTCATTCATAACTTTCTCCCATTCATTTCATTCATCACAATACTATAATAATTTATTTTATTTACAAATTTTAACAAAAATAAAGTAGTTTTAGGACTGATACAACACACAATATGAATTAAAAAGAACTTAAAAAATCACGAATCTGAAACAAGATGAATGCCATATATCATTTTGAAGTGGGTCATGTGATCTTTTCATTTCATGGTCACGTGATAGTTTCATATAAGAGGTGTAATTATTATTTTAATTTTTATTTAAATACTACTGAATATATTTCGCTGAATTTTTTTTTGTATATTTTATGGAACAATTCGAATATTATCTAAAATTTTCGAAGCAATTTGTAAATTTTAAATCCGCATAAAAAATGTTTGAAAAATTAGGTCCCATAGGGCTCAATGTATTTCATTTTTTCAACCCGGGCTCAATCCAAAACTAATTGAGTGATATTATTAATTTATATTCCCATAGGTCCTACAGACCGTCTGAATAACATACTAAAATTTCATTTTGATTAAGTCCTATTTACGGCAGTTATCGTGCTAACGGACAGAGAGACAGACAGACAGACAGGCAGACAAAATGAACAAAATCATAAATACTTTTCAACTTTGTTGTAAAGTGCTAAAAATTATATGGAAGCTCCATACACTTAAATGTATTAATTAAATGCTCGTTTTATACATTATAATTATTTAATTGAATAATTAAAGTGAATAATACCATGTTTCAGTTTTTAAAATTTTTGGTGAATTGGCGCTATTACTTTCCTTATATACATAATGTATAAGGAAAGTATTGTGACGGGGTCGAAAATTCGAATTCGAGTTTTCGACGGGAGAACACGTTTCAAGCATCCCTGATCACGAATCAAACATTTTTGAAGTGACGTCAGTGTGTGTGTGTCAGTGAGTCTGTGGAGACGATAACTGACGAACGAATGGACCGATTCGAACAAAATTTGGTACAAAAATCACAATCCGTAAACACTGGAAACCTATTGTTTTTATACGCAATCGAATGTTCAGAGTCCCCTAAATTTTCGAATGAAATTTTGATAAAATCGTCAAAAATTCAAATCCGCTAATAAAGTTACGCAAATAGACATTTCTTATGTAATTTTAAATTAGAAAACGATTGACATAAACTTTAGAACGCTAGCATGAACCCTTCTCGAGATATTGTACATTTTTCAAAAAAATTATCAAAAAGTCATATAAAATAAAAAAAATATTTCCTATTGAGAACCATGTTCACTTTTCATATGTAATACCATGCGATAAATTGGGTGACATCATTCTCGTGGAACTAGCTCGTTCCATTCAAGAAAAAAGATACTTTAAGTAATACTTTTGTAATTGAACGCCAATAGTCATTTATCTGTTGTAAGAATAACTTATTTCTCTGTCCATAACGCTTGGCGAGATTTTGGCGGAATGTCGCCAACTTGGCGACTTTTTGAAATGTTGCCAAATTAACGAAAATCTCGCCAAATGGATAAAAATGACGCTAAATCAATGAAAATGACGACTAATTGTCGAAAATTCGATATCTTGGAAAGAATATTAGTATCTACTATAAGAAAAATCTATTTTTTTTACTGTAAAAGTAGTAAATTCATTACATTATATAAGGAAAGCCATGTGTTGCCCACATCAGATTTTTTTATAATGCTCCGAGTTGCCAAAAGAAACGTTAAAATTTTAAATTTGATTTAGTTTCAACGGAATATCCATTTCATTTGCAATTTTGTGCGATAGGTTCAAAACTAATACGTTAGGGAATCCTACTGTTCAATATGAAATTAGGGAATTTTTTGTTTTATGAAATAAAATGAAAATTCTCTTATCGGGATTTGAATAAAAAGGATTCTGCTATTCAAAATTTTCTTGCACACTGCATGGTAATTTGTAGAGTTATGAGACTAGGTAAGAAAATTTAAACTACACCAAATTTTAAAAGTTAAGAAAAATCGTTTATGTTTAGGATATAATTATACGACTGAAGTTTAATATTCGCGAAGTGTACTGAAGCAAGGCCTTGCTTTGCAGTTTATACTATTATACTAAACACCTTTTATGATTATACAGCAATCGTATTTTTCATCTCGAAAGAATCTTTACGAGTTTGGCATACAAGTAAAATTGTACCGATCAAATAAATCTCGAGCTTATTCAAAAAGAAAATAACCCTAAGAATTTCAAAAGTTAATAGTATACTGTAAATATCAGATGTAAAAGAATTATAAAGGCAATTTCTTGAAAATTTCAGATAATACAAAATATAAGCGGAAAAGATTTGTTTGCTGATATATTTTACAGATTTCATTAAAAATAATGTTTAACTCATGGCATATCGCATGCACAACCATATGAGGGTGGGGAACTATATGCACTGTAGGCCAACGGGGGAGGGGGAATGACTAACAAGATTTACGTATTGTTCACTACTTACAGCGGAAACCCACTGCAATTTGCAAATGATTCGAAAACATTTATATTTCGATTAAAACGTTAAAGAAAAAAAAGAAAAGTAAAAGTATATTCTGGAACTTATTGAAATATTTTATATTAATTTTATCGTTTCTCTATTTATTACTAATAAAAATTCGGTCAAAAACTGATAAATGTTTAAACTAGAGTTGCAAAACGCAAACTTAAATGCAATTTCTCTGTATATACCACATTTTGGGAAAAATTATTTCCTTAGTAAGTAATTTTCTTTTCGTTTTAAGACTCACTTTTCTTGCTCAAAAACTAACCAATCAAATTCCACGAGATATGACAGTTAAGTAATTCATGCGTTTTCTGGTACTGGTTAGAATTTAGTACGACTTTAAAGAATAGAATCTGCCTTTTTGTTTACAATGTTAAGAAAAATCAACAAAATAGCAAAAGTGTACATAGACTCAACTGTATTAACTAAACATGCGTTTCTTTCTTACTTTCCCGTTAATTAATTGAATAATACCATGCTATGATTCTAAGAAAACCAAACGTCAAATATTTCTGGTTTTTGAATATTTCACGACTGGGCACCATTTTAAAATGTTCCACGTTGTCAAATAAGAAGGAACTTTAAAATATTGAATACGGTGTAATTTTAAACGAGTATGCATCTTATTTGTAATATTTTGCGATAAAATTCAAACTAATACACTAGGTAACCATTCGACTCAAAATTCTAACTTCATGAAGTAAAATAAAAAAAATCTGATGTGGGCAGCACATGAATTTCCTTATATAATGCAATAAATTTACTACTTTTACAGTAAAAAAAATATATATTATTTTTATAGTAGTTATTTGTATTCTTTCTAAGATATTGAATTTTTGTGAATGAGTCATTTTTTCCATGTCCTCATCATTAATGAGTCGTCATTGATTTAGCGTCATTTTTATCCATTTGGCGAGTTTTTCGTTAATTTTGCAACATTTAAAAAAGTCCCCAAGTTGGCGACATTCCACCCAATTCGTCGCCAAAATCTCGCCAAGCGTTATGGACGGAGAAATAAGTTATTCTTATAGCAGATAAATGACTATTGGCATTCAAATATAAAAGTATTACTCAAAGTATCATTTTTCATGAATGAAACGAGTTAGATCCACGAGAATGATGTCACCCAATTTATCGCATGGTATTACATATGAAAAGTGAACATGTTTCTCAACAGGAAATATATATATTTTTATTTTATATGACTTTTTGATAATTTTTTTGAAAAATGTGCAATATCTCGAGAACGGTTCATGTTAGAGTTCTAAAATTTATGTTAATCGTTTTCTAATGAAAAATTACATAAAAATGTCTATTTGCATAACTTTATTAGTGGTTTTGATTTTTTGACGATTTTTTCAAAATTTCACTCGAAAATTTAAGGAGGGTTCTGAACATTCGATTACGTTTAAAAACAATAGGCTCCAGTGCTTACGGATTGTGATTTTTGTACCAAATTTCGATCGAATCGGTCTATTCGTTCGTCAGTTATCGTCTCCACAGACTCACTGACACACACACACACATACTTTCACACACATACACACACACACACACATACTTTCACACACATACACATATACACACACGCACGCACACAGACATCACTTCAAAAATGTTTGATTCGTGATCAGGGATATTTGAAACGTGCTCTCCCGTCGAAAACTCGAATTCGAATTTTCGACCCCGTCCGTCACAGTACTTTCCTTATACATTAAGTATATAAGGAAAGTAAAAAGCTTAGTCAATTCGCTATCTCGTAAAATTTGATCAAAACCAAATTAGAAAATTTTAAATAAAACTGTTTTGCGTTACTGATGAATTTATCGTTCTTTTTACTTTTCTTTTTATTTTGTACTTTATACTATATAAATTTTACTTCTTTCAGTCGATATACGATTTCCTTTATCCTGGAAATATTCCAACTAAAATATACATTACAATTTTAACTTTAAATTTGGAAGAAATTTCTCTTCTGTATGTCGTATATAGTAAATAGATCTAAGCACATCCAATTCTAAGCGAGTTCTTAAAAATTGTAAACTTAGTCACTCTGCTTCCTCGCTCTCGCTTTATTATAAAAAAATCTGATGTGGTCAGCACATGTCTTTCGCTACAGACTCAAATGCTTTTTCTCTTTATTTCTTTAATAATTCATTAAATAGAGTTTAATTGCACAAAATATCATTGAATTTGTATTTTTGATTCAATTTCTGTTTTTATTTGGTAACTGAACATCTTTTCAAAGGCGGTGTAAGAAAAATGGAAAAAAAAATTAAAAATCTCGATAACGTTTAGTTCGAGAGTAATGGGGTTGGTCTTATTCTTTTCCTCGTTAAATATTACGTATAAAACAAGCATTTGATTAATGCATTTAAGCATATGTAGTCCTTTATCCTAAATTTTGGCGATTTCGTAAAAAAGGGCAGGTTCTTCTGTTTCGAATCGTACCGAAATTGAATCAGAACTAGGGCGCCCCACAAGTGAATAATTATCTGCCAAATTTTGTGCAATTTGATCGATTAGCTTTTTGGCTAGAGTGGATACATGAGGTTTTCGCGGGACATTTCGCAAAAAAAGGCGGGTTTTCTTTTATCACGAATCGTACCAAAATCTAACCAGCACCAGGATCATACACACAAGTGACTTACCTGTAAAATTTTATAAAATTTGGTTCATTAGTTTTTGAGTTAAAGTATATAAATACATTGCACACAGACACAGACACACAGGCAGACGTCAAGCAAAAAATGGGTTTTTCGCGTTCTAGATGTTTCAAAACGTGTAGATCCATCGAAAACTCGAGTTGCGATTTTCGACGCGATTCTAATAATTTCTCCGTACATTACCATGTATTGCAGGGAAAGTAAAAAAATTCCAAATATGCAAATTACATACATATTATTTGCAAATTTAGAAGTTAATGTTGAACGTTCATTTTCCCAATGGTTTTCGCTTCAAAGCTTGAGCAATTTCAATTCTCCCACTTTAACCTACGAACGTCTTCTGTACAGCAATAAATTATATGCCACCTTTAATTTTGGGATCATTTCAATAGTTTGGTTTTAGATCAGTTATCATCGGATAAGCATAGCAGGATTGGAAGCAAAACCCCCGTATTTTTATACAAACCCGTAAAATAACTCATAAATATTTATCTATCTATACCACATATGCACATTTTGAAAAATTTGGTTAAGTTTTAGAAGAGTAATTGTTTGATAATGTGTATGATAGAAAAATGTGTAACATACACAAAATTTATCTGGCCTGAAGAACATTCATTTACATTTACACCATGTAACCAAATTAAAATACATTCGGTTACATTTTAGAAAAGTTATCGCCAGACAATGCATATCAGTGAACAAACAGGATGCAGAATATGCATTTTTTTTTTTTTTAATCCGACCACGGTCAACGACGATTCCACCATATTATTAATTTCCTTCTATAAATGTATAAGGAAAGTATTGTGACGGGGTCGAAAATTCGAATTCGAGTTTTCAACGGGAGAGCACGTTTCAAGCATCCCTGATCACGAGTCAAACATTTTTGAAGTGATGTCTGTGTGTGTCAAGGAGACTGTGGAGACGATAACTGACGAACGAATGGACCGATACGAACGAAATTTAGTACAAAAATCACAATCCATAAACACTGGAAGCCTATTATTTTTATACGCAATCGAATGTTCAGAACCCCCTTAAATTTTCGAGTGAAAATTTGAAAAATCGTCAAAAATCAAAACCGCTAATAAAGTTACGCAAATAGACATATCTTATGTAATTTTTCATTAGAAAACGATTGACATAAATTTTAGAACGCTAAAGTGAACCGTTCTTGAGATATTGCACATTTTTCAAAAAGAATTATCAAAAAGTCATATAAAATAGAAAAATATATTTCCTATTGTGAAACATGTTCACTTTTCATATGTAATACCATGCGATAAATTGGGTGACATCATTTTCGTTTATCTAGCTCGTTCCGTTCATGAAAAAACATACTTTGATGAATACTTTTGTATTTGAACGCCAATAGTCATTTATTAGCTGTAAAAATAATTTATTTCTTCGTCCATAACGCTTGGCGAGATTTTGCGATGAAATTGGTGGAATGTCACTAACTTGGCGACTTTTTAAATTTTGCTGAATTAGCGAAGAACTCGCCAAATCGATAAAAATGACGCTAAATCCATGACGACTCATTGATGATGACGACATCGAAAATGACGCCTTATTGACGAAAATTCAATATCTTGGAAAGAATATAAATAACTATTATAAAAATAATCTATTTTTTTTTACTGTAAAAGTAGTAAATTCATTGCATTATATAATTAAAGTCATATGCTGCCCACATCAGATTTTTTTTAAGAGGTAAAGTGCTGCAAGATTCTTTTAAATCTCCGTGTATCGTTACTCCCAATTCAAATATTCCAAATATTAGATTTCCCGTTGACTTAGGAAATTACGCAAATCTAATGAGACAAAACCAGATATTTCAGCTATAGTCGAATTGCTCAATAATTAAACAAAGTAGTCTTAAGACTTTTAATTATTTCTTCGAGTCGTTCCTCCTCATTCTAGTTTCTCAAAATATTAGATATTTCCGTTGCCCTAGAAAGAGAATGAGACTGATCGAATGGAACCCAACTCGAAGTTTTCTTATCTATAGTATAATTTCTCAAAAATCAAACAAACTGATTTTAGATTTTTGATTTCAATCGTCACTCATAATTCGAACTTTTCAAAATATTAGATTGTGCATTTATGTGAAATATTTATGTGAAATGGGATTGTGAAATATTAGAGGTGCTCAAAAGTTAAGCAAAGCGGTTTAACATTTTTAACACTTTACAACAAAGTTTAAAAGTTTTTATGACTTTGTTCATTCACTCTATCTGTCTGTGTGTCTGTCTGTCCGTTAGCACGATAACTGCCGTAAAAATGACTTAATCAAAATGAAATTTTAGTATGTTGTTCAGACGGTCTGTGGGACCCATGGGAATATAAATGAATAATATCACCCAATTAGTTTTGGATTGAACCCGGGTTGAAAAAATGAAATACATTGAGCCCTATGGTACCTAATTTTTCAAACATTTTTTAAGCAGACTTAAAATTCGCAAATTGCTTCGAAAATTTTAGGTAATATTCAAATTGTTCCATAAAATATATAAAAAAAATTTCAGCAAAATATATTTAGTAGATTTTTAGATAAAAATTAAAATAATAATCACACTACTTATATGAAGCGATCACGTGACCATGATATGAAAAGATCACGTGGCCCACTTCAAAATGAAATATGGCATCCATCGTGTCTCAAAATCGTGATTTTTAAAGTTCTTTTTAATTCATATTGAGTGTTGTATCCGTCCTAAAACTGCTTTATTTTGGCTTAAATTCTGTGCATCTACATACTAAAACAACCCAATTACAATATATTTGAGTTTAAATGCTCATCCAAATTTGATTATTTCTACAACGAAACCTATTTTTCACCTATGTAAACTATAAACAGAAAAATATGTAGAATGAGTTGTATTAGAATTGCTGTATTTCTTTAATACATTTAGTTCATGGAGTCTGCATAGCTGATATGAATGAAATATTCATTGATTTTACAAAGAGATGAACGATTTTTTTCGATGAAGTTTTACGCATAGTTTAATTACTTGTAGCTCCATGGTCTTAATTTAAAAAAAAAAAATTATTATAGTATTGTGATGAATGACATGAATGGGAAGTTATTTATGAATGAAATGCTGCTTTTATAGAGAGAGCCAGGCGTGTTATTTTTTCTATGACGTCATTTGAATGAATTTCAGTTGTTTTCGATGAAGTTTTCAAATATAATAAATTATCGTAGTATTATGATAATTCAAAAATTATCACCGAGGAATGTATCACATTTTAGAGATGCTTAAACCAGGCAATTTATATTTCAATGCCGTCATTTGAATGAAGTTCATTTTTTTCGAAAAGGTTTAAATTTTCAAATATAATAAATTAATGTAGTATTGTGATAAGTTTTAAAATATTACCGAGGAATGTATTGCATCTTAGAGATGTTTAAATAAAAGTGTATTGAAGTTCGAAAGTGTTTCATAATCAATGCTTTAAGCATGATTGATCTTTCTTATTTATTACTCCTTCGAATCGTCTGCCGTAATACGTATTTTTCAAGATATTAGAATTTTCCGTTGCTTCAGACAGAAAATCAGACAGGTCGAATGAGATGAAAACCGAGATTTAATTATAGTGGAAGTGCTCAATTAATAAGCAAAGTGGTTTTAAGATTTTCTATTTAAATCGTCCCCCATAATTCGAATTATTAAAAATATTATATTTTTACGTTGCCAAAAAAGGAAGGCGAGATTGGTCGAAATAAGACTGAAACAATATTTTAGCTATAGTGGAAGTGGCTAAGTAGTGTTTAGCTAAGTAAGCAAAGTGGTTTTAAGATTTTCTATTTAAATCGTCCCCCATAATTCGAATTATTAAAAATATTATATTTTTACGTTGCCAAAAAAAGAAGGCGAGATTGGTCGAAATAAGACTGAAACAATATTTTAGCTATAGTGGAAGTGGCTAAGTAGTGTTTAGCTAAGTAAGCAAACTGGTTTTAAGATTTTCTATTTAAATCGTCCCCCATAATTCGAATTATTAAAAATATTATATTTTTACGTTGCCAAAAAAGGAAGGCGAGATTGGTCGAAATAAGACTGAAACAATATTTTAGCTATAGTGGAAGTGGCTAAGTAGTGTTTAGCTAAGTAAGCAAACTGGTTTTAAGATTTTCTATTTAAATCGTCCCCCATAATTCGAATTATTAAAAATATTATATTTTTACGTTGCCAAAAAAAGAAGGCGAGATTGGTCGAAATAAGACTGAAACAATATTTTAGCTATAGTGGAAGTGGCTAAGTAGTGTTTAGCTAAGTAAGCAAACTGGTTTTAAGATTTTCTATTTAAATCGTCCCCCATAATTCGAATTATTAAAAATATTATATTTTTACGTTGCCAAAAAAAGAAGGCGAGATTGGTCGAAATAAGACTGAAACAATATTTTAGCTATAGTGGAAGTGGCTAAGTAATGTTTAGCTAAGTAAGCAAACTGGTTTTAAGATTTTCTATTTAAATCGTCCCCCATAATTCGAATTATTAAAAATATTATATTTTTACGTTGCCAAAAAAAGAAGGCGAGATTGGTCGAAATAAGACTGAAACAATATTTTAGCTATAGTGGAAGTGGCTAAGTAGTGTTTAGCTAAGTAAGCAAACTGGTTTTAAGATTTTCTATTTAAATCGTCCCCCATAATTCGAATTATTAAAAATATTATATTTTTACGTTGCCAAAAAAAGAAGGCGAGATTGGTCGAAATAAGACTGAAACAATATTTTAGCTATAGTGGAAGTGGCTAAGTAGTGTTTAGCTAAGTAAGCAAACTGGTTTTAAGATTTTCTATTTAAATCGTCCCCCATAATTCGAATTATTAAAAATATTATATTTTTACGTTGCCAAAAAAGGAAGGCGAGATTGGTCGAAATAAGACTGAAACAATATTTTAGCTATAGTGGAAGTGGCTAAGTAGTGTTTAGCTAAGTAAGCAAAGTGGTTTTAAGATTTTCTATTTAAATCGTCCCCCATAATTCGAATTATTAAAAATATTATATTTTTACGTTGCCAAAAAAAGAAGGCGAGATTGGTCGAAATAAGACTGAAACAATATTTTAGCTATAGTGGAAGTGGCTAAGTAGTGTTTAGCTAAGTAAGCAAACTGGTTTTAAGATTTTCTATTTAAATCGTCCCCCATAATTCGAATTATTAAAAATATTATATTTTTACGTTGCCAAAAAAGGAAGGCGAGATTGGTCGAAATAAGACTGAAACAATATTTTAGCTATAGTGGAAGTGGCTAAGTAGTGTTTAGCTAAGTAAGCAAACTGGTTTTAAGATTTTCTATTTAAATCGTCCCCCATAATTCGAATTATTAAAAATATTATATTTTTACGTTGCCAAAAAAAGAAGGCGAGATTGGTCGAAATAAGACTGAAACAATACTTTAGCTATAGTGGAAGTGGCTAAGTAGTGTTTAGCTAAGTAAGCAAAGTGGTTTTAAGATTTTCTATTTAAATCGTCCCCCATAATTCGAATTATTAAAAATATTATATTTTTACGTTGCCAAAAAAAGAAGGCGAGATTGGTCGAAATAAGACTGAAACAATATTTTAGCTATAGTGGAAGTGGCTAAGTAGTGTTTAGCTAAGTAAGCAAAGTGGTTTTAAGATTTTCTATTTAAATCGTCCCCCATAATTCGAATTATTAAAAATATTATATTTTTACGTTGCCAAAAAAAGAAGGAGAGATTGGTCGAAATAAGACTGAAACAATATTTTAGCTATAGTGGAAGTGGCTAAGTAGTGTTTAGCTAAGTAAGCAAAGTGGTTTTAGGATTTTCTATTTAAATCGTCCCCCATAATTCGAATTATTAAAAATATTATATTTTTACGTTGCCAAAATAAGAAGGCGAGATTGGTCGAAATAAGACTGAAACAATATTTTAGATATAGTGGAAGTGGCTAAGTAGTGTTTAGCTAAGTAAGCAAAGTGGTTTTAGGATTTTCTATTTAAATCGTCCCCCATAATTCGAATTATTAAAAATATTATATTTTTACGTTGCCAAAATAAGAAGGCGAGATTGGTCGAAATAAGACTGAAACAATATTTTAGCTATAGTGGAAGTGGCTAAGTAGTGTTTAGCTAAGTAAGCAAAATGGTTTTAGGATTTTCTATTTAAATCGTCCCCCATAATTCGAATTATTAAAAATATTATATTTTTACGTTGCCAAAATAAGAAGGCGAGATTGGTCGAAATAAGACTGAAACAATATTTTAGCTATAGTGGAAGTGGCTAAGTAGTGTTTATCTAAGTAAGCAAAGTGGTTTTAGGATTTTCTATTTAAATCGTCCCCCATAATTCGAATTATTAAAAATATTATATTTTTACGTTGCCAAAAAAAGAAGGCGAGATTGGTCGAAATAAGACTGAAACAATATTTTAGCTATAGTGGAAGTGGCTAAGTAGTGTTTAGCTAAGTAAGCAAAGTGGTTTTAAGGTTTTCTATTTAAATCGTCCCCCATAATTTGAATTATTAAAAATATAATATTTTTACATTGCCAAAAAAAGAAGGCGAGATTGGTCGAAATAAGACTGAAACAATATTTTAGCTATAGTGGAAGTGGCTAAGTAGTGTTTAGCTAAGTAAGCAAAGTGGTTTTATGGTTTTCTATTTAAATCGTCCCCCATAATTTGAATTATTAAAAATATTATATTTTTACGTTGCCAAAAAAAGAAGGCGAGATTGGTCGAAATAAGACTGAAACAATATTTTAGCTATAGTGGAAGTGGCTAAGTAGTGTTTAGCTAAGTAAGCAAAGTGGTTTTAAGGTTTTCTATTTAAATCGTCCCCCATAATTTGAATTATTAAAAATATTATATTTTTACGTTGCCAAAAAAAGAAGGCGAGATTGGTCGAAATAAGACTGAAACAATATTTTAGCTATAGTGGAAGTGGCTAAGTAGTGCTTAGCTAAATAAGCAAAGTGGTTTTAAAGTTTTCTATTTAAATCGTCCCCCATAATTTGAATTATTAAAAATATTATATTTTTACGTTGCCAAAAAAAGAGGGCGAGATTGGTCGAAATAAGACTGAAACAATATTTTAGCTATAGTGGAAGTGGCTAAGTAGTGTTTAGCTAAATAAGCAAAGTGGTTTTAAGATTTAAGATTGCACCCTCAAATCATCCACCATAATTCAAATAGATAAAATTTGAGATAATTCCGTTGTCTTAAAAAAAAAGATGAGATTGATCGAAAGAGACAAAAACCGAGATTTTAGCTATAGCGGAAGTGCTCAATAATTAGCAAAGTGGTTTTAAGATTTTAATTCAAATCGTCCCCCACTATTCGATTGTTTCGAAATATTAGATTTTTCAGTTGCCCTAGAGAGAAGATGAGACAGATTGAATGATAAGAAAACTGCATTTTAGCAATAGTGGAAGTGCTCGCTAATTAAACAAAGTGATTTTAAGATTTTTTATTACTCCTTCAAATCGTCCACCATAATTTAAATTTCTCAAAATATTAGTTTTTTCCGTTACCCTAGAAAGACGATGTGCCGGATCGAATGAGACCAAAACCGAGATTCTAACTCGAAACGACATGTTCCATAATTTTTAATAGTGTGGATATGTCTTCGCACATCCCTCTCCTCCAATTCGAATTCTCGAAATTTTAGATGTTTCCTTTGGTCTCACATTTGAGTCGGAGCAACGTGCACGACAATCAAGATTCAAGTCATAGGGAAGTGATATATAATTTTGATATGTCATCCAATCACCCAAGCACTCAGTTCAGTGCATATTCATTATATAGATAATTTTGGATTTTTTATTTTTCGTCTTGCATCGAAATTTCATTTCAAGGCTCTTATCTGGACACGATATATACCATTCAAATCACTATTTATTGTTTTAAATGTAAAAAATTACTCAATTTCTCGAGAAAAGTCATAGCACTTTTTTTTTAATACAAAGTAATAGTATTTCAATTCAGAACAGTAATGAGTATTTTTTTTTCGCACTGGTGTTTTGAAATTTTGTCGATAAGCTGAAAGATCACCTGTAATGATGTGATTACAGGTGATCTGGATATTATCTCAGATAAAACTCTAAAAAACATTTTCAAACTCAGAACTAAATACAGATCACAAGAATATAACCAAGTAGTCGAAAATTTCAATCAAGATCTTGAAGAATTCATCTTTAAAATAGCAGTAAAACACAGTTTACCAATCCAAGCCTTTCAAGAATGGAAATATAATTTTTCAAAAGAATTTCAGTTTTAATACATCAAACAAGGTAACAAAATAAGGAATCTTTCAATACCTGCAGCTATACAAACAATAAAAGAAAATTTTGTTATAGCTTATACTGACAAGATGGTATCACATTTTGCATTTACATGCAAAAAATTTTACATGGATACACTTCTCCACTGCTACCAAGACAGTACTATGTACACCCCAGTACACAATAAAGGAAATGTTCTATCCAAAAAGATTAAAGCTATGTACAAACGAATCGGTAATGAAATAAAATCTGTTAAATTTCCATATTTAATCCTCATTCCAAAGATACATAAAGTGCCTGTAAAATTCCGCACAGTTACCGTTGGCTGTGGATTATATTTGACAATAGTTAATAAACGACTATTGAACATCCTCAAGTATGTAATGGAAAACATAAAAAAACAAAATCATGTCATGATCAAGAATGGAATAGAAGTTATCGATCATTTAAAACATTGTAATAAAAATATATGTTTTAAAAGCTTTGATTTCCGCAACCTTTTTAACAATATTGATTTATCATATTTGTACTCAATCTTGGAAAAATTACATGAAGAATTTAACTTGAAGCATTTTATTACATTTCGAAGATACCTTGACCTTATTAAACTAGTATTAAAGGAAAACATTCTACATAACGGAAAAAATTATTACCGACAAATAAAGGGAATTCCAATGGGAGGAGCCTGCTCATCAATCTTGGCTGATATATACCTCTCAACATATGAAAAGGAACCCATATTTTGTCAGAGATACCATATTTCCGGTTTGTTGACGATGTGCTATTGGGGTGTTATGAAGACACCACCAATTTCGATTTCACTTTTTACCCACCGGAATTGGAATTAATAGAAAACTGTAAAGAAGAAAATGAAGCGGTAAATTTTCTGGGCATCTCAATAAAGAAACATGGATTATATGGTCATTATACAACGTTATATGACAAAGGAGAATTATATAGAATTAAGATCAATCATCTCATCGATTGGAAAACAAATCTTACCAAAAATAATTTCAGAAATATCATACTCGGACACTTCAAGAGAAACCAAATTTACAACACGTTTAAAAAAGATTGCAATAATAGCAACATTAAAATCATAACAGAAGCTTTATATAAACATTATCCTTTATATTTCTTAAAGGATTGTTATAGATCGATTTTCAAGGATCATGTACATTTTGACATTTTACTTCATCAATCTGCAAGTAAATAGAGTTTATGCGTACCTGCTAGGATTGCACGCATGCGTAAGATAGCTAGTTGGGCAGGATTCACTTTGGTTCAGTGTCCTTCTATTTGGTTGATCTTGTTCTTCCGTATCCGGGTGCCTTCGTATTAGCACGCAATGGGGACCAACCTTTGCTTTGTATTGGTACGTGATCGTTTGCCTAGGCTGGAAAAGCAGCTTTAAACGGGAGGGGGAGTCGCAATCCTCCCCAACCATTAAATGCAAAGCATTTGGTTATCCCTTATTCCTTCAATCCTCCTTTTCTTGGATTATTATCTGCTTCGGACTATAGAGCGGCTCGGCGCCTTTTCCTGAGTAGTGCCTTAGATTCTAGTGGATATGCATAGGAATTAAATTCAACTATGAATTTAATTACTGGCTTTTATATGATATATATATATATATATACAGGGCCTTTATAATTAAAGTTCCACTTTGAAATGGCCATAAAAGGAAAACTACTGGACAGAATGTTATTAAACTTGGTAATAGTTTGCAGGAGGTCATGGGATTTTATTTTCCGCATTAAAAAAAAAAGTTCAAAACTCACCGTTAGCGGGGAATGGCGCTGTATGCAATATTGTTAAGCGAAATAAGACATGAAGACATCGGTTTAAAAAGTTTTTAATCGTTTCTAAAACGTGTTACAAATCTTGTTCAATGTGGCTTCCACCATTTCCTGAGGGCAAGTTAAATCGCATTACTGCTTTGTCAACAGTAGCTCTTTAGCATATCAGGAGGAATGTTACGGACATGTCGGTGTATCACATTTTTCAATTCCGTTAAGTTGTTTATGTTATAACCATAAACAGTGGCTTTGTGGTAACCCCATAGCCAAAGGTCACAGGGGTTGAGGTTTGGTGACCGGGATGGTCAAGAAATGGAGAAGTGTCGGTACAATCCGGTCATCCGTGAAATGTTGCTTAAGTAACTGTTTGACACATGTACCAATGTGAGGTGGAACCCCGTCCTGCATAAAAATCGTGGTATCTAAACCACTGTTTATGGTGATAACATAAACAATTTGGCGGAATTGAAAAATGCGATACACCGACATGTCCCACAACTGCCGCCGTGTTCATGCGGAGTACGATCACGTTAAACACGTAAGTCCGTAAGTCCTTCCGAGAGGTTGGTGGTAGGGGAAAGAGGGTACGGTCCCTGTGGATGCCACCCCCACTGGGTTCCGATCTAAATAGTGTGGCACTTCTCGGCCGTCCAAACAGTTACCTTACACCTTTCTGGTAGGTCGGACGGTCTGGGTCTCAACAACAACAACAACACCGATATGTCCGTAACATTCCTCCTGATGTGCTAAGAGCTTCTGTTGAGAATGCAGTAATGCGATTTAACTTGCTTTCAGAAAATGGTGGAAGCCACATTGAACATGATTTGTAACACGTTTTAAAAACGATTAAAAACTTTTTAAGCCGGTGTCTTCATGTCTTATTTCGTTTAACAATATTGCATACAGTGCCATTCCTCGCTGACGGTGAGTCTTGGAACTTTTTTTTTTTTTTTTGAAAATAAAATCCCACGACCTCCTGTAAACTATTACTATGTTTGATAACATTTTGACCAGTAGTTTTCCTTTTATGGCCATTTCAAATTGGAACTTTAATTATAAAGACCCTGTATATATATAATATATATATATATGGCTATCTAATTGGGATGTACCTTTGATATTCATGTTTTAATTTGAATGTTTATGTTAGCAGCACCCTTTAATATTCAAATACTTGCGAACATAGTTATTTAACTAATTACCGAAAATTTTAAACATGATCATACTTCTACCAAATATTTTAAGTTTACATTATTTAAAAATGTAGTCACTTTATCGCTTGAAAATAGAACATTTTGGTGTGCAGTGACCCCCTAGCATAGGATAGAACATAAAATTACAAACCGGCATGTTAATTACCTTAAACAGGTGAACTTTTATCAAATTTTTAATCTCTAGATATTTGGTAAGTACAATTTGCAATCAAATACCATTACGAACTCTGCAATATGCATGTTTCTTTTAATATTAAATACTCGAAAGCTTATTACTTTTTTCAAATTACTTTGATATATCAACCAAATTTTAAATATCTATATTACTAAAAATATTTCTTCGTCGTTCATTCACGAAATTGCATATTTTAATGCGCAGCCCTTTTTAAAATAGCAGATGTTGAAAACAGCAATTTCCTCAGTAATATTTACGAACGATACTCTTATATACAAGTATATACAATTTCAGGTCTCTCTATAATTGGCAAGCAAGTTTAACAATCTTATTAAATTTTAGAAAATTTCGGTTAGCATCCACCCTCTAATATGCACGTATTTAAAAATTATAATAGTATTTTATATTTTCTTAAAATATTTAACCATCTACCGAATTTCATGTGCCAAAAAAAATTTTTTATGTTCATTTGAAAACAAATCATTTTAATGTGCGACACCTCTAAAACAGCAAATATTAGGAAACTGCAATTTTCCAAATAATGCCCGTAAACAATCTACATGTATACCAAGTTCTAATTCAGTATCTAATTGTGAAGTTTGTGTTGCAATCATATAACTTTTCGAATGTATGCAGCAGTGACATAAATGTAAATATTCGCAAATATTATTATTAAACCCTTTCCTAAAAATCTGCCCATGTGAACTCATCTACCAAATCTTTTAAATCTATTTTATAGTACTTCTTAGTTTTCAAAATTTATTAATTATTTGTTTTATTTATTTTTAATTATATTCTACTCTTTGCATAAAACTAGATTCCCGAAAGTGTTGAACATATTGTTCGCGATTAACATTTACCCAGTTCGACTGGGCGATTTATACAATTTAGTTTTCTGATTTACTTGTTATCTTTGTTGTTATTGTTATTATGTTTTATTTTTATTTCTGTGTTATACTGTTTTATTGTTTTTTCTGTGTTGTTCTGTTTTATTGTTATTTCCATGTTTTTCTCGACTGTCTGTTGTAACTGTTCTACACCCTATGGGTTAGCTAGACGGCCTGGGCAATAAAAAAATATCTACATTATTAAAATCAAGTTCCACAGCAGCTCTAAAATCAATTATTGTGGCATGGTGTGGGCCCCAAAATAAGAAAGTATATAAAACAACAAATTTCCTCTTTAATTGTGTTAAGCGATTTCACTTTATGTTAAATTTAAAATATCTATTTAATTAGGCATGCATTTTGCATTCATATCGTATTATGGGTATTTTAGTGTTGAAGACCCAAGCCGTCCGACTCATCCGAGGACTTGAGCAACCAAGAGGACGGCATTTTAGAGGGGGTATTTTAGAGTGCACTAAAATACTCTATAATACTACTAAAATACTCTAAAATACGGACCCACATGTTTAACGTGATCGTACCCCGCATGAACACGGCGGCAGTTGTGGCAGCGTGCAAATCCAACGCGCAAACCACCGGGCTGCCTCGCCCGAAATGTGCCAACAGCACGCGGTGTTCTCAGGTGGTCACCCACCCAAGTACTAACCGCGCCCGATGCTGCTTGACTTCGGTGATCTAACGAGAACCGGTGTTACCCGCATGGTAGGGCCGTTGGCCGCCTCATCTTAATGTGTAAATATTCTAAGTTTTTCATGTTTTTTCAAAGTTTCTTGAAAGATCTACGTATCTATCGAATTTCAAGCATCCACAATGCTAAAAATATCTCTTTCGCATTCATCTGAAATATCGAATATTTTATTTGGTGGCACTTTTAAAATTGCAAACGGCAATTTTATCGGTTGTATTCAAGAATTATCTTCCTATACAAGGTGTTTAAAAAATTGATTAGACTTATAACCATGGGGTTAGAAAGAAGGAGATAAAACTCCTATGGATGAAACGTTTGAAAATGCCATAATACTTTGAGAATAATATTTAGCTGTGGCTAGTATTTGTAACGTAGCCGCTATTGTTAGTTGACACAACAGAAAGGCGTAGCATTTAGTATATGTATTATTGATTATTTTTAAATTAAGGATTTCGCAATTAAGAGTAAAATTATGAGTATTTTTTTCATAGTTGTAGGATGCAGTACAGAATATTATGAGATAAAAATAAATAGAAAGGTAAAATAATTTTGAATATGTAGGAATATTTTTTATCCTTTCAGTTCTACTTTGCATTTCTTTATTAATTTATTTTTACAAAATTGACAATTTGAATAAATATTTTAGGGCTTTCGGCATAGAAATGCATACAATTTAGAACTACTAATTCTATTCCAGAGCCACATGAATTATTATCTCAAATGATTTTGGCGTTTTCTTAATATGAAGTTTTAACATAATACGAAGTTAACTTAATATGAAGATTTTATCTCCATGCTTATAAATTTTGAACTGTTAGTACTAGACACACGCGTCCAATTTGAAAATTGTTTTACATTATAAGAAAATGTTATCTAAAATATTTTCAAAACTGAATGAGGTAATTACATAAAAGTACGATATATAGCTTTTTATACGGTTTATTTAAGGCAAAATGTCCAGTGACTCAAAAATGTTTATAATAAAGCAATAGTAGAGGGAAATTGCCGGTTCTGCAACAGTGGCGGAGCAATGCGGAGCAAAGAGCAAACTCGCCTCCTGGAGGAAATTTCGTAATCCTGGACGGGAGATATTATTGCAAAATTGAAAAATTTTTATGTGTTTTCATGGTTCAGAAACTTCTTTCGAGGTGGCAACTGTATTGTAGTCTTATACGAGAGTAGGGTAAATATGGGGATCCTGGCTCATCTGGAGCTATACTTTAACATGGGCATATTCCGGAGCTATACTTCCCCATGTTACTAGCTCAGGATGGAGAGGTGTGGAACTTGTACATGATACATAATATTTTCTATGGATGAAGATTTTATCAGTAAGATAAGAGTAAGAAGAGTGTTATTAATCATTAGGTACATAGGAAGGGGTTATTTTTAGCAGTGATGAAATGTAAATTTCATTTAGTTTTGTATATCTTGAACATTTAATGTGTATACGACTTTTTTCAATAGTTCCAGGTTTTGATCCATAAACATCTTTACCATGTTGGAGTCTCTTTAATTAAATTGGATTCTTTCTATATACGTGTAAAAAGTAATGTATCTTAATACAATTTAACATGATTCTACCTGATCATAGCTTCTTGCAATGTAGGTAAATTATTTCACTTTCTCTAAAGCATAAATCTCCATTTTATTAATTAACTTAAAGAATACTTTCTTTAAATTGTAGTCCCACCTCCACTCGATGTATAGGAAGGATTCACGTGACGTCACGTCCATCTAGCGGAGAAAATCCAAAGTTTCTTTTGTACAAACAAACGCTAAACGTATATTAGGTTTGTAGTAAAAGTTGCCATTTCTTCAAGTAGTTCAGTGTTTCTTTCTTAATTAAAAGCCGTTTGATCTAGAACGTAGGTGTACATTAATACATATTGATTTTACATCAATTGATATTGATATGCGCATAGATAGAATAAACTAGAAAGCGTAAAAACGTCTGATTTTCTCGCTTTCATCAGGAATCAGAAAATTTAAAACAACAGCGAGGTAGTTCGCTGTCAACTCATAAAAATTTAAATACATTTTATTATTAAAGATAGCTTTTAAATGTATTTACTTTTATGATCAGTATGGATAATCCAGAAGTTTATCGATAAGTTATAAGCTGTCATTTTTTTCTGTTTATATAAAAACACCTTCACAATTTATTGTTTGAATATTTGGAATAATCATATCTCAAAATCATTGTAAAGTTTAATGTTCACAACTATGAAAGTGTGAACTAAGAACATAAGCAGTACTATATGTATAATAGTAATGTTAATGATTGCCATTTGCAATTAAAATACAACACAATTCTCTGAAAAGAACAACATTTTAAAGAGCCTTTTCTGAGCTAGCTTTACTTCCATGCACACTTATTTATACAACAATATAATTTTCTCTTACTTTTTATAAGGCATAACTATACATATGTCATTTTGAAACTTCCTTGTGTTACCAAGCAAATCATTGTCAATATAACTTAGTTTTTCATTAAATATAGTAAAGTACAAAAGTGAAGAAACATTTAAATTTTTAAAGTAAATACACTTTTAAAATTGTCATTACAAAGGCCATCATTATTAGAGATCAATTTTATTTTTCTGTAGAGATCAATACAAAGAGTTTTCACACTTTGTATTGGTGTATCAATGGTATTAATGGGGCAATGAATTGAACTATTAAACTTTTTACAATGATTTTTAAAAGTTATCTTTTGCATAGGGCAACACTTTCAGAAATGACAGTTTTTCTGAAAGCTTGACAAATGGTGTCAATTACAGACAGAATGCTGCAAAAGGTTACAGACACTTTATATATATAAGCAAGTCATGGTCGAATTAAAAATAAAATGTATCAAGCACATCTGTAGTCTTTGTCCTACCATGTTGTATTTGGTTAGTATAATATACTATGTAATAATATACTGTGTAATAATACTGGGTTAAATAATATACTGTGTAATTTGTAAAAAAATGTGTAATTTTGGTAAAAGTATCAAGAGTTAAATATATAAGTGTGTAACATTGCCAGGTGATTGTGTATGTGCTTAAAATATTTTTAAAATAGTCAAAATTTATTTGTGCTTCAGTTGAAAGCTTGACCTGATACATTTGATGAGTACATAACTTTGATATATAGTGTATAATGCGTGTTGAAAAACTGTTGTGTTTACAACAAGACTGTGTTGAATTGCAATACTATAACGAACTTTGTGCCCAAGGGAAAATGCCAATTACAGAGTTGTAAGTGAATCGAACTTTTTCGAGCTTTATTGGTGTTGATTTTTTTTTTTGTTTCTTTGTCCGAGGGGAGATATGTGAGACCAAAAATAGATCTCACATGTGATTTGGTGAGACAGATTTATGTGCATATTTATTGTGTTCGAAACATCGGACAATACCTCCAGTCTGAATGGCGTCGAGGTTTACCGCAAACCATAAATTTAGGAGTGTCGATAGAGAGGGGGGCCGAACGAACCCTTACGAGGATGTGAAATGGTTCTATTGGTTAAATGATTAACCAATGGAGAAAGTTCTTGTTGAGTCACACTGAATGCTGCAAATGAAAGCAAAGGGGGAGTGACACCCCCGAGGGAAAAGGGAGCCACAACCTGTGACCTAATAACGACACTTGTACAGATACTTAGTGAACACTTGTTCAGATAACTTGGAGACGATGACTTGTGCTAATACTCGGGCGGCATTATGAATTGTGTAGATACTACAGAGATGACTTGAGATAATAAGAATGATATTGATGCGACTAATATGATCGGCGAAGTACGTGACGGTGACAAAGTCCAAGACAGACTTGAAGGTATGTGTTCCTCAAAAAGATTTCTAGGTCTAAACATATGTTAGGCATTACCATACTGGTCTCGCATAGTCCCTCCGCCGAAATAATATGATTCATTGTTGTAATTGAATAATTAAGTATTTATGTTTTTAATAAATGTTTTATTGTTAAAGTTAAAATGGTGTGAACCATTTATTAACATATTAACTAATATTCCTTTACAGGACTCACGCAAAATGTAAAATAATGGGAGGGTTAATAGCGGCACAATAATGCAATGTACGATTTCAATAGATGAGTCCACTATGTACGAATTTACGGCCATGTTAAGAGAAAGAGATGGATATGTTAATGATAATTAATCTAAAAGCTCAAGCTAAAAGTTCAACTTTAAGTTTCTATTTTAAAATGTGCCCCACACACACACACACACATATATATATATATATAAATATATATATATATATATATATATATATATATATATATATATATGTATATATATATATATATATTATATGTATATATATGCATATATATATATATATATATATATATATATACATATATATATATATATATATATATATATATATATATATATATATTATATGTATATATATATATATATTATATGTATATATATGCATATATATATATATATATATATATATATATATATATATATATATATATATATATATATATATATATATATATATATATATATATATATATATATATATATATTATATGTATATATATATATATATATATTATATGTATATATATGCATATATATATATATATATATATATATAAGTATTGTAATAAGCCAGAATATTCAAAACAAAATTTTGGTTTATTTAGATACATATTCTAAGCAAACTAGAACATGCTTAATAATTTTCAGAGCTATGACTGTTTTGCATATGCATATTTATTCATGCTATTACGATGAATATATGTTATGTTTAAATTTGGGAATATAAGTTTTTATTACTATAAGCAACAGTTTAACTAATTTATGCATGTTTTCTAAACTCCAAATTTAAGAATGAAAGTTTTTAATTTTGCTACTGATAACTTAAGTATCATATGACTTTTATAAAAATAATCCAAATATAAACATAACAGTATAGCATATTGTATATGGTGATATTTTCAAAAATGTTTGTTTTCTTGATATTTCGACAAATGATGCCAGTTCAGAAAAAATACTACAAAACGTAACAAAAATTTTTTACATAAAAATGTCAGGGTCGAATTAAAAAAAATGCATCAAAGCACATCTATAGTTCATGGCCTACTATGTGGTATATTTTTGCATCGAATATTACAAGAGATCTTAGATTCAAAGTAAAAACGAGTACAGTAATAATATATAGGTATGTAGCTACAGATGTGAGTAAAACGTCAAAATACTTACATAAAATATGATGCATAAGGTTAAAGATCAAGTTATTTCTCTGTTTAACATACGTAACATATGCATAATAATTTAGCAACAATTTCAAATGAGATAGCCATAGAAACAAAGATAAAATATGGAGCACCAGATATAATCAAATAGAAAAGAAGATTTTGCGATGCAGATATGTTGCATTATTAAAAATGTGTTATAGCTCGAGAGCTGAAAATAAAATGATCTCAATTGATTTGCCTGTTATTATGAAAATGCTATTTACTTCACAATATATATATATATATATATATAATTTTACATTCCCCACAAGACTTGCCGTACTGTATTATACATATAAAATGTATTGTAATAAGCTAGAATATTCAAAATAAAAATTTTGGTTTATTTACATGTGCATATTTTGGGCAAACTTGAACATGAATCATCATTTTCAGTGCTACGACTGTTACACATGACGTATATTATATTATCTATCGTACTGAATATCGTATAGCATCGACGTACTGAAAACATACGTATATTATAATATCTATCCATGCTATTGCAATGACTGTATGTTTTGTTTATATTTGGATATATCAGAAAATTTTGTTGCGCAAATTATGAGCAACAATTTGGCTAATTTATGTCTGTTTTCTAAACTCCAAATTTAGGAATGAAAGCTCATTTTGCTACTGATAGCCTAAGTTTCATATGAGTTTTATAAAAATGATTCAAATATAAACATAATACTACAGCATATGGTAACATTTTCCATAATAATTGGTTTTCTTTACATCTCAACAAATGATGCAAATTGAGACAAACTGCTGAAAATGTGTCAAGAACCTTATACATAAACAAGTCAGGGTCAAATTAAAAAAAATGTATCAAGCAAGTCTATAGTCTGTGGCCTGCCAAGTGATATTCGGTTTATGTTTTTGCATCGAATATTAGATGATATCTTAGATCCTCAGTAGAAAAGATTACAAATATAATATATAGATATACAACTATATAATTGAGTAAAGCGTAGAAAATACGTACATAAAATATAATGCATAAGATTAAAGATCATGTTATTTCTCCATTTAGCCCATTCATAATAATTTAACTACAGTTTCAAATGAAACAGCCATAGAAAAAAAGATAAAATATTGAGCACAAAGTAGAAAAGCAGATTCTATTATGCAGATATGTTGCATTATTAAAAATGTGTTATAGTTTGAGGGCTGTAACAGGATGATCTGAATTGATTTGCCTGTTTTTATGAAGATGTTATTTATTTAACAATATATAACTCATTTTTACATACCTTACAAGACATAATGAACTGTATTATATATTAAAAATATTAAGCCAGAATATTCAAAACAAAATTTTTGGTTTATTTAGATACATATTTTAAGCAAACTAGAACATGATTAATAATTTTCAGAACTAGGACTGTTTTGCATATGTGCATATGTGTATATGGTATCCATGATATTACAATGATCTGTGTTATACCAGAAGTGGCAACACGTCAAAATCTTAAATCACTAAATCAACCAAACAAATGACACATCTCAAATATAATTATATCGACACTGATGATGAACATGAGGATGTTCGAAAGCGGTTTGGCTGTATTTGATGTACGTCTGTAGGATGATTTTTTAATAAAAGTGACCTTTGGATCTGGTTTTGAGATGTGTTATTTGTTTGGTTGATTTAGTAATCTATGTTATGTTTATATTTGGGCATATAAGATATTTGTTTGTTACTAAAATTATGAGCAACAGTTTAACTAATTTATGCGTGTTTTCTAAACTCTAAATTTAAGAAAGTACATTCATTTGTTACTTATAAATTTATCATATGACTTTTATAAAAATGATCCAAATATAAACATAACACTATAGCATATTGTGACACTTTCAGAAATAATTGTTTTCTTGATAGCTCAACAAATAATAGCAATGTAGATAAAATGCTGCAAAAAGTTACACAAACTTTATACATTGGTTACCTTACACCTTTCTGGTAGGTTGGACGGTCTGGGTCTCAACAACAAACTTTATACATAAACAAGTCAGAGTTGAATTTAAAAATATGTATCAAGTACATCTACAGTTCTCAGCAGTGTGATATTTGGTTTGTATTTTTGCTTCGAATTAGATAAGATCTTTGAATCACAGTAAAATATATTACAGATATGCAGTTGCATAACTAAGTAATGCTTACAAGATATTTGCATTAAATATCATGCATCAAGTTATCTCTATTTAGCATATGCCCAGTAATTTAGCAACAGTATCAAATCAAACAGCCATAGAAACAAAAATAAAATATAATAAAATTGAAAAGCAGATTTTGTGATGCAGATATGTTGTATTATTAAAAATATTTTATAGTTTGAGAGTTGAAAAAGAACACTCTGAATTGATTTGCCAGTTTTTATAAAAATGTTATGTACCTAATAATATGTAGCTCATTTTTACATTCCCTACAAGACACCCATTCTATGTATAGGAAACGTATTGTAATAAGTCAGTATATTCAGAAATCAAATTTTTGGTGTATTTGCAAGTGTATGTTTTGAGCAAACTTGTGCACGACTCGTCATTTTCTATGCTACACATGTTAAATATATGCTATGTTTATATTTTAGGTATATAAGAAATTTATTTGGAATTTGAATCATGAGCAACACTTTGTCGCATTTTTACATTTCTTCTTAATTCCAAGTTTAAAAAGAAAGTATACTCTTTATTTTGCTACTGATAACTCAAGTATCATATGACTTTCTTTAAGATTCAAATATAAACATAGCATTATAGCTTAAGAATTATAGGATCATGAATTTGGCCTGAGGTAACTTACTCCAGTACGGATTAGATTAGATTTTAGTACATACAAGAATAAAAATTAACCCTATCTTTACAGCGGTTCTTAAAAATTGAAGGAACGAAATATCAGAATAAATATGTACAACTATATTTAGCAAATGGTTGTTTCAAATGTAATTTTCCCGATTAATCCAAAACAAATAATTCCAATATGCTGAGATAAATCGTTTGATACACTTTTTATTTTAATAAAGTTTTCTTAACCTCTTACATTTATATCTCCCGAAAAGTAAGCTTAATGTTCACACCTGCAATCTTTTCCATCCACAATAAAGACAATTGTCATAAATATCTTTTCAAACACATAACATAACCCTTACGTGTATATTATTCGAGTCTTCCATGAAGGACGAATTTAGGAGCCCATACTATAAAATTATCGATTCACTATTTTGTTATAAAAATATGAATTTAAATGCAATTTAACAAACCAAGCTCATCATTGTAGTTTTGCAATAATGTGTACTTGATATTACTAATCTTATCCCTGAAAATAGATTTTTAACACAAATAGTTTAACTCCTCATTTCAAAGGAAAATTAACAGTAAACAATTATGGAAAACAGTATCAAACATACACAGAATATTTAACATAATATAGTGTATATATATTATATATTGCAAAGAAAGCAAAAAAAATCTGAAATATTGTCAATTTCTTCATTTTTGAAAATAAATATTCTAAACAGTATCAAAACATAGGCAGCATATTAAAAATCATGTCTGTCTAAGTAAGATACCATCTAGATCTGGTAAGTAAAAAAAATGAAATTTAAATGAATTTAATAGCGCGAGTAAAATCAAATTAATTTCTCATAAATATTCTTATCTTCCAAAGCAGTAAAACATCCATTTATATGTTAAAATACATAAGATTAGAAGAAGGTTCTTCTCATGTTTGTTTTTTAAAGTAAATAGAAAAAAAAAAGAATTGCAGTTCTCATTTAGAATCAAGAATATATGTAAATAAAATATTAAACATACCTCTCCTCTTGAAAAAGTAAGGTAATCTGAGATTCTGTTTGCTAATACTTTCTTGTGTACCCACCAAACCACTAGTAAAATAATTTATGATTGCTTTTCTTTATCTTTAGTAACGCTGTTAGTTGAGTACATGACGTAGTTAAAGATATCAAAATATCTAAAATCAGGCCATACATCCGAAATTTCTTTGTAGAAGTTGCTTTCGTAAGGATCTCCACCTCCAATTTTGTCAATTTAGCCTCAATATAAACATTTATATTCAACATACAGCTACAAAAAGTAAGTCTTCCTATGTTATTCAATGGGGATTTTCTGTTGCTTATACAAAGCAGCGGTTGCTATGGGGTCGTTACTAAGGCATCGTGACATAGGTGAATCCTCCCTATACAATACACCACAACAATTTAATTTAGCATGGCTTAGTCATTTAAATTTGATAATGGCCACATGCTAAGCTCTTAATACCACCATTTAAAATATAACGTTTATCATCATAGGGGGATAAGCTCAATTGAATTTGCTGCACAGTATAAATCTTCAGATCTTTACTTGAATTTTTAATTTGCTCAACTCTATTACACCTACGTCTTGTTAGGCAGTTATAGTAATTTTGATCATGAATTAATCGTTTCACGGCATTCTTATTAACACCATGACGGCATTCTTATTAACATTTTTGATCTTAACTCTACAAACTCCAGGACAGAAGTCCCATTCAACTCATCTTTAATTTTCCAATAATTTTTTTATTTTTGTTAGAATGAAGTGGATGATCACATGGATAATCTGAAAAGTTGAAGAAATCTTGATAACTTTCAAAATCTTTACAAATATCTTCCGTTTCAATTTCATAACATAATGAATCAATATCGGTAAAAAGTAATTCAGCTCAATTTCCATATATCTTCTTAATAAAATTATAATGAAACTCATGAGTGCTTTACTCAAATTTAGTACTGAAAAACCAGCATAGATAGGTCTATTCAATTTCAAATTAGTCTTATGCATATGAAATGCAACCAGATCTTCATTAAATACTTTAAAGGAGTGAAAGACTGGTGAGGCAAGACATTTATTAATCTCTTCTCAGTCTATACCAGTTTAACACCCATTCTTTTTCTCAAGTTCTCCATAGTCTTTTCAAAAACTGCATTATTCATAAGTTTAAACAGATCATTTTCAAACGAATTTTTCGCCAACATTCTCTTCTCAATGTTAAATTGTACATAGGGTTTCAACCAGGGTTCTTGCTTGGAAGTTAATACTCAATGGATATTCACAAGTTTCATCCCAAGTTCCATATACTGTTTTAAATTTCTATAATGTAGAATATATTTAGACTTATGATTCAAATTGGATGTTAATTTTATCTGATCCTTGTATATACTGAAATTAATTTTTTCAGATAAATTTCGGCTATACTCTGAAATCAGAGATGGGGTGATATGCATTCTTTCAGGTGCCAGAGGATAATCATTATTTTCATCGTGCAAATCCTCAGGATAGTCAATATCCGACTCGATAACGCACCCCATAGCTGAACCATCTTCCACTACAAGTGGATCAAAATTTTGAATTTCATTGGAATCGAGTCATCTAAAATCATATACAAGTAGTGATTAGCTTAGAGCCCATCCATATAAATTATTAGCATCCAGGTACATTATATACTTGCTAGGTTTTGCAGAATAATAATGTTCCAAATACTTATTATTAGTCTGACTTAGACGTTTACTAATAACACCTCTTATACCTTCTTCTAAAAATAGGTGCATATCAGGGTCAGTAATCAGTTCTAATGATACTCCACAAGTCTTTAACACAGAATTCCAGGCAAGATATGGTAATGTTAGACAGGTGGCAATATCTATTCCATATTAATTCAGTGACAAATCACGTAAATTTTCAAAAATGTCTGCTAGCAGAAGAATATCCGTTTTTATGTACAAGTCATGATATTCCTCCATATTCTTTATCTTTAAGGATGATCAAACATGTTGGACATAGGCATACACCTCAACAGAAACCTCCTCCTGATTTAAATCATCAAAGAAGTCCTCTTTAGAGGGTAGACTCGTTTCTTCAAACTTATACACCTAAATATTAATATTCTATATAAAAATTTATCTTCTGGAAACTCAGAATTAACTCATTCTCTCACCCAGATCTCTCTTCCTCTTCCTCTTTTGATTCCAATTGCCCTCTTTCCATCTCCCCTCCCTCGAACCGTGTTGTATTCCTTGCTAATTCCAATCCAGCCTATTTTTCCCCCTTTAACATTTACATTGACGGCTCAAAAATTGACAATGTTCGCTTCTCTGTCTGTATTTACAAACTTGACACCCTCATTAAAATCTTTAAATTCAAATTGGATAAAAAAATACGGTCTTTCAGGCTGAAATAGCAGCTTTAATTTCGCCATTGAATGGGCTTCTGACAATAATCAAAAATGTAATATTTTCTCCGACAGTTTATCCTCTATCTCGACCTTCAAATTCGTTGAAATCAAGTCTAATTTTCTAAGTAAAATCAAAATCTCAGCTCGTGTCTCTAAACATCTAATTAATCTTTTGTGGATCAAAGCCCATGCGAACGTCGTGGGAAACGAAGTCGCTGATGCCTCTGGTTCTCCTTATAAAATTCCTCTCCCTTATTCATTCCTGACCAACTTCTGCAATAAATTATTAAATAAAAATTGGCAAGCTCACCTCAATGCTTATATCTCTCAGCGGACCCATGACGCTGCTAGAATCCTTGATTACCTTCTCACAATTAACCCCAAATTTCAATTAGCTGATGCATTTTTAATATATTTTGTAACTGGTCATGGCCCCTTTCTTGATTATTTATACTACTTTAAATTAAAAGAACCTCGAATTGTACCTGCAACTGCTTTGGTGAAGTGGACCACTATGTCTTCTCCTGCCCACACACTAAAAACCTCCATTTAAACAAGCCTTCCCCTTTCAATCGTGAGGCTTGGCTTTCCAGCGTTTGCCGCAGTACACAATTCCTCCACAAACTGAAAAAATTTCACTTCTTCCCCTTTGAGATTTTATATCGTAATCTTTTTATAAAGGCAGCTTTGCGCCATATAATTGAGATTTATGTATCGACATTTATTTGTATAATTATTATTTTCATTATGATATATATATATATATATATATATATATATATATATATTTATATATATTTGGAAAGTTGTATTCTGAATTGCTTGTCCAGTCTCCAGCTTAGACTCACTGGACGGGTCTGGGAGTGTTACCGTGAACGTTCGTACTGCCTCCCTGGTAGAATTTTGACTTGTTCATTCCGGTGCTTCTAGATTAAGCTGTTGAGGTTGATCGTGTATACACGTGGTGGAAGAAGAAGGGTTCATGCCGCATGGTAATACAAATTTTCTTAATGTTTCATTTTTTCATTTTTGTTGCCTGTAGTCTGAGTTTAAGCATTTATAGTAATGTACTATTGCTTAATCTGAAACAGGCATTTGTTTGAGTTAATTAGAATTAAATACTCAGACCTGAAGATGAATTTAATTCTGATTAATCATCGAATTTGGGACGGTGCTGTTCTTTTCTCTTATCGGCATTATGGCCGTGAATTTGCTTCTATGGTGATGTTAATATTACTTGAATTGTATTTTTTTTTTTTTTATTTTTACATAATTCTTATTATTACATATTTCAAATATATATATATATATATATATATATATATATATTTATATTATATATATATATATATATATATTATATATATATGTATATATATATATATATATATATATATATATATATATATATATATATAATAGATATATATTATATATATATATTATATATAATATATATATATATATATATATATATATATATATATATATATATATATATATATATTATATATATATATTATCCGATATATGAGCCCCTAGTGATCATACCCTTTCAAGGAAACGAAAGGAAAATTAGGATGCAGGTATTTTAAGGTATGCACTCAAGAATGATGTGAAAAAATAACAGTGCTGCTCTCACAATTAGGGTTATAGTGAAACAATTTCGAAATTTTCGAATGGCAACACATATATATATATTTTTTATTTGAATGTGATCTTCACAGTGAAAAACTATAAATGGCGCTAAAATTGTACCTGCAACACGAAAAACGCCGGTGCTAAGCAGAAACTAAGAAAAAAGTGACAAAAGCCAATAAGGACAGACCAGTGACAGAAAGGCAAAACATTTTATTGTGTTTCACAAATTATCCACTTTCCCGCCTTTACACATGATGACACTTTGCATGTGACAGATGGTGGATAGCACTAAAGCACGTACCATGGCAAGAGGAATCTGTTGAACCTCACGTGTGATGGCATCTTTCAAATCAAATAGAGTTGCGGATTGCTTGCATACACTTTGGATTTCATGTATCCACCAGCCAGAAATCCATTGGAGTGAGATCGGGGGACCTGGGTGGCCACGGAAGCATGAAATGTCTGGAGATAATTTTGCCATCAAACTATTGTGCCAATACACGTTTCAAAGAAGTCCCCACATGTGGGGAGCGCCATCTTGCATCCACACGACGGCAGATAGGGCATTTTGCTCTTTCAATTCTGGAATGGAAAATTGGTCAACATTGCTCCATAGCGACCACTCGTTACCGTACACGTGCCTAAACCTGCGACAGTAACCTCTTGGAAAAAGTAAGGGCCTAAGATGAAGGTGCTTGTTATCCCGCACCACACAGTCGTTTCTGCTTGGTGTAACGGAAGTGAGACCACACCATGGGGATTTTGGTCTGCCCAGTGCATGCAGTTCATCGAATTCACGTTACCAGCCAAGGAGAAATGTGCCTCGTCCGTCCAGAGAATGCGCAAAGACCATCTGTTATCATCGTCAAACGGGATGAGGAAGCAAAAATCTAAGCATAGTTGGTTGTCATCCACTTGCAACATTTGGACACGCTGGAACCAATACGGAAACATGTGAAGAAAAGAGTTCAAAATCTTGCGAACCGTAGAATTCTACAAATCCAGCACACGTGAAACACCACGTACACTTGCAACACGATCATTGCTTATCGTCTCATGCACCTCTGCAACAACCTCGGCAGGGTGCGCGTGGTGTGCAGTCTGTTAATTTTCTGCTCTTGCTTCCATTTTTTTTTTGCCCTTTTTCTTGGTTTTTAGTGTGCTTTCTGTATATTTTCATCTCTTGCTTCCTTTTATTATTTGCCCTTTTTATATTTTACCTTGCGTAGAATCCCCTTCGAGAGGGAAAAATCAAAGTGTTCGTTGGAGAATATAACCTCTGGTTAATCTCCACTTTTCTTCTTTGCAAAGAAGAAAGAAAGAAAGAAATCACAATGCCTTTTCTTTCTCCTACGGCAATGACGTCAGCCATTACGGTGTTTTACGCCGAACCTGGAAATCTACATACCTTGGTTATAGTGCCTAGAAGTAATAGTGTGCCGACCGAGGCGAAACCAGACGGCTCTGGTCTCGAATAAGAGATCAAAAGCTGGGGAGTTAACATTGACACTAATGGGAATTCAATGGAAATGAAATGACCGATATCTTTGGAATTAATTGAAGAATTTGTGTGAAATTTGGTGTGATTATTGCAAGTAGTATACACAAAAAGTCATTTGATTTTCAAAGAGATTGAGGTAGGGATATATTCTTATTTTTTAAATTTTTTTTTACTTGATCTGGTGTTCGTTCAAACCTCTAAGGTCTAAAATAATCAAGTTCATTCATCACAGTAACGTGAAATTCGGTATGACGTTTTCTCTTGTGGTACATTTCAGTTCTTTCGATTTTGAAGATTATAGCTAGCTCGTCCTGGGCCCACCTTAGCAATGTACGTGTTTTTAGAGAATTACTTGAAAATCAGAGAAAGTAGAAAATCTAAATTTAATATATCCTTTTCTTTTGGGTTATATTTCAACTCTTTCGATTTTGGACTGTATCGGGCGAACCCGTCATGGGCCCACCTTAGAAATTAACTCATTTTCGGAGAATAACTCGAGAAACGGAGCATCTAAAAATTCTAAGTAAGGAATGTCGTTGTCATTTGAGGCATATCTTAACTCATTGGATTTAAAACCTTATCGGGCTAGCCCGTTCTGGGCCCAACAAAAGAATCTACTCGTTTTTTAACAATAACTCCAAAACTGTAGCAGCTAGAATGCCTAAATTTATAATATAATTGTATTTTATGGTATATTTTATTTCTTTGGATTTTGAACCTTATCAGGCTAGCCCGTATTGGGCCCGACATAGAAATGTACTGGTTTTTCAGGAATAACTCGAAAATCGAAGCAGCTAAAAAATTAAAATTTAGTGTATCATTTTCTTTTGGGGTAAAGTTTAATACTGTCGAGTTTGAACCGTATCGGGGTAGCCTGTCCTGGGCCCGACATATCAATGTACTCGATTTTTTAAATAACTCAAGGAGATCAACTAAAGTACTTTATATATCATTTTCTTTTGTTGTATATTTTAAATTTTTAGATGTTGAACCTTAATGGGCTAGCCCGTCTTCGGCCCGCCTTAGGAATGTACTGTTTTGGGGGAATATTTCTGGAACACAGAAGCTAAAAATTCCAAGTTTAGTTCGTCGTTGCCTCTTGAGATATATTTGAACTCTTTGGGTGTAAAATCTTATCTGGCTAGCCCGTCCTGGGCCCTACACAGGAATGAACTCGTTTTTCAGAATAAATCGAAAACTAGCACAGCTAGAATGTCTAAATTTATTATATATCATAGTCCTTTGGAATATATTTTAATTCTTTGGATATAAAATCTTATCGAGTTAGCCCGTCCTGAGCCCGAGACAGGAATGAACTCGTTTTTCAGAATAAATTAAAAACTGTCACAGCTAGAATGTCTAAATTTATTATATATCATTGTGCTTTGGGGTATATTTTAATTCTTTGGATTTTAAATCTTATAGCATAAGAATGTATTCAGTTTTTGCAAATTACTCGATAACCGCACCGAAGTAGTTGGAAATTCCAAGTTCATAATGTCGTTGTCTTTTGTGGTATATTTTAACTCTTTGGACTTGAATATTTATCGGGCTAGCCCGTCCTAGACCGTGCTATAAGAATGTGCTCGTTTTTTTTAGAATATCTCGAAAACCGAAACAGCTAGAAAACCTAAAATTAGTATATAATTTTCTTTTAGAGTATATTTTAATTCTTCAGATTTTGATCCTCATCGGGTTAATCTTGGGCTCGTCTTAGGAATTTACTCTTTTCTAAAAAAATAACTCGAGAATCGGAGTAGCTAAATATTCCAATTTTGGTATTTTGCGGTATATTTTAACCTTTTAGAATTTGAACCTTACGTAATTACGATCAATAAATTCATTAGCAAAATGCAACTCACAAACCACAAAGTTTTTGTTCAGAACTTTATCTGCACGAAGTATTAACTGTCCGTTTAGTTCTCAGCTCATCGTTGTCAAGAGCTTTAAATAGAAAATACTTGCCTCTGAAATTTCTGTAACATGTATTACATTACGAAGGTACGAAGCAGTGTCTGTCATTCACTTTTTTTTTAGAATTTGAGGATATGTTTCAACTATAAAACTATTAAATATGTTGATAGATTTATTAGAAAACTGATATGGTATGGCTATAAAAACAGCCTTTTTTAATCAAAACATAGAAACAAAAATATGGATTTTCAACGTCAGTTACAACAAACATCAAATGAATGAAAGCTTGTTGCTTACAGCTTCGAAAAAACGTTCCTTCTGCGCTGGTCCATCATATCCAATCTCAGAACGAAAACGAATATTGTACTTCGATCTCAGATGACCTATATGCTAATGAGATACTTCGTATTGTATCTAGAGGCCACCCTGAAAGCAGTACAAAATGCCCTTTCCTGGTGTTCTGCCCATTTTCACAGCCCCCGCTGTATGCGGATCTTTTTAGTCATTTTTCGTGTAAAAGAAGTGGCAATTTGCTGAAACGAATGTAAAGGAGACGCGCCTGTCGAAATAAAATAGCGGTCGATTACATGTCCACTCTCAATCGAAATTCTTATCAGCGCTATTTTTCACCGTACAAAGAGGCAGTACTTGTAGGCAGCCCCCACCTTGTTCTAATGCTCAGGCAGCAATGATATGTCATGTGTTTCATCCAAATTCACAGGGCCACCCACAGGCATTTTCCTCAGTAGCCGAACATATAAGATAAAACAAAATATCTGCTAGACATTCTCATACATTTTTTTTAGGTTTACATGATAATCTGTATCAATATGCAAAACAAAAATTTGGTTTTAAAGCATTCGTTCGAGATATTCATATAATGCTTTTAAAAATTATTGAAACATTTCTATTTCAAGTAAACCATATCAATACGTATGGTCCAAATTTCTGCTAAAGAAATAAAACTAAGATACCTTCGTTAAAAGCAGAATACAACTCAAAATACTAATATCGACTGGTTTCGAAGGCAAAAAACATTCGTCAGGTCACAAAGAACCGCAACCTTCACTCGTACTCCCAGTGCAGCGACCCAACATCCGTGGATAAACTTCGCACTTCTTAGCTCATTTGCATATGGATGTAACCATGGATTGCTGGAAAAAGGGGGAGTCGACGATTGAATGGAGTTTATAGTACAAAATTAATTTTATTAAATATGGACAATTTTGAGAACTAATCTAATTGTTCGGAAAATGAGATTTTTTACAACACATCCCCACTCCCATGCCTACGCCCCTAATTACGAATAAACAACTGCATTTATAACAAATAAACAAATAAATGGTTCAAATTCGAAAGTATTAAATTCTACCCTAAAAAGAATTAATATACTAAATTTGGATTTTCTATCTGTTCCGGTTTTCGAGTTATTCAAAAAAATAATATTCCTATGGCGGGCCCAGCACGGGCTAGCTGAATAAAGTTCAAAGTCAAAAAAATGAAATATACCACAAAAGACAATACCATGCTAAACTTGGAATTTTTAGCTACTTCGGTTTTCGAGTTATCCATAAAAAACGAGCGCATTCCTAAGGCGGACTCAAGACGGGCTAGCCAGTTAAGGTTCAAAATATAAATTATGATAAACCCCAAAAGAAAATGATATACTAAATTTAGATTTTTCAGCTGCTCCGATTTACGAGTTATTCTAGAGAAGCGAGTACATTATTACTATGTCGGTCTCAAGACGGGCTAGCCTGATAAGGTTCAAAATCCAAAGAAATAAAATATACCCTAAAAGACAATGATATACTAAATTTAGACATTCTAGCTGCTACAATTTTGGAGTTATTCTAAAAAAACGAGTACATTATTTTTGTTGGACCCAGGAAGGGTTAACCCGATAACGTCTTAAATCCAGTGAGTTAAGATATACCGCAAATGAGAACGACATTCTAAACTTGAAAGTTTTAGATACTCCGTTCCTAGAGTTATTTCCCAAAAAAGTGAGTTTCTAAGGCGGGCCCAAAACGGTTTCGCCCGATAAGGTTCAAAATCGAATGAATTAAAATATTTCACAAAAGATAAGGGTGTACTAAATTTATATTTTCTAGTTGCTCCGATTTTTCAGTAATTCCAGAAAAACGAGTCCATTCTTATGTCGGGCCCAGGACGGGCTAACCTGATAAAGTTCACATCCGAATAAACTTAAATATACCAAAAAAGTTAACGACATGTTAAACTTAGAATTTTTAGCTACTTCGGTTCTCCAGTTATTCTTCAAAAACGAATGCACTCTTCAGAGGACCCAAGATGGGCTAGCCCGATGAGGTTCAAAATCTAAATTAAAATCTATCCAAAAGGAAATGATATTTTAAATTTACATTTTTTAGCTACTCCGATTTTCGAGTTATTCTTGAAAAGCGAGTAAATTTCTATGGCGGGCCCAAGACGGGCTAGCCCGATAGGGTTCGAAATGCGATGAAATGTTATATACCCCAAAAAACAATGATATATTTAGACATTCCAGATGCTCAGAATTTTGAGTAATTCTCAAAAACGAGTATATTCATTTTGTTGGGCTCAGGACGGGCTAGCCCGATAAGGTTTTAAATCCAAAGAGTTAAAATATACCGCAAATGACAAGGATATGTTAAATTTCGAATTTTTAGATACACCTGTTCTCGAGTTATTCCGCAAAAACGGGTAAATTTCTATGGCGGGCACATGACGGGCTAACCCGATACGGTTCAAAATTGAAAGAATTAAAATATACCTCAAAAGAAAACGCTATATTAAATTTAGGTTTCCTACTCTCTCTGATTTTCGAGTTATTCTCTAAAAACGGGTAAAGTCCTATGGCGGGCCCAGGACTGGCTAGCCCAATGAGCTTCAAAATCGAAAAAACTAAAATGTACCACAAGAGAAAACGTTATACCGAATTGCACGTGACTGTGATAAATGGACCTGATTACTTTGGACCTCAAAGGTTTGAACGAACACCAGATCAAGTTAAATAAAATTTTAAAAATACAAATATATCCTTAGCTCAATCTCTCTGAAAATCAAATGACTTTTTGTGTATGCCACTTGCAATAATCACACCAAATTTCACACAAATTCTTCAGTTATTTCCAAAGATATCGGACATTTCATTTGCATTAAATTTCCATTAGTTTCAATGTTAACTCCTCAGCTTCTGATCTCTTATTCGAGACCAGAGACGTCTGGCGGAGGCGGCTTTACGGAAACAGCTCCCAGCATTGGGAGGTATAGGCGGTTGGCACACTATTACTTCTAGGCACTGTACCTTGGTCTTTTCTTCTCTTTTCGAAGGAGATTCAGCAGGCTGGGTTCTAATCCGAAAACACGGTGTGGAATGTGACGTCAATGAAACAGAAATTCGTGTACTGGTGAACGCCACAGTTGTTTTCACTTTTTTTTTCACTAGGGCCGGTGTTTTTCGTGCTTTGCCGGGTTTTTTTTCACTTTGCCTAGGGCCGGTGTTTTTCGTGCTGCAGGTACCGTTTCAACGCCATTTAGGGTTTTTCACTGTGATGATCACACTCCAATAAAAACAGTTGGTGTTGCCATTTGAAAATTTCGAAATTGCATCACTGTAACCCTAACTGTGGGAGCAGGACTAGTGTTTTTTCACATCATTCTTGAGCACATACCTTAAAATACCTTCATCCAAAATTTTTTTTCGTTTCCTCGAACGCTATGATCACTAGAAGCTCATATATAGCGGCAAAGTTTTTTATAATCACCCTGCATATATATATATATATATATATATACTCGTATATAGATATATATAGATATATATAGATATATATATATATATATATATATATATATATATATATATATATATATTATACTATTTACGATTGATTGACTTTATACCAAATTTCACACATTTATCTAATTAGTAAGTATGGTTTGTATTCACTGTAAATTTTCAACTTCTATTGTACGGAATATACTACTTAGTAATTTTTACTTTTTTTCATACGTAGTATTGAGAAAGCATTGTTTCCACGAAAATTTCAGATTTCCAATTTTGATGCTAATATATGTTTCTAAATATCCTGAACAGGTTTTCGCTATTTTCCGAGTGATGTCCGTCTGTCTGTCCTTAGTGGATTTCTTGTGTACACGACAGCACGACAGCAGCCACAAATATTAATGGACTTTCTCGAAACTTTATATCCGGCTTTGTTATGAAAAAATTTAGAGATAGATAGAATTTTTTTTAATTCGAGCTAAAACATTGAATTTTATTCAAAATTTATATATTTTTTTAAAATAGTCATGCATAAAAGGGTTTATTTGTGGCTCAATGATTACGAAACCTAGTAATGTCAATCATTGTTGTAAAAAATAGCCGCGATACAAGTTTTTTTGTTCGTAACATTATTAACTCCCCTTGGGGGGGGGGCACATTAACCCCCTTGGAGATACGTCATCAAGTATGGTATCAATCAAAATAATTTTTACACGCCGTTTAAAGTCGGTTACTCAATTTGTGGCCATGCCTTAGGGCCAGTCGAGTGGTCTGGGTTTTTGACGCCCTTTAAAGTGGCTGGTAACACCCTATAATTGTAATCATTTGGACCCACGGTATAGATTTTTCAAAAAATGTTTTCTTTTAAAATTTGAAAAAAAAATAATTCTAGTATAAAAAATTAGAGTTGAACTACGCTTCAGCTAATTTCAAGGCCTTTCAATCGTTCACGGCCTTACAACCGTAACCTACTGTACCGATTTTAATCAACGATAACTCATTTTGTGTATTCTGGTGGGAGGTTCATGCTTTCCTTTTAACACTTATAGATAAATTTGATTTTTAATTTCAAAAATTCAAAAAACATGAATAAATAGCGCTCGGCTGTAAAATATAATTTCAATGATTGCTATATCATTCTTGCATAATCATGATGATAAACATCTCTGAAAAATGTATTGAAAATCACAAAAGCACCACTTCATAGTAAAGACTACCCGCCAAGTACAAAAAAAAAAAAAAAAAAAAAAAAAAAAAAAATCCTCCTTCTAAAGAAGTTATGACGTCTTGGTTTGCACCAAGTTGCCGCAGGACGGCAGCTGTACCTTTTGATCTAGGGTACTTTGCTGAAGGATCCTAACCCTCCTTCGAGTCATACGTAACCATTTTTAGTCGTAGTCAGTTTGAAAGTACAACTCCAGTCCTGCGGGAACTTGACGCAAACCATTTTGAGATTTCGTAACTGTTTTGCCAGGAGAATTTTATGTGTCGTACAAGTCTGGGACTTTTATCATAGAGCTTTTGTGAGATACTATCTATGCATGAGAAGTAGCAATCTGATGACTCATATAATGGTATTAGATTATCTTTGTTGTTGTTGAGACCCAGACCGTCCGACCTACCAGAAAGGTGTAAGGTAACTGTTTGGACGGCCGGGAAGTGCCACCCAATTTAGACCGGAACCCAGTGGGAGAGGCATCCACAGGGACCGTACCCTCTTTCCCCTACCACCAACCTCTCGGAAGGACTTACGGACCCACATGTTTAATGAGATCGTACTCCGCATGAACACGGCGGCAGTTGTTGCAGCGTGCAAATCCAGCGCGCAAACCACCGGGCTATCACGCCCGAAATGTGCCAATGGTACACAGTGTTCCCAGGTGGTCACCCACCCAAGTACTAACCTCGCCCGATGCTGCTTGACTTCGGTGATCTAACGAGAACCGGTGTTATCAGCACGGTAGCGCCGTTGGCTATTAGATTATCTTTGTGAACATCTTCAGTTTTATGCCTCTTAGTTGACACAGGACGCTCCAAAGCGACACAGTTCGTGATCAAGATGGCGGCAGAGCGTCGGGAATCAACGCCTGTGCAAACGGATGTTGGAAAATTTTGAATAATAAATCAATCAATGTTGGCTTATTCAAGTAAGACAGGGATTCTTCTCAAGCTTCTAGCGAGATTTCAACTACCTTGATCCAGTCACTGAATTCCAGGTGTCAGGTTGCGTAACCATCACCTTTGAATATATTTGATTTTTATCTTGGAAAAGTTACATAAAAAGCTTTCGCTGTTCTATTGCGATAGATATTTTTGAGACAGAGTTTTTCCACGTTTTTATTCCGTGAAACGTTTTTTATACAGTCCGACAGTTAAAAATATTCTGGATTGCGATCCCATTGCAGATAAACATCCATGGACGAATTTTATGCATTTTATGCGACTTTTTTTATCATAATATATCTAGTCATAAATTCTGATAGCTATAACGTGCACATAGTAATAAATTTCATTTTTAATAGCCTTATAATAGCATTCAAGATCCACAGATCAATGCTATTGACGTTCAATTGAAATTTCGTATGAAGTCACGTCCCTAGCACAGCGATCATCACTCGTAGTTGGTATTTCTGTGGCAGAAAATGTAAACACTTAAGACCAGGGATGGACTGGGCATGTTTTACAGCCCGGGCGATTATAAGGTAGCGGTCCTAGTTAAGTGATGATGGGGTGGGGGTCAACATAATAAAAAATCTAATATAGGCAGCACATGACTTTCCCTGCAAACTCATATTCACGTTCTCTTCATTTGTACAATAATGAATTACATTGAGTTTAATTGCACAAAATAACACTAAAGATTATTTTAAATTACACTGAATTTGCACTTTTAATTCAATTTTCGCTTCCATTTGGTAATTGGACATGTCTTCAAAAGAAGTATAGCGAAAATGCTAAAAAACTACAATATTTCGAGAACGGCTATTCCTACAATAATGAGGTTGGTCTTATGTCCTAATTTTGTCATCGTTAAGAATTACGTATAAAACAAGCAGTTGATTGATATATTTGAGCATATGTAATCTTTTGTTTTAGATTTAAACGATTTCTGCGGGCAACAAAAGTAGGTTTCTTTTTCCGAATAGTACCAAAATTTAATCAGCACCAGGGTAACCTATAAGTGAATTATCCCCCAAATTTCATGAAATTTGTTCTATTCTTTTTTTTATATGGAGTGGATACAGACATTTCTTGCGGGCCATTTCGCAAGAAAAGGCAGCTTTGGACCAAGGTTTTATAATGTAAGGCTGCTTAGCTGGACCAGCAGCGAATCAAAGAGTAGTCGGTTTGACAGTAGAATTTTGTCATTCGCAATGTCACGGCCCGGGGAAGTTTTGAAAAGAGGTTTTTTTTTTTTTTGTCAAATGTCCAGGCACTTTGACTCTCATCATTCGCCCATATATCGGCCAGAACGTGAACCATTTAGCCGCCTTAGGCCATTGCCCAGGCGCACCAGAGGGGGGCGGAACACACTGCGCCCACAACACAACATCCATGCCTTACCTGGGACTCGAACCCACAACGCGGCGGTCGAGCGATTGCTTGGAAACGCTCGCCTTGACCGCTCGACCACCTCGTCGGCTGAAAAGAGTTGCTAAACCACAGTAAGTTTTCTCATTATTACAGTTAAATTTTTTTGTTAATTTTGAAGTGGCAATAACCAGGCATAAACAACTAGCTCAGAGATATTGAATTGTGCTGTGAAAGTCGTAGTGCCGTCAGTGGAGTAAAATGACAGTCGCAGTTAACAAGTTCGGACTCTCCAGAGAACACGAAAACAAAATGCGCGCGTTTTGTCTTCCATTGACATCATATGCGCAAAATGAAGTCAGTCATGTACGTGATACCCCCCTCTACTCTGGACGATTACAGCCAGGGAGGGCTTATCCCGGGCATCACAGACATCAGTTTTTTTTAGACGGCTCTGCATGTGTGAAGTCACGGGAATATCAAACGCGATCATTTTGTTCTCGGTGTGGTGCTCATTTAAGTACAAACTTAAAGCATACCTTTAGACTTATTAATTTTTTAAGATTGTTAATGAGTTGATTACTATTAATACCGCACCTTTGAGAATAAAACATTGAAGTTTTTTTATTCTTAGTTGCGTTGATTATTTACTAATACCGCTTTAACCATCATATGAGAATTATGCAAAGCATAATATTAAATTGAATTATCAAAACATGGACGTAATATCGTATAAATCATTGATCGTTATAACATTTAACATTAAACACATTGCGTTGTTTGCAGCTATTGCCCACCTTATTTTATCTTCAGTGCGAGTTCCTGTAATAGAAGATTATTAGCATAATACTACTCAATGAATTGCACCATTGTTAACTTTACAAATAAAATCATTTATTCAGAACATTATCTTAATTATTTTAAATTCATTGCAACAATTAGTACATATTATTTGCGGAGGAGCGAGCAAAAAGTGAGAGATTTGCCGTGTTGAGACCAGGAAATATTTCTTATCGACATGATCTATGACCTGTTACAAAAGTTAATAAGCTCACGCCTGACCATACGCTTGCATCATTGTACATTGTACTGGTACACTTGAAGTATTGTACTCGGTCTCTGCTGTCGTAGCAGAGGGATAAATCATAGTTTGCATATTAGGACTGATTTGTGGACTGTTTCTGGACTACCGTGTGGAACACACTCTTAAGCGATCAACCTGGCATTCTGATATCTGGCTGGAACTCAGGCTCTGTGGCACTTTCGCTCTGCAGGTCTTAGTTGAATCTCGCTCACTGCTCTCTCATTGTATTCTCGTATCTCTAGAACTTTCCACCGGTTGCCATCTATTTTCGCCTGAGGTCAGACACGCCTCCTTGGCTCTGATTGGCCGACCTTGGGCAATGCGCCCAGACATCTCACCATTGGTAACATCTTTCACCACTCTCATGACTACACCAGAGCCTCCATGTTTATGGCCTAATTGACCTCTCGGGTCAAAATGTTGTAAAACCTGGCATTGTTTCGTCCGAAGCATTGTTGGCTATTTCAGTCCACCATAAATCTTGCACATAACTGTCTTACCTAAATCTGGTGTAAAATCTATTCCTGCACTTATTCTGGTGTGAATTCAATTTCTGGTCTCACTCTCGGGCTCTCTGAAAAGACCGAGAATCTCTTTGGACGACACTGAGAAAGGTGTGCACAGCAAAATTAAAAATCTCCGCGCAGGTTGTTTACGACTGGATATTGCCACCTGAAAATTAACAAACAATTTTTAATTATAATAATGGAAAAACGTACTGTGTTTTGGTAACGACTCTTAAAGTCTTTCCAGATCTGTGGCGTCACGAATGACAAAATGCTAAACTCCTCGACATCGGGTTGGAAACTTTTTGATTGGCTACAGTGCTGATCGCTCAACCTTATATCTGTTAAAGAACCTTGATTGCAGCCCAGTACCGTATTTTTATGCGTAGGTTTTTCGACTTCAACCCCCTTCCAGCTTATCTGCTACGGTGTTCCAGTATCTGCAACAACCGACGTACCTATACTTGCCAGAACTTATATTAGACAGATCTTCAATTTCAGATACTTGCATTTGCAGAAAACAACACCCGCACTTTTTATCTACACTCTTCGATTAAAAAAATACTCTAGATTGAAAAGATATTTTCTTAAATCCTTTTACTTTTGGCTTTCCCTCATATGAAAGTATTCTTACCACCAAATAGCTAGGAGAGGTATACTGCTGGAAGAGATGGCAATTTGGATCCAGAACCAATCTCTTATGAGCCACGCTATGCCTTGAAGAATTACATAATCAATGCACGAGCCGAACATCGCAGCCATGGCATAGAAAACTCGTGTTTTAGGACAAGAAACTTCGATGACTGAAATACGAAAGACAGATTAGATACATAAATAATTTATAGGATGGATAGAAATGGCTTATTTAATATAAAAGGGCAAAGATAGAAAGGGCAAGTTTTAATATAAAAGAATTGCTACTAAAACGGGTGCAAATCTAAATGTAAGACCCCCAGAAAACTTTGTAAGTAAAGATCCATAAGTGTACACATAAGGTCCATCTACAGAAAAATCTGTTGTGGACAGACTTTCCGTATAGAAAAATTCAATTTATCTTTCTTTTTTTCACAATCCATTAAACTAAATTAAATTGCATAAAATAACACGGATAATTATTTAAAATTACACTGAATTCGCAGTTTTGCTTTAATTTCCATTTTCATTTGTTGACTGGACGTATTTGAAAAGAAAACGTGGTAAAAATGCGAAGAAATTAAAATGTCTCAAGAACAGTTAATAGTAGAATTATGAGATTGGTCTTATTTTTCCGTCATCAAAAATTACAAGTATTTAAATATAAATAATTTGGCATCACGTCTGATGTTATAATAGCAAAAATTAAGCACACATCCAAAACAGAAGGTCTTTATTTTACTTCCTATAAGACGTACAATAGTTTAAATAAAGGGCCAGAGTGCTTTAGAGCATAAGTACGCTCTTCATCAGTGGCTACACGGAAATAAAATTTGAATCGTTCATATATAGACCAGATATAGCGACAAAATTTGCATAAATGCAATTTACAAAAGGATCTACATTTGATTGCCACCCCCCTCCCTTTTTTCGATTTCTGTAATTAAATTGTAATTTAATATGCTGTTCTTTTGCTGTTGAAATTTTTGAAACTCTAAAAAAACAGTTTACGGTTTATCCTTGTCTAAACGTAGATCCTTTTGTAAATTGTATTTATGCAAATTTTGTCGTATATCTATCTGGTCTATATATGAAGGATTCATTTTTTATTTCCGTGTAGCCACTGATGAAGAGCGTACTTATGCTCGAAAGCGCTCTGGTCCTCTTTTTAAACTTTTCTACGTCTTATAGGAAGTAAAATAAAGACCTTCTGTTGTGGATGTGTGCTTAATTTTTGCTATTACAAGTATTTAATTTATCCATTTGAGAATAAATACATAGTCTTTTCTTTTAGATTTTGACAATTTTTGCTAGTAATTTTTCAGTAAAAAGTCAGGTCCTGTTTTCCGAGTCATATCAAAATTTAATCAGCAACCAGGGTAGTCCACAAGTGACTTATCTACCGAATTTTATAAAATTTTGTCAGTTAGTTATTTGGTTAGAGTGGATACATAGTATATTGCACAAACAGACACACACACAGACGTCACGCTAAAAACAGTTTTTTCGTATTCTACAGGCCTCGAAACGTGTAGATCCGTCGAAAACTCTAGTTGCGATTTTCGATACAATTCAAATACTTTTCCTATACATTCCCATCTATTGTAGGGAAAGTAAAAAGTGGCTATGCCCGATCTAAAAAAAGATATTTCAGCACTGCTGAGTTTACAAAGTTGGGATGGGAACTTGGCTAAAAGGCCAGGATGACGAAAAAAAACAATTTCAAAGCTGTACAGCATTGTTAATGTCGAAAACCCAGACCACTCAACTGACCCGAGGGCCTACAGTAGCAGTTTAAGTGGAGGGTATTCTAAATACATATTTCTACACCAGATATTTGTTCATGTCAGTGTTGTTCATTCTAACTTTTCTGAATAGTGTGGTCATTCGCCAATAACCCGGTTGGCCTTCTGTAACAGTTCTTATTATCGGTTCCTATTCATTAAACAATGATCTAAAACGTTGTAATTAGCTTTTTACTTCCCTTATAATACATAGTGAAGTATTGGAATCATGCCGAAAATCGCAAAATTTTTCGACAGATTGCTTCCAGCACCTTATAACCTGAATGACTCTCGTGGTGATTCGATTTTGGTATGGTTTGGAAAAAAAGAACTAGCCTTTTTTAGAAATGGCCCGCAAAAAAGTATGCATCTAGACTAGCTGAAAGCTAATTGACAAAATTTCACAAAATTTAGTAGATAAGTCGCCTATGGGGTATTTTGGGGCTGAGTAGATTTTGGTACAATTCGGAGAGAAAAACCTGCCTTTTTTGCGAAATAGCCCGTAAAAATTGCCAAAATCTAAAACATTTTTCGAGCACCTTTAACCCCGAAAACATACATGTTTAACGTGACGTGTGTGTGTGTGTGTGTGTGCAATGTATATATCCACTCCAGCTGAAAAACTGATTGATGAAATATTACAAAATTTGGTAGATAAGTCACTTGTGGGTAACCTTGTTGCTGATTAGGTTTTGGTATGATTTGGAAAAATATAATCTTCCTTTATGCAAAATAGTCACAAAAAAAAGTGTATCCACTCTAGCTGAAAACTGATTAACCAATTTCACAAAATGTAGTAAATAAGTCACCTGTGAGATACTCTGGTGTTGATTAGATTTTGGTGCAATTCGAAAAAAAACCTGATTTTTTTTGCAAAATGAACTTAAAATAAAAATATATACATGCTGAAATGTATCAATTAAATGCTTGTTTTACACGCATTTTTTAATGACGAAAATATTAAGATTAACGTCATAGCTCTAGGGATAACGATTCTCGGAATGTTCTAGTTCCTCGTGTTTTTACAATGTCGCCTTTGAAAATACGCCCCCTCCCCTCCCCAAATGAATACGAAATTTGAAGTAAAGCTGCAAATTCAGTGATTTGAAATAATTGTTATTGTTATTTTGTGCAATGTAACTCTATTTAATGAATTATGAAAGAGAAAGAAAATCAATTTCAATTTGTAGAGAAAATCATTTTTCTTTCATTTATCCAGCTTTGTTGCCGAGTTTGCTATCGTAACTTTTTGAATTCTCCACTGTGGTTACTTCAATCACATGCATTCTATCTGGCATGGCCACTTTATTATTGATAAATCTAACGTTTACACTCATGGACCCTCAGGAACCGTAGCCAGAGTCAAAATTTGAGAGGGGGACTGGAGGAAAATATAAGGGGGCTGAACAGTTTTAAAGGGGGGCTCACCCAAAACACAATTAATCATTAGCATTTATAAACCATAATAATTACTATTATATATTTCAATTCATATAAATTATTAACAAATTATTACATATATATATATATATATATATATATATATATATATATATATATATTTGCAAGCTAAGAGCTGATTATTAATATCCATATAGCTACTCTACATCAATATTAATATATAATCATTACAATTGATTTTAATGTAAGCATTAACTAGTAATAAAGATGTTAATAATTTGTAGAAACATTCTAGAAGTTAATACAAGTTAATGCTTAATATTAACTCTTACCTACTTATCAGTGGATTTTGACTTTACAATGTATAACAGTTGTAATGTCGAGATTCGATCTCGCATTACTTTTGTGTAAAATGTATAAATTTATATATTTCTGATCATCTAATTTTATATACAGCTTTCTATCTATTTTAATTCTGCTTTGAATCCCCTCTTGTCATTTTATGTAATTGATATTTTAGAACATTTATACTTCTAAAAACCGCAATCTGAATCCTCTTTAAAGTATTATTTAAAGCGTGCGAGCATCGGAGAGTTATTTCTTCCATTGAGTTCGAGGTCACAGTTATGGCTGATGTACCAGAAAATTAAATTTTATTTAATATACAATATATTCGTTTCTGCTGTGAAGATTGTGTAGAGGGTGCGTCGTCGAGACAGTTTTGCGCGTTTCGGCACGACTGAATGGCATCTGGTATTGATGACGTATGAGGAGATGAGCGTGGGGAGAATTTTAGCGGTTGGATTTGAAAGAGCTTAGCTCTCTCTGCGTCCGGGTGGTGTGCATATAAGCTTGGCTTACAGTTTTTCCATGCGCATTTTCCCCTTTTGACTGTTAGACCACTCTAGGCAGTTCGGGCTTCGACCCAAATAATTTCGACGCTCACGTCAGACCCCGGGAGCTTGACCGCCAGGTCAGTTCCTTGAGGTCCGTGAGCTTGGGGGAAATGTAGCCCGCCTGACGACGGATGCCTTCCGGATCGATGAGTGACGACGACGATTCCTTGCCTGATGACCCGAGGCCCATGCCGGATCCGATTCCTTGCCTGATGGCCGAGGTCCATGCCTTTTCCGATGCCGTGCCTGTAACGACCATGAGCGAAGAGCCTGTCCGGACCATATGACCGTATGTCACCGCTGGTGTGCCGGACCCATTCTATATGGAGCGAGTGAGATTTCGCTAGGATCTGATCTCCGTTGGTCTGTTAGATGATCCCACTTGTCAACGTGGCTCGAGGTAAGCCTCTACATTGTAACTTCGATACGAACCCTGAGGTTCCTTCCCCGGAAATCTCAGACTGTAATTTTATCACAGACTCAAGAATTGCGGGCTTAACTTCTTTGTAACTCCTTCGCCGACTCGCACCTTTAATTACATGCTTTCAATATTTAAATTAAGAACAAAAATTGATATTCAATTTTAATATCCTCCGAGTGCTCGCCCCCGTTTGTTTAACCATACCACATATTTGTATATTTATTATTTAACGTTTTGCCACTTTTATTACATTTTGATTATTGCGACTCTGAAGCCTGTGGCATTTTGAATGAAGTCTTTGCACCTGAGTCCAGTGGCATGCTGAAAGATTCAGCTGTTGTGTTTTGATACTCCTAATATAATTTAATAAATGATATTATTTTAACTTCACAATTCTGCTATTTATTTTGTGTTTTATTTTATTTTATTTTGTGGCTGAAGAAGTTCCTTAAAGGTAAGGGCTTTGATTTTAAATGTTTTATTTGATCTTCTGGTTTTCCTGTGTTTCGGGCAGGTCATCTGGAGATTTATTTATCTGGCCTTTTCGACCACGGGTTCGTACGTGGTGCTGGTGTGTCTTCTAAATTTAGGAGGTCACGTCCGCGCCTTTACACAGTGAACCCCACGATAATACAAAATTATCCTAAATAATATTGTCAGACTATTTACATATTTTTAAATTAAATATGTAAATAAATTGATCATTAGTATAATCACTAATTCAGCTAAATTAAAAATTCTTCAAAACAAAATAATTTATAAAAAATTCTCGAAATATTTTGTATATAAAATTTGAATGACAGTTTATATGAAACTTCATATCATTAGCAAAAATTTAATATTTTTATCAGGAGGGGGCTGAGTATACCTATTGGGGGGCTTAGCCCCCTCTAGCCCCTACGGGCATGTGGACCTTCCTCGGGGTGTTTGAGAACTTTCCTAGAAACTGTATATGTTCAATAACGCAGTGTCCCCGGCGTTACTATATTACAAGACATAAGTTGATTTTAGGCCTTTTCTATACTTCTTGATTTTAAAGAAAATGTTAATATTTCTGGAAAGTTTAAGTCCTTATCAGTATTTTTAATTTTAATTTTTTTTTTAACATGCAAGTCCACAATACCTCAGCACCACGCGTCTGTCGACCGAAATAGCATGCTAATGGTTTTCAGTCATGCAAACCAGTGAGCATATGAATCCATCAACATTTGCGCTTTCCAACGAATAACACTCACTGTTAGAAACACTTTTTATAACCACCTAAAATGCTTAAATTTTTACCGGTCAGAAAGGAACCTCCAAACTAAAATTTTCTTATAAAATCCACGACACATAGACCACCCCGACCACGACATCATAGATCATTTAATAAAATCATACTACAAGACGTACATAGCTTTAAAGTTTCAAAGCTCTTTAGGCCATTACTATACCCTTCATCAGTGGCTATACGAAACATTAAATGCGGAATGCTTATATGTAGACCAGATCAGCAGACCAATTTACATAAATAAACACAAAATAATGGTAGTACAAGCAGGCTATTAAAATTAATCAATTACAAATACAAATTTAGGGGTTATACCCGAGAGATTTAATTTAAACAAGAGGTAAACATTTTACAAAGAACAGACACAATTAAAAACTACAGTCAAGCATAATTACAACAAGAAAGACCAATCATGCTTAAAGCATTGACAATGAAACACTTTCAAACTTCAATGAAATTTTATTTAAACATCTCTAAAATGCAATACATTCCTCGGTAATATTTAAAAACTTATCACAATACTACATTAATTTATTATATTTGAAAACTTAAACCTTCGAAAAAAAATAAATTTCATTCAAATGACGGCATTGAAATATAAATTGCCTGGTTTAAACATCTCTAAAATGCGATACATTCCTCGGTAATATTTTTAAAATTATCATAATACTACAATAATTTATTATACTTGAAAACTTCATCGAAAACAACTGAAATTCATTCGAATGACGTCATAGAAAAAATAACACGCCTGGCTCTCTCTTTAAAAGCAGCATTTCATTCATTAACATTTCCAATTCATTTCATTCATCACAATACTATAATAATTTATTTTATTTAAAAATTAAGACCATGGAGCTACAAGTAATTAAACTCTATGCTTAAAACTTCATCGAAAAAAATCGTCCTTCTCTTTATAAAATCAATTAATATTTCATTCATATCAGCCATGCAGACTCCATGGACTAAATTATTTTGTGTTAAGAAAATACAGGAATTCTAATACAACTCATTCTACATATTTTGCTGTTTACATTTTACATAGGTGAAAAATAGACTTCGTTGTAGGAATAATCAAATTTGGATGAGCATTTAAACTCAAATATATTGTCATTGAGTTGTTTCAGTATGTAGATGCACAGAATTTAAGCAAAAATAAAGTAGTTTTAGGACGGATACAACACTCAATATGAATTACAAGGAACTTTAAAAATCACGATTTTGAGACAAGATGGATGCCATATTTCATTTTGAAGTGGGTCACGTGATCTTTTCATATCATGGTCACTTGATAGCTTCATATAAGAAGAGTAATTATTATTTTAATTTTTATTTAAAAAACTACTGAATATATTTTGCTGAAATTTTTTTTATATATTTTATGGAATAATTTGAATATTACCTAAAAATTTCGAAGCAATTTGTGAATTTTAAATCCGCTTAAAAAATGTTTGAATAATTAGGTCCCATGAATGAATGAATGAAATGAAGGTCGGTGGCTCCAGAAGAGCCCAGCACAACGACCAGAGGTCTATTGTACTACCCCAAAAGAAAAGAAGGTCTCTAATAAAAGATACCAGTAGCCGATGCAAAAATAAGCAGGCACTTGAGAGGAATGCCATTCAGCTCCCAGGGTTCAATCACATGACGACCAATGTGCTCGAATCTGTGAGCAGAGTAAGCCTCACATTCACATAGAATGTGAGCTGCAGTTTCTTCGCTGTAATTGCAGCCTCTGCAAAGCGAATCCTTAGTGACACCCGTAATATTAAGGTGTCTCTTGAAGGTGCAGTGCCCAGTAAGGAGCCCAACAGCCCTCCTGATGCCGGTTCTGCTGAGCCTGAAAAGTTCCTTTTGACGTGTACTAGGGCAATTGCAGTTGAGAATTTTCGCTTGCCTTTGTCCCTTAGTGTCACGCCAGTTCTTACATTGAAGCTTCCTGAAGATGTCATAGACAATTCTTCTAACAAGGTCATTGGGAATTCCCAAGGCCGGCTCAGGGCCCACAAAAGGAGTACTTGAGCCTTTCCTAGCAAGTTCATCCGCCAATTCATTGCCAGGAATGCCCGAATGACCAGGCACCCAGTAAAGAATGACATTATTATTGCTAGCGATTTCACAGAGTGCATTATAACATTCCCAAACAATGGAAGACGTCACAGTGAACTTCCCCAGAGCCATAAGAGCAGCCTGACTGTCAGAACAAATGAAAATCTGGCTATTCTTATACTTCCTGTCATAGCAGGTTCTACAACACATAAGGATGGCAAAGACTTCAGCCTGAAAGACAGTAGCAAAATTGCCAAGCGGATAAGACAGCTCAGTGCCATCATCAGGGCAGCAAACACCAGCACCAGTACTTGTGCCAATCTTCGAGCCATCTGTGTACCATACAAAACAGTTCCGTTTATTGTAGGTAGGAGTCCTCTTCCAATCGTCCCGCGAGGGGACTTGAATTTCATAAGGCTTATCAAACGTATATTTGACATGAATGCCATCAGGTGGCATACAGAAATAAGGATGACCAGAATTAGGTCCTATAGGGTTAAATGTATTTCATTTTTTCAACCCGGGTTCAATCCAAATTATATATATTATATATATGATATTATTCAAATTATATATATGATATTATTCATTTATATTCCCATAGGTCCTACAGACCGTCTAAACAACATACTAAAATTTCATTTTGATTAAGTCATTTTTACGGCAGTTATCGTGCTAACGGACAGACAAACAGACAGACAGACAGAATGAACAAAGTCATAAACACTTTTCAACTTTGTTGTCAAGTGTTAATAAAATGATATCACAGTTAACTGTGAAGAGATTTGGTATGCTTAGAGTCGAGAACTAGTCGTCAGGCGTAACTTAAAATTTGAACAGGATCGAAATTACAAATGGAATCACTGTAGATATAAATAAAGAAGGATTTATAAGGAAGGGTATTACGTATGTTATTACAATGAATTAAAAGGAAGGCTTTTTCGAAGACGGGCTGAAAGTTATCTTCAACAACACATTGGGCAAGAGCCGTAGAGAGTTTATCATTCCTGAGCGTGTTCCGCTAACCGGATGGGTTTGAAACCAAATTTATGGCAAACTTGTATAAGGGGACGGAAAATCTTACGATGATAAGAAAAACTGGATTTATACGGCAGACGTTCAATAACCAAAGTTTAGTATCCGGTTGAGTGAATTTACGGCGCACATGCGCAAAAATTTTATAAATAAACACAAAGGAATAAGCTGTCTTACGGCCAAGATTAAAGATAAAGTTAATTTCATTATTTAAAGCCGAAATGGAAGGGCAAACATTAAATACACGATTAAAATAAGCATTAAGAAACTTTTTTAGAGGATATAAGATGAGAAGAATTAGCAGGGTTACACGAGTTAGTAAAAGTGTGTTTACGGAAAACAAAAGTTTGAAAACCAAAGGAGGTGTGGGTAACAAGGACATCCAGAAAAAGGAAAAGAAAAATTGTACTCATGCTCAACGGTAAAATTAATCGAGGGGAAAAATCATTAACTTTATCCAAAAGATTGAAGCGATCATTTAAATCATGATCCCAAATAATAAAAACATCATCAACGTAACGACATCAAAAAATAGGTTAAAAGGTTAACGGCACCAAAGAATAGGTAACATTTTCTTTTTACTACTTGGAATTTCTCCTTCTTTGAAAAATGAACAGAGTGTGACGTTACCGTTTGTTCCATTTTTGAATATTTACCTCACGAAACATTGTATTTTAGACCTACTTTGTTGTCACGGCAAAATAGTTTAGTGTTACCGTCGATAAAAAAGTTGACATTTCTTGAATGAGTCTTATCAGCCAGAAACATATTTTTATCGAAAATCACGATTGAGCGATTTTCCAAAAAGTTGTGTGTATATTTGGAATCAGAACCGGAAATGACTCAATTAGAAATTCCGTAAATGGGTGAAATGGGAATACACATACAAAGGTGTAAAAGCGCCAATTCTAAAAATTCTCTAATTCTTCTTCTAATTATTTTATTATCTTAACGACTTGAATATACTTGCTAGTTTTTAGATCGCATTGTAACAAAATTGTGTATTATGTCTTTATGTTGTGTTTTCTATCTGTTGTGTTTTCTATCTGTTGTTGTGTTTGCCTGTATTGCCTTGTTAGTTGAATTAATAAATTTGCATTTGAATATTTTTCTCCGCAGTTCAGTCTATAGCAGAAACTATTTTCTAGATATATTTTAAATGTTCACCGAAGTTTGGAATCATAGAATTCTTTGGGCATTGAACATGTGGCGGGGCGGTAATGCGTCACTCACTGCTATGAGAGACATCCCCAATTATTATCTCGGGTTCGAAGAATTCTTTTGGCTCAATGGTACAGTGGAGAATCAGCAAGATAAAGGTTCCGAGTTCGAACTTATCCCCTACAACATCAATCACAAGGGGTCCAATTTAGAGGTCTGGATGAGTCTGGCCCGTGGACTTAGGCCGACCTAGCCCATGGGCCGGGCTCAGACCTTCTTTCATTAAATTCGGGTCGGGTCGAGCCGGATCAAAATAAATAAAAAAGCCAATAAATACTGTTTATTTAAAATTTAGCACTGATATTTTATTTTCAACTTTTTCTGAAATTTTAATTTCAATTATTAGATTCCGAATTTTTCTAAATTATCAAAATTAAATACATTCTATTCTTAAAGTAAAAAACTTCCGTCGATTTCTTTCCGATAACAAATATTGAATGAAAATTTATTTGAGCAAACTGTTATGATTTAAAATTAATATTATACGTAAAACGAATCGTCCTCGAATTTATTTATATGTGTATTCTAAACATGTACCACTTTTAATATAACATTATTAAATATTAATAATATTAATAACTATGTCATAATCAAAGAAAACAATATCTCTGCCTACTTATATAGTAGGTTTAATCGCATTAAAATATTTTTTAAAAATACTAACAATTGTGGCATATGTTAAATTTGTTTTACATCGACTTCAGTCAAGAATATTTGGTGCTGTTGAGCTTTAACAAAAGGGCATTGCATTGTTCACTGATAACTTAAATGGGTGAATAAAGCATATTTTAAAGCACAATCTCAATGAAGAGCCGCAATCTCATTTCTAATATTATCAAACCAAAAGGGTAAATAAAACACACTTTACAGTATTCATTCTTGCTTTCTACAAATTTTTCAAATTTGGGTTCTTTTTAATGTATTACTATATGTAATATAACTTGTGTTTAATTCATTAAATCCAAATTTGGATCATCATACCAGGAAACAGGCTTCAATGTATTACAAAAAAAAAAAAAAAAAAAAAAAAAAAAAAAAAAAAAAATTCGGGCTGGTCAGGGTTGGGGAAAACCTCGTTGGGGAATGGCCAAAGCCCATTGAGTGCTTTCGGGACGGGTAAGGATCGGGAGAAATATTTAAAAAATATCTTGGACTCTGACCGAGTCAAATCTGAATATTTTCGGGCTGGGTGAAATTTTAAATTAGACCCGTGCATACTAAATAACTGCTTTTGTTCTAAGCTTCTTCTGATAGCTTCAGGAACAGGAATTTTTCCAAATTTGCAGAACTCGAATTTTACTGTAGGAGGAGAATTTCAATTCCTGTTACAATAACTCAGTAGCCGAAGCACTTCTTTTTAAATTTTTAGATTCTATAATCTGAACACTAATTTCCTTTTTTATTATTATTTTATTTCTTATTTGTTTATCTAAGGTTAAAATAGGTTATTTTTCTAATTCAAGGATTTCAAAACGACAAACTGAATGGTGATTCAATAGATTTTTTATCACATGTGTATTTAGAAAGCATTTTGAAACTTTTCAATTTCGGAGGGGGGGGGGTGTTGAACCCCTTAAACCCCCTTAAATACGCCTCTGTTCGTAGTCACATGCCTTCTTCCTTGATTCCCATCCTTGATTGGTCATTGCCTTGCCCTTCATTTGTAAAGGCTGGTTCAGGGGCTGGTTTTTGATTGGGTATCGGCTTATTCCCCATCAGATTACGTCTAAATTCTAATTTTTATTTGTTGGTCATAAGCCAATGTCCGATTTAGTGTCAATTTCGGCGCCGTTGCATAGGGGCCTATTCATCCTTCGATTCCTGTTGTCTGTTTTAACGTTTAAATTTATGACATATCTCTGGTCTCAGTTTTTAGTCTCACACTGCATACTTAAAATGTTCGATCTGTCAAAGGAAGGGAAAACATCTATCAGCGATGTAGAGATTTGAAAGATAGTAGACGGGTAGATCATTCAAGAAAATTTATAAATACAACAAAATTTTACAAATAATGCATATTAGAGGGCACGGCATACTTAAACGTTCGAAATGTGATATAACTAAACTTTAATTAGATAGTAATTTGAAATCGAATTTAAAAGAATGTAGTTAGTTCTTAATCATTGATTAGGAACTTACAGTGTAGCAGTATTTGCTAATTCAGGAGTACTGAATACAAATATTAAATTAAATTTTCAGAAATATTGAATGAATGTTCGCCGACTGAGCAAAATTTCCAAAAAATTATAACATTGACGACATTGTGCTAAATCAGTCGGCAATTTCTCCACAAACAGACATGCAGAGCCATTGACTTTTCTTATGTATATTATTCTTCAAATGACTGGTAATAGTATAATTTCTAATTATAGACCGATGAAGTGAAATGAAATGCTTACGTAGTACAAAAATGACGGTATAATATCCACCGACTCCCATGGCAGTGAAGAATCGGGCAACGATGAACATGTGGAACGACGTCGAGAAGGAGCACACAAAAGAGGATGCCACCACGAGGAAGCAACTGGTTTCAATTGTAGGTCGTCTGCCCAGTCTATGAAAACCAAAACATTTTAATCGAAATAAATATTATGTGTGCATCAAAACATTAATATAATTACAGATCATAACCAGATTATTTCTGATAAATACAGAAAAATCATGTTTCCGCTTATTAGCGTTTAAAATCTTAACCACAATTATAGTATACCCTTGGAATAATATATCATAAATTGAAATTTGGCGTTTGAGCCGGCTTTAATGTCCAAATCAAAGATACTTTTTTATGCTCCAGCAAAATTCATAAATTTGATCAGTGTTTTGTGCAAAATGAAAAAAAAATATTACATAATCTTCATTTATTTATTTATTTTTTCGTTCATGTGGATGCCTCACTCACAACCTCAAAGGAGCTTCTTTTTCACAATCCTGGTCGTACTGGATTGTGATAAAAAAAAAACCTATATAATAACCCCTCTGACATCATATCCTCCCCTCCTGACATCATATATGCCCCTTTTAATTAATTATTATACCATGACTCGCATATAACAGTCCTATCCGTTTTTCTCAATTTCTTAGGCAGACGGGCATATGCTTTCTCCCCTTATTCTACACCTGCGTTTAATAATCATCGCCATCGAGATTACACATACAAGATGTCACTTGTAATGTTTATGGTGATGCCGACCACTTTGTCTTTAACTGTCCTCTTACCCTCCCCTTCCACCTTTCCCGTCCCACTGATGCCAACTCTGCGGCCTGGTTTTCCAGGGTTCTTAAAAACAAATCTTCTATTTCAAAAATTAAAAACTGTATTCTCGCTGCTAGGGAGATTTCTAACAAAATTGCTTGATCAGCCTGGGGGTCCCCCCTGGTCTGTGAATCCTTCACTGCTCCCCACACTTTCTAAATCTGTTTTATAAAACCTGCTCCCTGTGCCTTGGGCACTATAAGATTTTATATTCACCACCTCCTGTAACTCATATGGTTTAGTTTTTATATTTGCACATTAACTGTATATCAATCCTAATCTTTTCGGTATGTATCAAAAACATCCATTGTGCATATATACTTTGATCACGCTCCATTATGTATATATACCTAATATGTATCATCCATTATATATCATCCATATTTAATATGTATCATCCATACCTAATATGTATCGTCTTTTATGTATCATCCATAAAAAATATATACCTAATCTTTTCGGTATGTATCAAAAACACCCATTATGTATATATACTTTGCATACACCCTATCCCGGATTTTTATAATTATATTTTCTCACCCTGACTTTATTCCCTTACATCCTCGGTTTCTCAACTTATACTTTGGTTTTTCATCCCCCAACTGTCATGTGTTTTTGTATATATAATTTTATATGTAATTTTTGTGTATTTTTTGTATTTCTGTGTATTTTATGTATTTCATGTTCTTTTCGTTTTGTTTTAGTTCGTTATACTACATTTGTGCTTGGGTTTTTTTCCCTTCGGGGTTTTCTCCTCTTTTCTTTTTTTCCTTCTTATGTCTCTCTTGTATTGTATTGTATTGTATTGTTTTTATGTTTTGTTTTGTCGTTGCCATTCTTTTATTTGTCTTGTTGTAACTGTGTTGTGATTCAATTTTAACCTGTTTTGTAATGTTTTGGGTCTAAAATAAAGTTCCCGGCCACACACTTAGCTACAGTAAACCTTCGGGTCTGTAGTGTGGTCTGGGTTTTCAACACTTCAACATACAAGATGTCAACTTTCAAGGTCCAACATCTATCCATACTTCGCTCTGATTAAAAATACTCTTGTTTTTGTGTATTGAAATAACTAGGTACTTAAAATGAGCAATACGTATTTTAACTATTTTCTTTTATATGACTAAGGACTTTCGCCAAAATATGCTGCAAACTGCTATTCCCTCCTTTTTATGGTAATAACATCCATGGCTGGGGTATATATATGATTGAAATCGAAGCGCTACGAATATGTAAACACTTCGGACGTCTATATATCAAAACGTAATAGATAAAAATCGAAATAATTTTTACTTGTTTTATTGGAAACATGGCACCATTTACATACGCGCACAGACACACACACAATATATATATATATATATATATATATATATATACTATTACGATAAAGTGAGACAAAATAGGATATATCCCAAATAAGCCTGAAATTAAAGAACTATTCACTACAAAGGAGGAGGCGCAAATGCTGCTCAAATTCCCTAGTAGAATACATGAATGAAAGTAGAAAAGAACGGGAGTGACCATATGAATTACATAAGAATGGTAGGGGTGGATTGCGACACCCCTTTCCCGCTTAAAGCAGCTTTTACAACCCGGGTAACGCTCACGGAACCAACATAATTCCATGGTCAGCCTCCCAAATGTGCGAAAATAAAAGCACCAGAACAGACTCAGAACCAAAGAAGTAAACGAATCCATGAAGAAGAAACATCCGCTAGTCCAACCCGATGGAACGTCTCTTTATATAAGTAAAGTTGCTCATGCGCAGAGAAATATCAGGATAATAGTTACGCAGTCATGAATATTAAATCTCTATATCAACAATCAGATTACAAATTTTCTTTAAAAAAGGATTTGTAATAATGTTGTACAAAATTGACTGGATAATTTCTTTTTATAGCTTCATCTGCAAATTTTTTACATTTGCAAATGCAGTCTTTCCTAAAAGTATTATAATTTTGGTTTCTTCTAAAATGTCCAATTACTATATTTCTGAAGACATACTTTGCAAGGTTTGAATTCCAATCGATAATATGATTTACCTTGATCCTGTATGAATCTCTTTTGTCGTGTAACTCTGTGTATATTCCATATTTCTTGTGTTTTTTGATAGCTAAATCCAAGAATTTTACCGATCCGTCCTCACACGCTGGATTTTCAATAAGGTCCAATTCGCTTGGGTAGAATGAAAAGTCAAAACATGGGGTGTTTTCATAGCCCCCAATTATCACATCATCGACATAACGGAAGTAGGGCATTTCCGATAGGATATGAGTGCCTCTTTCGTATTTAGATAGATATATATCTGCTAGTATTGACGAGCAACTCCCTCCCATAGGTATGCCCTTGATTTGTTTGTAAAAATTGCTTCCGTCGTGTAGTATGTTTTCCTTTAATACCAATTCTACCAAGTCCATGTATCTTCTATAAGTTATAAATTGCTTTAGATCGTATTCTTCATGTAGATCTTTCAGAATCAATTGTAAATTATCCAAATCAATATTGTTAAAAAGATCTCGAAAGTCGTAACTCTTAAATTTGATATCGTTATGACAAAACTTTAGTCGGTTTATCAGTTCCTGTCCGTTTTTTATCATAATAGAGTTATGTCTTTTAATATCATGCATAACTATTATGAGTAAATCCAAAAGTTTTTTGTTTGCTATTTCCAAATATGAACCACATCCCACCGTCACAGTTCGAAATTTGACAGGTATTTTGTGTAATTTGGGGATCAGGACCAAATATGGATATTTTATTGTTTTAATATCAATTCCTATTCTTTTGTAAAGTGCCTCTATTCTTTTAGTCAGTATCAATGCGTTACTGGGTATTAAAGCATACATTTCACTGTCCCTGTAACTTTGGTTTAGTGTATCCACGTAGAACTTTTTACAAGTGAAGGCATAATTTGATACTATTTTATCGGTATATGTTAATACATATTCTTCTTTAATTTGCTTGAACGAGGATGGAACTTTAATTTCTCTATTGTTTTTGCAGTGCCGCGGGTAGTAGTGACAAAACGCTTTGTAAAATTTATATTTCCACTCATTAAATGCTTGTATTGGTAAACTGTGTTTTACCGCCAATCTATAAATGAAGATGTCGAGATCATTATAAAATTCTTCGTATACATTTTTAAATTCTTGTATACGGTACTTTGTACCGAGTTGAAGCAGGTTTTTAAGTCTTTTGTCTTTGATAAAATCTAGATTTCCGGAGATTATATGCTTATGATGAGTGTCACTATGAATATTCTCATGACAATTACAAGAATCTACATTATTTGATGCAACATCTTGACAAATTTTGTTATAATTGAAAAATTTCCTTCCGTTGGTTTTGACGAATCTATAATTGATCATGATTTTTATATTGGACAAAGGAAGACATACGTTAATATGATTTAAAATAGAATGGAATGGAATGTTCTCATACAGTTTGTTCTTGAAAGTTGTAATAAAAGCGCTACGAAAAGCGCTACGAAGCGCTACGAATATGTAAACACTTTGGACGTCTATATATCAAAACGTAATAGATAAAAATCGAAATAATTTTTACTTGTTTTATTGGAAACATGGCACCATTTACATACGAGCACAGACACACACACAATATATATATATATATATATATATATATATATATATATATATACTCTGCTAGACAATTGCTAAGGACGGTTCACAAATTGCATTGTAGCACAACATTAAGCGGGGGGGGGGACCCAACAGGATAAAATATTATTGCCACACTGTTCGGAAATTAGAATAAAAATCATTTATTGTTCTGGAAAATACAGAAGGTTTTGAAACATGTGAAAGGAAAAACAGGTTCATTTGATGCTGTGTACAGAGAAATGGAAAAGTTCATATGAACGACAGCAGGCACCTTTAAGAAAGGTGCCAGTACGGGATATGTCCACCGTGGACTACGATGCAACATTCCACACGTCGTGTCATGCTTTACAAAACATTATCCAGCCGCTGTTGAGGCAAGTTATCCCACTCCTCTCTCAGTGCACGGATGAGATTGTTCTTATTTGTTGGAGGATAGTTTCGAATAGCAAGTCACCTCCCGAAAGCATCCTAAACATTTTCAATGGGGTTTAGATCTGGAGAACGTGCTGGTCATACGAGGCATTGAATACACTCGCTGACTAAACAATCCTGAACAGCGAGTGTTCGATGACATGGTGCGTTGTTGCCAATGAAAACAAATTTATCACCGACAGCAACACGGAAAAAGAGACCATGAGGCAGTAGAACTTCATCAATGTATCATTGGCCGGTTGTAATCCCAGTTGCAACCACATGTAGGGGCGTGCAGCCATTGATCATTGTTACATAGTTCTTTTTAAAATATGTAACATTGCTGAATTATGGGGAGGACTTCAACCTACGAAGGACGGTCCCTAGGTCTTTCAGCAATATCTGTAAAGTTCCCCTTTGGCCACCTGAAATGGAAACGGACAGTGGACTTGGACATCATGCCAGTAGGGGCACATTGAAGATAGAAGAACGCTCCATGGGTGGTGAGCGACCGTTGGGGCGCAGGTGCTAGGCGTTAGCGTGAAATTCGACCACCTTCAGTAATAATTTCTTGGGCTTGTAACCAAGCCCCATGTCAAGATCTGGCCACTGGAAAAGGGGTAACCTTGCTTGGAATTAAGGGAGGCTTAGACCTCGGAACGAATGAGATAGAAGAGGGAGGAGAGAACGACTTTCAGTTTTTTCGAGAGACAGATTTTTGAGAATGAAAATCAGGAGTGCTTTTTACGATTTGAATGGTGATAGGTCTAAAAAGACTACGGAGCGATGTGCTCCCGATTTCCCGTCTACTGTCGTGTGAGAGCCGGTCTGGCCAAGAGATGAAGGTATGCCTTAGACTTCATACTAATGTTCTGCATTGAAATGCTCTCTTTTTTTTTTTCTCTCTCTCTCTCTCAATTCCTCTACGTAAGGAGATTAAGTGATTTGCATTGTGGCACAAGCCAAGTGCGTTTATTTGAGAACCCCAAATGGTGTTAGAAATAATGTAAATGTCAGATTTTCAGAAAGTGAATTTTTGTACTTGTATAATATTTTAAATGAGTAGAGAAGGGACAAACTTTAAGTATGTGATTGTGTTAGTTAACGGAATTATCTATTATCTTATTAGAATTTGAGAATTGTCTATTATCTTATATTAGAATTTGAGGAAGCAATTTTAAAGCCTGTAGTACTTGTTTATTCAATCATTCGCTTATAAAGTGGTCAAGAAGTAAGCCATTTTACCATCTCCAGTGCACCATAAGAGGCGTATCATGTTACACTTTTTAACCGCTCAATTTTGACTGAACCCAGTAGGTGTGACAGCCACAGGGACAAGTGCCATTATTCTTTTCTGCATCGAGGATCGAACACAGAACTACCGTGAGCGATCCTCCTGCCATACCCACAGAATTCAAATCAAGTATAAAATGTTTCTTTATTGAATACCATTTAATTGATTTCTTAATATTTGCCAACAGGGTTAAGAGAGAAATTTGAAGCTAGTTATGGCGCTATCACAATTCAACTTCATTTTATAAGATATCGAATTTTCGCACATTTGGCAACCTTTTTGTCAATTTGGTGATATTTTTCAATCCGGTGATATATTCCAAAAGGTCGCAAAATTTATCTTCGAATGTATTACTAAATGTTACAACAGATATACAGAAGGATCTCTCTTATATAAAATTGTATATACAAGAACTCAACGCATTATACTGAACAAAAAGAAAAATAATACTAATTTTAATAAATGCATAATCACAATCGACGAGCGTTGCCACAAAAGAATATTAAATTTAAAAATATTCAAATTTAGCTGTTTCATCATAAATTCTAAAATATAGCCATACTATGCTCGATGGTTTAATAAACAGATGTCCTTTTAATAATAAACATCTTTACTAGTACTCGCAGAGCTTGAATTAGAGGTCTCGTTTGATTGATGTTTTCTTACCACATGAAGGATGAGAGTTAAACAGAGTTAAACAGGAAAGATCAATCATGCATAAAGCATTGATTATGAAATACTTTCCAACTTCAATGCAACTTTATTTAAACATCTCTAAAATGCGATACATTCCTCGGTAATATTTTTGAAATCATCGTAATACTACAACCATTTATTATATTTGATAACTTCATCGAAAACAAATGAACTTTATTCAAATGACGTCATCGAAATATAAATCTGCTGGCTCTCTCTATAAAAACAGAATTTCAGTCATGAACTTTTTTCAATTCCTTTCATTCATTAAATTACTATAATAATTTATTTTATTTAAAACTTAAAACAATGGAGGTACAAGTAATTTAACTCTATGTTTAAAACTTCATCGAAAAAATCGTCTTCTTTGTATAAAATTAATAAATGTTTCATTCATGTCAGCTATATTGCAGACTCCATGAACTAAATAATTTTCAATTAAAGAAATGCAGCAATTCTTATACAACTCGTTCTACATCTTTTGATGTTTACATTTTCCATAAGTGAAAATTAGGCTTCGTTGTAGACATAATCAAAGTTCGATGATCATTTAAACTCAAATATATTGTAATTACGTTGTTTCAGTATGTAGATGCACAGAATTTAAGCAAAAATAAAGCGGTTTTAGGACGGATACAGCACTCAATACGAATTAAAAAGAACTTTAAAAATTACTATTTTAACACAAGATTGATGCCATATTTTATTTTGAAGTGGGTCACGTGATTTCTTCATATAATGGTCACGTGACGTCTTCATATAAAGGATGTAATTATTAATTTAATTTTTATTTAAAAAACTACTGCATATATTTCGCTGAAATTTTTTTTATATATTACTTTCCTTATATACATAATGTATAAGGAAAGTATTGTGACGGGAGTCGAAAATTCGAATTCGAGTTTTCGATGGGAGAGCACGTTTCAAGCATCCCTGATCACGAATCAAACATTTTTGAAGTGATGTCTGTGTGTGTGTGTGAAAGTATGTGTGTGTGTCTGTGTGTGTGTCAGTGAGTCTGTGGAGACGATAACTGACGAACGAATGGACCGATTCGAACAAAATTTGGTACAAAAATCACAATCCGTAAACACTGGAAGCTTATTGTTTTTATACGCAATCGAATGTTCAGAACCCCCCTAAATTTTCGAATGAAATTTTGAAAAAATCCTTAAAAAATCAAAACCGCTAATAAAGTTACGCAAATAGACATTTCTTATGTAATTTTTCATTAGAAAACGATTGTCATAAATTTTGGAACGCTAACATGAACCGTTCTCGAGATACTGTACATTTTTCAAAAAAAATTATCAAAAAGTCATATAAAATAAAAAGAAAATATTTCCTATTGAGAAACATGTTCACTTTTCATATGTAATACCATGCGATAAGATGGGTGACATCATTCTCGTGGATCTAGCTCGTTCCATTCATGAAAAAAGATACTTTAAGTAATACTTTTGTATTTGAACGCCAATAGTCACTTATCTGCTGTAAAAATAACTTATTTCTTCGTCCATAACGCTTGGCGAGATTTTGGCGACGAATTTGGCGGAATGTCGCCAACTGCGACTTTTTGAAATGTTGCCAAATTAACGAAAATCTCACCAAGTGGTTAAAAATGACGCTAAATCAATGAAAATGACGACTAATTGTCGAAAATTCAATATCTTGGAAGGAATATAAGTATCTACTATAAGAATAACATTTTTTTAACTGTAAACGTAGTAAATTCATTGCATTATATAAGGAAAGTCATGTGTTGCCCACATCAGATTTTTAATGGGATAATTTGAATATTACCTAAAACTTTCGAAGCAATTATAAATTTTAAATTCGCTTAAAAAATGTTCGAAAAATTAGGTCCCATAGGGTTCAATGTATTTCATTACTTCAATCCGAGTTCAGTCAAAAACTAATTGGGTGATATTATTCATTTATATTCCCATAGGTACCACAAACCGTCTGAACAACATACTAAAATTTCATTTTGAGAAAGTCATTTTTACGGCAGTCATCGTGCTAACGGACAGACAGACAGACAGACAGACAGAATGAATGAACAAAGTCATAAACACTTTCAACTATCTTGTAAAGTGTTAAAAAGATGAATATTCATATTATTAATTATATTCTAATACAATATATACTAGTTACATTTACTTATGTTCGAACGCAATATATTTCAACTAGGCCTACTTATATATATATTTAAATACAAGAAAGATCAATCATGCTTAAAACATTGATTATGAAACACTTTCCAACTTCAATGCAATTTTATGTAAACATCTCTAAAATGTAATACATTCCTTGGAAATATTTTAAAACTTATCACAATACTACATTAATTAATTATATTTGACAACTTAAACGTTCATCGAAAATATATGAACTTCATTCAAATGACGGCATTGAAATATAAATTGCCAGGTTTAACATCTCTAAAATGCGATACATTCCTCGGTAATATTTTTAAAATTATCATAATACTACGATAATTTATTATATTTGAAAACTTCATGGAAAACAACTGAAATTCATTCAAATAACATCATAGAAAAAATAACACGTTTGGCTCTCTCTATAAAAGCAGCATTTCATTCATAAACATTTTCCAATTCATTTCATTCATCACAGTACTAAAATAATTTATTTTATTTAAAAACTTAAGACCATGGAGCTACAAGTAATTAAACTCTATGCTTAAAATTTCATCGAAAAAAATCGTCCTTCTCTCTGTAAAATCAATGAATATTTCATTCATATATATTCATTTATATTCCCATAGGTACCACAAACCGTCTGAACAACATACTAACATTTCATTTTGAGAAAGTCATTTTTACGGCAGTCATCGTGCTAACGGACAGACAAACAGACAGACAGAATGAACAAAGTCATAAACACTTTCAACTATCTTGTAAAGTGTTAAAAAGATGAATATTAATATTATTAAATATATTCTAATACAATATATACTAGTTACATTTACTTATGTTCGAACGCAATATATTTCAACTAGGCCTACTTATATATATATTTAAATACAAGAAAGATCAATCATGCTTAAAACATTGATTATGAAACACTTTCCAACTTTGACGTGTTAATAAGACGTGCCAGTTCGCATTTTACATGCAAATTGTGTTATCCTTACCACCTTGTATTTAAATATAATTTCTAACTGTATTTTAATTTACGTTTAACAGCTTATAGATCGCTGCTCCAAAAATTTAAATTATGAAATTAATTTATTCATTCGGCCACCACCTACGCAGTGATATTTCACAAGGCATAAGCAGCTGCTGGTATGACGCATTCTGAGTCTATTCTCGTGTGCAGAAATACCATGATTATTCACCAACTGCGTCGTGGATTTCTAGAGTAAGCACAGATTTGAAGAAGTAAACACAATTGCTTGACTTGTGACTGGGCCTGCCTGGCTCATCGAAAACAATATGGTAATTCTGTGTACCTTACCAAGGCCGAGAGCGTGGCATCTGGCAAGGGAATCTTCTCTGAGTGGGACGCCATGCACTGCAATTCTTTTGCTCTCAGCTTCCATCTTGTTGAGATCTCAGTCTCCGCTCTCTGCGATTTTTAAATTATAACGTAAGTATAGTTTTCCTTGACAAGCAAAGATTCCCAACAAATGTATCCTGGTCCCGTTACTTAATTTAAAAAATATGACATTTGGCCTATGCTGAAATGAAAACGCTAAATGGTATCAAAAATTATTTCCAAACTATATTTATCCCGTTGCATCAATCATTGAAACGCATTCGAAAATACTTAAAAAAGTCGTCAGTGGTTCCAGTCCAATGAAGGGTTTTGTGCTAATGGCATATTTTTTTGTGCCTAGTTTATCTTCTTGAAACATTTTCAAATTAGTTCGAAATAGCAAAAATTAAGCACACATCCACAACAGAAGATCTTTATTTTACTTCCTATAAGATGAACAAAAGTTTAAAAAAAAAAGGCCAGAGCGCTTTCGAACATAAGTACGCTCATCACGGAAATAAAATTGAATTGTTCATATATAGACCAAATATAGCGACAAAATTTGCATAAATGCAATTTACAAAAGAATCTACGTTTAGACAAGGATAAACCGTAAACTATTTTTTTAGAGTTTCAAAATTTTCAACAACTAAAGAACAGCATATTAAATTTCAATTTAATTACAGAAATCGAAAAAAGGGAGGGTGGCAATCAAGCATAATCCCAAAGAGGAAGACGTCAAAGATAACTTTGCAGAGACTTGAATTGCATGGAGTCGAGATTGAGTCGCCAAGCGTAACTCAAATTCATAACAGGGTCAAAATTACAAACGGACTCACGGTAAATATAAATAAAAAGGAATTCAAAAAGGAGAATATCACGAGGGTTATTACAACGCATCAAAAGGAAAGTATTTTCAAAAAGAGGCTGAAAATTATCCTTAACAACAAATTGAGCAAGAGCCTTAGTTTTTTTTAAACTTTTGTACGTCTTATAGGACGTAAAATAAAGACCTTCTGTTGTGGATGTGCGCTTAATTTTTGCTATTATAGCAACAGACGTGATTCCAAATTATTTATTATTTATTAGTTCGAAATATTAAAATATTGAAATTAGAAATACCTTTCCCAAAAGAAACACAAAATAAATATTATACTTATACATCATAAGTATTATACTTCGAAAACTGACAGCTGGATTCAAACTCTAATTATTTATCCTTCTAGGAATTTTAGTGAGCCAATAATTACTTCTTACAGTTCATAACTAGCACTTTTGGTTCTTGAGATATAAGCGTTACAAACTCGGACAAGAAAGATCAATCATACATAAAGCATTGATTATGAAACACTTTCCAACTCTAATTTTATTTAAACATCTCTAAAATGCCATACATTCAGCGGAATTTTTTTTTAAATTATCACAATACTGCAATAATTAATTATATTTGAAAATTTAAAACTTCGAAAAAAAAACGAACTTGATTCAAATGACGTCATCGAAATATAAATTGCCTGACTCTCTGCGTACAAGCAGTAGACATTTCATTCATACATTTTTATTTCATTCATTACAGTACTACAATAATTTATTCTACTTATAAACTTAAAACCATGGAGATGAAAGTAATTTAACTCTATGTATAAAACTTCATCGAAGAAGTCTGCCATTAAATCGTCTGCTTCTCTATGTAAAATCAATGAATGTTTCATTCATATCATCTATACTGCAGACTCCTGAGCAAAATAATTTTACGTTAAAGAAACTCAGCAATTCTTTTACAACTCATCTTACAGCCTAATCTGTTTACATTCTCCATAAATGAAAATTAGGTTCCGTTGCAGTAATTTTTTAACAACTTTCGGTTGAGTTTCAGTTATCGTCAATAAAAAGGACACACTAAGTGTATAATTTATCCGGTCGTATTAAGAATTTAAACATAGAACGCGATTTTAATTTTCACCACATACACAAATTTTTTAAATTTGATGGCGTTTAAAAGAAGTTATAGACGGGCAAGAAAACAAACAAAAAAAATCTGATGTGGGCAACACATGACTTTCCTTATATAATGTAATGAATTTACTACTTTTACAGTAAAAACAATAGGTTTTTCTTATAGTAGATACTAATATTCTTTCCAAGATATTGAATTTTCGACAATTAGTCGTCATTTTCATTGATTTAGCATCATTTTTATCCATTTGGCGAGATTTTCATTAATTTGGCAACATTTAAAAAAAGTCACCAAGTTGGTGATATTCCGCCAAATTCGTCGCCAAAATCTCGCCAAGTGTTATGCACTAAGAAAAAAGTTATTCTTACAGCAGATAAATGACTATTGGCGTTCAAATACAAAAGTATTATTCAAAGTATATTTTTTCATGAATGGAACGAGCTAGATCCCCGAGAAGGATGTCACTCAATTTATCGCATGATATTACATATGAAAAGTGAACTTGTTTCTCAATAGGATTTTTTTTTTATGTGACTTTTTCATAATTTTTTTGAAAAACGTACAATATCTCAAGAACGGTTTATGTTAGCGTTCTAAAATTTATGCCAATCATTTTCTAATGAAAAATTACATAAGAAATGTCTATTTGCGTAACTTTATTAGCGGTTTGGTTTTTTGACGATTTTTTCAAAATTTCATTCGAAAATTTAGGGGGGTTCTGAACATTCGATTACGTATAAAAACAATAGGCTTCCAGTGTTTATGGATTGTGATTTTTGTACCAAATTTGGTTCGAATCGGTCGATTCGTTCGTCAGTTATCGTCTCCACAGACTCACTGACACACACACACACACACACATACTTTCACACACACACACACACACACACATACACACACACAGACATCACTTCAAAAATGTTTGATTCGTGATCAGGGATGCTTGAAACGTGCTCTCCCGTCGAAAACTCGAATTCGAATTTTCGACCCCGTCGCAATACTTTTCTTATACATTATGTATATAAGGAAAGTAAAAATCTGATGTGGGCAACACATGACTTTCCTTATATAATGTAATGTATTTACTACTTTTACAGTAAAAAAAATAAGTTTTTCTTATAGTAGATACTAATATTCTTTCCAAGATATTGAATTTTCGACAATTAGTGTTCATTTTCATTGATTTAGCGTCATTTTTATCCATTTGGCAAGATTTTCGTTAATTTGGCAACATTTAAAAAGTCGCCAAGTTGGCGACATTCCGCCAATTTCGTCGCCAAAATCTCGCCAAGCGTCATGGACGAAGAAATAAGTTATTCTTACAGCAGATAAATAATTATTGACGTTCAAATACAAAAGTATTACTCAAAGTATATTTTTTCGTGAATGGAACGAGCTAGATCCACAAGAATGATGTCACCCAATTTATCGCATGATATTGCATATGAAACGTGAACATGTTTCTCAATAGGATTTTTTTTCTATTTTATATGACTTTTTGATAATTTTTTTGAAAAATGTGCAATATCTCAAGAACGGTTCGTGTTAGCGTTCTAAAATTTATGCCAATCGTTTTCTAATGAAAAATTACATAAGAAATGTCTATTTGCGTAACTTTATTAGCGGTTTTGATTTTTTGACGATTTTTTCAAAATTTCATTCGAAAATTTTGGGGGGTTCTGGACATTCGATTACGTATAAAAACAATAGGCTTCCAGTGTTTACGGATTGTGATTTTTGTACCAAATTTGGTTCGAATCGGTCCATTCGTTCGTCAGTTATCGTCTCCACAGGCTCACTGACACACACACACACATACACACATACTTTCACACACACACACACACACACACACACACACACAGACATCACTTCAAAAATGTTTGATTCGTGATCAGGGATGCTTGAAACATGCTCTCCCGTCGAAAACTCGAATTCGAATTTTCGACCCCGTCACAATACTTTCCTTATACATTATGTATATAAGGAAAGTAAAAATGTTATTCTTATAGTAGATACTTATATTCTTTCAAAGATATTGAATTTTCTTCAATTAGTTGTAATTTTGATTGATTTAGCGTCATTTTTATCCATTTGGCGAGATTTTTGTTAATTTTGCAACAATTAAAAAGTTGCCAAGTTGGCGACATCTCGCCAAATTCGTCGCCAAAATCTCGCCAAGCATTATGGACGAAGAAATAAGTTATTCTTACAGCAGATAAATAACTATTGTCGTTCAAATACAAAATTATTACTCAAAGTATCTTTTTTCATGACTGGAACGAGCTAGATCCACGAGAATGATGTCACCCAATTTATCGCATGGTGTTACACATGAAAAGTAAACATGGTTCTCAATAGGGAATATTTTTTTTATTTTATGACTTTTTGATAATTTTTTTGAATAATGTGCAATATCTCGAGAACGGTTCATATTAGCGTTCTAAAATTTATGTCAATCGTTTTCTAATGAAAAATTACATAAGAAATGTCTATTTGCGTAACTTTATTAGCGGTTTTGATTTTTTGACGAATTTTTCAAAATTTCACTCAAAAATTTAGGGGTGTTCCGAACATTCGATTGCGTATAAAAACAATAGGCTTCCAGTGTTTACGGATTGTGATTTTTGTACCAAATTTCGTTTTAATCGGCCCATTCGTTCGTCAGTTATCGTCTCCACAGACTCACTGACACACACACACACACATACTTTCACACACACACACACACACACACACATACACACACACACACACACACACACAGACATCACTTCAAAAATGCTTTATTCGTGATCAGGGATGCTTGAAACGTGCTCTCCCGTCGAAAACTCGAATTCGAATTTTCGACCCCGTCACAATACTTTCCTTATACATTATGTATATAAGGAAAGTAACAAATCGCATAAAACTCAAAAGTAAAAATCGTAGTCAATTTGCTTCCACGCAAAATTAGATCTAAACCAAATTAGGAAATTTTAAAAGAAACTGTTTTGTCCTTTTTGTTTCGGATGAATTGTCGTTCTTTCTTAGTTTTTTCTTTATTTTGTTCTTTATACTCTTCTAAGTATTTATTTCTTTCAGTCGATATAAGAATTTCTTTAGACTCAAAATATTCCAACCAAATTATATATTATACTTTCAGAATTAATTTTGGAATAAATTTATGTTCTATATGTCGGCCATAGTAGATAGCTCTAAGCACATTCTAAGCCCATTGTTAAAGATTAAGAACTTCGCCACTGTGCTTCATTAAATATAGAAACCTCCCTTCATTAAATATAAAAATCGCTTCACTAAATATAAAAACTTCATCCTCGCTTCGTTAAACATAAACAAAAAAGATTAATCATGCTTAAAGAATTGATTATGAAACACTTTCCAACTTCAATGCAATTTTATTTAAACATCTCTAAAATGCAATACATTCCTAAGTAATATTTTAAAACTTATCACAATACTACATTAATTTATTATATTTGAAAACTTAAACCTTCATCGAAAAAAATGAACTTCATTCAAATTTGAACTTCATTCAAATAATTGAAAAAATCGTCAAAAAATCAAAACCGCTAATAAAGTTACGCAAATAGACATTTCTTATGTAATTTTTCATTAGAAAACAATTGATATAAATTTTAGAACGCTAACATGAACCGTTCTCGAGACATTGAACATTTTTCAAAAAAATTATCAAAAAGTTATATAAAATGAAAAAAAAATTTCCTATTGAGAAACATGTTCACTTTTCATATGTAATACCATGCGATAAATTGGGTGACATCATTCTCGTGGATCTAGCTCGTTCCATTCATGAAAAAAGATACTTTGAGTAATACTTTTGTATTTGAACGCCAATAGTCAATTATCTGCTGTAAGAATAACTTATTTCTCCGTCCATAACGCTTGGCGCGGTTTTGGCGACGAATTTGACGGAATGTCGCCAACTTGGCGACATTTTTAATTGTTGCCAAATTAACAAAAATCTCGCCAAATGGATAAAAATGACGCTAAATCAATGAAAATGACGACTAATTGAAGAAAATTCAATATCTTGAAAAGAATATAAGTATCTACTATGAGAATAACATTTTTTTTAACTGTATAAGTAGTAAATTCATTGCATTATATAAGGAAAGTCATGTGTTGCCCACATCAGATTTTTTTTAGTTTAAACCACCCATGTTAAAATATAATGCAGACAACAGGTTGAAAAATAGAAAAAAATTATATTTTAACGAGAAAGATGAAAGAAAAATCCCGTTTAGAGAAAACGACCCATATACCCATATGCCCCACTGTCCGGGTCGTAAATAATGAACATCTTTCTTGGTCTACACGAATCCGCCTACCTCATGTAAGACTTCTTACCAATTCACCTGTAAGGCTCTCATTCTGATGAAAAAATATGTTAGAAACTTATTTAGTACTGAAAACAGTGGTTTTAAACGATCCTAGTTGATTTCAAAAATTAAAAGGCATGCTTATTTTTCAACTAGATTTTTTTTAGATTTGTCAATAGAATAGAATGTGTCAATAGATTTGTCAATAGAAATGCTCAAATAAATTTATAGATCTATCGACATGCCGACAAAATCACAATAATCTGTTTTATCTACCTTATTTAAGTGTTTAACTTTTATTCAGTATCGTCTGCCTGTATTTAATAGTTTTCAAAACAAACCATAGGAAAAAATTACTATGTGTCTACAACCAACGATTTAAAAAATCTTCCACTGTTCACTTTCTATGGGACACCCTGTATAAATACGAAATAAATACCACATGAAGTTTGGCGCTGTCGGCGACTTCATCTGTTAAAACAGAATGATATTCATACTCATGCGCAAGATCCACATCAAAATGTAATTCATTTTTAATTAATATACAGGGAAATAAATAATTATTCGAGAATTCTTTGGCGTCAAAATAAAAAACTACCACAAAAATGTATATTCTCTCGTGAATAAAAAGAACTGTATGTACAAGAATGATATTCACAAATTTGTCATATAATATTCCTTATGAAAAGTAAATGAATTTCATGATAATTACTACTTTGATTTTATGTAATTGTTTTGATAAATTCATTTGAAAAATGTACAACATCTCAAAAACGGTTCTTTGTGGCGTTCTAAGGTTTATTTTATTCGTGTTTAATGCAAGAAATACATACGAAATAATTATTCATGTAGCATCATTAATGGGTCTGATTTTCTAATAATTTTTTTCAATACTTCATTCAAAAAGATATTCAATGATTATAATAATAGCACCAAATTACGTGCCAAACTCTCCATTCGTTGCGGAGATATGGCACATACAGACACACAAACACACATATACATACACACACACACACACACACACAGGCATTCCTTCAAACACTTTCGATTCGAGTTCTGGGATGCTTAAAATGGTCTTCTCCGTCGAAAATTCGAATAATTTTCGAAACCGTCACAATAATTTCCAAACATATACTCTCTTCATCTTCTAATACATTGCACTATAGAAAAAATAATAAATATCAATCATGCATAAAGCATTGATTATGAAACACTTTCCAACTGAAATGCAACTTTATTTAATCATCTCTAAAGCGGAATATATTCAGCTGTGATATTTTTAAAATTAGCTTAGTACAATAATTGGAACTTAAAACTTCATCAAAAAAAGCAATGCTATAAAATCACTTGCTTCTACATCTAAGTAAAATCAATGAAAATTCCATTCATATCACTTATATTCCAGACTCCAGAACTAAATAATTTTGCGTTACAAAATTCAGCAATTCTTATACAACTCATCTTACAATAGCTTGTTTTGTTTACATTTTGCATACGTCAAAATTATAATCAAAGTTTAGTGATCAATTAAAATAAAAAATAGTGTAATTGCTTAAGCTAAGAATTTAGAAACTCAGATAATATGCAAAAGTAAAGCGGCTTTAGGACGGATGCAACACTAAATATAAATTCAGCAAAGATCAATCATGCATACAGCATTGATTATAAAACACTATCCAAATGTAATTTTATTTAAACATCTCTAAAATACGATACATTCAGCGGCGATATTATTTTAATTATCACAGAACTACAATAATTTACTTTACTTGGAAAATTAAAACCATGGAGGTAAAAGTACGTTCTAACTCCATGCTTAAAACTTCATTCAAACCTTATTCAAATGACGTCATCGAAATATAAATCGCCTGGCTCTCTATGTAAAAGCAGTGAGTATTTCATTCATATCACTTTTATTTCAGACTCTTCAATTAAATAATTTTGAATGAAAAAATTTCAACTATTCTTCTACAACTCATCTTACAATCACTTGTTTACATTTTACATTCATTAAAGTTAGGCTTCGTTGTAGAAATAATCAAAGTTTGATAATTATTTAAACTCAAAAATATTGTAACTGAGTTGGAGTAGAATACGGATATACAGAAAAAACGCTAAATTAAAGCGGTTTTAGGACGGATGCAACACTAAATATAAATTTAAAAGAACTTTAAGAATCACGATTTTGACACAAGAAGGATGTCATATTTCATTTTGAAGTGGGTCACGTGACCTCTTCATATTATATGGGTGTCATTACTAGTTTAATTTTTATTTAAAAATCTACGGAACATATTTTGCTGATTTTTTTTATATATTTTGTCGGATAATTTGAATATTTTCTAAAATTTTCGAAGCAATTTATGAATTTGAACTTTGCTTAAAAAATGTTTGAAAAATTAGGTCCCATATAGGGTTTAATGTATTTCATTTTTCAATCTGGGTTCAATCCAAAACTAATTGGGTGATATTAGTCATTTACATTCCCATATATTCCACAGACCGTCCCAACAACATTCTAAAATTTCATTTTAATAAAGTCATTTTTAGGGCAGTTATCGTGCGAACGGACAGAGAGAATAAACAAAGTCATAAACACTTTTCAACTATGTTGTAAAGTGTTAATAAAAAGAGAACAGCGTGCCACGTGCCATAATTCCATGAAATGTAAAATTTTCAATAGACCTCTACAATTGTATAGTTGAATAACTCAAAAATTGGAATTTAAAGTAAAACAGCTTAAAAATTGAGACATATAGCAAGTTTTCCAGTAGCTACTGGGGAAGTTTAATGAGTATAAAAGCATCCTTAATTATAACCATGACACAAAATTTTGGAACGTATATAATAAGCAGATTTTGTCACTACGATATCAGCAGTTTTTAAAAAAAGTTTGGAAATTCCATCTAAATAAGTATAAAACCGGTTGCTTGGTGCTACTGACAGCAAATTGTCATGATGTCAGTATAGCTGATTAGCTGCTGCTGAAATTCAGATTTTGCCACTACGGTAATTCAGCAGTACTGTGAATAAAGTTTGGAAATTCCATCTAGAATAGTGTAAAAACTGTTGCTTTGTACTACCAACAGCCAGCAAGTTGTCATGATGTCAGTACAGGTAATTAGCTACTGCTGAAGTTCATATTTTGCTATTACGATGTTTCAGCAGTACTTTGAATAAAGTTTGGAAATTCCATCTAGAATAGTGTAAAAACTGTTGCTTTGTACTACCAACAGCAAGTTGTCATGATGTTAGTACAGGTAATTAGCTAATGCTGAAGTTCATATTTTGCCACTACGATGTTTCAACAGTACTTTGAAAAAAGTTTGGAAATTCCATCTAGAATACTATATATATATAAAACCTGTTGCTTAGTACTACCAATAGCAAGTTGTCATGATGTCAGTACAGATAATTATCTACTGCTAAAGTTCATATTTTGCCACTACGATGTTTAAACAGTACTTTGAAAAAAATTTGGAAATTCCATCTAGAATAGTATAATACCAGTTACTTATACTACTGACAGCAAGTCGTCACGATGTAAGTACAAATCATCAGCTGCTGCTCAAAATCAAACAACATTAAAACCGGTACTTGATGATCTGGGAGCTTGATTCCAGAATTTAGAACTTCTGTAGATATATTTCAATTCTTTCTTTCATCAGTATGTTGTAGAAAGTACGGAAATACTATCCTTAACGGCATAAAACCCGTAAATTGTCTTATTTTTGTCTTGTTGGTGTTTGTTCACAACTATTTGATGAACCAAACTGTCCGCTCACGAAAACCAGAAACTCTGCATTTGAGAAAGAAAATTATCTTCGACTCTGGAGCTTCATAACCATGAATCTCTGGAGGTGGGATATGCAAAATTGCAGGATCGCTTGCTGATAAACAACGGCATACGACCTTTCGCCTTCTGGGAACTGCAATGTCCCTGAAAGCAGAAAACATAAATATCATGAACAATAACAAAAACAATATTAAAATATAAACAATATTATATATCAAGAGTTTTCCCTTTTATTTCCTTTACACTTTTCAATTAATATTATACATCGTACAATGATAACTTGGTAATAGAAAGATACGGAAAATATTCTATTCTCGACTTCTTATTTTTCAAACAGTGTTTTCTTCGGGGACAGAAAAGCCTAATTTTAAATAGCAGCAGCACAAGTAGCGGACGGCAGAGGGAACTGGCAACCAGGTTCTTTAACTGCGAAGTGTAAAGCACGAGTTGAAACGTGATGTGTGCGACTGCAGTCAAAGGTAGAAAGGTTGGAGGAAAGGTTGACCCTGTACATTCTAATTTATTACTTGTAAATTACGTCAATTGGTGTTTATTATATAATTTTCTACAGTTTTAAGAATAAACGTGTTATTTTTATCAAAAGATGCCTGATGTTCATTCCGCCACCTTTACACAATATACAGTACATTCCATCAATGGGTAAAATACACTTTGTGCAAAGGATAAGGGAAACTAGAGCAACGTAAATAAGCACAAATAATAATGCAGCATACAGCTGTTCCGAGGATACGTGAACTGTGCTGGACTTTTCTTCATGCTACTTTCTAATTGGCTCTCTCGTAATCCGGATCTTGGGTATATGACCCCCCTGCTTCTTCCTTCCGCATCCACTCCTATTTTGGACTTCGGGTTTGTTGATTCTCTTGCACTGACGAAGGGAATCCAACGTCTCCTCGAAACAGCTGTATGTTGCATTATTTTGTTATTTTTGCTTATTTACTTTGCTCTAGCTTTCCTAATACAATCCATGTCTTAGGACGCTATTAAGAATTAAATAGTAAAAGCTAAAAAAAACCGAAGTTTTTAAAGCAGCCCCCTTCTATTATGCATGTGTAACTTAAATGTGTTAAAAATGTATTTATTAAAATGCATGTAACTTAAATATATGAATGCCAAAGACATATCAAATGTGAACTTTATAGATGTTTGGATTCTCGATTTATCCCCCCCATCCTAAACGAGTACATTCCCATGTCGAACCAGGACAGGCTGGGCTGTTGAGGTTCAAAATTAAAAAAAATTAAACTATACCACGAAAGACAGCGACATGCCAAATATGAGTTTTCTAGCTACTTCTGATCTAGAGAGTTATTCCAGAAAATGAGTACCCTCCAATGGCGAGCCCAGAATGAGCTAGCTCGAGAAGATTCGAAATCCAAAGAATTAAAATGTACCACAAAAGAAAAGGACATAGCAAATTTCATGTTACTATGATGCATGGAACCATATATATATATATATGTATATATATATATATATATATATATATATATATATATATAAAAATCTGATGTGGGCAACACATGACTTTCCTTATATAATGCAATGAATTTATTACTTTTACTGTAAAAAAATAGATTATTTTTATAGTAGTTATTTATATTCTTTCCAAGGTATTGAATTTTCGACAATCAGTTGTCATTTTCATTGATTTAGCGTCATTTTAATCCATTTGCCGAGATTTTCGTTAATTTGACAACATTTCAAAAAGTCGCCAAGTTGGCGACATTCCGCCAAATTCGTCGCCAAAATCTCGCCAAGCTTTACTGACGCAGAAATAAGTTATTCTTATAACAGATAAATGACTATTGGCGTTCAAATACAAAAGTATTACTCGAAGTATCTTTTCTCATGAATGGAACGAGCTAGATCCACGAGAATGTTGTCACCCAATTTATGGCATGGTATTACATATGAAAAGTGAACATGTTTTTCAATGGGAAATATATTTTTTTTATTTTATATCACTTTTTGATAATTTTTTTTTAAATGTGCAATATCTCGAGAACGGTTCATGTTAGCGTTCTAAAATTTATGTCAATCTTTTTCTAATGAAAAATTACATAAGAAATGTCTATTTGTTTAACTTTATTATTTGATATTTATTGTTTTGATTTTTTGACGATTTTTTCAAAATTTCACTCGAAAATTTAGGGGATTCTGAACATTCGATAACGTTTAAAAGCAATAGGCTTCCAGTGTTTACGGATTGTAATTTTTGTACTAAATTTTGTTCGAATCGGTCTATTCGTTCGTCAGTTATCGTCTCCACAGACTCACTGACACACACACACATACTTTCACACACACACAGACATCACTTCAAAAATGTTTGATTCGTGATCAGGGATGTTTGAAACGTGCTCTCCCGTCGAAAAATCGAATTCGAATTTTCGACCCCGTCACAATAATTTCCTTATGCAATATGTATATAAGGAAAGTAATAATATATAATAAAAGATGATGATATGTACAATTGATAAAGGAATAATAGGAGGAATATATTGGTGTTTTTGCGCAAAGCAGCATAAGGCACCAAATAAATATAATAAGATAAATAGAAAATAGAAAGGAAGGCTACGTAAAGTTCTTACAAAATGACGGTAAGGGGGTTGACCTTACTTTCCAGTTGTCAACATGCATGTCTCTAATGCCGCGACATTGCACTCCTGAACAAGCATTCCTTGAACAAGCATTTAAACAGAACTATCCTGTAAATTTTATGAAATATTACATCAGAATTTACTATGGCAGGAATGATGAATATGGCTTAAAATTGTGCGAATTTTTGAAATCTATTGCGACATCACAGGCACAGCATCTTTACAAAAATACTGAACTGTTATAATGTTACTGTATTTAAGGAAATGCATCGATTTAGAATTTCGTTCAATCTCTTCTACACATATGGTATGTTTAATATCTCTCATCTCTTTCCGCTTATGCAAAGATCTTGTGTTAATTGTGATTATCACTCCGGGGGTTTGCTTCTGTCAGTGCTGGCGACCAGGAGTGCAATGCCGCGGCATTAGAGACATGCATGTTGACAACTGGAGAGTAAGGTCACAACCCCTTACCGCCATTTTGTAAGCACTTTACGTAGCCTTTCTTTCTATTTTCTATTTATCGTATTATATATATATGTATATATATATATATCTATATATATATATATATATATATATATATATATATATATATATATATATATATATATATATATATATATAAGAATGTCAAAAAACAGTAATTATCAATGTACAAATAGTATTAAATCAAATTCAAGACATAATAGTGCAATGCAGCTAGTTAATGTCGAGAAAATATAACAAGTCAACAAGAAAGATCAATCATGCTTAAAGCATTGATTATGAAGCACTTTCCAACTTCAATGCAATTTTATTTAAACAAGTCTAAAATGCAATACATTCCTCGGTAATTTTTTAAACTTATCACAATACTGCATTAATTTATTATATTTGAAAACTTAAACCTTCATCGAAAAAAATGAACTTCATTCAAATGACGGCATTGAAATATAAATTGCCTGGTTTAAACATCTCTAAAATGTTATACATTCCTCGGTAATAGTTTTAGAATTATCATATTACTACGATAATTTATTATATTTGAAAACTTCATCGAAAACAACTGAAATTAATTCAAATGACGTCATAGAAAAAATAAAACGCCTGGATCTCTCTATAAAAACAGGATTTCATTCATAACTTTCTCCCATTCATTTCATTCATCACAATACTATATAATAATTTATTTTATTTAAACATTTTGTTTAAGACCATGGACCTACAAAAAATTATACTCTATGCTTGAAACTTCATCGAAAAAAATCGTCCTACTCTTTATGAAATCAATTAATATTTCATTCATATCAGCCATGCAGACTCCATGGACTAAATTATTTTGTGTTAAAAAAATGCAGGAATTCTAATACAACTCATTCTATATATTTTGCTGTTTACATTTTACATAGGTGAAAAATAGGCTTAGTTGTAGAAATAATCAAATTTAGATGAGCATTTAAACTCAAATATAGTGTCATTGCGTTGTTTCAGTATGTAGATGCACAGAATTTAAGCAAAAATAAAGTTGTTTTAGGACGGATACAACACTCAATATGAATTAAAAAGAACTTAAAAAAATCACGATTTTGAAACAAGATGGATGCCATATATCATTTTGAAGTGGGTCATGTGATCGTTTCATATCATGGTCACGTGATCGTTTCATATAAGTGGTGTAATTATTATTTTAATTTTTATTTAAAAAACTACTGAATATATTTCGCTGAATTTTTTTTTATATATTTTATGGAACAATTTGAATATTACCTAAAATTTTCGAAGCAATTTGTGAATTTTAAATCCGCTTAAAAAAATGTTTGAAAAATTAGGTCCCATAGGGCTCAATGTATTTCATTTTTTCGACCCGGGTTCAATCCAAAACTAATTGGGTGATATTATTCATTTACATTCCCATAGGTTCTACAGACCGTCTGAACAACATACTAAAATTTCATTTTGATTAAGTCATTTTTACGGCAGTTATCGTGCTAACGGACAGACAGACAGACAGAATGAACAAAGTCATAAACAGTTTTAAACTTTGTTGTAAAGTGTTAAAAATTGCAAGAACGTGAATACATGAATAAAGTGAAAAAGACCAACAGGGCATATATAAAAGGCCTAGAGGGATGGCGACCCCTAGTTCCCGGTTACGAGTCGACTTTTTGCACCTTAGGAAACACTCCCGGAGCCATATATCACCTGTGGTCCTAATTCAGAGTAACGTCAAAGTAGAAGACGCAAATCACACAAGAACGTGCATCCGTAGACGGCAATGCCTCCATAAAGAAATAAAAGGTTTAAAAAAGAAACAGATTTGAATTAAAACCTCGAATTACAATAATAAATAAAATACCTGACCAATTCCAATCAACCTACCAAAGCACCTAGACCTTCGATAAGACCAACGCATAATCCCGCTCAGCATCGTTGTTATTTATTACATGTAAACAACTGTGTTGCCAAAATCTTTTTGAAATGCATCCATAAATTTACTGTACACAACATTGTAACACTGTCTTATAAAAAGAAAAGGATAACTTTGCGTTAAAGCTTCCTTTATAAATAAAGCGTCATGCCTAATCCGATCCTCTTTAAATGAATGCATACGTGCACTACGCTTAAAATGATGAATTAAAATATTACGAAAGATCTTAATACTTAAATTAGAATGCCAATTGATAATGTAATGTATCTTGAACTTGTATTGCCGTCTTTTGTCGTAAATTGTATAATACGTAGACATGTTTTTTGGAAAATGTATACGAATATCCAGAAAATTAATTTCCTTTGACTTTTCTGCGATATTTTCGATCAGAGTTAAATCGGCTGGATGGAATCCGAAATCAAACATGACACCTATATTTTCTTGTGCAATAAGGACGTCATCGACAAAACGAAAGTATGGTAATTCGTTTAAAATGTGATTACCTTGTTCATAATGATGTAAGTATAGATTTGCCAATAAAGATGAACATCCTCCTCCCATTGGCACACCCTTGATTTGCTTGTAGAATATATATATATATATATATATATATATATATATATACTTTAAGACAAACAAAATCGACGCACCCCTCAAAATAATCCGATAGTAATAAAACTGCACATGCAAACACCTGTCGACCGAATATGCAAGTGATCAAAAATTCGCAGCCAATAAATGAATAGTCGAAACTACAGCGCATTGAAACTGAACACCATGGCGGTGTATATAAAGAGCGAACCTCGCTTTTAGGGACAGGACGTGCAGGGGATTTCGATTGCGTTTACGTACCTTGATTGTAACAATGCCTCGCCGGCGAATTCGCGAAAACTACGAGCATATGAAGGAGTTTGAAAGTGGGCGTGCGGTCGGACTGCATGAGGCTGGATGGGCACACCGACGAATTACTCAGCATTTGAGTTGGAGCGATGCAGCAATTAGACGATGTTGGAAGGAATAGGAATGCGTCCGGAATGGCAGATTTCAGCGGGAGGCCTAGAGCGACGACAGAATGGGAAGATAGAGTGATTGTCAGAGCAGCTGTGACAGCACGAGATTCATCGTTATCAACCATCCAACGTGTGATAAACACGGAAGTGACTCCCCGGATCATTAATAGAAGATTACAGGAGGAGAATTTATACTCGCGTTAAGCCACTCATTAACTATACGCCCTATCTATACACCCATTAAGCCACCTCTTACTGATCAGTATGCACCGTCAACAGCGATTGCAATGGTGCCAGACCTGATCAACGTGAAGTTGTTCGGATTAGGAACGAATTGTCTTCAGTGATGAGTCCTGTCACAAACTGAGCCCCGATGACCAGCGCAGACGTGTCTGGAGACAGCCCGGACATGTCCTGGACATTCGTCTAGAATGTAGACGAATGTTCGTCAATTGGAGGCCATTTGGAACGACATCCCTCAGAACACCATACAGCAACTTTATGCATCAATGCCACGTCAGGTAGCAACTTGTATCAAGGCCAGAGGTGAACCAACGTCATATTGACGTGCTCACTTTGTGTAAAACTTTTTCAGTGCAATAAATCATCCAATTGTTCTGAAATTCTAATCATATATATATATATATATATATATATATATATATATATATATATATATATATATATATATATATATATATATATATATATATATATATATATATATACAGTCAAACCTGTCTATAAAGATACTCTAGGGACCGAGAAAAATATCGTTATAGACAGGGCTGAACTTGCTACACTCTATAATGGAAGCTATTTAACATGGGTGTGACGTTATTATAATAATATATGTTGGACTTGCATAACTGAATAATACTACAGTATTATGTTGAACTTACATTTTTAATGAATGTATTACAGATTAGGAAACAAATATAAAACATATGTAGTATCTTAGGAACCAAAATCACAAGATTCAAATTGCAGTTCAAAATGTAACACTGGGTATATTTTAACTACATTTCTATTATGCAATTAAAAATCTGATGTGGGCAACACATGACTTTCCTTATATAATGAAATGAATTTACTACTTTTACAGTAAAATAAAAAGGTTTTTCTTCTAGTAGATACTAATATCCTTTCCAAGAAATTGACTTTTCGACAATTAGTCGTCATTTTCATTGATTATCGTCATTTTTATCCATTTGGCGAGATTTTCGTTAATTTGGCAACATTTCAAAAAGTCGCCAAGTTGGCGACATTCCGCCAATTTTGTCGCTAAAATCTCGCCAAGCGTTATGGACAAAGAAATAAGTTATATATATATATATATATAACATATTAGATATTGAATTTTCGACATATATTATATAACTATTATTATATATTTATATATTATATAACTTATTAGATATTGAATTTTCCACAATTAGTCGTCATTTTCATTGATTTAGCGTCATTTTTATCCATTTGGCGAGATTTTCGTTAACTTGGCAACATTTCAAAAAGTCGCCAAGTTGGCGACATTCCGCCAATTTCGTCGCCAAAATCTCGCCAAGCGTTATGAACGAAGAAATAAGTTATTCTTACAGCAGATAAATTGGCGTTCAAATGCAAAAGTATTACTCAAAGTATCTTTTTTCATGAATGGAACGAGCTAGATCCACGAGAATGATGTCACCCAATTTATCGCATGATATTATATATGAAAAGTGAACATGTTTCTCAATAGGAAATATTTTTTTTCTATTTTATTTGACTTTTTGATAATGTTTTCGAAAAATGTGCAATATCTCGAGAACGGTTCATGTTACCGTTCTAAAATTTATGTCAATCGTTTTCTAATGAAAAATTACATAAGGAATGTCTATTTACGTAACTTTATTATTGGGTTTTGATTTTTTGACGATTTTTTCAAAATTTCATTCGAAAATTTAGGGGGGTTCTGAACATTCGATTGCGTATAAAAACAATAGGCTTCCAGTGTTTACAGATTGTGATTTTTGTACCAAATTTGGTTCGAATCGGTCTATTCGTTCGTCAGTTATCGTCTCCACAGACCCACTGACACACACACACACACACACACATACACACACACATACTTTCCCACACACACACACACACACACACAGACATCACTTCAAAAATGTTTGATTCGTGATCAGGGATGCTTGAAACGTGCTCTCCCGTCGAAAACTCGAATTCGAATTTTCGACCCCGTCACAATACTTTCCTTATACATTATGTATATAAGGAAAGTAAAAATGGATAATTATAATGATAAAAATAAAATTGGAGTTATATTAATTCAAAAATCAAGAATACGTCGAAACGGAAATGAAATACGTACCATACACAATTCGAATTCTTAAATAGGACAAAGGAAAATTTAACGTGCGAAGGAATCCGATATTTTCGTTTGCTTGGATTTTGCAGAGAATGCAGCCGTCATACACATAGTTTCTAAACCTTCTAGAGGATTCAGATATACATCTGGAACATTTGGTAAAGTAGAAATAAAATTCTGTAATGTTTCGATCATTTTAACAGCATCTTCAGCTGTTGTGTTGTGTGGTGATTCCGTTCCACACTTCTCATCTTCCGCTTCACACAATTTTCTTTTTCAGAAAGATTTTGTTGAGAATTCTCATCGCTGTCAGACTGTTTTTCATCACTGCACGAGCTGAAATTAAAACCTGCGAAATATTAAAATCACCAAAGTAGTTAAACTACAGTTACAATACCGATAGAGGAAATGAACGGCATTGGCTTCTTGGAGATGAACCAGACTTAGATTCATCTTCAGGTCTGAGCATCTAAATCTAATTAACCCAAAAACATGTTTGTTTCAGATTTGGTAATAACAAGGTACTATAAATGCCAAAGGAGCAGACATTATATATATATATGTGTGTGTGTGTGTGTGTGTGTGTGTGTGTGTGTGTGTGCGCGCGCGCACGTGTGTGTGTTACGGTTAAAGAAAAAAATTCGGTTAGTATTAATAATAACCGGTTATTATTAATAATAACCACGTCTTTTAGTAAATATGATGAATATTGCATATTAATCACATTTACCGGTAAATATTAATAATTACCAATGAAGTTTGGTCATTGTGATTAATTAAGCATAATTTATTGAAACCGCAACTCTAACGTAATTTTTATGTCATGCGATAGGAAGTGTATGATATTACATACGTGAACAGTTTAGTTGGCAATGAAATTTGGTCAATGTAAAAAATGTTTTATAATAATGGTTACTGTTATTTATAATATACATTCATTATTTATTACAACAAACAAATTACAGTACACACAAACACCTTAAGGCGACGAAAGATTGCAAACAAATTACATTACAAATACAATAAATGGAAATCTCAAACTAAATGCTTTGAAAATTATTACATTCACCATACTTCATTGCTAATTGGTTTTTAACAACTGTGTGCGGTTCATGTGAGAAACTCTCATATTCTCATAAATTATTCACTTTAACCGGTTAGTATTAATAATGGTTAGTATTAATAATAACCGGTTATTATTAATAATAACAGACTAATCGAATTGACCGTAACAGATATATATATATATATATATATATATATATTCTTCAATAATTCATTACATTGAGTTTAATTTCAAAAAATACCAGCCATAATTAGTTTAAATTGCGCTGAATTTGCAAATTTAATACAATTTTCGTTGTCATTTGGTAACTGGACTTATTTCCAACTAGCCGCCTTTGGCGACCAGCCTGTTCGCAACCCTTGAAAATGCTGATCGTGGCAAATTCCAACCGTGGCAAACTCGTTGGCGTGACCTACCAGAAAGGTGTAAGGTAACTGGTTGGACGGCCAGGATGTGCCACCCAATTTAGACCGGAACCCAGTGGGGGAGGCATCCACAGGGAACGTACCCTCCTTCCCCTACCACCAACCTCTCGGAAAAACATACGGACCCATATGTTTAACGTGATCGGACTCGTGTCAGTGGCGGAAATCGAACCCGGGCCTACCGCGTGCAATTCCCGCGCGCTAACCACTGGGCTACTTCGCCCTCCGCGACAATCTCCATAACTTTCTTTTTATTCACCCAATTTAGACCGTACCCTCCTTCCCCTACCACCAACCTCTCGGAAGGACTCACGAACCCACATGTTTAACGTGATCGTACTCTGCGTGAACGTGGCGTAAGTTTTGGCAGTGGCGGGAATCGAACCCGGGCCTACTGAGTGCAATTCCCGCGCGCTAACCACTGGGCTGCCGCGCCCTCCGCGACAATCTCCATAACTTTCTATATATTCACCCAATTTAGACGGGAACCCAGTGGGGGAGGCATCCACAGGGGCCGTATCCTCCTTCCCCTACCACCAACCTCTCGGAAGGACTTACGGACCCATATATTTAACGTGATCGTATTCCACGTAAACACGGCGGCAGTTTTGGCAGTGGCGGGGATCGAAACCGGGCCTACCGCTAACTTCCCGCGCGCTAATTTGCAATTTAAAATGACCATATGCTTAATTCCATCATCCTCATTCCATTGTTTCATTGTTCCATCATTTAAAATATCCATAAAATTAAAATATCCATTTAAAATATCCAAAAGTTAAAATATACATTTAAAAAATCCATATCGTTCCATCATTTAAAATATAAATATAATAATTTATATGGAGTAAAGGAGCGCTACTAGAGCTCCTCTACTACAGGCTGACTTATCAAGCATATTGAAGCCCATAGAGTTCCATACTACAGTTACAGAAATTATAAAATAAGTGTTTGAAATAAATACTTTGTATAAAAAAAGAAGTTTCAATTCGAATATTGTAGAATTTAGCTCGCACAAGTATTCTCCATTACCGGGTATCCAATTTTTTATTAGCCATTGTTTTCTTCTTTCTTCGTTTCTAGGAAAGCGAAATAGCCTAAAACCCTTTCTGGAATGATTAGAGCAGTTCGGTGCAGAACAACCACTCATAACTATTTCAAATATACTTCTTAAAGTGAAAATACGAATAAATTTAATGCTAATAAACTGCGCTTCCAGCTAGGGTGGGCTTCAATATGCTTGATGAGTCAGCTCGTATATAGAGGAGCCGTAAGCGCTACTAGAGCTCCTCTACTACAGGCTGACTTATCAAGCATATTGAAGCCCACCATAGCTGGAAGAGCAATCCATTAGCATTAGCTCTATTCGCATTTTCACTTTATTATATATTATTGAAATAATTATGGGTGGTTGTTCTGTACCAAACTGCTCTAGTCATTCTAGAAAGGGATTTGGGATATTTCACTTTCATAGAAGCGAAAAAAGAAGAAAAAAATGGCTAATAAATAGTCGGCGCGATAATTGGATACCCGGTACTGGAGCATACTTGTGCGAGGCAAGTTCTATAATAATCTAATTGAAACTTCTTTTTTTATATAAAGTATTTATTTTAAACACTTATTTTATAATTTCTGTAACTGTAACATGGATTAATGGATGTAACTGTAATATGGATAACTTCTTTTTTATATAAAGCATTTATTTTAAACACTTATTTTATAATTTCTGTAACTGTAATATGGATTATTAATGATTTTTAGTTGTTATAATCTTATCTTAGGACACTTGGTTTGTAACGTAAACATCACCTTGAATGCATTATACTGTCTTCAAAACCTAGAAGTAAATAGCTTCAAATTATACATATATTAAAGATTTATTCCTGTTACACCAATATCTTTCAAGTTTTATACACTTTGTTGTATTTTTAGATCATAATGAATCACAGAATTGGTGAATTCTACTATCAATAAACTGTCGCCAAGTGGAAAACTTGCCATGTTATAGTAATTATGCAAACATAAGCTAAAATGGTAAATAAATCGAAATACGTTTATCATAAAAGGTTTTTTTAATAGCATATATGAATGTTTGCCTCACATATTTGAAAGTTTGTTAACTACTTTGTATTTAAAGAGGAAAATACTATTAATAACCCTACTGAGCTCGGCTTTTTTTCATCAAAGATTTTCAAACAATAGTTGTTCATTAAGTAGCTATTCTGATAAACATATTTCGATTTATTTACCATTTTAGCTTGTTTGCATAATTACTATAAAATGGCAAGTTTTCCACTTGGCGACAGTTTGTTGATAGTAGGATTCACCAATTCTGTGATTCATTATGATCTAAAAATACAACAAAGTGTATAAAACTTGGATACCCGATGTTGGTGTAACAGCAATAAATCTTTAATATATATATATATAGCTTCAAATTATATATATATGTAATTTGAAGCTATTTTCTTCTAGGTTTGGAAGACAGTATAATACATTCAAAGTGATGTTTACATTACAAACCAAGTGTCCTAAGATAAAACTATAACGACTAAAAATTATTAATAATTCATATTACAGTTACAGAAATTATAAAATAAGTGTTTAAAATAAATAATTTATATAAAAAAGAAGTTTCAATTAGAATATTGTAGAACTTACCTCGCATAAGTATGCTCCAGTACCGGGTATCCAATTATCGCGCCGATTATTTATTAGCCATTGTTTTCTTCTTTCTTCGTTTCTAGAAAAACGAAATAGCCTAAAATCATTTCTAAAATGATTAGAGCAGTTCGGTGCAGAACAACCGTCCATAATTATTTCAAAAATACTTCCTAAAGTGGAAATACGAATAGAGCTAATGCTAATGGATTGCGTTTCCAGCTACGGTGGGCTTCAATATGCTTGATGAGTCAGCTCGTATATAGAGGAGCCTTAAGCGCTACCGTGACGTCACCTCCACCTTGACGTCCCCACCCACCACCTTCCCTTCTTCTGCGGGGGAGAAACGCCGGTTAAGAAGCGGAACGCCGAGCGGAACGCCGAGAAATTGAAATTCGGAAACTTTTAAAATCCCGATCCTGTGGGCAATACGGAATATTTCCTGACCAGATTGGACTTGTAAGAATGCCAGATGTTTGACCTTTCTAAAAATGTAAATTATTAGTCGAAATTATGAGTACTTTTTACTAAGTGAGAATTTAAAGACCAAAAATACTTTTCTTGAGCAAAAAGTGACTTTTGTTTTAAAATCTTTAAAAAATATTAGAAATCGAAATTCAGATTTGAAATTGATATATTTTTACTCGCAATTGTCAGCTCTTTCCGATGGTGTGATTTGTTTTGTCCTACGATGTCCGGATCGTGGGAAAAAAAGGGCAAAAATGGCAAAAAACGGTCGAAATCGCATAAAACATTAAATAACAAAAAAAATAATTAAAATTTTAAAAATCGGTTTTCACGTGTCCCCTTCCCTCCCCCCCGGGTCTCCGATTGCAAAATTTCGTAGCTCTCCGACGCGCGGTCGCGAAACGTATAGTGTATAAGACACACAGACACACAGACATTGCCTTTTATTATGAAGCTGGCGTAGCGAAAAAACTAAAATATCTCGAGAACGACCAGTTACGGAATATTAGGGTTGATATTATTCTTTTCATCTTAAAATATTACGTATGAAACAAGCATTTAATTGATATATTTGAGCATACGTAGTCTTTTATTTTAGATTTCGTCAATTTTTGCGGACCATTTCCCAAAAAAGAGCAGGTTATTTTTTTCCGAATAGTGCATCTAATCAGCACCTAATCAGCACCAGGGCAACCTACAAGCGACTTATCTACCAAATTTTGTGAAATTCGGTTCATTAGTTTTTCACCTACAGTGGATACAGGAAATTTTTGTGGGCCATTTCGCAAAAAAGGCGGGTTCTTTTATCCCGAATCGTATCCAAAACTAATCAGCACCAGGATCATACACAAGTGACTTACCTACCAAATTTTATGAAATTCGGTCCATTTGTTTTTGAGTTTGAGTGGATACATACATTGCACAGACAGACAGACACACACACAGGCAGACAGACAAACACATAGACAGACAAGAACACAGACATCTCGCTAAAAATAGCTTTTCATGTTCTAGAGGTCCCAAAACGTATAAATGGTTTTATCGTATTCTAGAGGTCTCGAAACGTATAGATCCGTCGAAAACTCGAGTTCCGATTTTCGGCATGATTCCAATACTTTTCCTATACATTACCATGTATTGCAGGGAAAGTAAAAAATCTTATGTGAGCAGCGCATGACTTTCCCTGCAGACTCAAATTTATTTTTCTTTATTTCATTAATAATTCATTAAATTGAGTTTTATTGCACAAAATAGCACTAAATTTGCTTTTTTAATTCAATTTTTGTTACTTTCCTTATATACATAATGTATAAGGAAAGTATTGTGACGGGATCGAAAATTCGAAATTGAGTTTTCGACGGGAGAGCACGTTTCAAGCATCCTTGATCACGAATCAAACATTTTTAAAGTGATGTCTGTGTGTGTGTGTGTGTGTGTGTGTGAAAGTATGTGTATGTGTGTATGTGTCAGTGAGTCTGTGGAAACGATAACTGACGAACGAATGGACCGATTCGAACTAAATTTGGTACAAAAATCACAATCCGTAAACACTGGAAGCTTAATGTTTTCATACGTAATCGAATGTTCAGAATACCCCTAAATTTTCGAATAAAATTTTGGAAAAATCGTTAAAAAATCAAAACCACTAATAAAGTTACGCAAATAGACATTTCTTATGTAATTTTTCATTAGAAAACTATTGACATAAATTTTAGAACGCTAACATGCACCGTTCTCGAGATATTGCACATTTTTCAAAAAAATTATTAAAAAGTCATATAAAATAAAATAAAAATATTTCCTATTGAGAAACATGTTCACTTTTCATTTGTAATACCATGCGATAAATTGGGTGACATCATTCTCGTAGATCTAGCTCGTTCCATTCATGAAAAAAGATACTTTGAGTAATACTTTTGTATTTGAAAGCCAATAGTTATTTTTCTGCTGTAAGAACAACTTATTTCTTTGTCCATAACGCTTGGCAAAATTTTGGCAACGAATTTGGCGGAATGTCGCCAACTTGGCGACTTTTTAAAATGTTGCCAAATTAACGAAAATCTCGCCAAATGGATAAAAATGACGCTAAATCAATGAAAATGACGACTGATTGCCGAAAATGCAATATCTTGGAAAGAATATTAGTATCTACTATAAGAAAAACCTATTTTTTTACTGTAAAAGTAGTAAATTCATTACATTACATTACATAAGGAAAGTCATGTGTTGCCCACATCAGATTTTTTTTGTTTGGTATTTGAACATTTTTCGAATGGCGGTATAACAAAAATGCGAAAAATCTCAAATATCTCCAGAACGGTTGGTTCTAGAGTAAAAGAATTGTTCTTATTCTTTACCTCGTCAAAAATTAAGTATAAAATAAGTTTTTAATTGATACATTTGAACATACATAGTCTTTTTTTAAGATTTGTGGGGGTCAATTCGTAAGAAAAGGCAGGTTGTTCTTTTCCGAATCGTACCAAAATCTAATCAGCACCAGAGTGTCCCACAAGTAATTTATCTACCGAATTTTGTGAAATTTGGTCAATTAGTATTTCAACTAGAGTGGATATATATTTTTGCAGACCATTTCGGAAAACAAAATCGGGTTTTTTTTTCTCCGAATCGTACTAAAAACTACTCAGCACCAGAGTCACACCCAAGTAACTTGCCTACCACATTTTATGAAATTCGATCCATTAGTTTTTGAGTTAGAGTGGATACATACAGTGCACAGACAGACAGACACACACACAGACGTCACCTATGGGAATATAAATGAATAATATCATCCAATTAGTTTTGGATTGAACCCGGATTGAAAAAATGAAATACATTGAACCCTATGCGACCTAATTTTTCAAACATTTTTAAGCGAATTTAAAATTCATAAATTGCTTCAAAAGTTTTAGGAAATATTCAAATTATCCCATAAAATATATAAAAAAATTTCTGTAAACTGTATAGTTTTTTAAATAAAAATTGTTTAATATAGGGAGAAAAACAAATGCAATTAAATTCTGACTCTTGCTATATACTCCAGAAAGAAAAAAAGAAGATATATATTTTATAATAAATATTTTAAGAAGATTTTAATTATTTTTCATATAACTTAGGTTTCACATTCTGAAATAAATATGGTAGATAACAATTTTTCAAAGTTTTCTTAATTTTATATAACGCCTCGTGATTGATGGTAGTCTGTTTGTCTGTCATGTTATACTTCTTTGATTGCATTTTTAATGCACTTTCCTACGTCCTACAGATTTGAAATTTGGTACACAGCTTATATTTGTAGAACATTTGACTCTACAGAAATTTGGTGAATCCTCAAATATAGATCCTACATTTTTTTCGAAATGGTCTGCAAATAATCCCCATTCACTTCTATAAATCATTGTTGTAAGATTGTTAAAAATTCTGATTCAAGCAGCACATAACTTTCCCGACAGACTCATATTCACGTTTCCTTTATTTCTTCGATAATCATTTGAGTTTATCTACAAAAAATAACAACCACAAGTATTTTAAATGACACTGAATTTGTAAGTTAAATTTAAATTTCGTTCTCATTTGGTAGCTGGACTTATTTTCAAAGGTGGCGCAAAAAAAACGCGAAAAAACTAAAATATCTCAAGAACGGCTAGTCCTAGAGTAATGGGGTTGGTCTTATTCTTTTTGTTGTTAATAATTACGTATAAAATAAGCATTTGATTGATATTATTGGGCATACGTAGCCTTTTATTATTAGATTTAACTATTTTTGCAGCCCATTTCGTGAAAACGGCAGTTTCCTTTTTCCCAAACCGTACCATAATCTAATCATCACCAGAATAACCTACAAGTGATTTATTTATATACCAAATTTTGTTAAATTTAGTCTATTAATATTTTAGCTATAGTGGATAAAAACAATTTTTGCCGGCTATTTCGCAAAAAAGACAGGTTCTTTTATTATGAATAGTACTAAAATCAAATGTACATCAGGGTTTTCCCCAAGAAACTTACCTACCAAATTTTATGAAATTCGGTCCATTAGTTTCTCAGTTAGAGTGGATACAATATCCTCACAGACACACAGAAACACACACAGACACACCCACACGCACCCTCATACACACACACACAGACGTCACGCTAAAAATAGGTTTTTCGTGTTCTAGAAGTCCCAAAACGTGTAGATCTTTCGAAAGTTCGAGTTCCGATCTTCGGCACGATTCCAATACTTTGAATATATACACACACACTTATATTATCTGTGTATGTGTATTATCTGTGTTTCTAAATTTCGTGCCTACGCAATTACAATATTTGTGATTTTAAATGATCACTAGACTTCTATTATTTCTTCAACGAAGCCTAATTATAATTTATTCAGAATGCAAATAAATCAAGGGATTATAAGATGAGTTATATAAGAATTGCTGAATTATTTTCATGCAAAATTGGAGTCTGGAATACAAGTGATACAAATGAAATATTCATTGATTTTATATAGAGAAGGAGACGATTTATATTTCGATGAAGTTTTTAGTTTTCGGGTATTATAAATTACTGTACTACTGTGATAATGTAAAAGATATCATCACTGAATGTGTCACATTTTAGAGATATTTAAATAAAACTGCATTTCAGTTGCAAAGTGTTTCATAATCAATGCTTATGCATGATTGATCCTTCTTGTTTTTATTTTTATTTTTAAAAAAAAATATTTTTTGTTCTCTACTCTGAAAATTTCATTCCAACAACTTCAGCATATTTTATTTTTAAGAAATTTTAACTTCTGTGGATTTTGTCGCCATTTTCGCATTTGAAGTGCATTCCCATAATATATATAGTTGCTGTTGTTGAGAAAGGTGTAAGGTAACTGTTTGGACGGCCGGGAAGTGCCACCCAATTTAGACCGGAACCCAGTGGGGGAGGCATCCACAGGGACCGTACCCTCCTTCCCCTATCACTAACCTCTCGGAAGGACTTACGGACCCACATGTTTAACGTGATCGTACTCCGCGTGAACACGGCGGCAGTTTGGGCAGCGGCTGGAATCGAACCCGGGCCTACCGAGTGCAACTCCAGCGCGCTAACTAATGGGCTACCGCGCCCCCATATATATATATATAGTTGCGAAAAGCCTAATTTGAAATGTCAGAAATTTATCTAGAACTGTATATCTCAGCTAAAGTCTGCTTGATAAACGTTAATAATAATTAGAAACTAAAATTCTTCTTACGAAACCGAAGGCTTCAATTCAAATCAATCGATTTCTAAAATTGACATTCAACGTTCTACTCATATTTTTCTAAATTTGGTGTCATTCGAATGGAACATTACGTATTAAATAATTATTTATTTAACAGTATTGAAGGTCCTGAATTTTGATGATTTTTTTTTTCAGAAATTCATTCGTAAATCGTACTATATCTAGAGAATGGTTCATGATAGCGTTCTACAGTTGTATCATTTTTTTTTCGAATGAGAAATGATGTCTGAAATGATTATTTATTTACCATTAGTGAATACCCCCTTTTTTAATGTTTTTAAACAATTCATTCGAAAATTAGTCCGGGGGGAGGAGTATTTTTCGAGCATTCAATTGCATTCAAAATTAATAGCGTTCTAGTATTCAGTAACTGTGTGTGTGCGTATGAAACGTGGACATGATAAAGCAAGCACAAATACTTCTATCGCATCAACTTTTATGTATAGTGTGTATATATGCATATATCATGTACAAAACTAGAACTAAATAAAAATTTTAATAATTCTCATGATTAGAACGTGAACTGTTTCTAATTTTAAGATGTTCATAGCATTATGGCCTATGGAAAACATTAATATATATCGAGAAAACTGATTTGAAATTTTTTGTGGATAAGAATAATATCAGAACAGTTGTATATTAACACAGATAAACCAAATGTATCCATAGGCATCACCAAGTCGTTGCCAACTTAAGAAACAAAACTTTTAAATAATTTTTACGAAATATTTAATAGAAATAACTTGAATACGAAATATTAAAAAGATAAACATTATAAACTTTCAATGCATTTCGGCTCTCAATGCACATTAAAACTATTGTATCATAAAACTCTTCAACACTTACATTTTCAAATTCTGTATTCCTTCGGGACCCATCCTCACGGCACATTTACATATTCCAAATACAAACGGCAATGTTTAACACTTTCATGCAGTGCTGAGATCTTAAAATGTGGCCATTGAACCCCAAATTAAAAGTACAGTTGCCACAGTACAATAGTGCCCCCTGTCCGCTCGAAAATGTTATCTTTACGGATCAGATAAAAAAGACCGTCTCCTCTTGCTTGCATTCTTATCGCGTGAGTAACAAAGCACCTAGTCTTTTTTTTTTCCCGCATTGTAATAACACGTGCTTTGGTTTTGAACTCTTAAAAAGGATTATCGCTGGTGAACTTGAAAAGCACATGATAAATGTAAATATTTTGTCATTTCTTTGTAGTAGAGAGAGTTCCAACTTCAAATTCTGCTCCTCCTGATAGATTTTATGACCTGGTTTCCTCAACACTTGATGTGATTTGCCCCCACCCCACCCCCTCTCTGCTATCACTTACAATTTCCAATTTGTTTATATATTCATTTACAGCATTATTATACATTGTTTGTTAAAATTTGCATAGCAGAAATTTCGGCATAAAATGAAAGTGGGGGGTGGGGGGTTCTTTCATTAAATTCTGTACCATTTGTATTATAATGCAAATATTAAATATTGTGATGGGTTCAAAGATACGACCCTCCAATTTTGATGGATTTACACGTTTCAAGCACACCTGAACATGAATCAACAAATTTTTCAATGATGTACGTGTACATGTCTCCCTGTCTATGTATGGCATGACAACTTCCAAACAAATGAATGAAATCGAATAAAATTTGATGCTTTTATTTCAAACGATGAAAACTAGATATTTATTAATTTTCGAAGTGTACAAACCAAAAGAAAACTCTTAATTTTCGATTTTTTTACTTCCCCTGCAATACATGGTAATGTATAGGGAAAGTATTGGAATCATGCCGAAAATCGCAAATCGAGTTTTCGACGGATCTACGCGTTTCAAGACCTATAGAATACGAAAAAACTATTTTTAGCGCGACGTCTGTGTGTCTGTCTGTCTGTGCAACGTATGGATCCACTCAAACTCAAAAACTAATAGACCGAATTTCATAAAATTTGGTAAGTCAGTCACTTGAGTGTGACTCTGGTGCTAATTAATTTTTAGTACAATTCGAGATAACAGAACCCGCCTTTTTTCGCGAAATGGCCTGCAAAATCCTGTATCCACTCTAGCTGAAAAACTAATGGACCGAATTTCACAAAATTCGGTAGATAAGTCGTATGTGGAGTACCCTAGTGCTGATTAGATTTTGGCACGATTCGGGAAAAGTAATCTGTCTTTTTTGCAAAATGGCCCGCTAAAATCGCCAAAATCTAAAATAAAAAACTACGTATGCTCAAATATATCCATTAAATGTCTGTTTTATACGTAATTTTTAACGAAGAAAAGAATAAGACCAACCTCATTACACTAGGACCAGCCGTTATCGAGAAATTTTAGTTTTCTCTTATTTTCGCTACCCCACCTTTGAAAATAAGTCCAATTACCAAATGAGAACGAAAATTGAAATAAAAGTGAATTAAATTTAATTAGAATAAAGAGAACGTGGATATAAGTCTGCGGAGAAAGTCATGTGCTGCCCACATCAGATTTTTATTTTCCCTGCACTGCATGGTAATGTATAGGAAAGTATTGGAGTCATGTCGAAAATCGCAACTCCAGTTTTCGACGGATCTACACGATTTGGGACCTCTAAAACACAAAAACACTCGTTTTAGAGTGACGTCTGTGTGTGCGTGTGTCTGTCTGTGTGACTGTCTATGCACTGTATGTATCCACTCTAACTAAAATTTGGTAAGTCACTTGCGTGTGACCCTGGTACTGATTAGTTTTTGGTACGATTCGGGATAAAACAGCCCGCCTTTTATTGCGAAATGGTCCGCAAAAATTGTCGGTATCCATTCTAGTTATAAAATTAACTGATCAAATTTTACAAAATTTGGTAGTTAAGTCACTTCTGGGTCATCCTAGTGCTGATTAGATTTTGGTATGATTCGGAAAAAAAATAACCTGTCTTTTTTTTTTTTTTTTTTTTTTTGCAAAATGGCGCGCAAAAATCGTCAAAATCTAAAATAAAAGACTACGTATGCTCAAATATATCACTTAAATGATTGTTTTATATGTAATTTTTGACGATGAAATGAATAAGACCAAACCCATACACCGTTCTTGAGATATTTTAGTTTTTTCGCATTTTCGCTACGCCACCGTTGAAAATAAGTCCAGTTTCCAAATGAGAACGAAAATTGAATTAAAAATGCCAATTCAGTGTCATTTTAAATAATTATGGGCGTTATTTTGTGCAAATAAACTCAATATAATGAATTATTGAAGAAATAAAGTTAACGTGAATATGAGTCTGCAGAGAAAGCCATGTGCTGCCCACATCAGATTTTTTAAATAAAAAAAATGTTATAAAATCATATGATTAGGGTAAATCTGAAATAGATACTGCATCTTTTCATAAATCAATATTCTGAGATCCATGGTGCACAAACAAGGCACTTGTAGTCATAATAATTTATTTACATTTAGAAAACATATGTATTACGATAAAATAAATTTTAAAATTCTTAATAAGCAATTATAATTTATTTTGTAAACCACTTCATTGCAAGAACTCTCACTGATGAGTCGGGTATTACGCCGCACCAAAAGGTAGAATCTCCGCATTTAACATAAATAATTTTAATGGTCGTGCCAAATATTTTATTCAAAAAATATGTATATTTAAGTATAAAAATCTGATGTGGACAGCACATGACTTTCCCTGCAGACGCGAATTCATTCTTTCTATATTTCTTTAAGAACTCATTAAATTGAGCTTAATTGTACAAAATAACACAAAATTTTCATTTTTAATTCAATTTCTACTTTTATTTGGTAATTGGACATTTTCCCAAAGGCGGCATAACAAAAATGCAAAAAATCTCTAATATCTCGAGAACGGTTAGTCCTAGAGTAATAGAGTTGTTGTTATTCTTTCCCTCGTTAAAAATTGCTTATAAAACAAGCATTTAATTGATACATTTGATCATATGTAGTCTTTGTTTTAGATATTGGCGGTTTTAGTGGGCCATTTCGTAAAAAAGGGCAGGTTGTTCTTTTCTGAATCGCACCAAAATCTAATCAGCACCAGAGTATCCCACAAGTGATTTATCTACCAAATTTTGTGAAATTTAGTCAATTAGTATTTCAGCTAGAGTGAATACATGAGATTTTTGAGGGCCATTTCGCAAAAAAAGGCGGGTTCTTTTTTTTCGAATTGTACCAAAAACTAATCAGCACCAGGGCCATGCCGAAGAGTCTTACTTATCAAATTTTATGAAATTCGGTCCATTAGTTTTTGAGTTTGAATGGATACATACATTGCACAAACACGCAGACAGACACCCACACAGGCGTCACGCTAAAAATAGTTTTTTCGTATTCTATAGGTCTCGAAACGTGTAGATCCGCGAAAACTCCAGTTGCGATTTTCGACATGATTCCAATACTTTCCCTACCCATTACCATATATTTCAGAGAAAGTAAAAAAGATAGAAACACACTGAAATTGCAATTTTGTAAAATATAAAAAAATTAAGTAAAATTGAAAAATGTTTGCTTTTTCATTTTAAACTCAGTTTAAGAATACAACCAACACAGAAAAAATAATGACATCAATGAACAACGGAGTTGGATGAAAATCGACTAAATAACATAAGTATGAAATTTTTGCTTATTTTTCAAATAACACTTGAGTGTACGCATTTCTAGGGGAGGGATGCCGCACTTTACGGCTTCCTGGCCTTAGATTCAAACATGGCGAAATCACAATGAAAACACTCTGCACATAAAACATGCTTCGCTCAAACAAGGAATACACTGACATTTCTAGAGTTTTACCTATAATTTACAATCTGTGGTAGCACAATAAAATATTTCATGATAAATTCTACAACTCATCTCAAATATTTGTCAATTTCAAGTGAAAAAATCTGTTATGGGAAGCACATGACTTTCCCTGCAGACTTATATCTACGTTCTCTTTATTTTAATTAAATGTAATTGATTTTTAATTCAATTTTCGTTCTCATTTGGTAACTGGACTTATTTTCAAAGATAGCGTAGAGAGAATACGAAAAAACTAAAATATCTCGAGAAAGGCTAATCTTAGTGTAATGAGGTTGGTCTTATTATTTTCTTCGTTAAAAATTACGTATAAAACAAACATTTAATGGATTTATACATAGTTTTATTTTAGATTTTGACGATTTTTGCGGGCCATTTCGGACAAAAACAGGTTATTTCTTTACGAATCATACCAAAATCTAATCAGAACCAGGGTGACCCACAAGTGACTTATCTACCGAATTTTGTGAAATTCGGTCCATTAGTTTTTCAGCTACAGTGGATACAGGCAATTTTGGGGGCCATTTCGCAAAAAAAGACGGGTTCTTTTATCCCGAATCGTACCCAAAACTAATCAGAACCAGATTCGCCCACAAGGGACTTACCTACTAAATTTTATGAAATTCGGTCGATTAGTTTTTTAGTTAGAGTGGATACAAAATTTGCACAGACAGACAGACACACACACAGACGTCACGCTAAAAATAGTTCTTTCTTATTCTAGAGGTCTCGAACCGTGTAGCTCCGTCGAAAACTCGAGTTGTGATTTTCGTATGATACCAATACTTGCCCTATATATTACCATGTATTGCAGGGAAAGTAATAAAAACCTGATGTGGGCAGCACATGACTTTCCCTACAGACTTATATTCACGTTCTCTATATTTTACTTAAATTTAATTCACTTTTAATTCAATTTTCGTTCTCATTTGATAACTGGACTTATTTTCAAAGACGGCGTAGAAAAAATACGAAAAAACTGAAATATCTCGAGAACGGCTTGTCCTAGTGCAATGGGGTTGGTCTTATTCTTTTCTTCGTTAAAAATTACGTATTAAACGAGCATTTAATAGATATATTTGAGCATACGTAGTTCTTTATTTTAAATTTTGGCGATTTTTGCGGGCCATTTTGCAAAAAAAGGCAGGTTATTTTCTTCCGAATCGTACCAAAATCCAATCAGCACCAGCGTGACCCACAAGCGACTTTTCAACCAAATTTTGTGAAATTTGGTCCATTAGATTTTTAGCTAGAGTGTATACAGGCCTTTGCGGGCCATTTCGCAAAAAAAAGGCGGGTTCTTTTATCCCGAATCGTACCCAAAACTAATCAGCACCAGATTCGCCCACAAGTGACATACCTATCAAATTTTATAAAATTCGGTCCATTTGTTTTTGAGTTTGAGTGGATACATACATTGCACAGACAAACAGACACACACACAGGCAGACAGACAAACACATAGACAGACAAGAACACAGACATCTCGCTGAAAATAGTGTTTCATGTTCTAGAGGTCCCAAAACGTATAAATCCGTCAAAAACTCGAGTTGCGATTTTCGACATGATTCCAATACTTTCCCTATACATTACCATGTATTGCAGGGAAAGTAAAAAGGCACAGTAACACAATACTTTTATCAAACACATTTAAAACACTAAACGGCATACTATTAGTGTTTACTGCATTACCATCTTACATTAAGTTCAGAACTAGGGAGGGGGTGCTCAATCTATACCGGATGAGGCATCTATCCCGGAAATACTCCACATATAAAACTATTAATTATAGATAAAATGTTTGATGTTTAATGAAAAATAGATATTTCATATGCAATGTGTCATATAAATTTTTTCTATAGATATTTCATATGTAATGTTTGTATTTTTTAGGAATCAACCTATAGCGCAGGTTATCAGAACGCTTAATAGTTTACCTTTAACCTTTGATATTTTTTATTATACACCAAATGTTTTTCAAATTTTTATGATGTAAGTTTTAAGATTTTAGAAATTCTGATGATTGTATTGTGATGTGAAATATGTTTCTGAATTATTGATTTTAATTTTCAACTTTTAGGTGCTCATTTTATTGTGTTTATATGTTCTTTTGTGTGTGCGTTTTATATCAGCGAATTAAATTAAATTTAGTATTATTTTTTTTTAAATCGGCAACAACAGTAAACCGATTAGTTTTAGCGAGATCTAGTAAAGAAAAAAGTAAGCTCAAGTGTGTATATGTTTCCAGCAAAAACGGACTTTTGTTATTCTGCAGGAAAAGTCACGTGTTGGGCATATCAAATATTTCCAATTCTTGTTTGGTTAATTATACGTACTATCTGATTAAGTTTTTCACGTCATTTTGATACAATTGTTTCTTACATATAAAAATGGCAGTAATATAGTTTACAAAAAATTATGGTTTTGAAAGTTGAGATGATTAACATATTTGAAATATTGATTAAACGTAAAATGTGTTCTTTCAAGGACATATGGACTTGGGTATTTTAATATTTGCAATGCAAGATATACTAAAGAAAATATCAAATTTTTCCAATTCTGGTTTGATTAATTATACGTACTATCTGATTAGGTTTTTGCCGTTGTTTTGATACAGTTATTTGTTACATATAACAAACGGCGGAAACATCGTTTTCAAAAAATTATTGTTTTGAAAGCTGCGATGATTAACATATTTGAAATATTGATTTAACGTAAAATGGGCTCTTTCAGTGACATGTGGACTTGAGTATTTTAATATTTGCAATGTAAGATATACTTTCAGAAAATAAATCCGAGTCAATGGATTGTGACGAACCTTTCTGCCCCAACCGGGAATCGAACCCTTTATCTCCGGACTGGCCAGCCGACGCTCTACCGTTGAGCTACTGGGACGAAACTGCAAACTCTTATCGTCGAAGAGGACTCTGCAGGATTCATAAAATACTTTCAAACAGAATAAGTTATGTATCTGTATGCTCAATATAGTAATAAAATATCTGTATTCAGAATATAATAACATATTGGTTAACAGTAGAATTTCGTCGACTCGCCTCCCCTCAAAGTCAACTGAAAATCGTGGAGAATATAGGAAGGGGTAAAGCTTACTGTGAATTTTGCGCTAGAAGAAACAAGTAGAATTTCGTCGATACGCCCCCTCATTTGAGGTCAGTAGTAGCTTTGAGCGAGATTTTTGACAGGGGAAGCTGAAAATTTGGCAAAAAATTTAGTATTACACATGAAATTTATATTGGAATTCGCATTCGCATTTTCATAAGTTTTATTTCAATAAGTTTTATTTATTGGTGGACAAAATAAAATAATTTTAGATAAAAATGCAAAAAGTGGTTGAAATGCATGAGATTTTAAAATGTTACCTATGCAAGATGAATACATGCAAGATATAGCATTTTAAATGTTTTCTTATTTCTAAATTAGATGAACTTTTGCAATCATTTTACTAAATATGAAGTCATGATCGCCCTTATGGGGGGTAAAGGGGGGGGTCACAATCCCCCTTGGATACTCAATATAACAAAGGCGAGCTTGAAATGTTGAACATCATGTGGTTGAGTTTGCCCCTTCCTCCCTGGTGGGAAAATATGGAGTATGTAAGGGGGAGGAGGAGGCTTACTCAGAATTTTGTAGCTAAAAGAAACAAAAATGTATATTTATCAATAAATTTATTTTATTGTATGACGATTTTTTTTTCCGAATTTTTTTTTCTGGAGTTTAAGGAGGGGGCTCTGATCACGAAATTTTTCAAATTTTCAAATTGAGCAAAAAAAGGGGGGGGGAGGTGTGTTTTCGCGGAGAAGGTGGATGGAATGAATTCTGCGGTAAAATAAATGGACAATATAAATGTGACGCCACGCTCACGAGGTTCAGGTCTAGCAAATAGCACGTGCTCGTGCTGTCAATGGCCATTCCATATGTACATGCTATGGCATTTTCATTCAAAAATTCATTTATTTTTTAACAAAAAATCGCGACTATACTTTATTAAGAATTTATAAGCCATGATGTATCGAATTCTGAAAGTATTGAGTCAATGAATGACTTCATGAAGCTGTAAACAACTTTGAAAATTCAATTCACAAACTTTTAGCGTGTGTGTCATGTACATAAGCTTGATTTTTATAAACAAACGTTATATATTTTTACGCTTTGTTGAAATCTGTACGATACCTCGACATTATCAGTTTAAATATTTCTATTAGAAATCAATTTTGTTGTGATTTTCATCTTCTATTCCATTAAATCAGTGTTATGAAATAGGATAACAATACTATGTTTAAAATGTTATTATTAAAACTGGTTATTAAGAAAATGTAAATATCCAAACATTATTAACGTTTATAGCATACAGGCTATTAAAAAATATTTCTGCTTTACCAACAACACAAAAACTTTTTTCTATAAATGCATTGTTAAATATATTTTTAAAATGGTATTTCTATTCAAGTTTTAATTAATCAGATAAAAGTTATAAAGTAAGATGATAATATTGTAATGCTATTTCAATTGGTTATTAAGAAATGCAAATATTATTACCGCTTATAACATACAAGTTGTTAAAATTTTTCCGCTTTTCTAAAAACACTAATGCCTATTTCTATAAATATATTGTTAAATATCTATTTGAAAATCAGTTTAATTGATCCCCATTGCTATTCAAACATAATATGTACAATCAAATGTAAGAAATTCAACAAACGAAAGTTGAGTGTCAAACTACTTTAAACTTTAAATTTATTTAAACATTACTTACTTTGACTTTAAAAGATTAGATATAAAATAGTAAGTACCTAATGATTCGCACGCTTTAATGCGATATTAAAACAAAAAAATTTAGATTGATCCTCTACCTTTGCATGAGCAATTCTCATACAACAACGTAAGCGTTGAGCAGGTGTTACAATATTTATTTATTCCCCTATTTTTGTATCCTTTTACTTACAAGTGTGTATTGGCACTTTTAATCCTGCGAAGCATAGACTAGCATCTCAATCCTGCGGTCATTCCCAATGGGAAACAAAATCCGGTACAATGCGCATGCTCACGGACTCGTCCTCTCCAGTGCTTCAATATTTCGTCAAGGGGTGATATAAATAGTGTGCAGAAGCTGAAGATACAATGTTACGATCGAAATCGCAGCTGACAGTCTGACATGCTTCCCAATTACAGTTTTACGATTAAAATCGTAAAAATGCGATCCAAAATGCACAACATTGCATCCAAATGAGAATATTTACGATCGTATTTTCTGTCATTTAATTCAGAATTACTTCAGTAATAAATTAGACATTTGCATCATTACTGATTTTTGTTTACCACAATTTTTATTGCCTGTGTACATGTTATGTTCAAACTGTACGTCTTTTCATACTAAATAGGAAACGTTCTATTCTGTATGGCTTTATAATCGAAAAGTTTCTCCTATTTTGCTTTATTTTCGAGATAGAAATTCTTACTTTTTTAATTCGCCACTAGAAGCCCTGAAAACTTTCTCAATTAGTAAAGCACATTGTCGCTTTCTCATTAGTAGCACTCTGCTTATGCAGCTCTAGTAAACTTCAATCGATAGTTAAATCGATACATAGAAAATAAAAAGAGAACCCTGTAACAGTATGAAAAATCGAATCACTTTCCTATATATTCAAATTCATTTTCTCTTTGTTACTTTCCTTATATACATAATAAAGAAAGTATTGTGACTGAGTCTAAAATTCGATTTCGAGTTTTCGACGGGGGCGCGTTTCAAGCTTCCCTGATCACGAATCGAACATTTTTCAGGTGATGTCTGTGTGAGTGTGAAAATGTGTGTGATACGATATCTCACGAACGAATGGAGCGATTCGAATGAAATTTGGTACAAAAATCACAATCTGCGAATACTGGAAGCCTATTGTTTTTAAACACAATCGAATGTTCAGAACCTCACTAAATTTTCGAGTGAAATTTTAAAAAAATCATCAAAAAATCAAAACCTTTAATAAAGTTACGCAAATAGACATTTCTTATGTAATTTTTCCTTCGAAAACGATTTACATAAACTGTAGGACGCTAGCATTAACCGTTCTCGAGATATTACACATTTTTCAAATACATTTATCAAAAAATCAAGTAACATAAAAAAAAATATTAACTCTTAAGAAACATGTTCACTTTTCATATGTAATATCATGCGATACATTTGGTGATATCATTCTCGAGGATCTAACTCGTTCCATTCACGAGAAAAGATACTTTGTGTAAAACTTTTGTATTTGAACGCCAATAGTCATTTATCTACTATAAGAATAACTTATTTCTCCATCCATAACGCTTGGCGAGATTTTGGCGACGAATTTGGCGGAATGTCATCAACCCTAAATGTTTCAATGACGCGATTGCAATCTCGCAAAATCTAGAATCCGCTAATTTAGCGGCGATGGCTGTGGTTTTGAATAATATCACACATTCCAAGGACATTCAAATGTTGCGTGGGGAACAGCAACAGTTCGACAAAAATTTATTAGAGTCCGTAACAAAAGAAATTAACAACCTGAAAATTAAAAAAAAAAAAAATCATTTATATGCCATTATTGTGGAAAGGAGGGACATTTCATCCGCGAATGCAGAAATTATGCGAGGGAGAGAAATAGACAAACAAACGCAGAACCGCAGCACCAATATTATGAGGGACCTACCCCAAGAATTTCCAAATGCTAAGTATAGACAGACTTTCCTCCATCTCAGAGATACTTGTGCAGACCACAGGCCGAATCAAGCAAACAGAAGGGATGTGGCTTATTTTACCCCCCCCCCATCAAAAACTCAGAATACGTAATCGAACGAACCCGAGGGGTTAACATCACGATCAGGGATATACGAATTAGCCATCAGTGTAGGATGGAAATAAATAAAGATGGAATTATAATTTTAGAGAGCCCAGTTTTAATGTTCTGCAAAATCGAAACGATTTTAACAGAAAGGGTGGGGGAGATTCAAAAACAGAGATGGGATGTTAGACGAATACATGAATGAAAGAAATTGTGTAGGTACATAAGAAAATTCACCCAAAACATGCAGGTATTTAAACTAGAAAGGGGGAGTTGCAGAGAAAAATAAACAAATTATGAAAGAGAACAGGGAGCAAAGGTGTAACAAACAGTGAAAATCCTGTTAGAGGTAGTAAGGGAAGTAAAAGTGCAAAAGACAGGGTTGTCAAAAACCTGGGTTTTTCCATGGAAAACCCAGCCCATTTGAGATTTGAGAGGTTTTCAGGGTTTTATCAGGGGAATTTTGCTGTTTATTTTTATAACTTTTATTTTCAAAACTAAGATAGAACAATTAATTTTTTAAATCATAACTTTTAAACAATTGAGCAAAGCAGTACTGTTAAATGCTGAGCAGTATGAGTATGACTAATGTATTTACTTCAAATTACATGGTATAATGGATAATGCACATAAAAAATACAACATTCAAAATAAAAATATGTCCTAAAAAATTAAAAAGTTTCTATATTAATCTTTTATCCCAGTTAAATAGAGAAAACCTTATTTTCAGTGTTTCTGTTTCACCCTCAAAAGAAGACCTCAGCTACCTTTGGGAAAGTTGACCTTTCCACCATTCCCCTCACTCCCCTTTCTAAAACTAGTTTGGTCCATAGGCGCCGACTACGGGGGGGGGGGGGGGCACAGGGGCACGAGCCCCCGCTGAACTTTTCCAGAGGGGGCTCTGCCCCCTCTGGGAAATTTCAAGATTTTTAACTTCATATTTTACTAAATACCAGAACATGAAACTTTTTAAACATAAAAATAATTCAAAGAAAATCGCATTCAATTCACATCTTCTTTGCCAGAGTGTCGTAAACTATCTCGCACACAAACCAAGCTCCTCTTTACCCCCAGGAAACATTTCCAAAAAATAGCTGTCTCCCTCCAGTAATAACTATAAATGATAACCACGAAGTAGAGATGACTTTTTTGGTCTACCCAAAGAGATCTTATCTGTAATTACTCATCGATTCTATATACCAGTGCCGTCTTTACAGGTGGCATTCATTCCGTTTGAAGGTGCAAACAGCCCCTGTCCCCCCCCCCCCCCCCCGGGTAGCTTTATTCCTGGTGAACGCCTGACGTTTGGCAGCCAACACACCAAGGCATTGAGCTAGAATTATAAATTATGAGAAAATAGAAAATATGGGATTCGTAGAAACCTTGTGGAAAAATGGTTGCGATTTGTACTTGGCATATGTTCAACTGGTGTGGTCTCAGATGAGTGGTGTTGAAGGCAGTGTGATGTTTTGTTCTTTTAATAAAGGTTTCAATTTGGTTTGTGATGAAATAAAACCCGCAATATTTTTGTGCTATTTGTAAAGGTTATATTTAGATTTATAATTAAATATAAACATACTTACTTCTCATAGATAAATTTAAATTAAAACAGCAAAAATTTATTTTTGCGTGAGAAATCCCCAAACTGCTGAAAGACCAGCATTATTAAACATGCAGATTTTGATTTAAGCGCAACATTGGTACGTATATATGTTATAATGGCTCTGCGTATCACATTCTATGAAATTGTACTGATAGGTGTTTTCAAATTAAATAATATAACTATATTAGAGCTTTAATTTAAAGGGATTGCTGAAACATGACAATATGCTATAATTTTAACAAAAATGGTACTTTTCCAGAAATTGCTGTATACAGTTAGGTGTTATTTGATGGGAAAATCCCAGTTTGGCAAAAATGTCGCTTATTATGTTGATGCTCCAAGCCCACGTTTATGTTTTCTTAAACTTGTTTTTACATATTTTAATCACATGATGGCATGGAGATCGAGATTCGTATAAATTTATATATGGCGAAATCTTAAGGTTTCGTTACATAACTCCAGTTTTTGATTTTAATGTTTTACAACTTTATCATTTTTTACCCTCAGTGGATGTGGGGCAGACCCCGATACTAGCTCCGAGATTGGCTCAAGAAAAACGGGGCATGATCGCCCCTTTAGGCCTGTAATGCCAGAAATGTAAAGTATTAAATATTTGGAAGGATTAAAATGATGGAATCAGGAATGCGGGCGGATTATCCCCACGCTAAGCAGGTGGGCGATAGTATTCAGGTGGCCCATATCTTACATACCACGCCCCATGTTTACATACCACGCTAAGCCGTTTGGCGGCAACCGAGACGGCGACCCCATGTCTACGGATTAGCCCTCAGCTCTACTTTCCAGCACGTAGACCGCCGGCCGAAAAAGGGATATACGTGAGAGTTGCTCGAAGTTGGAGGTCAGAATTAGTCAGGGCAGGCTGTTGGGAGTTGGACTAGTGAAGAGTAAGCGGCTGTAGCAGTGTTAAGAGTTGTGTGTGCGTCTATGATATAGGAATTCGAAGGAGAGCTCATGTTCATCTGGTATTGCAAGTGTAAAGTGTGACAAAGCATCGGTGTTACCCAAGTTATATGAAGAAGATCAGGTACCGTACAATTAACTATATGAGGATAACCTCTTTGTCTAAATTTGTGTTTTTAAAGAAAAGCTAATTAATGCATCCCACCAAGTGCTCCAACCAAATATCAATTCATCTGGCATTACACCCCCCGAACTACACTTGAGATGTATTCCGCTATTGTGATACTTATTTAATTTGTAAACTAAAGAGTGTAAATTAAGTATGTGATAAATAAATGTTTGTTCCTTTACTATTAACCTTATTTTTAGTTTGTTAACTTAGTATCCCGTTAAGCACAAAAATGGGTGGGTTTTGCGGCCACCCACGCAATGTACACAGCAGTAAGTTTTAGAAAATATTACATGTATAATTAATATACAAATTAATGATTAATTTAATGTAAAATGCATTTTTGACAATTATAATTTTAATAAACAAAAATAATAATTCGGCACATTACTTTAGCAGTAACGGGAATAAAATAAGGATTTATGAAATTAATAAAAATAAAAGGAATAATAATAATAAAAAAAAAATAAATATTGATAAGGTTGGACAACAGGTGGTGACATAGATGGTTGTGAAAATATTGTGCACAATTCTCATTTCTCCTTATGTTATATGTATGATTATGTAAAGTTTTATCAATGAAATGAAAAAAATGGTTCTTCTTAATGAGATCGAAGGTATAATTAGAAAAATGGGATATAGGAATGGGACCAGTTAAAAAAGTGGTGAAAAGTTCAATTATAAAAAGGAGTTCAAGTTTGAAAGAAGATTCAATAATATCAAATAAAAATTATAGTAAATTGGATAGAAATAATAAAAATATGGATATTCCAGTAATGCAGATCCTGCCATTATTTAGTGGGAGTAAGGAGGAAGATATAAATTTCTTTATAAAACAATTTGATGAATTAGCGGAGTTAGCAAGTTGGAAGGAAGAGCATAAAGTGGCTATCATTAAAACCAGATTAAAAGATAAGGCTATGCAGTTTTTAATTCAAAACCCTGAATTACAAAACGAAAAGGAGTTTGATAAAATAAAAAGATTACTAATAAATAAATTTTCAAACAGAATAACGATAACGCAAGAACAGGACGCATTCAATAAAATAAAACAAACGCCTGATATGTCAGTGGACGAGCTTGTGCTAAAAATAAAAAACGCAGCGCGTAATTTTTTGAACCTTAAGGATACAACAGATGGAGAGGTAGAGAAAATAACCAATAAAATAATGTTGGGAAAATTCATTAGCGCATTACGCCCTGATTTGGCAATTGAAGTGAAGAAAAAAGATCCGCAGCGGTTTGAAGATGCCATAAAAGATGCCGAACTGTTTGAAATAATTCTTAATGATAGGACTCCAGAAGAATCACATAACGAACTGAGAGAAATGTTACTTACAACACAGGTTCAAGATTTGACTTTAGAAATTAATAAATTAAAATTGCAAAATATACCAAATCAATCCATGGAACGAGCTGTTTTTTGCATAGGGTGCGGAAAAAATGGACATTATTTCTCAGATTGCTGGTACAATGAGTGTAATACTGCATTTGCAAGGAATCCCAAACGAATGAATTATCAGCAATATGGGTTTGAGCAAACAAATTATATCAGAGGAAACAGAAACGAAAATCTCAGAAATTATGAACAAGGAGGATATAATAGAAATAATAGGGAATATCAAGGAAATAATAATGATCAAAGAAATTATTACGATCAATTCGAAACCAACGTAGAAAATAGAGAGAGGCAAAGTATAAGAGGAAACTTTAGGGGGCGCAACGGAAGAAATATAAGATCAAACACATATGAGAGAAACAATAATAATAGTAATTTAAACTAAGAGCTGGAATTTGGGACCAAGGAAAGAATCGTACAAATTCCAGAGAAAGAAATAAATTCGGTTCACAAACATATAGAAATAACAAGAATGGAGATGACTGGCAAAACTATAAAAATTTGAAAAGAGAACAATATTATGAAAATAATGATAAAGCAAAATATGATACCAAAAGTATCCTTTCAAGCGAATGTGAAAACGTATCTAGCCCACAATTACCGATGGTAGAGATAGATTGCAAAGGAATAAAAATAATAAGTGTAATTGATAGTGGGGCTCAAGTTAGTATTATAGATTTGAAACATTTCAAAAACTAAAACAGAATAGAAATGTAAAAATAAAATACATAACCAGAAGAGTAATACTTCAGACGTTTACTAAAGAAAATATAGAATTTTTAAATTGCATTCAATTTTCATTTAGAATTGGGGAAAAGGCATGCAAAAATTATTTTTTCGTGACAAAACAGAACTTTCAGGGGCAATATAAAATGCTTTCAGGCTACGACTTTTTATCCTCACATAAAGCAATTTTAAATACAAAAGATAACGAAGTACAATTTGGGAATACTGCGATTAAATTGTATAAAAGTGAAAATACAAACCCAAATCAGAATTCAAAACAAAAACCACAAAGCCAGAGAATTCGCGAGGAAAATAGACATAATAGTAATTATGAAAATTATAATACTGATGACGACGAATATGAGGAAATAAATAGTTGTTATAATGAATCCAATAATGAGAATGAAGATAGAATAAGCGATGATAATGATGACGACAAATATGAGGAAATAAATAATTGTTGTAATGAATTCAATAATGAGAATGAATGTAGAATAAGCGAGGATAATGAAAGCGATAACGATAGAAAAAACTCTAATATGCAAAATTGTAGCACTCGCAATAATGTAAATGATGAAAAATTGTTATCAAGTTCTAATGAAAATAATAAGAATAAGAATGTTAAAAAGAAAGAGGAAAAGCAGATTTTCGCTAAATTGAAAAGAAAAATAACATTAAAGCCAGGGGAGTCAGAAATAGTCCAATTGATTTTGTCACAGGAATTAAATGAGGGACAGGATGTTTTATTTCCTCCAATAAAAATGGCAAGAACAATAATCACGGATGAAGCGATCCAAAGTATAGAAAATAAAAATAAGATTAGAATGTTGTTATACAATGAAAAAAATTGCCAAATTACACTTAATAAAAATATGAACGTGGGTATAATAACAGAACAAATCGAAATTGTTGATACAAAAAATAAAAGCAGTAAACCCACGTTAGAAATTAATAATATTCAAAATTTAAATAAAACAGATTATCAACAAATTCGGAAATTAAGAAAGAAAGAAATATCTCCAGACGATTTTCAAGTACAGCACTTAAATAAGGAAGATAGAAATAAAGTTATTGAATTAATGATGACCAATACAGAGGTTTTTCAAAGTCATATGCTACACTAGGTAAAACATCAGCAATAGTACCGAAAATCGAACTTATGCACAATTATCCTATTCAGAGTCGACCATACCCAATTCCGAGAGCAGTACGAGAAATTGCGCAAAAAGAAATTAGGGAATTATTGGAAAATGACATTATTGAAAGTTCACAAAGCACGTACGCTAGTCCCATTATTCTTGTGAAGAAACCAAGTAAACCAAATGAAGAACCTAAATATAGACTTGCTATTGATTATAGGGCCATAAACGCGTATTTACCACTTTTGCCGATAAACTTACCAAAGGTGAAGGATATATTACAAAATATCGCTGGTAGTAAAATTTATACAGTTATGGATTTGAAGGCGGCGTTTTTTCAGATCGAACTAAGAAAACAAGATAGAAAGGCCTTAACGTTCACAACTTTTATGGGAAATTTTAATCCTAAAAGAATTCCGTTTGGTCTTAAAAACTCAGGAGCATATTTTCAACTTTTAATGAACAAAGTGTTAGGAGATCTATCAGAGTTAAAAATATACTTTTACTTAGATGACTTAGTCATATGCGCACAAAATAACGACGAAATGTTAGAGAAAATCAAAATTGTTTTCCAAAGATTGAAAGAAAATAACTTAACACAAGACCCGGCGAAGTTACAGATATGCAAATCGCAAATTGAATTTTTGGGATATAAAGTAAATGCGAATGGTATAAGCCCATCAATAAAAAACTGTGCAAAGTGCAAAATTTCAAACAACCCCAAACGGTTAAACAAGTAAAAAGCTTTCTGGGGACAACAAACTATTTTAGAGGTCTGATAGAAAATTATGCACAAATTGCAGAACCGTTGGTAAATTTGAGAAAAAAGAATGTTAGGTTCGAGTGGAATAATGAATGTAGAAAAGCTTTTGAAAAATTAAAAAATGCAATTTTTAAAGAACCAGTTGTAAGACAGCCTGATGAAGTAAACCCGTTTGTCTTAACTACGGATGGCTCAGGTAAGGGAATTAGTAGTATTTTGATGCAAAGGGTAAATGGAGTCGATCATGTTATCGAATTTTATTCAAGACCTGTGAACCCGGCAGAGAAGCGTTATCCTGCAATAAAGCTAGAATTGCTAGCTATACACGCATCCTTACAACACTTCAGAGAATATCTGTTCGGAAGGAGTTTCACCTTGCTGAGTGACGCAAAATCCCTTATGTACCACATAAAATTAGATAAAATGCCAAATATCATATCGAGGTGGCTAATTGACATAAGTCAGTATGATTTTAAATTCAAATATCAAAAAGGTGAAAATAACGCAAGTGATTATTGCTCGAGATATGTATTTGACAATGATAACCAAATCAAATGTGTAAATACTTTAATTAAAAATGATGAGATAAATGTGGAGAAAATATGAGAGCAACAAATGGTAGATGAAAAATTAAGTAAAATTAGAGAGGAATTACAAAAAGGAAGAAACCGATATCACAATAACAAGGTATACTATATTGATAGCCAAAATAAACTGTTAATGGTAAAGAAGGAAAATAAAAGACAAACGTATAGGAAAATAAATGAGAATAAGATTGTAATAACGCACTCGCTAAAGCGAAAGATAATAGAGATAGCACATTTCCCTCATTTCGGAGTAAAAAAGACATACCAATTACTTTCAAAAAAATATTTTTGGATAGGGGCTTTCCAAGACGTGGAAAATTTTTGTAAGTCTTGCAATCAATGCTTATTAGTAAAACACAAAAATATACCACCAGCCAGACTTCAGGCTATGCCAGAAATATTAAAACCAGGAATATATTTACAACTGGATTGCGTAGGAAAACTACCGCGCAGTAATAGAGGAAATAATTTTGTAATTACAATTGTAGACATGTTTCCACGATACTTTGAGGCCTATGCAGTCAGAGTGACTAAAACAGTAAACTGCTAAAACAATAGTGAATAAGCTAACAAACTTCGTGACAACTTATAGAGTTCCAATTGTTATTCAAAGCGATAATTCTCAAATTTTTAAAAGTAAAGAATACATAGATTTTACAAATGCATTAAATATTGAAAGGCGATACAGTTCGGTTTATTTCCCAAGTTCTTTAGGTCGTTGTGAAAGAATACACAGAGACATGAAACAATGTATAATGTGTTTGTCAAAGACTACGTTTGAATGGGATGAATCTTTAAAATGGTTTAAGTTTTATTGAATAACACTATTAACAGTAATACAGGATTTGAGCCTTCATTCCTGTTCTATCTTAGAGATTTATCATTGCCATTTGAAAATATTAAACAAACAAACATACCAAGTAAGGAAGAAATAGATGTAATGTATAGTGATGTAAATAATTATAAAAAATATGTGACACAGCATTTAAAAAATATAGACAAAGTCGTGAAAGAACAACAAAAGCTGATAAATGACAAACAAATAAAGAAATATAAAATAGTGAGAAAAAACGATATATTTATAGGAGCGACAGTGTACCTAAAAAAGTTCTTAAAACCAAGGGTATTAGAGGATCGATATGATGGACCATTTAGAATTACGAAGTTAGTCCGAAATAATAATGTTATAATATGTCTTAAAAGTGATGAAAATAAAACTTATAAAGTGCACATAAATAAACTATACATGGCAGCGGAGCGAAACCAATATTTGAAAGATAGTGACGAAAGCGAATCAAACCACACACACACACAAGACAAAGAAAAAAATCAAAATGAGAAAGTGATTAGAATTAATTTTCAAAGTCAAACTAAGGAAGGGAAGGTCACTAAAGAAAAACAATTAAACTGTGAAAATAATAGAAATGATGATGAGGCTTGTTATAATGCCAGAGGGTATAATTTTCGCCCTTGAATTGTTGTAAATAGTAATTTCATAAAACAAAGAATATGAAAAATATGTTAAAAAGTTTGTAAGTAATGTCATAAATAGAAAGTGATAATTGAGTGTATATGTATATGTTTTAAATTGTAGATATAAGTATATTTCAAAAAGTATGTTATGTATTTCTGACATTACATATATGGCAAGCTCTACTAAAAAAAAAAAATAAAAAAAAAATAAGTGAAATAACAAAGTAATTTATAAATAATATGGTGGTATGGAATTCAACCGTAACCAAGAATCGGAAGTTGATAGTTGCACTACTACAATATGTTATAAAATGAAATGATAACAAGAAAATGTATAATAATAATAAAGTAATGAATGCTGTTATGTAATGATTTGTCGTATGTAAATAATTCTGTAAAAGGAGAAATGAAAATTATGCATTGCAAATAATATATATCAAAATTTACAATTTAATAATAATTTGAATGTTGGTAATCCTCATGTAATTTATGGTACACTATGTCAATTATGAATAATGGACTAACTTGACAGGGAACTATCAAGAAACTACAAAGAACTAGCAAAGCTATAAGTTGTACGAGGCTAAAAAATGGAACTCAGCCTTTCTCATGATGGATGAACTTATGTGTTTGCGATGAACCATTGTGAACTCAATTTCTTACCACTGGGGGTGAAACTGTGGGAGAGTAACTTTTGGTCTTTTTTTTCGCGGGGGGTGAGAATGTAATGCCAGAAATGTAAAGTACTAAATATTTGGAAGGATTAAAATGATGGAACCAGGAATGCGGGCGGATTATCCCCACGCTAAGCAGGTGGGCGATAGTATACAGGTGGCCCATATCTTACATACCACGCCCCATGTTTACATACCACGCTAAGCCGTTTGGCGGCAACCGAGACGGCGACCCCATGTCTACGAATTAGCCCTCAGCTCTACATTCCAGCACGTAGACCGCCGACCGAAAAAGGGATATACGTGAGAGTTGCTCGAAGTTGGAGGTCAGAATTAGTCAGGGCAGGCTGTTGGGAGTTGGACTAGTGAAGAGTAAGCGGCTGTAGCAGTGTTAAGAGTTGTGTGTGTGTCTATGATATAGGAATTCGAAGGAGAGCTCATGTTCATCTGGTATTGCAAGTGTAAAGTGTGACAAAGCATCGGTGTTACCCAAGTTATATGGAAGAAGATCAGGTACCGTACAATTAACTATATGAGGATAACCTCTTTGTCTAAATTTGTGTTTTTAAAGAAAAGCTAATTAATGCATCCCACCAAGTGCTCCAAACAAATATCAATTCATCTGGCATTACACCCCCGAACTACACTTGAGATGTATTCCGCTATTGTGATACTTATTTAATTTGTAAACTAAAGAGTGTAAATTAAGTATGTGATAAATAAATGTTTGTTCCTTTACTATTAACCTTATTTTTAGTTTGTTAACTTAGTATCCCGTTAAGCACAAAAATGGGTGGGTTTTGCGGCCACCCACGCAATGTACACAGCAGTAAGTTTTAGAAAATATTACATGTATAATTAATATACAAATTAATGATTAATTTAATGTAAAATGCATTTTTGACAATTATAATTTTAATAAACAAAAATAATAATCGGCACAAGGCCCATCATACACATTAAGGAAAAAATTAAATGCAATGGCGCCGGTCCACTGGGAAATCTCTATAGAGATCCCACCGACCATATCTGGGTCTGGCATGGTTAATCAACAATATGCTAAAGAGCATAACGTGATGGATTCTTTCTAGGGGGACTACAAGCGTTACCTCTTTCGGTGGCAAGGCTACAAGGCTCTAGCCTTGTAGCCTCCCCCCCCCTTCACTTTTAACCCCTAATTGCTCCTCGAAGGGAAGAAATGCAATACGTAGACGATGGCATCTGGTACGTCAAGAAGGGAGTGAGTTCAGGAGTCAAAGAGCTTAAGTTTTATAAGTGGTAAACTAGAGTAACGCAGGCCTAAAAAGATTAAAAATATTTATCGTGCAATAAATAAAACTGCTGATTTCTTTCTTTCAACCCAGTCCGTCCGACCTACCCGAAGGGGAAAGATATTTGTTTAGATTGCCGGGACAGTGCCATCAAATTTAGACTGGAACCCAGTGACGGCGACATCCACAGGGACCGACCATCCTCTCTTTGCTACCAACCTCTCGGAAGTACTTTCAAACCCACAAATTTAACGTGCTCGTACACGGGTATAGTTTAGGTAAAGCCTGAGATCAAACTCTGATCCTCCGAGTACAATCCTCATGACTTAGACCCTCGGTTATCCCACTCCAAAACTGCTACTTGTAAGACAATAACTTACCAAACTTCCTTGAGGAAAGCATATATATGTCAGTTAGGTGACTACAGTTATTTCGATGGCATTATAAGCCCCCTTTTTCAGGCCAAAATATTAGTTTTCGCTCTTAACAAGCACTATTGCCGTTCGTTGGGCAGTTCGTTCTTGGCAGTTGTTAAGGGCGCATGGGCTTTTGACCTGAAGTAGGGGCTTATAATGCCCTCGAAGTAATTGTTTTCACCTAACTGACATATGCTTGCTTTCTTCAAGAAGATCTTGTAAGTTTTTATATCTTTATCGACTTTCTGAATATTTTGGATAAGTTTATCGGATGGTGTCCCCCCCCCCCCCTGAGATTTTGAAAACTCGGCGCCTATGGTTTGGTCAGTTTCATCTTTACCCTAAAAGGGGTGAACAATGAACAGGAAAGAAATAGGTCTTTGTTGGTTTATTCAGTAAACATTTCTTTCTGCTGCTTTGCCAAAAGCACGTTTATTTAGTAGTTGCTGCTAAGTGAGATCTTAGAACTTTAAAAATCTTTAGTTTAAAGAGAAAAAAGTTTATAAGCAGAGCTTTTAATTACCAATGCCTAGAACTGGAGGAAGCAGTCATGTAAGAGGACTATGGTTAATAAAATGACAACAAATGTCAAGTGACGTGTAAATTTTGCAATAGGGCAATTAGTGCAAAAGTCGAACGAATTCGTACCCACAGGAAAAACTGCAAAAAACATGAACCTAATCCTGGCGAAGTCTCCTTATTACGTTTGTCTTCTTTATCTGATGCTGATGCTGATGATTTTTCATGAAATAAGGAGATACCTGGTTTGAAAAAAAGAGAGGCAACTATGGAACCATCAACATCAAATCAACCCACGCGCCAAAGGATAATGGGTGATTTTATCATCAAATCAAATAATGACCAAAAGGCAATTCTTGAACGAAAGGTATCGGAATTCTGTTATGCAACCAATATAGCATTCAATAGTCCCTTTCTCATGCACATTTTAAAGCCGGTATTATGGCTGCATTTTGCGCATGTCACCGTTCCCACGTACAAGCGGGCAAAATACCGGTTTGAAAGAGGGTTGAAAAGGAGGTAACATTTTGTTCCTTCTTATTTAAGGGAACGAAGGGGGTAGATAGGAGATTTACCCTGATTTACCCAAAATTCCTGGCGCGCAGCTGCAATTTCTTGAAACACATGGCGGATAGAGATACCTCATGGACCTCGTATACCAATTACATCTGAAGATTCTACAATGGTGATGAATTTATAGAATTTTGTATACAGGGTGGTCAAAAAAAAACTTCCCCGATATATAAACCCCTAGCGGCCTATCCGCTCAACCAATCGAAAGGAAGTTTCAGATATTGTTGTTTGAAGGTATGGGCTCGAGGTTGTGATGATTTCAAACAATAGAGCTCTCACGGTTATGGTTACAGTCTAAACATTTCGAAATTTTCGAATGGCAACACCCACTTTTTTCCTACGCAAATTGATCAGCGCGTTGAAACACCATAAATGGCATTGGAACGATGCACGTATGACGAAAATTGGCGGCCTAAAATATCTGTAAAGAAGAGCATTGTAAAGGACCAATAACAACACAAGAGAAGAGAGGGAAGAAAACTTTTATTGGAATTACAAGTTTTCAGCGTGCCCACCATCGCAGACGACAACGCATTGCATGCGGGAGATTGTTGACAACAATGACAAACGTAACATCGCACGAGAAATCTATATAACTTCACGTTTTATGGCATCTTTCAGTTCTGTTCAATCTCGTGGATTTGATGTATACACCTTAGATTTCAGATAACCCCAGAACCAGAAAGCCATCTGAGTGAGGTCGGGAGATCGTGGTGGCCACGAACCTGAAAAGTTACGGAAGATGACTCTATCAAAGTTTTGTTGCAGCATTTGTCGATCACATGTAGCTACGTGTGAAGGAGCACCATCTTGCATCCATACAATGTCATTAACAACATTTTGCTGCTGCAATTCTGGAATTACGTAATTCTGCAACATTGTTTTATATTAAGCACCTGTGATGGAGCACGTTTGCATAAGCGCTGGAATGGATAAGGAAACATCCGCGCTGGAATCGATAAGGAAACATCCGCAAAACAGAGCGCAGAATCTTGAGAACTGTGGTTTTCGTTACATCCAAATTGCTCGCAACACTTCTTGCAGTACGCAATGGACCTGCAGTAATCGTATTACGCACTTCCGCAACAACTCCAACAGGAACAGATGGTCGTCCGGACCTCTTCGAAGAAGTACGGACCGAGAACGAATGTGCTTGCGATGCCGCACCACCAAGTCACTTTAGCTTCGTGTAAAGGCACTGGTGCCACATCGTGAGGATTTTCGACAGCCCAGTGAACCAAGGCCACCTAGAATAATTACGCTGACTTACTAGCGTTCTAAAATTTATGTCAATCGGTTTCTAATGAAAAATTACATAAGAAATGTCTATTTGCGTAACTTTATTAGCGGTTTTGATTTTTTGACGATTTTTTTCAAAATTTCACTCGAAAATTTAGGGAGGTTGTGAACATTCGATTACGTATAAAAACAATAAGCTTCCAGTGTTTACGGATTGGGATTTTCGTACCAAATTTCGTTCGAATCGGTTCATTCGTTCGTCAGTTATCGTCTCCACAGACTCATTGACGCACACACACACACACATACTTTCACACACACACATACTTTCACACACACACACACACATACTTTCACACACATACACACACATACTTTCGCACACATACACACACATACTTTCACACACACAGACATCACTTCAAAAACGTTTGATTCGTGATCAGGGATGCTTGAAACGTGCTTTCCCGTCGAAAACTCGAATTCGAATTTTCGACCCCGTCACAATACTTTCCTTATTATGTATATAAGGAAAGTAATAATTACGTATAATTAAAACATAATTAAATAATTATAGTATTAGTCATCCGTGCTACAAATCCTGTTGTCGTCTATTATAAAAACCAAATGCTCAAAGAGAACAGAATTGCTATCGAATCATCGCTGAAATAAAGTGGCTTTTATCTCACCACCTTCCAAGAGTTATTTGTCTTTTTACTTTCCCTGCAATACATGGTAATGTATAGGAAAAGTATTGGAATCATGCCAAAAACGCAACTCGAGTTTTCGACGGATCTACACGTTTCGAGACCTCTAGAATACGAAAAAAATATTTTTAGCATGACATATGTGTGTGTGTCTGTGTGTGTGTCTGTCTATCTGTCTGTCTGTCTGTCTGTCTGTACCGATTTTATATCCACTCTAATTAAAAAACTAATTGACAGAATTTCATAAAATTTGGTATGTAAGTGACTTGTGGACGAATCTGGTACTGATTAGTTTTGGGTACGATTCGGGATAAAAGAACCCGCCTGTTTTTGCGAAATGGTCCGCAAAAGCCTCTATCCACTCTAGCTGAAAAACTAATGGACCGAATTTCACAAAATTCGGTAGATAAATGGCTTGTGGGTCACCCTGGCGCTGATTAGATTTTGGTACGATTCGAAAAAAAATAACCTGCCTTTTTTTGCAAAATGGCCCGCAAAAATTGTCAAAATCTAAAACAAAATACTACGTATGCTCAAATATATTCATTAAATGCTTGTTTTATACGTAATTTTCAACGAAGAAAAGAATAATACCAACCCCAATACACTAGGACTAGCCTTTCTCGAGACATTTTAGTTTTTTTCGTATTTTCTCTACACCACCTTTGAAAATAAGTCCAGTTACCAAATGAGAACGAAATTTAAATTAAAAGTGAATTAAATTTAATTAAAATAATGAAAACGTGGATATAAGTCTACAGTGAAAGTCATGTGCTGTTTCACATCAGGTTTTTACTTTCCCTGCAATACATGGTAATGTGTAGCGCGCATGACCCCACTAAAACTAGTTACCTCGCCACAATATTCAATTAGAATATAAATAGTACAAGTATATTGGCATATATTTTGCCATATATTGGCATATATTGGAATCAAGTACGGCCTTCTGGTATGAGGATTACGGGGATTATTGATATTTTTAATTTATTAATCAATGTGTTTTATTTTGGCAAAGATTTTTAAGACTCATATTATAATACGGGCAATATTTTACTAACACTAGGACATATCTTCTAATCTACGACATTATAATAAGTACGGGTATATCTTCCAATATAATTTGAGCACTTTCATTTCGGCACATATTGGAATCAATTACTGCCTTCTGGTTTAAAAATTACGGATTTATTGATATTTTCAATTTATACATGTAATCTACTAATACAGGTTATATCTTCTAATATTTGCGTATATAAGTAGTACGGGTCCCATACAATTTTAACGCTCTTATTTTGCATATATAGATTCAATTCCATATTTTTTGTAAATGTGCTTACAAAAGAGGCCAGGATGTTTTATTCTTCAGATCAGCCCGTGAAGATAATTTTGAATAGCGGGAACAGATATTCCTTAACTTCTTTTTAGGAGCATTATGTTAAATATTTCAGCAAAATATTTTGATTAAATATGTCTTTAGTATACTATAGGAATTTGCACATGAGTGTGAATTTTAAGTTTTTTTATATTATATACTCCGTGCGAAGAACGGGTACGCTGCTAGTATACAATAAAAGAAAACTACTTTTTACTTCAAATAATTAATATTTGAAGTAAAAATTTATTGAAACTAACAAAACACTTTTATTTTTTCCTTAAAAAAAACATTTGTAGCTTACAGTACAGTAAGATACTCTGCATTTCAAAACATTTTATGTAGTATACGTATATTGTGGTCGTAATCTATGAGGGGCGCCTTTTACTTTCCTTATATACATAATGTATAAGGAAAGTATTGTGACGGGGTCAAAAATTCGAATTCGAGTTTTCGACGGAAGAGCACGTTTCAAGCATCCCTGATCACGAATCGAGAAGCATTTTTGAGGTGATGTCTGTGTGTGTGTGTGTGTGTGAAAGTATGCGTGTGTGTGAAAGTATGCGTGTGTGTGAAAGTATGTGTGTGTGTGTAAAAGTATGTGCGTGTGTGTAAAAGTATGTGTGTGTGTATGTGTCAGTGAGCCTGTGGAGACGATAACTGACGAACGAATGGACCGATTCGAACGAAATTTGGTTCAAAAATCACAATCCATACACACTGGAAGCTTATTGCTTCTATACGCAATCGAATGTTCAGAACCCCCCTAAATTTTCGAGTGAAATTTGGAAAAAATCGTCAAAAAATCAAAACCGTTAATAAAGTTACGCAAGTAAACATTTCTTATGTAATTTTTTATTAAAAAACGATTGACATAAATTTTAGACCGCTAACATCAACCGTTCTTGAGATATTGCACATTTTTCCAAAAATTATCGAAAAGTCATATAAAATAAAAAAAAATATTTCCTATTGAGAAACATGTGCACTTTTCATATGTAATACCATGCGATAAATTGGGTGACATCATTCTCGTGGATCTAGATCGTTCCATTCATGAAAAAAGATACTTTGGGTAATACTTTTGTATTTGAACGCCAATAGTCATTTATCCGCTGTAAGAATAACTTATTTCTTCGTCCATAACGTTTGGCGAGATTTTGGTGACGAATTTGGTGGAATGTCGCCAACTTGGCGGCTTTTTTAAAAGTTGCCAAATTAACGAAAATCTCGCCAAATAGATGAAAATGACACTAAATCAATGAAAATGACGACTCATTGACGAAAATTCAATATCTTGGAAAGAATATAAATATCTACTATAAGAAAAACCTATTTTTTTATTGTAAAAGTAGTAAATTAATTGCATTATATAAGGAAAGTCATGTGTTGCCCACATCAGATTTTTTCTTATAACGTCAGGTGATGCTGCTTTGAATGCATATTAAGCAATGTATCGGAATACGAAAAATGTGAAAATGGTTTGAAATCTATAAACTTGTGAACCAATGTTAAACTTACAGTAAGTTCATTTTAAATGTTTGGATGTACAGTACAGTATACACACATATATACTATAAGTGGCACATCAATATATAAAATATATTTATATAACTGAACATTACCCCTCTATGATTGCAACCTACATCTGAAATTCCAGTTCTCTGGGCTTAATTAAGCATTATCTAAATACCTCTCTAATCGAAATTTTGATTCACGCCAATCAAAATTTGGTTGCTAATTATAAACCTCGCTAAATCGAGCTTGACGCTAATTGAATTCGGACTAGTCTGATGAATGTTGTACATCTATATATATAAAGAAGAAAAGTATGTATGCATGATCCACCATAACTGGAGAACGGCTGATCCGAATTTCATGAAATTTGTCTTGGTAGTCTTGAAATCGCCCCACTTAAAATAGAGACCATGTTTCAAATTTCTACGAGCAGTGGTTCTCGAGATATTCGTGAAAAACGACACTTTTTCCTAGGCGTTCTACTCTCTAACTCCATGATTCACAACGAAAAGGGTTGGACATTGTTGGTTTAAAACGTGAAAGTCAATTAAATCTCTGAATTTTGTGAGAGTTTATTGAACGTATTAGACACTTTTGAAAATCGCAGGTTTGAGATATGAATTTAAATGGAAACTATCACCATGGTTTATTTCTCACAGGCTTACTCAACAACGGAAAGTATTAAGAAATCACAAGAAAGATCGATCATGCATAAAGCATTGATTATGAAACACTTTCCAACTTTAATTTTATTTAAACATCTCTAAAATGCGATACATTCAGCGATAATATATCCACAATCGGCCCTATATGTTCCGGTGTAATTTTTATCATAGTTTTGCATGGCAAATTCCGAACAACGACGGGTAATCGCTGCTAGTCTTTTATAAAACAAATTGGTTTTGTATCAGCATCATACCTTGTTCTTTGCTCAGGTCAAGGCGTAATACTATTAATTCTTTCGAATAAAGATGATTTTTTTTTTCATATTTTTCTTATAACTTCCTACATAATAATATAGATTTTCCTATCTCACTAAGTGAGATTAATATCCATGTACCTCATTCTTGTAATACTAGAAAAAGGTTTGAATTTAATGAAACCTTTCATAGTAAATATTTCTAAATGCATCATCCAAAAGATCAATATTTCAAGACGATCAACATTTTACCTTCATCATTTGACATTTTATATGATGCACCGATTATTTCTTAAAGATTTCATGCTGTAAATTTTCTGATTGTAGAAAATGCGATTAACTATTTTAATTTTCATGTGTTAGATATTATTGTATTGCGTGTACATGTCAATGTTATGTATGTATTTTGTATTATTAGCATTTTGTATTTTCCTTCTCTGTAACTGGGCTTACCTGTTGTACTCTAGTGAATATATAAAAAATCTGATGTGGGCAACACATGACTTTCCTTATATAATGTAATGAATTTACTACTTTTACAGTAAAAAAATAGGTTTTGCTTATAGTAGATACTAATATTCTTTCCAAGATATTGAATTTTCGACAATTAGTCGTTATTTTCATTGATTTAGCGTCATTTTTATCCATTTGGCGAGATTTTCGTTAATTTGGCAGCATTTCAAAAAGTCGCCAAGTTGGCGACATTCCGCAAAATTTCGCCAAGCGTTATGGACGAAGAAATAAGTTGTTCTTACAGCAGATAAATGACTATTGGCGTTCAAATACAAAAGTATTACTCAAAGTATCTTTTTTCATGAATGGAACGAGATAGATCCACGAGAGTGATGTCATCCAATTTATCGCATGGTATTACATATGAAAAGTGAACATGTTTCTCAATAGGAAATATTTTTTTTCATTTAATATGACTTTTTAATAATTTTTTTTAAAAATGTGCAATATCTCGAGAACGGTTCATGTTAGCGTCCTAAAATTTATGTCAATCGTTTTCTAATGAAAAATTACATAAGAAATGTCTATTTGCGTAACTTTATTAGTGGTTTCGATTTTTTGACGATTTTTTCAAAATTTTATTCGAAAATTTAGGGTGGTTCTGAACTTTCGATTACGTATAAAAACAATAGGTTTCCAGTGTTTACGGATTGTGATTTTTGTACCAAATTTGGTTCGAATCGGTGTCCATTCGTTCGTCAGTTATCGTCTCCACAGACTCACTGACACACACACACACACACACACACACACACAGACATCACTCCAAAAATGTTTGATTCGTGATCAGGGATGCTTGAAACGTGCTCTCCCGTCGAAAACGCGAATTCGAATTTTCGACCCCGTCACAATACTTTCCTTATACATTAAGGAAAGTAATAAACCGTTTTCGGGACTTTTGTGAGCTGGCAAAATTTTAAAATTGCCTGAATCGCAAAACGAAAAATATAATGTTTTGAAACAGAAAATTGGATATTCACAAGTATCCACATTATGTACTATTCCGTTCTGTCGAACGACATCTTGGCATTTCGGGTACAAGTGTCAGTCAAATTAATAAGAGCTTTAAATGCAGGCTGCAGCGCATAAGCAAACAATCTAATGTGGGCCACACATGACTTTTCTTATATAATGCAATTAATTTACTACTTTTACAGTAAAAACAATGTAGGTTATTCTTATAGTAGATAATTATATTCTTTCCAAGATATTGAATTTTCTTCAATGAGTCGTCATTTTCATTGATTTAGCGTCATTTTTATCCATTTGGCGAGATTTTCGTTAATTTGGCAACATCTAAAAAAGTCTCCAAGTTCGCGACATTCCGCCAAATTTGTAGCCAAAATCTCACCAAGCATTATGAACGGACAAATAAGTTACTCTTATAGCATATAAATGACTATTGGCGTTGAAATATAAAAGCATTACTCAAAGTAACTTTTCTCATAAATTGAACGAGCTAGATCCATGAGAATAATGTCACCCAATTTATTGCATGATATTACATATGAAAAGTGAACATGTTTCTCAACAGTTAATATTTTCTTTTAATTTATTGGATTTTTGGATCAATTTATTTTAAAAATGTCCAATATCTGGAGAACGGTTCATACTAGCGCCCTAAAGTGTATGTCAATCGTTTTCTAAGAAAACATTACATATGAAATGTATGTCTATTTTAGTAACTTTATTTAAGGTTTTGATTTTTTGATGATTTTTCAAAATTTCATTCGAAAATTTAGTGGTGTTCAGAACATTCCATTGTATTTAAAAACAATTGGCTTCTATTATTCACGGATTGGAATTTTTTGTGCCAGATTTCATTCGAATCGCTCCATTCGTTCGTGAGATATCGTCTCCACAGGCTCTCTCAGACACACACACAGACATCACCTCAAAAATGTCAAAAATTCGTGATCAGGGATGCTAGGTACGTGATCTCCCTTCGAAAACTAGAACTCGAATTGTCGGCGCCGTCACAATACTTTCCTTATTACATTATACTATGTATATAAAGAAAGTAATAATGCATTCACGAGAACCAATGGGAACTCATACATATATAAACAGCTTACATCCCTTCCATCACCAAGAGCAAATCAAAGAAGGTTGTATGACATCACAGGGGAATGAATTATGTGTTCTCACAGAGTTTGAAAAGCGTCGGAGATTCGATGGGTAGCCAGCATGCAGTAAACACGCAAAAAGGAATATCACACCAACTTCGTTGCTATATGAGATTACGTCGAAATAATGTTGTAACATCACAATGTGTCGTGTACACTTAAAAGAAAAGGTGCCATCAATAATCGAATTTGAATCATCAATGATAGTAAAAGTAATTAGAAGTGCACTGTCAGCATAATGAATGCTGGGTGACAGTAGAGTGTTTATTGAAAATTTAATAAGAGGCCGCACCCAGTGTTTCTTTCAGGCATACCACCTGAGGAGCGATGTCCCCCAGGAGACGAGGATGCGCCCCCCCCCCCCTCTCAAGACATTTTATATTAACCTAGTTTCTATTTATGTGATAAATTTATATAGGGAAAACAGAAAACTTGCCCCCCTTAAAATTTCATTCGCCCCCCCCCCCCGGCCAAAAAGTCCTGAAAGAAACACTGGCCGCACCTCATATTGATCATCCAATACTTCTTCAATCATAGTGTCCCATTGCATCTAATACAAGCAGGAGCGGCTATTTAGGGAGGCCGCGGGGCCGCGCGGAACTTATTGCTGTAGAAACCGATTGCTATATATAGTGACTACTAGCAGGCAGAACACGCTAAAATCATTTTAAAGACGAATAGAGATAAGCATAAAGCATAAGAATTTTCTGTAAATTCCAAATTCATTCTTAAACTTGTATTAAAAATAGTTTTTCCGCTTCTACATATAAACGACTGTAGATTTAGTTAGTTTTCGCTCTCTAATTATGTTACTGTTTGGGTTACAAGGACGATCAGGTACAAAACTATTAGCCATAGAGTGTATATGAGAGAAATTGTGTGCATTTTGAGTGTAAAAACATTTGCGCTAATCATAAAAAAATACTGCATATGCATACGACTGAGAAAATTCCATTTTTACAGATTTGATTCAAATTTATTTAGAAATGTATTCAAGTAATTTCCATGGTTACAATAGGCTCTTATTCATTTTAAGGAAACTTGCACACGTATATCAGCGCAAGTAAAATAATAATTTGGTATACAGCTGTTTCGAGGTAACGCCGGAACCAATTTATCAGTGCCGGACAAACGACGAACTCGAAGTCTAAAAGACGTAGTTGGCACAAACTGAGGGATATATATACATAAATACATAGATGAGCCCCTCCCCCTACATCTCGCTCACGAGCCGCCACTGAATACAAGTGTGTTTAAAGGGCTGTGCGAAATACGATAGGCGTATCAGTAATACGTATTCTTCACAGCAATTTTTCTCTGTGATGTCTAGATGTATGACAGAATTGAAGATCTGCTGATTTCAGCCGCTGTTATGCAAATTGAGGTAACTATTTATGCCATTTTAATATAGGTCACGGAGGGAACTTACAAATTTTAGGTACTGATAATCATTAACTGATAAAGAGATGACTCAAACCTGAGTAAAGAATAATTGCTTTTCTGAAACTATAACCTACTTTATATGCTGTTGTTGTTGAGACCCAGACCATCCGACCTACCAGAAAGGTGTTGAAGACCCAGACCGACCGGCTCGTCAACAGGGACATGAGCAACCGATTAGTCGGCCGGATTACCAGAAAGGTGTTGAAGACCCAGACCGTCCGACTCGTCCGGAGGACTTAGAGTAACTAGTTGGACGACCGGTACCAGAAAGGTGTGAGGTAACTGTTTGGATGGACAGGAAGTGCCACTCAATTTAGACCGGAACCCAGTGGGGAGGCATCCACAGGGACCGTACCCTCCTTCCCCTACCACCAATCTCTCGGAAGGACTTACGGACCGACATGTTGAACGTGATCGTACTCCGCATGAACACGGCGGCAGATGTAGCAGCGTGCAAATTCAACGCGCAAACCACCGAGCTACCGGACCCGAAATGTGCCAACAGCACGCGGTGTTCCCAGGTGGTCACCCACCCAAGTACTAACCGCGCCCGATGCTGCCTGACTTCGGTGATCTAACAAGAACCGGTGTTTTCAGCACGGTACGGGCGTTGGCATACCTATTTTATATGTGTTTATGTAATATCAATTATTTTGTTATATATATATGTGTGTGTTAATTTTAGTGATTCCATTTTAAGACTTAATCAAGGAATATAAAAGAAATAAAGATTCGATCAATTCAAATTTGAGTCATTATTGAGTTTGTTCCATGTTATTTGTCAGCACTTGAGAGCTAATTGGATTTTTTCATACTCCACCCTAAGTGAAGGCATCAAAGGAAAGTCCTTTAATTTAAATTTTAGTAAAGACAATTTACCTTATGACACGTTCTATTAATATATTACTAAATACATGAAAAATGAATGTCTGTAAAGAAAGTCATGTGCTGTCCACATATTTCTATTTCTTTATTAATGATATTACACCCATTCTCTACTTCAACAAATGTTTCGCTTCACAAATTCCTCAATACAACTAAATTCCTCAATACTTCCTAAATACATTGCCTGAGTCTCCTTCACCAACACGACTCTGACGTTTATAATCATTTGGTTGGTCTGCGAACTAAAGAGCAGATTCCTCTTCATCCCATTCGTCTAGATCCTCGTCTGCTTCTTCATCCAGATCTTCGTCTTCGTCTTCATATTCCTCTTCGTCTTCATATTCCTCTTCGTCTTCCAACTCTTTCCCTCCCTTTCTCTTTAAACGCTTCCAGTAGACCCATAAAACGACTCCAACTAACACTACAATCACTATTAATGACACTAAGTACGGCATCAATTTCTGCATGAATGTTCTTGGAGGCACCACGAGGACTCGAAAGACACTAGTGATCCACATCCTAGCTGGAGGAGGAAGATTGAAACCACTCTCTGTGTACCTACAGTTCCAGACTCCGCTGTCGGAATAGTTACTGGTTTTAATTTTTAGAATATCTTTATCTACAGGTCGAGCGTTTTTTAGTTCTCTGTATACAGTGGAGTTGTGATACCACTTCTGATCCATTCTTGATTTCACCAAGCGGCTGAGGGACTTTGCCCGGCATGTTAGCTCGAAGAAGTCGCCCAGTTCTACAATGATATCTGGCGATTGGTTCTGTACACCAAGGCCGCAAAAAGAGACAGTAGAAGTCATCTGTAAGTATAAAATGAAAAAGCATGGCGAATAAATTCAATACTTAAAGGTGAGCGTCAGTAAATCTTCTGCCCTATCCGCGCTTTGTTAACTTTCGCGGCACACGTTTTTCGCCGAAATTCTGCTCAAACAGTTGCGAAATATTTTCTGAAAGATAAAATGCAATACTTAGATTATATTAAAACTAAATTTAATACCCAATAAAACATACAATATATTTTTTATTTTAATCAATATTTTTGGTGCTGCCATCTGTTGTCGTAATTTAATTCATACCGATTATTTTTATTTTTTAATGAACATTTTTAAATATCTATTCCTTCTAATACAGTATTAAATACGACAAGAGATCACATATAATAATGCCACTATCACGGAAAGGTAATTTCGCATTCTATAAATTTGATAAGGGAATCTGAATGTACATCACTGACGATTGCAGTTTAGTTTTCAATTTTCTTTGTCTTCAAGTCCAAGTTCAATTACGTTTCCGTGATTGTGGCATTATTATATAATATCTGTTGTTGTATTTAATAGCTTATTAGAAGGAATAGACATTTAAAAATGTTCATTAAAAAATAAAAATAGCCGGTATGAATTAAATTACGACAACAGATGGCAGCACCAAAAATATTTTGAATTAAAATAAAAAATATATTCTACAGTTTGAGCAGAATTTCGGCGAAAAATGTGTGCCGCGAGAGTTAACAAAGCGGTGATAGGGCAGAAGATTTCCTGACGCTCACCCTTAATTAAACAAACTTATGTTTAATTAAATAAACTATATATCTTTACATGTGTGACTGCATATGTTTACATGAATAAAAATGGCAGTAATCAGTACAATGGTGAAAACGGTAGTGACATTTTTATTAGGAACTCGAAAGGAACCCCGATCACTGTTCTATTTTTCGCTCTGAACTCCCGGCAATCAAAAAGGTCTTAAAATATGTGGACCCCACTAATTATGATACTGTCTTCATTCTAGCAGACAGTAAAAGTTTTATGCAATGTTTTAAGAACTGGCCAAAAATCACTGAGAAGACTAGCCGGGACATCATCACTTTGTTATATAAGATGAAGAAATTTAGATCCGTTATAATCTAATGGATTCCTTCTCATATTGGTGTTTATGGTAATGAGACTACCGACTCCTTAGCCAATGAGGCTTGTTATCTGAAGTCACCTTCGAACAATTAACTCGCTGCTTCTGAAATACAAACCTTGATTAGATTTAGGATTTGCCATAACACTCCTCCATGTTATTACTGGTACTTGGTTAAGAGCCCTAGAGTATCGCTCTAATATGATGGCACTACAATATTCAGGCAGCGTTGGCGAGATTAAGGAGCGGCCATACTAAAGATATGAAGTTTGAACAAGGAGACAGAGTTTTCTCTCCTTGAACCTGCCCCCCCCCCTCCCCCCCCCCACACAAACACAGGGGGCCCGTCACAAGATAGCTGTGTATGGAACTTGGCTTCCTTATAGCCCTGATTCTCCTTACCTGTGAGGAAATCAATCTGTTGATAGGCCGGCTACTAATTTGAACAAAATATTGATAAATTTAAATTATTGAAAATAAACAAAGATTTTTCAAATTTGAATAATCAAAAGTAAACAAAACATGTTTTTAAAGTTAAGCTACAAAAATAGAAGTTCTAAATTTTAATTAAAGACTAGTAAATAAATGTTAATTTAATTTAATTATCGAGAAATGAAGAAGTTATTTTTTTAATTCAAATTATTATAAGAAAGATTTCTGAATTTAAAATATCAGGAATAAATAAAACTTTTTCTGACTTATACTATTGAAATGAAAATAAACAATGTTTTCAAAAATTGAATTAATTGGAAAGTAAACAGTATTTATTAATTCAAATTATCGAGAAAAATACGAAAGAAATTTAAGACTTCAAAGATAGGTATTTTTAAATTCGAATTATTAAAAATTAAATATAAGTTTTTGAAATATCAATTAAGAAAAAGTAAACAAATGATTTTTTAAAGCTATTTTTCTGATCGCAAGGTATTTATGAAATAAGAAATGAACCTTCTAGAGGGGGGGGGGGGGCAAGGGCACACTGTCCCCGTCCTGAACATTCAATGTCACAGAGGTAGCCATCAAGTTAGTTGACATTGCATGTCTTATCCTTGAGGATGGGACAGCCTAGTGCTTAGCGCGCGGGGATTACACTCGGATGACCCGCTTTCGATTCCGACTTTTCCCAAACTGTCCCAGTGTTCGCGCGGAGTACGGGTACGTTAAATATGTGGATCCGTAAGTTCTTCCAAAAGATTGACGTTAGGGAACGGAGCGTCCCTGTGGATACCGCCAAATTTTAGACAAACGTGTGCAAAGCCGGCTTACCTATTTTTTAGAACAGAAAGTTAGTTTTAAACACAGCTTCTCAATTGAAATGCTTATACACAAAGTAGTTAAATTGATAAAAGGTAAGAAGCGAGGTCTACATATAGCCCTGATTTCATTTGACAACTTACAGTGGAAAGATGTCCTTTCGGAATTAAAGAAAATACCATGTCCCAGGAATATAATTATGTTGATCTTGGACTATTTAAGAAATAGACATGTTAAGCATATCCTCCTCAAAAACAACAGCAATGGTGCTCGGAATATTTTTAATCTTCAGCGAGAACCAATATTTCAAATTCAGGATAAAACAATTCCTCGTGCAAAACATGTTAAATATCTTGGAGTTATAATTGATAATAAATTAAATTGGCTAAAACATTCAGAAGAATTAAAAAAAAACAGAATTCATCAACAACAAAGAATCATGGCAAGATTAACATCGTCAATGGGGGGGGAGTTTCATGAGAAATGCTGAAGACTTGGTATAAAGTTATGACCCAACACATTATCTGTTATGCGACAGGAAAGTTGGTTGGAGCTTTAAGTGCAAGCGCTAAAAAAAAATTGATTTCTGCTGAGAGTCTCGTTTTGCCGCTCGTAGTTAGAGCGTAACGCAAGCATTTTGCCCTCGGGATCTCAAGAAAAACCGAATTTGTTAACTGCGACTGTCATGTAATGGTGTTATTACACAGGGCAATTTTTATTGCCGAACTTCGGCAATTCCGCCCGTCAATCATACTTTAGGCTCCTCCTCTTTAACAGGTCCCTTATCTCTAATGTCGCCGACTTCATTTTAGAAAGCATTCTTTGGTGTGTTTTTCGTATAATTTGAATCTTTTATATCCTAAAGGTGTCTGTAATATGTTAAAAGTTCTATTATTATTTTTCCATCTCCAGACTTTAGAAATTCCTCCCGGCAATGACATATTCGGACCCGCCTTTCTCAAACGCCCCTCCTCTGGAATACCGCCGAGTTCATTCCAAGAAGCTTTATTTAGTAGGGTTTTTTTCGTATAATTTGGATCTTTTATATGCCACAGATGTCTGTAATTTGGTAAACGTTCAATTATTATTTTACATCTCCAGACTTTAACAATTTCACCCGTCAATGATACTGTAAGCCCCTCCTTTCTAACAGGCCCTTCCTGTTTAGTGCCGCCGATTTCAGGAAGCATTCTTTAATGTATTCTTTCGTATAATTTGGATATTTTATATCCCACAGGTGTCTGTAATTTGTAGAAGTTCTATTATTTTTTCCATTTCCAGATTCTAACGTAATTGAGCTGCATCGACGTGTTTGCATTACAGTCGCCAACGCCATCTTGAATGCAAATGAGGGGAGGAAAGGCAGAGCGTAGTGACGTCCAATTTTATCGTCCTCTGATTGGTTCCCAGCTCAGAAATTGAGCAATTTTTATTGCCGAGTACGAACGAATTGCGGCAATTCAGCAGCAAGATTTCTTCCCATTGAAATGTATGGTGTTGCTGAAAGATTGCTGGAAGGAATTGCTCCGTGTAATAACACCATTACTCCAACAACGTCCCTAAATTTCCTTGGACTTCACTGTATCCTGTGTGCACAGCACAACTTAAAATCACTGCCCAAGTTGTTTAAGCCTGGATATTGCCACTTCAAATTAACAAACTCCTTTTAACTGTAACAATGTATGTGTTTTGGCCTTTTAACAACTCGTCTCAGAGTTTACTCCGGACCGTGACATCACGAATGATGAATCTTAATTCCCATTACATCAAGCTGACAACTTTTTCATTGGTTTTCGAGTTGAGTGCCCAACCTCATATTAAAGTACCTTGATTCAGTTCTGATGCTTGCACATGTCTACTGATGCTGGTTCCTGCGCTAGAAGTGCGATACAATCTCAGTTGAAATACTTTTGTAATATAACGTGCATCTCTTATAGTAAGTAAACAAAATTATAGCTGTTCTTGTTTACCTTAGGTGTGAGTGCAAGTGAACACCACCAGACTCCGTTATCTTCAATAATAGCCTTTAATTTCAGACTCGCCCCTTTATCCAGCTTCAGTCTTTTGCCATCTGGATAAATCCGGTCACCGTTCCTCACCCAGTTCACCTTGGCATCCGGGTACTCTCGGTCCAGAGCGGCAGACAGCTTCCCCTTACACGGCAATACAATAGTGTCACCCGGTCGAACCTGAAAGTTCATCAAAAGCATGACCTTATGATAGGATAGTATAGGTTAATTCCATACAAAAGTCTCATTTTTGCCTCAAAAAAGATATTCAAATTATTGAGGATTTAAAATTTTCAGATTGTCCATGTGTATTAGTAAAAAACGTTAGATTTCATACTTAATATAAACAGCTTGATTTATCTGTCTGTTTATCAATCTATCTCTGGGTAACGCTGGTGGAAATTTTGGCGACAAAGTTGGCGAGATATCGCCAACTTGGAGACTTTTTTAATGCTGCGAAATTGACGAAAATGTCTTCAAATTGGTAAAAATGACGCCAAATCGATGAAAATGACTCCAAATCAATGAAATTAATTCCGTTTTGAAAGGGAATAGTATTGTAATGCTGTTTCGATAGCGTTTATCTGTCAAGTCCAACGATCCCACTTGGTGACACATTTGGCGACTTTTTAAAATGTCGCCAAATTTATCAAATGTCGTCAAATCTATAAAAAATACCGGCAAATGGATAAAATTGTCGCCAAATTGATAAAAATATCGCTAAATTTATAAATATGACGCCACATCATTGACATTAATTCTGTTTTAAAAGGGGTTAGTATTGTAATGATGTTTGGGAAGCATTTATCTCTCATTACTCTGATATTCCGTCAGTGACGTTTGACAAAGAATTTAGCAGGATGTCGCAAATTTCGCCAAATTGATGAAAATGACGCCAAATGGGAGGTAATATTTTGCAAATTTTGAATTCCGTCATATGACGAGAATACCTTCTAGTATAACAATATCGAGGAATAAAAATGCACTACAAATATAACTGAAATCATAAAAAAATTGATACTGTTACATCACTTAAAGAAGTATGTTACGTCAGTTACAAAAGATATTGTAGTTTTTGAAATTATGGTTGATAAATAAAATATAAATTGGTATGCATTTAGTCTATTAGTTATTTAGTATTGTTTATAAGCAAAAAACACCATTCTAGCTTTAATATTTTGATAGCATTTTTACTGAATCAGCAATTACATCTTGTCCAATTACGTTACGTCAGCTACACAATTTTAAAATGAAATTATAGAGGTATATTCGTAGCAAGATTTTTTTTAAAGGTGCTATGTGATAGCCATAGGTAATAAATATTTTAAAGCATAAAGTTTTACTTAGTCATTTTTACTTTCCTTATATACATAATGTATAAGGAAAGTATTGTGACGGGGTCGAAAATTCGGATTCGAGTTTTCGACGGGAGAGCACGTTTCAAACATCCCTGTTCACGAATTAAACACTTTTGAGGTGATGTCTGTGTTTGTGTGTGTGTGTGTGTGTGTGTCAGTGAGTCTGTGGAGACGATATCTCACGCACGAATGGAGCGATTCGAATGAAATTTGGTACAAAATTCAGAATCCGTGAATACTGGAAGCCTATTGTTAAGCTCAATCGAATGTTCAGAACCCCCCTAAATTTTCGAGTGAAATTTTGAAAAAATCATCAAAAATTCAAAACCTTTAATATATTTACGCAAATAGACATTTCTTATGTCATTTTTCCTTAGAAAATGAGTGACACAAACTATAGGACGCTAGCATTAACTGCTCTCGAGATATTGCACATTTTTCAAATAAATTTATCAAAAATCCCATAAATCAAAAAATATATATATTAACTGATGAGGAACATGTTCACTTTTCATATGTAATATCATGCGATAAATTTTGTGACATTAATTTCGTGGATCTAGCTCGTTCCATTCATGAGAAAAGATACTTTGAGTAATACTTTTGTATTTGAACGCCAATAGTTATTTATCTGCTATAAGAATAACTTATTTCTCCATCCATATGGCTTGGCGAGATTTTGGCGGCGAACTTGGCGGAAAGTGGCCAACTTGGCGACTTTTTTAAATGTTGCCAAATTAACGAAAATCTCGCCAAATGGTTAAAAATGACGTTAAATCAATGAAAATGACGACTAATTGATGAAAAATCAATATCTTGAGAAGAATATAAGTATATACTATAAAAACATGCTATTTTTTTGCTGTAAAAATAGTAAATTCATTGCATTATATAGGGAAAGTCATGTACTGCCCATATCAGATTTTTTTAACTGTAAAAGTAGTAAATTCATTGTATTATATAAAAAAAGTCATGTGCTGCCCACATCAGATGTTTAGTAAATGCTTTCTAGCATAAATCGATAAATCTTGTATTAATTGATACGTCAGTTACAGTGTATCTGACCTATACTAAACTATTAAAAGCCGTGAACGAGCCTACATGTCAAAATACTTATGCAATTTTGGCGATTCCACCTTAAAATAAAGCATCTAAACTCTAGGAAAGACTAACTTGAACACATTGTGAAATATACTTGTAATACTCCAATGTAGAATATAATACAACTCATAATCCAATCATGCGTACATTAGCGAAATTGTTTCCACAGGAACATTCTTTTTACTTTCCCTGCAATACATGGTAATATATAGGGAAAGTATTGGAATCATGCCGAAAATCGCAACTCGAGTTTTCGACGGATCTACACGTTTCGAGACCTCTAGAATACGAAAAAACTATTTTTAGCGTGACGTCTGTGTGTGTGTCTGTGTGTGTGTCTGTGTGTGTGTCTGTCTGTGTGTCTGTCTGTGCAGATTTTGTATCCACTCTAACTAAAAAACTAATGGACCGAATTTCATAAAATTTGGCAGGTAAGTCACTTGTGCACGAATCTGTTGCTGATTAGTTTTGGGTATAACTCGGGTTAAAAGAACCCGCCTTTTTTTGCGAAATGGCCCGCAAAAGCTTGTATCCACTCTAACTGAAAAACTAATGGACCGAATTTCACAAAATTTTGTAGATAAGTCGCTTGTAGGCTACCCTGGTACTGATTAGATTTTGGTATAATTCGAGAAAAAATAACCTGCCTTTTTTTGCAAAATGGCCCGCAAAAATCATCAAAATTTAAACTTAAGAACTACGTATGCTCAAATATAGCCATTAAATGCTTGTTTAATACGTAATTTTTAGCGAAAAAAAGAATAAGACCAACCCCATTACACTAGGACTAGCCGTTCTCGAGATATTTTTGTTTTTCGTATTTTTCCTACACCATTTTTTAAAATAAGTCCAGTTTTCAAATGAGAACGAAAATTGAATTAAAAATTAATTAAATTTAATTTAAATAAATAGAACGTGAATATAAGTCTGCAGGGAAAGTCATGTGCTGCCCATATCAGATTTTTCAGAATGCTGTGATGACAGAAGTGTGTTAATTTGCATTTTGAATGATTGCAACGTATAAGACACGCTTACGACGCAAAACAACAAGTACCAGAACTTGGCAATAAACTTTGAAAGCCTCAAACAATGGACTCTATCAGATAGGCGCCAGTGGTTGATATATAACTCAAATACATTTATGTGTGGGCAGTAAAAGTTACCACACACATCGAAAAGTCATGTGAACCTTTCAAACTTGGAAACCGTAGGGGGTGGAACAGACCAGTGATTAACGCGCGGTGATTGCACTCGGAGGACCCGAGTTCGATTCCTGACTTTGCTCAAACTGTCGCCTTGTTCAAGCTGAGTACAATCGAATACAGTCACGTTAAACATGTGGGTCCGTAAATCCTTTCAGGAGGTTGGTGGTAGGGGAAGGAGGGTGCGGTCCCCGTGGATGCCTCCCCCACTGGGTTCCGGTTTAAATTGGGTAGCACTTCTCAGCCGTTCAAACGGATACCTTACACCTTCGGGTTGGTCAAACGGTCTGGGTCGAAAAAGAAGAAGCTTGGGGACTGTTTGGGTGGGACAGCTCAGTGGTTGACGCGCGGTAATTGCACTGGGACGACTCCAGTTCAATTCTTGACTGTTTCAATTTTTGACCTAAAATATCCCCGTGTTCACGTGGAGTACAGACATAAAAAGTATGTGCGCCCGTAAGTCCTTCCAAGAGATTTGTGATAGGGGACGGAAGATACGGTACCTATGGATGCCGATCCCACTGGGTTCTTGTTTAAATTGGGTGGCACTTCTCAGCCGTCCAAACGGATACCTTCCACGACCCAAACCGTGCACCTTGCCTTCGAGGGCGTAAAGGTTTTCACGCACGGTCGGGAGAAAAAAGACCCCCAGCACGAACCAAGTCAACGGGCCACCCCGCCCCACCGGACAGAGACAGCCGCCGACCCCACCACGCAGCGCGCGCACGACCCGGGACTCCAAGGGGACAACAGACCAACGCCCCGCCGAGCGAGGCCAGAAGCCGCCAGTCCCGGAGAAGAACGCCGACGGAGACGACCGAAGCCCCCACCAGCAGACCAGGGACCCGTCCGCAAAGGGACCAACCAGGCAAGACGCGCCACCGACAGAACGGCGACGCCCTCCACCCACAGAAATTTATTATCTCTAAGGAACAGCCGGCCAAGGCAATACACGGCGACATATCCTCTGCTTCATTTAGCAGGTAATAAAATCAACAATTCAAATACATAAATCATATATACAAAATATCATGTCTTTCACAACATTAATATTTAAAAAGTCCAATAAAATACTCCAAACTAAGATAAAGAATGATGAAACGGTATACCTTACACGTTCGGGTAGGTCGGACAGTTTGAATCAAGGAAGAAGAAGAATCCCGGGGACAGCAGGTAGTTGCGCACTTTGTATTTCCAGCCAGTGAGAACTTAATCGCACCAGGCATCTCTGGACGTGGAGAATAGAACTATGGAGACACATGGGGGTGCCATCAGCCAATGGGTAAAAGTTATACAAAGGGTAGAAATGAAGAAGGGGCCAGAAGAGCAGTTCAAAAGCAACACAAAAATATCAGAGAAAATGGTGAAAGCGAGAAATGGACAGAGATAAATGAGGACAGAGATGAGTGAATCAGCAAAATTTTAAGATTGAAGGCAGTATACATTATAGAAGGAATGCAGACGCCTAAAGATGATCCTGACCTAGATGACCTACAAATAACTCATGCAACCCATACAGCAATAATAACAGCAGGTACCCCTTTTATTTCCCAAAAGGAATTTGCGTTTTAATAATCAATGAATTATAAAAAAAAAAACACCGCTCTGTCATCACATTTCATCTCCAGCTCAGATTGAAACCTAATAAATAAGGATTGTAAATTGTAAGTTTAAGTGAAAAGACTATTTTTTAATAAATAATTAAGTGCCCCAAAACAGTGTGTCATGAATTAAATAGTGTGTGCTTTAATGCTTTTATCTTTTAGGTCGTGTGTTTTTTTATAGGTGGACGCTTGACTGCAGAAAAAGATGATGTTTGGTAGTAGTAATAATTATCAGTCAACAACGACAATTATTACTACAGTCGAACCTGCCTTAAGTAGAATTCAGAGGACCAGAAGAATTTTACGTCTTGAAAATGTTTTCTTTTCATGCAAGTCATTTCAGAAAAAACTGAGTTGAAAAGTTTAGCTGGAAATGCTGATAGTCCATATGTAATTGCTCACCTATACATCAGACTTTAAGCATTCTAAAAAAAGTATTTAGATAAATCCAGTTAATACTGTATTATACCATAATAGCTAATTTAATTATTTTAATATGTATAAACGTACGTTATTACTTTCCCTGCAATACATGGTAATGTATAGGGAAAGTATTGGAATCATGCCGAAAATCTCAACTCGAGTTTTCGACGGATCTACACGTTTCGAGACCTCTAGAATGCGAAAAAACTATTTTTAGATTGACGTCTGTGTGTCTGTGCAATGCATGTATCCACTCTAACTCAAAAACTAATGGACCGAATTTCATAAAATTTGGTAGGTAAGACCATTAGGTGTGACCCTGGTGCTGATTAGTTTTTGGTACAATTCGATAAAAAAAAAACCCGCCTTTTTTTGCGAAATGGCCCGCAAAAATCTCGTGTATTCACTCTAGCTGAAATACAAATTGACCAATATTTCACAAAATTTGGTAGATAAATCACATGTGGGATACTCTGGTGCCGATTAGATTTTGGTACGATTCGGAAAAGAACAACCTGTCTTTTTTTACGAAATGGCTCGCAAAAATCGCCAATATCTAAAAAAAGACTACGTATGTTTAAATGTATCAATTAAAAGCTTGTTTTATTCATAATTTTGACTAGAAAAAGAATAAGAACAACTCTATTGATCTAGGACTAACCGTTCTCGATATATTTGATATTTTTCGCATTATTTTATGCCGCCTTTGGGAAAATGTCCAATTATCAAATAAAAGCAGAAATTGAATTAAAAATGCAAATTTAGTGTCATTTTGTGCAATTAAATTCAATTTAATGAGTTCTTAAAGAAATAAAGAAAAAATGAGTTTGAGTCTACAGCGAAAGTTATGTGCTGCCCACATCAGATTTTTGGATGCTGCGATCACAAGAGTATATGTGAATTAAAATATAGTGTACCTCATGTCCTTAACTGTTAGCTTATTACCATACCTTAAAACCTAGATGAATTGGCTTATAGGCAAAATATTACTGCTTATCATAAAACAAAAAAATAAATTTAAAAAAAATGTGAGATGAACTTTCAATGTAATCCAACGTGGTTTCTTGGCCATGTGTCTTACTAATGATGCAACTTTCAGTTAAAAGTCGTGCATTAATTAATATTTCTAGCATCTCAGAGTCTCCCTGATGAACGGAAAATTCTTCGTTCTGAAATGGCTTTCAGAAAATCATTATATAATTTAATAGAAAGTTCTGTGAAAAATGGTTCTCATGGATATAAATGGATAAACAGTTGGATGATTTTTTTCATTCTCTGTCAGTTACAACAGGTACTTTTTATAAACAAAATATTTTAAACTGGCCGTCCGTTTCCGCGTTGTGCAGGTTCCGTTTCACTCAGGGGAAAATAACATGAATTTCCTATATTTTTGGACGGGGCTAAAAATATCGTCTGCTTATTACAGTATTCCGTTTCTTATAGGTCCCGTTTCAAACAGGTTCGACTGTACTGCTATAATCTATATAAATAAAATTGAAAATATGTCTGTCTGTCTGTTTGTCCCATCATCACGGGAGAACGGCTGAACCGAATTTGGTGAAATTTTGTGGGTAGCCTAAAAATAGCCCCACTTAAAATTTAGTCTATGTTTGAAATTTCTACGACCAGTGATTCTCGAGATATTAGTAAAAAACGAAACTTTCGTTTATCTCATCATCACGAGAGAACCGCTGAACCGAAATCTAATGAAATTTTTTGGGTGGCCTTAAAATAGCCCCCCATAAATTTTGCCCAAGTTTCGAGTTTCTAAGGCTAGGGGTTGTCGAGATATTAATGGAAAACGGAACTTTTTTTATAGGAGTTCTACTCTTCAACTCCGTGGTTTATCCAAACGCAAAGGATTAAAATCGTTTGTTTAAAACGTCAAAGGGAATTAAAACTTTATTTTTGAGTTTGATGCAGGATTTTTGCATTAAATAGTCACTATCTGAAAGCATGAATTGTTTGAAACATGAATTTAAATGGAAAAATCTACCTCCATGTTTTGTATTTCACAAGCTTTTACTCAACGATTAGAAGTATAAAGATATTAAAATGGTTATTTAATTTCGCATTTTATGAGGAAGATTCTATCTTATATCGTGTTGCTCGGCCAAGGAATGAAATTAAATATGTTTGCTAATGATTATTATTATTTTTTCGATTTGAATATTAAATAAATGGGTATTAAAATATATCTTATAAATGAACGGTTTGATTTTTTTTAATTATATTAATTGCGAACTGCATACACCACTTTCATTTATTTTAGCAAAGAGGTTTTAAGCTTATATATTGTGTTTAGCTAATAAACTCATATTTTGTTTACCCAATAAATTCATTTATCTAATTGTTTAAACAGAAAAAGAGTAGAATGGGTATATCTTCTAACAATATTTTAGTGTTTTCATTTAGTATATACAAACTGGATCACGATATTTTATTCAGATCTGCGAATTTAGAGCTACGAATTTGGCTGGATATCGCTAACTTAGCAAATTTCATAAAAGTTACTAAAATGATTGAAATGTCCCCAAATTGATAAAAATGACGTAAATCAATGAAATTTATTTTGTTTTGTTAAAAGAAAGTACTGAAATGGTGTTTCGTTAGCATTTGTCTGTCAGTCCAACCGCCCTACTTAGTACACATTTAGCGAATTTTTAAAATGTCACCAAATTGATAAAAATATTTATAAATCCATAAACATATTTTGAAATTGATAAATTGCCTAAATAAACGAAATTATGTTTTTTTAGGGGATAATATTTTGATGATGGTCCGTCAATTTATCGCCAAGTGGGACTGTCAGTTCTACAGTCCCACTTGGCGATAAATTTGGCGATTTTTTAAAATGTCGCCAAACTTTCATTAGAGATATTCAGACGATATTTTGACCACCAATTTATTTGAAGCAAATCATAACATGTCGCTTAACAACGGATTTAAATTTAATGTGTTTATGAGGAAGAAGCTTTTTATTAAATCTTTTCCGATTTTAATGATGAAGATATGTATATAAAATAAATTTCATTGCCATCGTATTTTTGACTGGATAATATCAATTACGATCTTCATGTTTAAACATTATTATTATTGATGTTTTCGGGGATTATTGATTCAGAGATTATTGATATGTTCAATTTCTTATGGCATTGTTTTATTGCGGCAAAAATTGTTGAAACTCATATATTGTACGTTGTACGAGTAATCTTCTACAAATGCACGGGTATATCTTCCAATCTAAGAGAATATAAGTAGTACATATATATTGGCATATATTGGAATCAAGCCTTCCGGTATGAAGATGGCAGGGATTATTGATATTTTTAATTTATTAAGTAATCTGTTATATATTGGTAAAAAATTTTCAGACTACATATTATAATACGGGTAATCTTTTACTAACACTAGGACATATCTTCTAATCTATGACATTATAAGTAGTACGGGTTTATCTTCCCATATAATTGTAGCACTTTCATTTGGGCACATATTGGAATTAATTATTGCCTACTGATTTAAAGATTACGGATTTATTGATATTTTCAATTTATATATGTAATCTACTAATACAGGTTATATCTTCTAATATTCGCGTATATAAGTAGTACGGGTCCCATACAATACGCTTTTATTTTGCATATATTGATTCAATTCCATACTTTTTATAAATTTGCTTACAAAAAGGCCAGGATATTTTATTCTTCAGATCTACCCGTGAAGATAATTTTGTATAACGAGAACAGCCATTCCTTAACTTCTTTTTAGGAGCATTATGTTAAATATTTTAACAGAATATTTTGATTAAAAATGCCATTTAGTATACTATAGGAATTTGCACATTGTGAATTTTAAGTTTATTTATATTATATACTCCGTACGAAGAACGGGTATGCTGCTAGTCTATATAAATAAAATTGAAAATCTGTCTGTCTGTCTGTCTGTCTGTCTGTTTGTCCCATCATCACGGAAGAACGGCTGAACCGAATTTGATGAAATTTTGTGGGTAGCCTAGAAATAGCCCCACTTAAAATTTAGTCTATGGTTTTAGTTTCTACGATCAGTTGTTCTCGAGATATTAGTAAAAAACGAAATTTTCGTTTGTCTGATCATCACGGGAAAACGGCTGAACCTAATTTAATGAAATTTTGTGAATAGCCTTGAAATAGTCCCCCATAAATTTAGTCCAAGTGTCGAGTTTCTAACACCAGAGGTTGTCGAGATATTAATGAAAAACGGAACTTTTTCCTAGGAGTTCTACTCTCCAACTCCGTGGTTTATCCAAACGGAAAGGATGAAAATCGTTTGTTTAAAACGTCAAAATGAAATAAAACTTTATTTCCGAGTTTGGTGCAGGATTTTTGCATTAATTAGTCACTATAGGAAAACATGAATTGTTTGAAACATGAATTTAAATGGAAAAATCTACCTCCGTGGTTCATCTTTCACAAGCATTTAATCAACGATGAAAAGTATAAAGAAATCAAAATGGTTATTTAATGTCGCATTTTATGAGGAAGATTCTATTTTATATCATGTTGCTCGGCAACGGAATGAAATTAAATGTGCTGCTAATATTTTTTATTATTTTTTCTATTTGAATAATAAATAAATGGATGTAAAAATATATTTTATAAATGAACGCTTTGATTGTTCTTTTAATTATATAAATTGCGGGCTGCGTACATCACTTTCATTTATTTTAGCAAAGAGGTTTCAAGCTCATATATTGTGTTCAGCTAATAAACTCATATATTGTGTTAACCCAATAAATTCATTTGGCCGATTGTTGAAGCAGAAAAAGAGTAGAACAGGTGTATGTATCTTCTAATACAATTTTAGTATTTTCATTTAGTATATACAAACGGGATCAGAATATTTTATTCCTCAAATCTGCAAATTCAGAGCTACGAACTTGACGGAATATCACTAACTTGGTAACTTTTCTTAAACTTTACCAAATTAACGGAAATGTCTCCAAATTAATAAAAATGACGCAAATCAATGAAAATAAATTTGTTTTTTTTTAGAATAGAATACTGAAATGATGTTTGGGTAGCATTTGTCGGTCAGTCCATCCATCCTACTTAGTAACACATTTAACGAATTTTTTTAATATCACCAAATTGTTAAAAATATTTGTAAATCCAAAAAAATATGATGGAATTGATAAAATTGCGCTTAATAAATGAAATGAATTGTGTTTTGTTAGGGGATAGTATTATGATGATGTTTCCTCAATTTGTCGCAAAATGGGACTATCAGTTCTACAGTCCCACTTGGCGATAAATTTGGCGATTTTTTAAGTTATCGCTAAATTGACGAAAATTTCGCCAAACCTTCCATGGAGATAGCATTATTCAGACGATATGATTTCCATCAATTTATTTGAAGCAAATGATATCACGTCGCTTAGCAAGGGATCCAATGTGTTATGTGCCATACGATTTTTATTAAATTTTTCCGGATTTGAATAATAAAGATATGTATATAAAACAAATTTCATTGACATTGCATTTTTGACTGGATAATGTCAATTACGGTCTTCAGGTTTAAACATTATTACATCTTAAATAATAAAAGGCAATGTCTGTGTGTGTGTGTGTGTGTGTGTGCGTCTGTCTGTCTGTCTTATACACTATACGTTTCGCGACCGCGCGTCGGAGAGCTACGAAATTTGGCAATCGGACACCCGGGGGGGAGGGAAGGGGACACGTGAAAACCGATTTTCAAAATTCTAATTATTTTTTTATTTATTTAATGTTTTATGCGATTTCGACCTTTTTTTGCCCTTTTTTCTCCACGATCCAGACGTCGTAGAAAAAAACAACTCACACCATCGGAAAGAGCAGACAATTGCGAGTAAAAATATATCAATTTCAAATCTCCATTTCGATTTCTAATATTTTTTAAAGATTTTAAAACAAAAGTCACTTTTGGCTCAAGAAAACGATTTTTGGTTTTTAAATTCTCGCATCGTGAAAAGTACTCATAATTTCGACTAATAATTTACATTTTCAGAAAGGTCAAACATCTGGCATTCTTACAAGTCTAATCAGGTCCAGAAATAATGAAAATTGCCTTCAGAATCGCAATTTTAAAGACGTCATGATTTTAAATTTCTCGCCGTTCCGCTCGGCGTTCCGTTCGTTTCTCCCTCGCTGAAGCAGGGAAGGTGGTGGGTGGGGACGTCAAGGTGGAGGTGACGTCACGGTTCTAAATAGAGCGCCTTTGCTCTATATAAATTATTATATTTATATTTTAAATGATGGGACGATCTGGATTTTTTAAATGTATATTTTAACTTTTGGATATTTTAAATGGATATTTTAATTTTATGGATATTTTAAATGATGGAACAATGAAACAATGGAATGAGGATGATGGAATTATGCATATGGTCATTTTAAATTGCAAATTAGCGCGCGGGAAGTTAGCGGTAGGCCCGGGTTCGATTCCCGCCACTGCCAAAACTGCCGCCGTGTTTACGCGGAATACGATCACGTTAAATATGTGGGTCCGTAAGTCCTTCCGAGAGGTTGGTGGTAGGGGGAAGGAGGATACGGCCCCTGTGGATGCCTCCCCCACTGGGTTCCCGTCTAAATTGGGTGAATATGTAGAAAGTTATGGAGATTGTCGCGGAGGGCGCGGCAGCCCAGTGGTTAGCGCGCGGGAATTGCACTCAGTAGGCCCGGGTTCGATTCCCGCCACTGCCAAAACTTACGCCACGTTCACGCAGAGTACGATCACGTTAAACATGTGGGTTCGTGAGTCCTTCCGAGAGGTTGGTGGTAGGGGAAGGAGGGTACGGTCTAAATTGGGTGAATAAAAAGAAAGTTATGGAGATTGTCGCGGAGGGCGAAGTAGCCCAGTGGTTAGCGCGCGGGAATTGCACGCGGTAGGCCCGGGTTCGATTTCCGCCACTGACATGGAATACGATCACGTTAAACATATGGGTCCGTATGTTTTTCCGAGAGGTTGGTGGTAGGGGAAGGAGGGTACGTTCCCTGTGGATGCCTCCCCCACTGGGTTCCGGTCTAAATTGGGTGGCACATCCTGGCCGTCCAACCAGTTACCAGGCCCGGGTTCGATTCCCAAAATTGCCGCCGTGTTTACGCGGAGTACGAGCACGTTAAACATGTGGGTCCGTGAGTCCTTCCGAGAAGTTGGTGGTATTGGAAGGAGGGTACGGTCTAAATTGGATGAATAAAAAGAAAGTTATGGAGATTGTCGCGTAGGGCAAAGTAGCCCAATGGTTAGCACGCGGAAATTGCACTCGGTAGGCCCGGGTTCGATTCCCAAAATTGCCGCCGTGTTTACGCGGAGTACGATCACGTTAAACATGTGGGTCTGTAAGTCCTTCCGAGAGGTTGGTGGTAGGGGAAGAAGGGTACGGTCCCTGTGGATGCTTCTCCCACTTGGTTCCGGTCTAAATTGGGTGAATAAAAAGAAAGTTATGAAGAATATCGCGGAGGGTGAAGTACCCCAGTGGTTAGTGCGCGGGATTTGCACTTGGTAGGCCCGGGTTCGATTCCCAAAATTGCCGAATAAAAATAAAGTTATGGAGATTGTCGCGGATGGCACGGTAGCCCAGTGGTTAGCGCGCGGGAATTTCACTCGGTAGGCCCGGGTTCGATTCCCGCCATTGCCAAAACTGCAGCCGTTCACGCGGAGTACGATCACGTTAAACGTGTGGGACTGCAAGTCCTTCCGAGAGGTTTGTGGTAGGGGAAGGAGGGTCCGGTCTAAATTCGGTGAATAAAAAGAAAGTTATGGAAAATGTCGCGGAGGGCGAAGTACACCAGTGGTTAGCGCGCGGGAATTTCACTGGGTAGGCCCGGGTTCGATTCCCGCCACTGCCAAAACTGCAGCCTCGTTCACGCGGAGTACGATCACGTTAAACATGTGGGATCGTAAGTCCTTCCGAAAGGTTGGTGGTAGGGGAAGGAGGGTACGGTCCCTGTGGATGTCTCCCCCACTGAGTTCCGGTCTAAATTGGGTGGCACTTCCTGGCCGTCCAAACAGTTACCTTACACCTTCTGGTAAGGTCGCGCCAGCGAGTGTGCCACGGTTACAATTTGCCACGGTCAGAATTTTCAAGGGTAGCGAACAGGCTGGTCGCCGAAGGCGGCTAGTCTTTAAATAATAAAAGGCAATGTCTGTGTGTGTGTCTGTCTGTCTGTCTGTCTTATACACTATACGTTCAGCGACCGCGCGTCGGAGAGCTACGAAATTTTGCAATCGGAGACCCGGGGGGGTGGGAAGGGGACACGTGAAAACCGATTTTTAAAATTTTAATTTTTTTTTTTGTTATTTAATGTTTTATGCGATTTCGACCGTTTTTTGCCATTTTTGCCCTTTTTTTTCCACGATCCGGACATCGTAGGAAAAAACAAATCACACCATCGGAAAGAGCAGAGAATTTCGAGTAAAAATATATCAATTTCAAATCTGAATTTCGATTTCTAATATTTTTTAAAGATTTTAAAACAAAAGTCACTTTTTGCTCAAGAAAACGATTTTTGGTTTTTAAATTCTCGCATCGTGAAAAGTACTCATAATTTCGACTAATAATTTACATTTTCAGAAAGGTCAAACATCTGGCATTCTTACAAGTCCAATCTGGTCCAGAAATAATGAAAATTGCCTTCAGGATGGCAATTTTAAAGATGCCATGATTTTAAATTTGTCGGCTACCGGCTCATTTCCTCAACGCCAATTTCCACCCATCCACATTAGTTTCTTCCCCGTCTCCATGGAGACCGCGCTTTCGGTTTAAGTGTTGTATACATCGGGCGAAATTATTATATTTATATGATACTAGCAGCATACCCGTTCTTCGTACGGAGTATATAATATAAAGAAACTTGAAATTCATAATCATGCCCAAATTCTTATAGTATACTAAATGACATGTTTAATCAAAATATTCTGTTAAAATATTTAATATAATGCTCCTAAAAAGAAGTTTAAGAATCTCTGTTCTCGCTATATAAAATTATCTTCATGGACATATCTGAAGAATAAAACATCTTGGACCCCTTATGTAAGCAAATATAAAAAAAATATGGAATTGAATCAATATATGCAAAATAAAAGCGTTAAAATTGTATGGGACCCGTACTAATTATATACGCACATATTAGAAAATATAACCTGTATTAGTAGATTACATGTATAAATTGAAAATACCAATAAACCCGTAATCTTTAAATCTGAAGACAGTCATTTATTCCAATATATGTCAAAATTAAAGTGCTAAAATTATATGGGAAGATATACACGTACTACTTATAATGTCCGATTATTAGTAGAAGATTACCCGTTTTGCAATATGAGTCACAAATGTTTTTTGGTAAAATACAACAGACGACGTAATAAATTGAATATATAATTAATCCCCTTAATCTTCATACCAGAAGACTGTACTTGATTCCAATATATATGCCAATATATGTCAAAATATATGCCAATATACCTGTACTACTTATATTCTCGTAGGTTAGAAGATATACCCGTGCATTCCTAGAAGATTACTCGTACAACGTACAATATGCGTGTGTCAGCAATTTTTGCCGCAATAAAACAATGGCGTAATAACTTAAAAATATCAATAATCCCTGAATCAATAATTCCGGAAAATATCAATAATAATAATGTTTAAACCTGAAGAGTATAATTGATATTATCCAGTCCAAACTGAAATGGCAATGAAATTTATTTTATATACATATCTTCAATATTCAAATCGGAAAGGATTTAATAAAAATCGTCTGCCGCATAAACACATTGGATTTAAATCCGTTGCTAAGCGACATGATATCATTTGCTTCAAATAAATTGGTAGAAAAAATATCGTCTAAATAGTTATATTTCTATGGAACATTTGGCGACAGTTTCGTCAAATTAGCGACATTTTAAAAAATCGCCAAATTTATCGCCAAGTGGGACTGTAGAACTGACAGTTCCACTTTGCGACAAATTGACGAAATATCATCACAATACTATCCCCTAACAAAAAACAATTAATATCATTTATGTAGCGCAATTTTATCAATTTCAAGATATTTTTATAGATTTGAAAACATTTTTATCAATTTGGTGACATTTTAAAAATTCGCTAAATGTATTACTAAGTAGGATGGTTGGTCTGACAGATAAATGCTAACCAAACATCATTTCAGTACTCTCTTCTAACAAAACAAAAAAAATTTTCATTGATATGTAGAAGACCCAAGCCACACGACCAACCCGAAGGTTTATGGCAGCTGTTTGTGTGTCGTTTATATCAATTTGGCGACATTTCCGTCAATTTGGCAAAGTTTAAGAAAAGTTGTCAAATTAGCAATATCCCTCAAAATTCGTAGCTTTGAATTTGCAGATCTGAATGAAACTTTCTTATCCCGTTTCAATATACTAAATGAAAACACTACAATTGTATTAGAAGATATACCCGCTCTACTCTTTTTCTGTTTCAACAATCAGCTATATGAATTTATTGGCTAAACACAATATATGAGTTTAGTAGCTAAATACGATATAAGCTTGAAAACTCTTTGCCAAAATAAATGAAATTGATGTACGCAGTCAGCAATTAATATAATTAAAAGAAAAATCAAACCGTCCATTCATAAGATATACTTTTATATCCATTTATCCATTTATTTATTATTTAAATCGAAAAAAAATAATAAAAACATTAACAAACACATTTAATTTAATTGCGATGCCGAGCAACATGATATATCCTCCTAAAATGTTAAAATTTATTAACCACTAACAGCACACTCGTTATTCGTACGGAGTGTATAATTTAAAGAAACTTAAAGTTCGCAATCATGTGCAAATTCTGTTAAAATATTAAATTTATTGCTCCTAAAGAGAAGTTTAAGAATATATGTTCTCACTATGCAAAATTATCTTCACGATCAGATCTGAAGAATAAAACATCCTGCCCCATTTTGTAAGCAAATTTACAGAAGAAAAAATAGGAATTGAATGAATATATGCAACCCTGTACTAATTATATTGTCGCAGATCAGAAAATATGCCAATGTGTTAGTAGAAGATTACCCGTATTACAATATGCGTCTCAAAAATATTTGCCAAAATAAAAGAGATGACGTAATAAATTGAAAACATCAATAATATCCGTACTCTTTATAACAGAAGGTCGTAATTGATTCCAATATATGCCAATATATATCAAAACATATGTCAATATACCTGTACTACTTATATTCTCGTAGATTAAAAGATATACACGTGTATTTGTAGAAGATTCGTACAACATACAATATATGAGTTTAAACAATTTTTGTCATAATAAAATAATTGCATAATAACTTGAAAATATCAATAATCCTTGAATCAATAATCCCCGAAAATATAAATAATAATAATTTTTAAACCTGAAGACCGTAATTGATATTATCCAGTCAAAAATGCTATAAGAAAAATCAAATCGTTCTTTTCTAAAATATATTTTTATATCCATTTATTTATTATTCAAATCGAAAAAATAATTATTAAAATTAACAGACAGATTTAATTTAATTGCGTTTCTGAGTAACATGATATAAGATAGAATCTTATAACATGTTAAATATGTCATGTCTTATAACATAAACTGCGAAATTAAATAACGATTTTGATTTCTCTATACTTCTCATTGTTCCGTAAAAGCGTGTTTTAAATAAACCATGAACCATGGAGATAGATTTCCCCTTTAAATCATGTTTCAAACAATTCATGTTTTCAGAAAGTGACTAATTAACGCAAAAAATCTCCCATCAAACTCAGAGATTAAATTTTAATTCACTTTCAAACGATTTTCAAGCTTTTCGTTTGGATAAACCACGGAGTTAGGGAGTAGCACTCCTAGGAAAAAGTTCCGTTTTTCATTAATATCTCGACAACCCCAGGTCTTAGAAACTCGAAACTTGGACAAAATTTATGGGGGGATATTTCAAGGCTATTCACCAAATTTCATTAAATTCGGTTCAGCCGTTTTTCCGTGATGATGAGACAAACGAAAATTTAGTTTTTTACTAATATCTCGAGAACCACTGGTCGTAGAAACTCAAAACACGGATATAATTTTAAGTGGGGCTATTTCTGGGCTACCCACAAAATTTCATCAAATTCGGTTCAGCCGTTCTCCCGTGATGGTGTGACAAACAGACAGACAGACAGACAGACAGACAGACAGACAGATTTTCATTTTTATTTATATAGATTTTAAATGGATTTTTTTAAATGGATATTTTAAATAATTTAAATGATTGAATTATGGTGGTTTGAATTGTGGTGATGTATTTGAAATTATTATATTTATGGATTGGTGGAACGATATGGTTGATTTTTTTATTTTAAATGGATATTTTAATTTATGGATATTTTAATTTATAGATATTTTAAATGGATATTTTAATTTTATGGCTATTTTAAATGATGGAACGATGGAACGAGGATGGTGGAATTAAGAGCCTAGCATATGGTCGTTATAAATTTAAATTAGCGCGCGGGAAGTTAGCGCGCGAGAATTGCACTCGGTAGGCCTGGGTTCGATTCCCGCCACTGATGCGGAGTACGATCACCTTAAACATATGGGTCGATAATCCCTTCCGAGAGGTTGGTGGCAGGGAAAGGAGGGTACGGTCTCTGTGGATGCCTCCCCCACTGGGTCCTGGTCCAAATTGGGTGAATAAAAAGAAAGTTATGGAGATTGTCGCGGAGGGCGCGGTAGCCCAGTGGTTAGCGTGCGGGAATTTCACTCGGTAGGCCCGGGTTCGATTCCCTCCACTGACAAAACTGCTGCCGTGTTCACGCGGAGTACGATCACGTTAAACATGTGGGTCCGTAAGTCCTTCCGAGAGGTTGGTGGTAGAGGAAGGAGGGTACGCACCCTGTGGATGACTTTCCCACTGGGTTCCGGTCTAAATTGGGTGAATAAAAAGAAGGTTATGGAGATTGTCGCGGAGGGCGCGGTAGCCCAGTGGTTGGCGCGCGGGAATTGCACTCGGTAGGTGATTGAATTATGGTGGTTTGAATTGTGGTGATGTATTTGAAATTATTATATTTATGGATTGGTGGAACGATATGGTTGATTTTTTTTATTTTAAATGGATATTTTAATTTATGGATATTTTAATTTATAGATATTTTAAATGGATATTTTGATTTTATGGCTATTTTAAATGATGGAACGATGGAACGAGGATGGTGGAATTAAGAGCCTAGCATATGGTCGTTATAAATTTAAATTAGCGCGCGGGAAGTTAGCGCGCGAGAATTGCACTCGGTAGGCCTGGGTTCGATTCCCGCCACTGATGCGGAGTACGATCACCTTAAACATATGGGTCGATAATTCCTTCCGAGAGGTAGGTGGCAGGGAAAGGAGGGTACGGTCTCTGTGGATGCCTCCCCCACTGGGTCCTGGTCCAAATTGGGTGAATAAAAAGAAGGTTATGGAGATTGTCGCGGAGGGCGCGGTAGCCCAGTGGTTGGCGCGCGGGAATTGCAATCGGTAGGCTAGGGTTCGATTGCCGCCACTGCCAAAACTGCTGCCATTTTCACGCGGAGTACGATCACGTTAAACATGTGGATCCGTAAGTCCTTCCGAGAGGTTGTTGGTAGAGGAAGGAGGGTACGGACCCTGTGGATGCCTCCCCTACTGGGTTCCGGTCTAAATTGGGTGAATAAAAAGAAGGTTATGGAGATTGTCGCGGAGGGCGCGGTAGCCCAGTGGTTAGCGCGCGGGATTTGCACTAGGTAGGTCCGGGTTCGATTCCCGCCACTGCCAAAACTGCCGCCGTGTTCAGGCGGAGTACGATCACGTTAAACATGCGGGACCGTAAGTCCTTCCGAGAGGTTGGTGGTAGGGGAAGGAGGGTACGGTCCCTGTGGATGCCTCCCCCACTGAGTTCCTGTCTAAATTGGGTGGCACTTCCTGGTAGGTCGTTCCTTCTGGTAGGTCGCGCCAGCGAGTGTGCCACGGTTAGAATTTGCCACGGTCAGAATTTTCAAGGGTAGCGAACAGGCTGGTCGCCAAAGGCGGCTAGTGTAGAATATAATACAACTCATAATCCAATCATGCGTACATTAGCGAAATTGTTTCCACAGGAACATTCTTTTTACTTTCCCTGCAATACATGGTAATATATAGGGAAAGTATTGGAATCATGTCGAAAATCGCAACTCGAGTTTTCGACGGATCTACACGTTTCGAGACCTCTAGAATACGAAAAAACTATTTTTAGCGTGACGTCTGTGTGTCTGTCTGTCTGTGTGTCTCTCTGTACAGATTTTGTATCCACTCTAACTAAAAAACTAATGGACCGAATTTCATAAAATTTGGCAGGTAAGTCACTTGTGCACGAATCTGTTGCTGATTAGTTTTGGGTATAACTCGGGTTAAAAGAACCCGCCTTTTTTTGCGAAATGGCCCGCAAAAGCTTGTATCCACTCTAACTGAAAAACTAATGGACCGAATTTCACAAAATTTTGTAGATAAGTCGCTTGTAGGCTACCCTGGTACTGATTAGATTTTGGTATAATTCGAGAAAAAATAACCTGCCTTTTTTTTGCAAAATGGCCCGCAAAAATCATCAAAATTTAAACTTAAGAACTACGTATGCTCAAATATAGCCATTAAATGCTTGTTTAATACGTAATTTTTAGCGAAAAAAAGAATAAGACCAACCCCATTACACTAGGACTAGCCGTTCTCGAGATATTTTTGTTTTTCGTATTTTTCCTACACCATTTTTTAAAATAAGTCCAGTTTTCAAATGAGAACGAAAATTGAATTAAAAATTAATTAAATTTAATTTAAATAAATAGAACGTGAATATAAGTCTGCAGGGAAAGTCATGTGCTGCCCACATCAGATTTTTTAGAATGCTGTGATGACAAAAGTGTGTTAATTTGCATTTTGAATGATTGCAACGTATAAGACACGCTTACGACGCAAAACAACAAGTACCAGAACTTGGCAATAAACTTTGAAAGCCTCAAACAATGGACTCAATCAGATAGGCGCCAGTGGTTGATATATAACTCAAATACATTTATGTGTGGGCAGTAAAAGTTACCACACACATCGAAAAGTCATGTGAACCTTTCAAACTTGGAAACCGTAGGGGGTGGAATAGACCAGTGATTAACGCGCGGTGATTGCACTCGGAGGACCCGAGTTCGATTCCTGACTTTGCTCAAACTGTCGCCTTGTTCAAGCTGAGTACAATCGAATACAATCACGTTAAACATGTGGGTCCGTAAATCCTTTCAGGAGGTTGGTGGTAGGGGAAGGAGGGTACGCTCCCAGTGGATGCCTCCCCCACTGGGTTCCGGATTAAATTGGGTAGCACTTCTCAGCCGTCCAAACGGATACCTTACACCTTCGGGTTGGTCAAACGGTCTGGGTCGAAAAAGAAGAAGCTTGGGGACTGTTTGGGTGGGACAGCTCAGTGGTTAACGCGCGGTAATTGCACTGGGACGACTCCAGTTCAATTCTTGACTGTTTCAATTCTTGACCTAAAATATCCCCGTGTTCACGTGGAGTACAGACATAAAAAGTATGTGCGCCCGTAAGTCCTTCCAAGAGATTTGTGATAGGGGACGGAAGATACGGTACCTATGGATGCCGACCCCACTGGGTTCTTGTTTAAATTGGGTGGCACTTCTCAGCCGTCCAAACGGATACCTTACACGTTCGGGTAGGTCGGACAGTTTGAATCAAGGAAGAAGAAGAATCCCGGGGACAGCAGGTAGTTGCGCACTTTGTATTTCCGGCCAGTGAGAACTTAATCGCACCAGGCATCTCTGGACGTGGAGAATAGAACTATGGAGACACATGGGGTGCCATCAGCCAATGGGTAAAAGCTATACAAAGGGTAGAAATGAAGAAGGGGCCAGAAGAGCAGTTCAAAAGCAACACAAAAATATCAGAGAAAATGGTGAAAGCGAGAAATGGACAGAGATAAATGAGATGATTGAATCAGTAAAATTTTAAGATTGAAGGCAGTATACATTATAGAAGGAATGCAGCCGCCTAAAGATGATCCTGACCTAGATGACCTACAAATAACTCATGCAACCCATACAGCAATAATAACAGCAGGTACCACTTTTATTTCCCAAAAGGAATTTGCGTTTTAATAATCAATGAATTATAAAAAAAAAAATACCGCTCTGTCATCACATTTCATCTCCAGCTCAGATTGAAACCTAATGAATAAGGATTGTAAATTGTAAATTTAAGTGAAAAGACTATTTTTTAATAAATAATTAAGTGCCCAAAAACAGTGTGTCATGAATCAAGTAGTGTGTGCTTTAATGTTTTTATCTTTTAGGTCGTGTGTTTTTTTAAAGGTGGATGCTTGACTGCAGAAAAAGATGATGTTTGGTAGTAGTAATAATTATCAGTCAACAACGACAATTATTACTACAGTCGAACCTGCCTTAAGTAGAATTCAGAGGACCAGAAGAATTTTACGTCTTGAAAATGTTTTCTTTTCATGCAAGTCATTTCAGAAAAAACTGAGTTGAAAAGTTTAGCTGGAAATGCTGATAGTCCATATGTAATTGCTCACCTATACATCAGACTTTAAGCATTCTAAAAAGTGCATTTAGATAAATCCAGTTAATACTGTATTATACCATAATAGCTAATTTAATTATTTTAATATGTATAAACGTACATTATTACTTTCCCTGCAATACATGGTAATGTATAGGGAAAGTATTGGATTCATCCCGAAAATCTCAACTCGAGTTTTCGACGGATCTACACGTTCCGAGACCTCTAGAATACGAAAAAACTATTTTTAGATTGACGTCTGTGTGTCTGTGAAATGTATGTATCCACTCTAACTCAAAAACTAATGGACCGAATTTCATAAAATTTGGTAGGTAAGACCGTTAGGTGTGACCCTGGTGCTGATTAGTTTTTGGTACAATTCGAAAAAAAAAGAACCCGCCTTTTTTTGCGAAATGGCCCGCAAAAATATCATGTATTCACTCTAGCTGAAATACAAATTGACCAATATTTCACAAAATTTGGTAGATAAATCACATGTGGAATACTCTGGTGCCGATTAGATTTTGGTACGATTCGGAAAAGAACAACCTGTCTTTTTTTACGAAATGGCTCGCAAAAATCGCCAATATCTAAAAAAAGACTACGTATGTTTAAATGTATCAATTAAAAGCTTTATTTATTCATAATTTTGACTAGGAAAAGAATAAGAACAACTCTATTGCACTAAGACTAACCGTTCTCGAGATATTTGATATTTTTCGCATTATTTTATGCCGCCTTTGGGAAAATGTCCAATTATCAAATAAAAGCAGAAATTGAATTAAAAATGCAAATTTAGTGTCATTTTGTGCAATTAAATTCAATTTAATGAGTTCTTAAAGAAATAAAGAAAAAATGAGCTTGAGTCTACAGGGAAAGTTATGTGCTGCCCACATCAGATTTTTGGATACTGCGATCACAGGAGTATATGTGAATAAAAATATAGTGTACCTCATGTCCTTAACTGTTAGCTTATTACCATACCTTAAAACCTAGATGAATTGGCTTATAGGCAAAATATTACTGCTTATAATAAAACAAAAAAATAAATTTTAAAAAAATGTGAGATGAACTTTTAATGTAATCCAACGTGGTTTCTTGGCCATGTGTCTTACTAATGATGCAACTTTCAGTTAAAAGTCGTGCATTAATTAATATTTCTAGCATCTCAGAGTCTCCCTGATGAACGGAAAATTCTTCGTTCTGAAATGGCTTTCAGAAAATCATGATATAATTTAATAGAAAGTTCTGTTAAAAGTGGTTCTCATGGATACAAATGGATAAACTGTTGGATGATTTTTTTCATTCTCTGTCAGTTACAACAGGTACTTTTTATTAACAAAATATTTTAAATTGGCTTAATTAAATTAAAAATTAAAAATAAATTGGCCCACTTAAAATTTAGTCCATGTTTTTAGTTTCTACGATCAGTGGTTCTCGAGATATTAGTAAAAAACGAAATTTTCGTTTGTCTGATCATCACGGGAAAACGGCTGAACCTAATTTAATGAAATTTTGTGAATAGCCTTGAAATAGTCCCCCATAAATTTAGTCCAAGTGTCGATTTTCTAACACCAGGGGTTGTCGAGGTATTAATGAAAAACGGAACTTTTTCCTAGGAGTTCTACTCTCCAACTCCGTGGTTTATCCAAACGGAAAGGATGAAAATCGTTTGTTTAAAACGTCAAAATGAAATAAAACTTTATTTCCGAGTTTGGTGCAGGATTTTTGCATTAATTAGTCACTATAGGAAAACATGAATTGTTTGAAACATGAATTTAAATGGAAAAATCTACCTCCATGGTTCATCTTTCACAAGCATTTAATCAACGATGAAAAGTATAAAGAAATCAAAATGGTTATTTAATGTCGCATTTTATGAGGAAGATTCTATTTTATATCATGTTGCTCGGCAACGGAATGAAATTAAATGTGCTGTTAATATTTTTTATTATTTTTTCTATTTGAATAATAAATAAATGGATGTAAAAATATATTTTATAAATGAACGCTTTGATTGTTCTTTTAATTATATAAATTGCGGGCTGCGTACATCACTTTCATTTATTTTAGCAAAGAGGTTTCAAGCTCATATATTGTGTTCAGCTAATAAACTCATATATTGTGTTAACCCAATAAATTCATTTGGCCGATTGTTGAAGCAGAAAAAGAATAGAACGGGTGTATGTATCTTCTAATACAATTTTACAATTTTAGTATTTTCATTTAGTATATGCAAACGGGATCAGAATATTTTATTCCTGAGATCTGCAAATTCAGAGCTACGAACTTGACGGAATATCACTAACTTGGTAACTTTTCTTAAACTTTACCAAATTAGCGGAAATGTCTCCAAATTGATAAAAATGAATCAAATCAATGAAATTAAATTTGTTTTTTTTTTAATAGAGTACTGAAATGATGTTTCGGTAGCATTTGTCGGTCAGTCCATCCATCCTACTTAGAAACATATTTAACGAATTTTTTTAATATCACCAAATTGATAAAAAGATTTGTAAATCCATAAAAATATCATGGAATTGATAAAAACGCTCTTTCCATGTCTACTGGAAGCACTTCGATGGCCTAAAAAGACTCAATCTTCGCACGCTTATATACTGGGTGTTTCACTCCCTCTCGGCTGCTGGTTTTCCCCTTTAACTTTCAAACTAATGGACGTCATTCATTAAAATTAAACTTGACGTGGACGTACCTTGGTGTATGAGAGGCAGCTTCCTTTTTTTTTTTTTTTTTTTTTTAATTGCAGGTCGTTGACATGTACTGGCGTGAACCCTGCGACAGTTTACATAAGGACTTCCGTGTGAAGGCCAGCTGTCTGTTTTTCACTTTGGGGCTAGGGAGTAGTGCCGCCACTCGTGTCCTACCATAACGACGCTTCTTACGCAAGGTGATTGAAAAAAAAAAAATCTGATGTGGGCAACACATGACTTTCCTTATATAATGTAATGAATTTACTACTTTTACAGTAAAAAAATAGGTTTTTCTTATAGTAGATACTAATATTCTTTCCAAGATATTGAATTTTCGACAATTAGTTGTCATTTTCATTGATTTAGCGTCATTTTTATCCATTTGACGAGATTTACGTTAATTTGGCAACATTTCAAAAAGTCGCCAAGTTGGCGACATTTCGCCAAATTCGTCGCCAAAATCTCGCCAAGAGTTATGCACTAAGAAAAAAGTTATTCTTACAGCAGATAAATGACTATTGGCGTTCAAATACAAAAGTATTATTCAAAGTATATTTTTTCATGAATGGAACGAGCTAGATCCACGAGAATGATGTCACTCAATTTATCGCATGGTATTACATATGAAAAGTGAACATGTTTCTCAATAGGAATTTTTTTTATGTGACTTTTTCATAATTTTTTTGAAAAATGTACAATATCTCGAGAACGGTTCATGTTAGCCTTCTAAAATTTATGCCAATCGTTTTCTAATGAAAAATTACATAAGAAATGTCTATTTGCGTAACTTTATTAGCGGTTTTGATTTTTTGACGATTTTTTCAAAATTTCATTCGAAAATTTAGAGAGGTTCTGAACATTCGATTACGTATAAAAACAATAGGCTTCCAGTGTTTACGGATTGTGATTTTTGTACCAAATTTGGTTCGAATCGGTCCATTCGTTCGTCTGTTATCGTCTCCACAGACTCACTGACACACACACATACACACATACTTTCCACACACACACACACACACACACACACAGACATCACTCCAAAAATGTTTGATTCGTGATAGTTATGCGGGTCGGAAATGAAATGTAAAAACGTTATAGGGCGCTTACTTGAAAGGTCCTATAACGTTTGAAGCTCATTATAAGGCCAACGTTTTTATAAATCTTTGAAGTTGGAAAGCTCGACCCCCACGATCGCCTGAGCTATCATGTCTTGACTTCTTTTAGTGGGGATATCTCAGTCTCGTCTATGACACTCCTCGTGAATCTGAAGAGGAACTCGTCGCTAGAATTTCGGTCGCTGCTACCGAAGTACGTGACATGTCTGGTCTGTTCGAGAGAGTTCGCCAATCCCTCCATCGCCGCTGTGAGACGTGTATTCAGGTTGGAGGTCGATTTTTTTAAGCCGTTATTGTAATTATTGTTTATTAAATGTCATTTTATAACTTCTAAGTCATTCTTGTGTTTTCGCCTCACCTCATCGGTTTCACCATTAAGCACCCACTGGCGCCTTTATGTTTCATTTCCGACCCGGTAAACTATGACGAAAAATGCTTAGTTTGGTGTATACTACCACTTCGTGAAATATGGCCATATTTTCTTAATCACCCTGTATACAAAAGTATGTTCATGTCAAATTTCATTTAATCGTATCCATTAGTTTGAAAGTTATAGAGGAAAATCAGGAACCGAGAGCGAGTGAAACACCCTGTAGTATCGACTTAGTAAAACCTTAACGAAGCTGGATTTTCGATTTCTTCTTTAGGGGAGACGTAAACATGGCGTGGGGGGGGGGGGGCGGTTGAAAAGTATTTCCTAAACCGCCTATCGGTGATCTAGCAAAACTGAATCTTTTCACAATTATAGTGTCGACCTTCGCACAGAAACAAACGAAGCCATATTTTCAATTTCCCACGGTGAGCAGAAGAAAATGCGAGGTCTAAAACTCTTTCCAGGTGCACCCAAACACTCGTGATGATTTAGAAGGCTCAATCTTTGCTGTAGTATCAGAGGCGTGACAGCCCAGTGGTTAAGGCATGGGGATTGCACTCGGAGGACACCGAGTTCGATTCCCAGCTCTGCCCAAACAGTCCTCGTGTTCGCGCGGAAGTACGGGCGCGTTAAATATGTGGATATAAAAGTCCTTCTGAGGATGTGGGAAAACTATATTTATATTTTTTTTCAGTCTTATAGATTGCAACACTAAGGTAGGAGACACTGTACTTGCGCCAAAATGACTGCGCCCCACACAGAAGTGGAAATGTCGGAATGGTAGCAGCATGGAATCTGAAAATGTACCTTTTTGTGCCACGTATTCATTTGTGTAACGTGTCGTTTTAAATAAAGTAATTTAGGCTTACCTGTATGATTCAATGTGTCGATTTGTGCAATATTAAACGAACAGGGGATGAAGAATTAAAACCCAGTGAACCATAGAAAAAATAATCGCCCATATAGGAGTTGGTAGTAAAGGATGAAGGTACCGGTACATGTGAATGTTGATCACACTGGGTTCCAGTCTAAATTGTGTTGGAATTGCACGACCGTCCAAACATTTACTTTACACTTTTGGGTCGATCGAACAGTCTAGACTAAACCAAAAAAAAGAGTTATCGTCGAACATTACATAAAAGAAAGGGGAACGCAGAAAGAGCGAAGTTTATCCAACATCGTTCAGTTTCGAACTCCTCCGATATGTGTAGTACGGACACGTTAATATGTGGACCCGAAAGTCCTTCCGAAAGGTTGGTGGTAGGGATATACGGTCCCTGTGAATGCATGTCATATAATTTTTAGAGAACTTGACACACATTTTTGATATCACTTATTTTCTAACTTTACAAAATTAACTTATTTTTTTAAACTCGGCGCACATTTTTATATTTATGTGCATGTCGTATAATTTTTAGAGAACTTGACACGCATTTTTAATATCACTTAATTTCTAACTTTATAAAATTAACTTATTTTTTTAAACTTGGCGCACGTTTTTACTTTCCTTATATACATAATGCATAAGGAAAGTATTGTGACGGGGTCGAACATTCGAATTCGAGTTTTCGACGGGAGAGCACGTTTCAAGCATCCCTGATCACGAATCAAACATTTTTGAAGTGATGTCTGTGTGTGTGTGTGTGTGTGAGGAGACGATAAGTGACGAACGAATGGACCGATTCGAACGAAATTTGGTACAAAAATCACAATCCGTAAACACTGGAAGCCTATTGTTTTTATACGCAATCGAATGTTCAGAACCCCCCCTAAATTTTCGAGTGAAATGTTTAAAAAATCGTCAAAAAATCAAAACCGCTAATAAAGTTACACAAATAGATATTTCTTAGTAATTTTTCATTAGAAAACGATTGACATAAATGTTAGAACGTTAAAATGAACCGTTCTCGAGATATTGCACATTTTTCAAAAAATTATCAAAAAGTTATATAAAATAAAAAAAAAATATTTCCTATTGAGAAACATGTTCACTTTCTATATGTAATACTATGCGATAAATTTGGTGACATCATTCTCGTGGATCTAGCTCGTTCCATTCATGAAAAAAGATACTTTGAGTTAATACTTTTGTATTTGAAAGCCAATAGTCATTTATCTGCTGTAAGAATAACTTATTTCTCCATCCATAACGCTTGGCGACGAATTTGGCGGAATGTCGCCAACTTGGCGACTTTTGTAATTGTTGCCAAATTAACAAAAATCTCGCCAAATTGATAAAAATGCCGCTAAATCAATGAAAATGACGACTAATTGAAGAAAATTCAATATTTGGGAAAGAATATAAGTATCTATTATAAGAATAATATTTTTTTTAACTGTAAAATTAGTAAATTATTGCATTATATAAGGAAAGTCATGTGTTGCCCACATCAGAATTTTATATTTATGTGCATGTCGTATAATTTTCAAAGAACTTTGACACGCATTCTTGATATAACTTATTTTCTAACTTTACAAATTAACTTACTTTTTTTTAACTTAGCACATATTTTTATATCTCTTAGCTTTGAACTTTGTATGCAGTTATTATTTTCTTTTTGTGTAGTGGGGAGGGGAGAGACTTTTTTAACACAAAAAGTTTTAGTAATTCCCATCCAAATTCTAAACCATTTTTGTTTTTATTATTTTTATTGTAGGAAGTGGAAGAATAAAATAGATAAGGTTGCCAAAATGTTAATAAATGTCTCTTTCTTGTGGTCAGCAAATGTTCCTTTTCGTATATCATATCCTCAATGTTGTATGAATAATTTCTTCGTGCGTAATTTACGTTTCAAAACTTCTCAGTAAAATAAATACATTAACAGACTAACAAAACACAAAATTTTCGAAATTTTGTTATTCTTAATCTAAACAAACAATTAAATTTAAAGCTAATAATTAACTACTTCACAACGTAAAATGCAGCGCGAAAAAAGCTAAATGAACAAATGTACGTTTCGGAAATAATTTGGATTTCCATCTTCAATGCAACAAGTCCAGATCTGAATGTCCAAACTGTTTGTGCGGTCAAGAACGAAAATTAAGTTTGCATAGCATCGGATACCGTATATGAGCAGCTGAAAAACTGTTCTTCAAATCCCTTGACAGCTGGAACCTTATGTTAGAATATGCAGCGTGTTTAACAGATTAGCGTACATATGTTTAGAATGTGCACATTAATCTGTTAAACATGAAATCATAATCTAAACAGAACACTTGCTGTGTTTGCAGATTGTGGCAGATTTTCAGATTATTACTTCCAAGTCGTGAGCAGGGGATTACATCTTTCCAAACATATTTTTTTCTTTTTTTTCTCCTTATGTGAAACATCTTAGAACTCGGAGTACAAAAAATCTTGAAAGAAATGTGACTTGGATAAAACAGAAGTATGTAACGGAAGTGATGTCAAATCGTCATGAATATGTAATAGAAACTTTTGTTATAATTTGAAGGTCAGGGTCTCTAGATCTAGGTGACAAATTCATTGCCCATAACGACTAATTTCGCAAAATATCGCAACCTCGGAAACTCTGAGCAAGTTCTAAAAACTTTTCAAATTTTGTAGAAAGCTCAAGAACTTCACAAGTTGCGGGGATATTCCAGGACGTTCCACAGAGGCTATAGTATATAAGCCATCGTTCAGTTGGGTTGTTGACGTCATACGAGTAAAAGTATCTGTCAAACGCAATACAGAACACAATATATAATTTTTCTTCTGATTATATATACCCTTTAAGCTGTATTATAAAAACAATACTGTCAGCAAAATGTAAAACATTTAAATTTTACATCTACGATATCTGTGGATCACAATCTGCGCTAAACATGAGATCTGCGTATGCCCTTATCGCTTGCTCCAACCGCAAACTTGCTGACTATAAACTTCCAAACATTTTATCGTCGATGTCTGTTTCGGAAAAGGAGTGTTATGAAAAATGTAAACACTTTAAACGCTTATACACCCCCCCCCCCCCAAACCTAATTTATAAGAACGAAAATAATTTTTTATATTTTGTATGAAATAAGGTGCAGATTATGAATATATAAAAATAAATACAATATTTTAATATTTTGAACTTTTTTTTTTCTCGAAAACACTTATAAAAGAAATATCTTCGAAACACATATATATATATATATATATATATATATATAGAGAGAGAGAGAGAGAGAGAGAGAGAGAGTATCCAGTGCTATCGGTGCCCATGGCTATTTCCTCAACCGTTAGTCACAGAGATATACTTTCAATTGCAAAAATGTTTTAAATTTCAAAATCTATTATCTTAGAAACAGTTTAAATCAATAAACACATTTTTGAAAGGAATACGAAATATAAATTTTTATACGGTCCCCCGGCCCTACCATTTATATTTAGGAAAATCATCCTCATACAATTTCATGCAAATTGAAAAAAAAATATTTCTTTAAGACCAAAATTCACCGCGTCATGAAGCGTTAAACTTTATGACTTAAGTCGCTTTTCCACGCATAAAAATGTCCCGTTTCAGGGAACCAACCAATCAGGGACCGTATTGACCATTTCTCAGCAACAAAGGGGTCCAACTTTAAACCGCTATAAGTCGGTCAATTTTGGTCGTAAAAGGATTATTTCATTTTTTTTTTAATTTTGCATAAAATTGTATGAGGATAATTTTCCTAAATATAATTGGTAGAACCGTTGGACTGTATAAAAATTTATATTTCGTATTTCTTTCAGAAATGCATTTATTGATTTAAACTGTTTCTAAGATAATAGATTTTAAAATTTAAAACATTTTTGCAACTGGAAGTGTATCTCTGTGACTAACGGTTGAAGAAATAGCCATTGGGCACCGATAGCACTGGACACCCTGTATGTATGTATATATATATATATATATATATATATATATATATATATATATATATATACAGAAGTTGTCCAAAATAATGGAAACACCATACGTATAAGAGATAAGTTTATAGTACGGTTATGCTAATATACCGAAGGTTGCGTTCGATTATATTGGAGATGTTTCCTCTCACAATTGCGATGACATGGAAGACAAAATGAGCGACCTGACAGAATTCCAAAGAGGGAAGATTGTAGGTGTCTGTCTATAGTCGGTGCGTCAGTCACTGCCGTTGCAAAGCTAGTGGGGGTGTCAAGAGGTACTGTGTCCAAGGTCGTGACAGCATACAAAGTTTGTAGCAAAACATCGTCTGCGAGAGAGAATTGTGGACTGAAAATGAAACCCACAGACCGACACAAGAAAACATTGAAGTGGATTGTCGAAATAGAAAGATCACTACGGCAAAAATGACCGCTGAGCTTAATATTCATCTACAGAACCCAATTTCTAACCGTACTGCACGAAGGAAACTGCATCGGAAAAGAAATTCGTGACAGAGCTGCTATTGCGAAACCCCAAGTGTCACAGAGAAATATAAAACGAAGACTACATTGGTGCCAAGAACATAAAACGTGGACCGCGGACGCTTCGAAACTTGTATTATTCTCTAATGAATCAGCCTTTACACTATTCCTTACCTACGGGCGTGTGTACAGGTGGAGAACACTGACAAAAGCTTACAAATCCGACTTTCTCGTTCCTACCGTAAAGCATGGTGGCGATAATAATATCGTGGTCTTCCGCTGGTTCCATTATCACCTTACGAGGAAGGATAACTAGAAGCGACTATGTAGCCATTTTGGGGGGACATGTCCATTCTATGGTGCAGATATTGTTTCCTGGAGGGGATTATATCTTTCAGGATGATAATGCCCCATTCACAGAGCGGGTAACTGTTCAATCATGGTTTGAGGAACATGGTGCGGACGTTACACACCTTCCCTGGCCTGCGTAATTACTAGACTTAAACTTCAATGAACCACTTTGGTCTGTGTTGGAAAATAGGGTCAGATCCAGTTATCTTCCTCCAGCATCACTCACATAATTGGAGCAGTTTCTGCATGAAGAATAGTATCAAATACCACTTGCAACCATTCAGGCTTTGTATGCATCCATACCAAGAAGGATTCAAGCAGTTTTAACTGCCCCAAAAGTGCCCCAACACCTTATTAGGTACGTAAGACCTCCTTTTCCCAGGTGTTTCCATTATTTTGGACAATCCCTGTATATACACTCTATAACAAAAAAAATCGACGCACCAAGAAAGAGTAGTCCGATTATGATAAAAATTGGTAAATGTGAAGAATATACATAGAAAAGGAAACGATTAAAATTTCAGAACAATTTAATGATTTAGAGTTTGACTGTATACAAAGGGAGGAAGTCAATAAGGCGTTGGTCCACCTCTGGCCTGGATGCAAGATGTCACCCTGAGTGGCATAGACTGATAAAGTTCACGGATGGTGTCCTGCGGAAGATCTTGCCAAATTGTCTCCAACTGTCAAGCTAAATCGTCAACATTCCGGGATGGTTGCAATCGCCTTCTCATAACGTCCCAAATGTGCTCTATGGGAGAGAGATCGGGAGACCTAGCTGGCCAAGAAAGTGTTGGGCAAGCTTGAAGACAATTCATAGCAACACGTGCCGTGTGCGGCAGGGCATTATCTTGTTGAAAAGTAAGTTCTGGGTGTCGAAAAAGTAACGGTAACACAACCGGTCGTAGAATGTTGTCTATGTACCGCTGTGTTGTCAGTGTGCCAGAAATGACTACCAAAGGGTTCCGGCTAAGGAGATGGCACCTCAGGAAGAGATGGCACCTCAGACCATACCCACCTGCAGATATACACCTGCCCAGATATACATCTGCCCAGATATACACCTGCTGATTGCGCAGTTCCGATGCGCTGGAACTCCCACTATTTATTCATTGGACACCAAATATTATTCATTTGCATGTTCGCTCAAAATGTCTTTGCATACGAAATTTCATTACAATCGGACAACTCCTTCTTGGTGCGTCAATTTTTTTGTTATAGAGTATACTTTAAAGAAATATCTTTCGAGAAAATAACAAGAAAGATCAATCATGCTTAAAGCATTGATTATGAAACACTTTCCAACTTCAATGCAATTTTATTTAAAAAAGTCGAAAATGCAATACATTCCTCGGTAATATTTTAGAACTTATCAAAATACTACATTAATTTATTATATTTGAAAACTTAAACCTTCATTGAAAAAAATGAACTTCATACAAATGACGGCATTGAAATATAAATTGCGTGGTTTAAATAACTCTAAAATGCGATACATTCCACGGTATATATTTTTAAAACTATTATAATACTACGATAATTTATTATATTTGAAAACTTCATCGAAAACAACTGAAATTAATTCAAATGACGTCATAGAAAAAATAACACGCCTGGATCTCTCTATAAAAACAGGATTTCATTCATAACTTTCTCCCATTCATTTCATTCATCACATTACTATAATAATTTATTTTATTTAAAAATTAAGACCATGGAGCTACAAGTAATTAAACTCTTATGCTTGAAACTTCATCGAAAAAAATCGTCCTTATCTTTATAAAATCAATTAATATTTCATTCATATCAGCCATGCAGACTCCATGGACTAAATTATTTTGTGTTAAAGAAATACAGTAATTCTAATACAACTCATTCTACATATTTTGCTGTTTACATTTTACATAGGTGAAAAATAGGCTTAGTTGTAGAAATAATCAAATATTGATGAGCATTTAAACTCAAATATATTGTCATTGCGTTGTTTCAGTATGTAGATGCACAGAATTTAAGCAAAAATAAAGTAGTTTCAGGACGGATACAACACGCAATATGAATTAAAAAGAACTTAAAAATATCACGATTTTGAAACAGGATGGATGCCATATATCATTTTGAAGTGGGTCATGTGATCGTTTCATATCATGGACACGTGATCGTTTCATATAAGAGGTGTAATTATTTTTATTTAAAAAACTACTGAATATATTTCGCTGAATTTTTTGTTATATATTTTATGGAGCAATTTGAATATTACCTAAAATTTTCGAAGCAATTTGTGAATTTTAAATCCGCTTAAAAAATGTTTGAAAAATTAGGTCCCATAGAGCTCAATGTATTTCATTTTTTCAACCCAGGTTCAATCCAAAACTAATTGGGTGATATTATTCATTTATATTCCCATAGGTCCTACAGACCGACCGAACAACATACTAAAATTTCATTTTGATTAAGTCATTTTTACGGCAGTTATCGTGCTAACGGACAGACAGACAGACAGACAGAATGAACAAAATCATAAACACTTTTCAACTTTGTTGTAAAGTGTTAAAAAGTCTTTAAATATCTTTAAAGGAATTTCTTTAGTTTTCGAGTAGTTTGCAATGCTTGTATCTCCAAAACTAAAAGTGCTAGCAATGAACAAAAGCAAAAAACTGCAAGTGTAAATAATTGGATTTTGGATCGAGATTGAGTTTTTCGAAAAAAACTTAAAAAGGTATCTGTCTCAATGACGTTTTTTTTTAATACCATGCAGTTTAAGCCATGAATGAATGCGACATACATTTTCCTCCACTCTCCGAACAGTGTTTACGTTTTTAAGCGTTCTCATCCCTTTTTAACACTTTACAACAAAGTTGAAAAGTGTTTATGACTTTCTTCATTCTGTCTGTCTGTCTGTCCGTTAGCACGATAACTGCCGTAAAAATGACTTAATCAAAATGAAATTTTAGTATGTTGTTCAGACGGTCTGTAGGACCTATGGGAATATAAATCAATAATATCACCCAATTAGTTTTGGATTGAACCCGGATTGACAAAATGAAATACATTGAGTCCTATGGGACCTAATTTTTCAAGCATTTTTTAAGCGTATTCAAAATTCACAAATTGCTTCGAAAATTTTAGGTAATATTCAAATTGTTCCATAAAATATATAAAAAAAATTTAGCGAAATATATTCAGTAGTTTTTTAAATAAAAATTGAAATAATAATAACACCTCTTATATGAAGCGATCACGTGACCATGATATGAAAATATCACATGACCCACTTCAAAACGATATATGGCATCCATCTTGTCTTAAAATCGGGATTTTTAAAGTTCTTTTTAATTCATATTGAGTGTTGCATCCGTCCTAAAATCACTTTATTTTTGCATAAATTCTGTGCATCTACATACTGAAACAACGCAATTGCAATATATTTGAGTTTAAATGCTCATCCAAATTTGATTATTTCTACAACGAAGCCTATTTTTTACCTATGTAAAATGTAAACAGCAAAATATGTAGAATGAGTTGTATTAGAATTGCTGTATTTCTTTAATACAAAATAATTTATTTCATGGAGTCTGCATAGCTGATATGAATCAAATATTCATTGATTTTACAAGCAGAAGGACGATTTTTTTCGATGAAATTTTACGCATAGAGTTTAATTACGTGTAGCTCCATGGTCTAAATTTTTAAATAAAATAAATTATTATAGTATTCTGATGAATGACATGAATGGGAACATGTTATGAATGAAATGCTGTTGTTAGATCCAGGCGTGTTATTTTTTCTATGACGTCATTTGAATTAATTTCAGTTGTTTTCGATGAAGTTTTCAAATATAATAAATTATCATAGTATTATGATTGTTTTAAAAATATTTCCGAGGAATGTATCGCATTTTAGGGATGTTTAAACCTGGCAATTTATAATTCAATGACATTATTTTAATGAAGTTCATTTTTTTCGATGAAGGTTTAAGTTTTCAAATATAATAAATTAATGTTGTATTCTGATAAGTTTTAAAATATTACCGAGGAATGTATTGCATTTTAGAGATGCTTAAATAAAATTGCATTGAAGTTGGAAAGTGTTTCACAATCAATGCTTTAAGCATGATTGATCTTTCTTGTTAACACTTTACAACATAGTTGAAAAGTGTTTATGACTTTGTCAATTCTGTCTGACTGTCTGTCTGTCCGTTCGTCCGATAACTGCCGTAAAAATGAATTTATCAAAATGGAATTTTAGTATGTTGTCGAGAGAGTCTGTGGGATATATGGGAATGTAAAAGAATATTATCACTCAATTAGTTTTGGATTTAACCCGGGTTGAAAACATGAAATACATTGAATCCTATGGGACCTAATTCTCAAAACATTTTTTAAGCGGAGTTAAAATTCACAAATTGCTTCGAAAATTTTAGAAAATATTCAAATTTTCATGTAAAATGTGTAAAAAAAATTTCATCAAAATATGTTAAGTAATTTTTTAAATAAAAATTGAAATAATAATTACACCCATATTATATGAAGAGATCACGTGACTCAATGTAAAATAAAATATGGCATCCATTTCTTTTTTCACTGTCTGAAAATCGTGATTGTTAAGGAACATTTATATTTATATTTAGTGTTGCATTCGTCCTAAAACCGCTTTAGTTTTGCATATCATCTGTGTATCTAAATTCTGCGTCTACGCACTTACGATAGTTTTATTTTAAATGATCACTAAACTTTGATTATTTTTACAACGAACCTTAATTTTAACGCATGCCGAATGTAAACAAATCAACCGATTGTAAGAGGATTTAGTTGTATAAGAATTGCTGAATTTTTGTAATGCAAAATTATTTAACTCTGGAGTCTGGAATATAAGTGCTATGAATGAAATATTCATTGATTTTAAATAAAGAAGCAGACTATTTTATAGCATTACCGTTTTTGCTGAAGTTTTAAGTTTCCAAGTAAAATAAATTATTGTAGTGCTGTGATAATTTAAAAAATATCCCAGCTGAATGTATCGCAATTTAGAGATGTTTAAATAAAATTGCATTTCACTTGGAAAATGTTTCATAATCAATACTTTATGCATGATTCATATTTCTTGTTAATTACTTAAAGCGTTTGATAAACTATATAGCTTAGCGAAAGCTTACTGTATTTCCTATACGATTTACGAAATAACAATTCCCATCCTCTACTTCTTTATCTTGTTCCCCACCCCCCCCCCCCCCCACCCCCAATTAAAAGAGATTCAAATTTTATACATTAGTCTCGCAGATTTCAAATAATATTCAAGTGGATATGGCAACCCTGATCCGTCCCATTCAAGATGTGTTTGTTCTGTTTGTGTATCTGCTGACAGAGGGGAGATTTATATCATATTATAAGAGTATTTTTAAACGTTCGTTACGAAGTTGAAGTTTTCCCATTCTTGAAAGCTTACTGTGTTATATTTTAATTTGCTCATAGTTCTTAATTATTGTTATTTTAACCCAAGAGCAGACCCAGATTAATTGCACAGTCAAAAGGACTAAATCTCTAGTATTCCGCCAAGTTAACTTTGCAGTAAGTATAAAGCATAGTGTTCTTACGAGGTTAACTCTGAAATTTCAAAAACCAATTAGAAAAAGACTGAAAAATCCATATTAAGCGGAAAGGTTTTAAAACTATAATGTATTACTTTCACGACATGCATGTAAAATAGTACAATGCATACGAAAAATAATTTGGCGTGTTCGAAAATTTGAATTCTGGTTTTTGTCTGATTCTCACATTTTGAGCATTCATAAACTCAAATTAAATATTTTTTGAGGTAATTTGTATATGTGTGAACCAGGTAATGTGTATGTATGTGAACGAGGTAATGTGTATGTGTGTGAACGAGGTAATGTGTATGTATGTGAACGAGGTAATTTGTATGTGTGTGAACGAGGTAATGTGTATGTATGTGAACGAGGTAATTTGTATGCGTGTGAACGAGGTAATGTGTATGTATGTGAACGAGGTAATTTGTATGCGTGTGAACGAGGTAATGTGTATGTATGTGAACGAGGTAATTTGTATGCGTGTGAACGAGGTAATGTGTATGTATGTGAACGAGGTAATTTGTATGTGCGTGAACGAGGTAATGTGTATGTATGTGAACGAGGTAATGTGTATGTGTGTGAACGAGGTAATGTGTATGTATGTGAACGAGGTAATTTGTATGTGTGTGAACGAGATAATGTGTATGTATGTAAACGAGGTAATGTGTATGTGTGTGAACGAGGTAATGTGTATGTATGTGAACGAGGTAATTTGTATGTGTGTGAACGAGGTAATGTGTATGTATGTGAACGAGGTAATTTGTATGCGTGTGAACGAGGTAATGTGTATGTATGTGAACGAGGTAATTTGTATGTGTGTGAACGAGATAATGTGTATGTATGTAAACGAGGTAATTTGTATGCGTGTGAACGAGGTAATGTGTATGTATGTGAACGAGGTAATTTGTATGTGTGTGAACGAGATAATGTGTATGTATGTAAACGAGGTAATTTGTATGTGTGTGAACGAGATAATGTGTATGTATGTAAACGAGGTAATGTGTATGTGTGTGAACGAGGTAATGTGTATGTATGTGAACGAGGTAATTTGTATGTGTGTGAACGAGGTAATGTGTGTGCGTGTGATATCTCATGGACTAGTCGATCACTTCAAATGAAAGTTGAAACGATCCTGGCAATCAATACTAGAAGGGTATTGTTACAAACATGTTAAATTCTCTCATTGGAGTCGCTTTTGAAAACCAGACGGAGAAAACACCCGTACAGGCATCTTTTCTTATGACGTAAATTTAGTGTTTCTAGATGCTAAAGTTGGTTAGAGACTTTTCAGAATTGGCTATTAATCGCCAATTTGGTGACATTTGGCGACATCTCGAAGGTTTGAAAAATTCCTTGAAATAACCAATATTCTACGAGATACGAGAGATTTCCAGAAGTTTCTACAGAGAATCTATAAAAGAAGCCATCACTCAGTTGCAGAGCTGTTGACGTCATACGAGCTGCATTGAACTGCGCCATTCCTCATTGTTTTGAGAATAGCAGCAGCTGTTTTGTGAAATGAAATACTTCAATGTTTCAAGACTAGTATCAACTGTTTTGTGAAATTAGTGAAGCATTTAAAGGTTGTTTTACTAAACATTGTTCCTGTTCACGCTGTGCATGTGAATAAACCTGCTAGTTTTCCAGAAATTTGGACTCATTCTTGTGTCCTGAATGTACACCCACGATTACAGGGGATACCTCGTAACAGTATTAACTTTAAACGCTTTCAAAGATTCGGAAGACCTCAAATTAAATCGTAAATAAACGTAACAAAATCAGAACAATCAATCATGCTAAATAAGCAATCATTTTGTATGTAATTTATCATAAGAAAACGGATGAAATTCATATGAAAATGCTGTAATTAACCGTTCTCAAAATATTGCCGATCTTTTGAAAGAAATTATAAAAAAAACTTACATCAAAATTAAAGAAAAATCTATATAAATAAAATTGAAAATCTGTCTGTCTTTCCGTCTGCATGTCTGTCTTTCTGTCTGTCTGTATGTATGTTTGTCTCATCATCACGGGAGAACTGCTGAAACGAATTTCATGAAATTTTGTGGGTAGCCTTAGAATTGCCCCACTTAAATTTTAGTCCAAGTTTCTAGGACCAGGGGTTGTCTAGATATTAATTAAAAACGCACAGTTAAACTTTCCATAGACATAGCATTAAGCAGACGATATATTCCCCGAAAATTTATTTGAAGAAAATGATATCCTGATGTCCCTTAGCAACGGATTTAAATCCAATGCAGCAGACGATTTTTATTAAATCTTTTCCAATTTAAATATTGAAATATATATAAAATAAATGTTATCGAATTGCATCTTGGACTGGATTATATAAATTAAGGCCTACAGGTTTAACTATTACTGGGATTATTGATCTTTTCTATTTATTACAGTATTTGTTTTATTTTGGCAAATATTGGAATAATAGCAAATACTAGCAAGTATTAGCATATATTGGAATCAATTACGGACCTCAATTTTAAGGACTGAGGGAATAGTTGATATTTTGTTACGTCATTTGATTTATTTTGTCAAATATTTTTCAAACCCATATATTGTAATACAGGTATACCTTCTAATCTACAAGAATATAAGTAGTACTGTTATATCTTTCAATACAATTTTAGAACTTTCATTTTAGCATATATTAATTGGATTTCATGTTTGTTGTAAATTTGTTTACAAACGGGACCAGGATGTTTTATTTTTTAGATCAGCCTGTGAAGATGATTTTGTATAGCGAAAACAGAGATTCTTAAACTTCTTTTCAGGCGCATTCATTTAAATATTTTAATAGAATGCTTTGAATAATATTGTCATTTAAAATACTATAGGAATTTGTAATTCTGAATTTTAAGTCCTTTATATTATAAATTCAGTACGAAAGACGGGTATACCGCTAGTACTTAATATAAGTAAAAATACATACTTAATATAGCCTTATACTTAATATAGTCTATACGTAATATAGCCTTATACTTAATATAGTCTTAATACATTTAAAAACCGAACAAGTGTTTGCTTTTTATACGGATTTTGGCCTAGGGACAATTAAAAACCGAATAAGTGTTTGCTTTTTATACGGTTTTTGGCCTAGGGACAATTAAAAACCAAATTAGTGTTTGCTTTTTATAAAGTTTTTGGCTCATTATGCTGGATTGAATTGTGGCGATTTATTGGTTACATCAGGTGGTTGTTGGACCACAATGAAAAAACTTAAACACTGAAGAAATAAAAAAACAAATAAATGGAATGTTATGGAGATTGTCGCGGTGCATTTATGCATCGGGTGGTGGTGGGGACAATCTTAAAAAAAAACTTTTTTTCGCTGAGCAGCATCGTTAAAGCAGCATCGTTATTTCTTAAATACTAAATTCACATTCAACACCATCAGTCTCAAAAATACTTTCATGTCATTTGCAATGCAATATTAAAGATGCAGACAAACGAATACAATTTCATTTATGTAAAACAAAAAATAGAGGGGCATACCTTTATAAAAAATATAGGAGCAGCTGATCCCGGCTGTGAGTACACATCAAAGGGATCCCTTTCCTAGGGTTACAGGTACAGAAATCCTCCGAATATCACAGTTTACAAACATTAGAATAAATTCACTTTACAAATCAATTTTCAAGAATCCCCCCTAGAACATTATTTTTCATCTTAAAATTTCATTAGTTTTAACGTCATTAAACTGAAACAAACTTTGTTAACTCCACGGGGTTATGGCGCCAGCGAATCAGAATTTTCAAGGGTAGCGAAAAGACTGGTCGCCGAAGGCGGCTAGTTATGTAAATATGGAAAATATGAAAAATATAAAATAAATGAAAAATACTTAAGATAAGTATTGTTAAAATGTTTAGCATATACCATATTACGCGGAAAATTCCTTAATATCATTCTCGTAAATTAAGCATGTTCTATAAAGGCACGAGTTTTATCTTTTGGAAAGTCCTATAAATTAATAAAAGCTTGTAATTGCTTTAGGGATGCAAGCTCTTGAAATCTTTGCGATTTTGAAAACATTTTACACTGCTCACAGCTGAAACCGCAACATCATAAAATTGTAAGTGTAGCTTTATGTAAATCAGGCAATGGAAACAGTAAGGTGAGATATGCAAATGATCACAGTTTCGTTACGCATAGTGACGTAACACCGTGCCGAGCAGCATAAAAGCGTCAGGTCAAGGCGGAGCGACATCACAGCTAAATTGTAGCGTCATTGGTTTGAGGTTGTAAAAATCATCACAGCGTGCCAAGAGAACGTCGACGTACCGCATACGTTCAGTTGTCGTCAAAGGAATGGCAACAAATCATCATTTTACGTGAGAGCGGATTGAGCCTTTGAAGGATCACTGAACTATTGGGTCGTGATGTGAGCACAGTTCAGCGGTGAGTGTTACGGTTCGTGAGAGACAACGAAATGACACGAAGATCAGGTAGTGGAGCTTCCAGGTGTACCACACCACATGAAGAACGTATGCTTCTGAGAAGCGTTGCGCGGGAGCCGTTTACCACAGCAACCGTGTTACAATAACATTTATCCTGTGGTTTCGACGCGTTAACGTGGTTTCGACGCAAACAATTCGAAACCGTTTGCATAACGCAGGACTCCGAGGTAGGCGACCTTTTCGGCACCTACCGTTTCAACGTCTTCACCGGTTACGTCGCCTCTAGTGGTGTCGAATGAGACGCAATTGGTAGACAGAATAGCGAAAAATCCTGTTCAAGGATGAATGGCGATTCTATTTTGGCATGCCAGATGGCCATACTCGCGTATGGCGGCACTTTCAACAACACCACCAGGAAGTTTTTCTATCAGTCGCAACACAGCCCCTTCCCTCTAAGTGGTACCATGGTTTGGGATGGTAAACCATTTGGTGGACGAACACCTTTGTTCCACGTTTAGGGCAGTATCACGGTACAACGATACGTTTCTGACATTGGGAGACCTGTGGTACAGCCATATCTGTCAACCAGGCCTGAACTACTTTTTCAGCCGGATAATTCCAGGCCACATACTGCACGGGTAACTATGAATAGTCTACAAGGTTTCGATATCCTGCCATGGACAGAATATTCCCCGGATTTGTCGCCAATTCAGCATATCTGGGACATCATGGGTCGCCGATTAAGAGAATTCCCAATTCCAGCAAACCATGTCCAGTTACAAGCCCAATTGCATGCTGTGTGGAATGCCATCCCTCACCGCACCATTGACCAACCATTGACGGGATGCCTCGTCGTATTCAATCCTACATAGGTACTCGCGGTGAGCCTATTCCATATTGATCTAATATCAATAAAGTTCCATGCTTTCATTTTCCAGGTATGATTTTTTGATCATTTGCACATCTCCATGTTACAATTATGTTTCGTACATTTCATAAGGATACGTCAATTTCTTCATGCTGTTGCGATTTCAGTTGTGAGCAGTGTAGATTATCCAGAAATTTGGAAGCCTTGAAAACCCGTTTAAAATTGCAATATAAATTTAAAATTAATTATGAAAACAAAACTCTTCTTAATCTCTGCATTATTATCCAGAAATATGTATTATACTGAAATTATTATTATCCAGATTTTAGATTATCCAGAAATTTGGAAGCCTTGAAAACACATTTAGCATTGCAATATAAATTTATAATCAATTATGAAAACAAAACTGTTCTTAATCTCTGCATTATTATCCAGAAATTTGGATTATCAAGAAGTTATTATTATCCAGATTTTAGATTATCCAGAAATTTGGAAGCCTTAAAAACCCCTTTAGCTTTGCAATATAAATTTAAAATTAATTATGAAAACAAAACTGTTCTTAATCTCTGCATTATTATCCAGAAATTTGGATTATCCAGAAATTATTATTATCCAGATTTTAGATTATCCAGAAATTTGGAAGCCTTGAAAACCCATTTAGCATTGCAATATAAATTTATAATTAATTATGAAAACAAAACTGTTCTTAATCTGTGCATTATTATCCAGAAATTTGGATTATCCAGATTTTAGATTATCCAGAAATTTGGAAGCCTTAAAAACCCATTTAGCTTTGCAATATAAATAAAACTGTTCTTAATCTGTGCATTATTATCCAGAAATTTGGATTATCCAGAAATTATTATTATCCAGATTTTAGATTATCCAGAAATTTGGAAGCCTTGAAAACCCATTTAGCATTGCAATATAAATTTATAATTAATTATGAAAACGAAACTGTTCTTAATCTATGCATTATTATCCAGAAATTCGGATTATCCAGAAATTATTATTATACAGATTTTAGATTATCTAGAAATTTGGGAGCCTTGAAAACCAACTTAGTATTGCAATATAAATTTATAATTAATTATGAAAACAAAATTGTTCTTAATCTCTACATTATTATCCAGAAATATGGATTATCCTGAAATTATTATTATCCAGATTTTAGATTATCCAAAACTTTGGAAGCCTTGAAAATTCATTTAGCATTGCAATATAAATTTATAATTAATTATGAAAACAAAACTGTTCTTAATCTGTGCATTATTATCTAGAAATTTGAATTATCCAAAAATTATTATTATCCAGATTTTAGATTATCTAGAAATTTTGAAGTCTTGAAAACCAATTTAGCATTGCAATATAAATTTAAAATTAATTACGAAAACAAAACTGCTTTTAATCTCTGCATTATTATCCAGAAATTTGGAAGCCTTGAAAACCAATTTAGCATTGCAATATAGATTTAAAATAATTATGAGAACAAAACTGTTCTTAATTTCTGCATTATCCAAATCTTATGACAAATAATTGCACAATGCTGAAAAAAATATGATTTAAAAAAAGTGAAATTTCTCAAACGTCAAATGCTTTTATATGACAGCAATCCTAAGACTTAACCTAATATTTCTATACGGATTGAAAGCAAGCACTCTCAGATTTAAAATGGCACCTATCCTTGCACCAATTTTAAAAACTCTATCTCATTGCAAAATTCGTTTCACTATCATTTCACATTTCAAACGTTTTGGTGGGGAGCACCCATTAAATAAACATTTTTGAAAAATACTGTTTTTTCTTGATGTATTATAGATTGATTTGCCCATGCATCAAATTTCAAGTCTTTGTCTCTCATTTCACATTTCGAACGTTCTGGTGTTGTTGTTGTTGAGAACCAGACCGTCCGACCTACCAGAAAGGTGCAAGGTAACTGTTTGGACGGCCGGGAAGAGCCACCCAATTTAGACAGGAACCCAGTGGGGAAGGCATCCACAGGAATCGCACCCTCCTTCCCCTACCGCCAACCTCTCGGAAGGACTTACGGACCCACATTTTTAACGTGATCGTACTCCGCGTGAACACGGCGGCAGTTTTGGCAGCGGGGGGAATTGAACCTGGAACTATCGAGTGCAATTCCAGCGCACTAATCACTGGGCTACCGCGCCCGAACGTTCTGGTGTTGAAGACCCAGACTTCCAGACTCGTCCGAGGACATAAGCAACAGTTTGGACTGCCGGGAACGTTCTGGTGTGGAAGACCCAGACCACACGACTGACCCGAAGGCTTACACTAGCTTTTTGTCTGGCCGGGGGAACGTTCTGGTGTTGAAGACCCAGACCGTCCGACTCATTCTTAAGATATAGAGTAGCTATTTGGACGTCCGGCAACGTTCTGGTGTCGAAAGCCCAGACAGTCCGGCTCATCCTAAGACATAGAGCAGCAAGATGGGCGGCCGGGGGAACGTTCTGGTGTTGAAGACCCAGACCGTCCAGCTCGTCCTGAGGACTTGAGCATCTATTTGGACGGGCGGGGGGAACGTTCTGGTGTGGAGAACCTCCCTCTATAAAACATTTTTGATAAAATTTTGATTTTTCTTTAATCTTCAAATTGACTCATATATCAAATTTCGAATCTATATCTCATTTAAAATAAAGCGTTTCATTTAAAATAAAGCACAAATAGTATATTTTGGTGTGTAGCACCTCTAAGGAATATTGGAAAACTAAAACTGCACACTTTCTTCATTCCGAAATATCTACACTCACACCCAATTTACAATTTATTTTTGATCGCGAAGTATATTTTCCTATTTCACCTTTAGAACGTTTTGGTGTAGAGCACCCCCCCCCCCCCCCCCCCATTTTCGAAAAATTCGATTTTTTTTCCCGAGCATTTTATTGAATAACTGACCTGAGTAAAATATTTCAGATCTCCGTGTTTCTTATAAAAAGGCGTTTATCATTTATGCCGCAAAAATTGAACATTTTAGTGTCTGATATACCCTAAAGTATTAAATCTGGAAAACTAAAAGTGCGCACTTTCCTTCTTTCGAACTATCTATCCATACATTAAAGTTGAAGTTTCTATGTCATCACGAAGTATGGTTTCCTATCGTTTCATCTTTCGAACGTTTTGAAATGGAGCACCCCCTACGCAGAACATTTTTGAAAACTTCGATTTTTTCAGAGGTTTTATTGAACGATTAACCAGTGCACCAAATTGCAAGACTCTAACTCACTTAAAAAGGCGCTCTTCATTTATTCGACAAATCAAACATTCTAGCGTGCAGCACCCCCTAAAGTCACACATTGTGGAAAACGGAAATTGTGCATTTTCTTCTTTTCTGAATATCTACCATTAAATCGAATTTAAAGCCTCTATCTCATCGCGAAGTATGTTTTTCTATCATTACACATTTCGAACGTTTTTGTGTGGAACACCCATCCCCTTAAATGAAATTTTTGAAGAACTCTATTCTTCTCTTTTTTATCAAATTACGTTTTTCCTTTTGAACGATTTACCCATACACCAAATTTGAAGTTTCATCGCAAAGCATGCACTTTTCTATCATTTCACTTTGCAGACGTTTTTGGTGTGGAGAACCCCCATCCATCGAACATATTCAGGGGCGTGCTGGCCCACCGGGACACCGGGACATGTCCCGGTGCGCCCTCTTCTCACGGTGTCTCTCTCCTTCCTGGATGTAAGATTTTCGTTCAAATTGCTTATGTAAAAAAAAAAAAAAAGTATCTAAATAATACGTCAGTGTGAGACTGATGTGATGTGATCAGATCAGTGATCAGTCTGATGTGATCAGATCAGTGATCAGTCTGATGTGATCAGATCAGTCTGATGTGATCAGATCAGTCTGATGTGATCAGTATCACACTGATCAGATCAGTGTGAGACTGATGTGTCTAAATGATACGTCAGTGTGAGTCCGAGAATTATGACGCAGAAGACGGTACCAGTACTCACTGCCTTTTGTATTGCGGAGGTGGTGACTCTACGATTAACCGCTCTGCCCGATGTCGCTGTTGAAATGCGAAATGAAAGAATGAGCTTGTGCTAAGTTCTAACTCCGCGGCGTATTATGAAGTGTTTTGTTGTAATTTTGGTTTATTCAAGGAAATTGAAAGACAAGAGGACGCTCTGAAAAGGAAGAAATCTCCCTTAGGTTGTCCATCTCGTTTCATTCACGTCCTGCTGCGGTGGCATTGGTGCGTATGGTAAGTTTGTGTTTTATAAATGTGTTATATTTAGTTTAATTGCTCTGTTTATAGCAAATTCTGATACCCACATGTAAAAGATAACATCACTAATCGTTTTTCGGAATTATATTTCAGCGAAAAATGAGTAAATTTGTTTTTTCACGCTATTTTTGTTTTGCTATTATTCAAGATGAGGCCGCCTCTAAAGCGAGGCTCCCAGGTTCACCTACATGGTGATTCGACTCTGGTGCTACTAGGATACTTTATTTCAACTGTATTTATTTTAAAGCCTAAGATTAAAGGATGCTTATTAAAAATCAGTATGCACCAAGCTTTTTTTTATTTCAAGGTCATTTTGCCTTGCTGTTTCCTTCTGCTTACTTATTTTTTTATTTTTAATTACTTATTTTTAATTTTTAATTACTTATTATTTCATTGTTTTCAGAATTCCAACAGTAATGAAATTAAAGAGAAAAAAAGAGAGAAAAGCGTAAGAAAGAGAAAAGAAATAAAATGTTGCATGAATCTGCTAAAACATGCCCCAAAGTAACAGCTTTTTTATCAAAATCCTCAGATTGTGAAGCAACGCCATCACTCTTAGAAAATGAAGTATCGAGCCAAGGAACGCACTTGAACGATTCTGTTGATGAACAAAGTCTTGTAAAAGAATTTCCTGGAACCTTCTCGAATTCAGACAATGCAGAAACAACACACGAACAATTACAAGAACCAGGACTATCAACGTCGAATACAAAACCGCACTCAAGCCAAATAACTTCATTTAATACACCAACAGAAGATATTGATTACTTTAAGATACCAGGAACAAATGACTTGCAATTATACTTAGCGTTCCAACCAGTTATGCCTGATGAAAAAGAAGTGCCTTTTACGGATAGAAAATCAATATTTAAAATCGAAGAAAGTAACAGTGGTAACCAAATTTTCCGAAAGCAGTGGTTATCCTACAACGGAAAAATACAACAACCGTTCTGTTTCATTTGTGTTGCATTTAGCAAATCTACTTCAGTATTTTGCTCTGGATTCAGCGATTGGAAGCATGTCCACCAGAGACTACAGGAGCATGAAAACTCGTAAACTCACACACAAATTGAGAATTGTTTCATACTAATGAAAGATAAGAAGAGTTTGTCCTATCTTCTGTTTGGGAACCAAATGGCCAAAAGGAAACAGGAAGTAAAAGAAAGAAGACATGTAGTAGAAAGAGTAGTCTATGTTTTAAAGATGATAGGTAAACAAGGTTTTCTTCTTCGGGGAAAAGTAGAATTTGCTCATATTTTGGATGACGACTCAGTGAACCATGGAATTTTTTTAGAGATTATTCTCATGTTAAGAAAATATGATGCGATTTTAGAGAAGTATCTGAGCAGTGTCATTTCAAAAAGTAAGACCAACCTCCTTCAGAACAGAAAACCCAACGAAAATCAAAAAAGGAGGAAAAGGCCAGTAGGAAGAGGAGATCAAGTTATATTTTTAAAAAACAACATGATTGTGGAAATCTTACAATACATGAACGCAGAAATGAAAAGAAAAATATGTGAAGAAGTGAAATTGGCAGGGAAGTTTTTTATCCTAATGGATACTACAGTAGATGTTTCAAGTTACGACCAATGTGCATATGTCTTACGCTAATTTAAGGGTTCTGAAGTCGTTGAAAGACTGCTAGCTGTAAAATGTGTGGTTCACCACAGGCGAGGATCTGTTTTAGTCACTCAGAACCATTTTGGAAAATGCCGACATACCGATCAAGAACTGCATTACTAACGCTTTTGATGGAGCTTCTAATATTAATGGTCATTTTAAGGGATTGACAACAAGATTATCTGAAGTCATTCCACACCACATTCACACTTGGTGCTATGCCCATGTGCTGAACCTAGTTCTCATTGATACTGCCCAATGTCTCATTGTAACTATATCAATTTTTAATATACTGCAAGAAGAAGCTCAAGTGTTTATGAAGGAGTCACTTAAAAGATTACAAAAGTCCATTGATGGAAACCCTTCTTTAAGCTGGAAGCTATTGGCATGACCAGGTAACGGAGTCACAGTCTTACTACAGTCAAGATATTTGGAAGGTACTGAAAAATCTCACCCTACCAAGCTCGTTTACTTAGAATTGGTCATCGCCTTGTTTAAGATATCTAGTTCTCCAGCGTTTACCTTTAAAACAAGAAATGATGCTGAAGGTCTTCTAAGAAAGTTTACAAGTTTTGATACAATATTGGTAGCTATGTTGTTTCTAAAATTTTTTAAGATAACCACTCCTTCGTCTGATTACTTACAGACTAAGAATCTCGATTTTGTTCAAGCATGGAGACTCATCGAAACGTCTCACTTAAAGAATTACGTGAAAAGTTGGATGAAACTTTACAAGCTGCAAGAACATTCGTATCGATAAGGACGAGCCATTTAGATTAAAGAGCCAAAAAAGATGAGTTTTTGAAATTGAATTGAAAGTGAAACGAAAGAGAAAGGTGAAAAAGCTTCCTGGAGAAGATGCTGGTCATGAAGATGTTGGTCATACCTTAGAAGTAGATGATTTTAGAATTTCAACATTTTACTGTGTCATAGATACTCTCATCAATAGTATAGAAAACAGATTTCTCCAACACAAAAACTTGTACCTAGATCTAGCCTGATTTGACCCTAAGCGGTTTTGCAATAAAGAGCCCTTACCTCCCAAAGCCCTGGACAAAATAGTGGATATTCTCTCAGTACTTGACAAGGGAACGCAACATTTCAACCTTGCAATCACAAGAAGTGCAATTCTTGCTCAAAGTGTGCTTCTTAACTATAGCATGTTGACTCTCGTCAGGATAATGAACTGCTGAAAGTATATACGCTGCTCTTGACAACCCCGATGACTCAAGTAACATGTGAAAGGGTTAAGATTATTAAAACAAGATTCAGATCTACCTTAAGCAATGACAACTTGGAGCCATTATTACTTTCCTTATATACATAATGTATAAGGAAAGTATTGTGACGGGGTCGAAAATTCGAATTCGAGTTTTCGACGAGAGAGCACGTTTCAAGCATCCCTGATCACGAATCAAACATTTTTGAAGTGATGTCTGTGTGTGTATGTGTGTGTGTGTGTGTGTGTGTGTGTGTGTGTGTGTGTGTGTGTGTGTGTGTGTGTGTGTGAAAGTATGTGTGTGTGTGTGTGTGTGTGTGTCAGTGAGTCTGTGGAGACGATAACTGACGAACGAATGGACCGATTCGAACCAAATTTTGTACAAAAATCACAATCCGTAAACACTGGAAGCCTATTGCTTTTATATGCAATCGAATGTTAAGAACCCCCCTAAATTTTCGAATGAAATTTTGAAAAAATCGTCAAAAATTCAAAACCACTAATAAAGTTACGCAGATAGACATTTCTTATGTAATTTTTCATTAGAAAACGATTGACATAAATTTTAGAACGCTAACATGAACCGTTCTTGAGATATTGTTCATTTTAAAAAAAAAAATTATCAAACAGTCATATAAAAAAAAAATTCCTATTGAGAAACATGTTCACTTTTCATATGTAATACCATGCGATAAATTGGGTGACATCATTCTCGTGGAACTAGCTCATTCCATTCATGAAAAAATATACTTTTAGTAATACTTTTGTGTTTGAACGCCAATAGTCATTTATCTGCTGTAAGAATAACTGATCTTAGTGCATAACGCTTGGCGAGATTTTGGCGACGAATTTGGCGGAATGTCGCCAACTTGGCGACTTTTTGAAATGTTGCCAATTTAACGAAAATCTCGCCAAATGGATAAAAATGACGACTAATTGTCGAAAATTTAATATCTTGGAAAGAATATTAGTATCTACTATAAGAAAAACCTACTTTTTTTTACTGTAAAATTAGTAAATTTATTACATTATATAAGGAAAGTCATGTGTTGCCCACATCAGATTTTTATTAATGCAATCCGAATCAGACTTACTGACACTCTAATTGATAAGTTTTGTAAATCGAGCTCTGAAATGAGTGTTGAATCACTTAATATGATACAGGTATCCTTTACTTTAAGATTTACCATTTGTTAAATTCTGACATATTTTCAGTACATCAAATAAATCCAGTTTATTTCAGGTGATATTAAATAAATATGCATATTGTAATATATATTATAGCAGCGGAAAGCTTGCTGTCAGTTATTTTGTTTACGTTTATTACTTTCCCTGCAATACATGGTAATGTATAGGGAAAGTATTGGAATCATGTCGAAAATCGCAACTCTTTGACGGATCTACAAGTTTCGAGACCTCTAGAATACGAAAAAACTATTTTTAGCGTGACGTTTGTGTGTGTGTGATTGTCTGTGTGTCTGTGCAATGTATGTATACACTCTAACTCAAAAACGAATGGACCGAATTTCATAAAATTCGGTAGGTAAGTCACTTGGATGTGACCCTGGTGCTGATTAGTTTTGGGTACGATTCGTAAAAACAGAACCCGCCTTTTTTTTTTTTTGCGAAATGGCCAGTAAAAATTTCATGTATCCGCTCTAGCTAAAATATTAATTTACCAAATTTCATAAAATTTAGTAGATAAGTTACTTGTTAGATACTCTGGTGCTGATTTGAATTTGGTACGATTCGGAAAAGAAGAACCCGCCTTTTTTACGAAATGGCTGGCAAAAATGTCATGTATCCACCCTAGCTAAAATACTAATTGACCAAATTTCACAATATTTGGTTGATAAGTTACTAGTGAGACACTGGTGCTGATTAGATTTTGGTACGATTCGGAAAATAACAATGTGCCTTTTTTTACGAAATGGTCCGAAAAAAAAAAAAAAAGAACTGCGTATGCTGAAATGCATCGTTTAAATTCTTGTTTTATACGCAACTTTTTGACAAGGAAAAGAATATAACACACTCTATTATATTTTAGGACTAACCGTTCTTCAGATATTTGAGATTTCTTGCATTTTTGTTACGCCGCTATCGAAAAATGTCCAATTACCAAATAAAAAAAAATTAATTAAAAATGCAAATTTAGTGTTATTTGGTGCAATTAAACTCAATCTAATGAATTATTAAAGAAATGAAGAAAATATGAATTTAAGTCTGCAGGGAAAGTCATGTGCTGCCCACATCAATTTTTTTTTTTTATTTAAAGCTATTTTTTTTAAATACATAATTTTAGGTTCTATTACTTAAGGTTAAGTAAGACAAAATCATGTTTTAAGCAACCCCAGAATCCCCGTCCGGTAGTTGTCACCCTCGTACCGGTCTATCCATCGCCCTCTTGGGGAGCCCAGCACGCCCCTGAACATATTCTAAAATTTCGATTTTTCCAGGGAGCGTTATCCAACGATCGACCCGTATGCCAGAGTGCAAGTCTCTATCTAATCGGGAAGCGCCTAAAAATGCATGACAGACGGACACTTGGCAATTAGTATATATAGATAGCATATGCCGTTCTGAAGTTTGACCTTGAACGAAGCTCAGGAAACCAAAAGAAACTAAAAGAAGCTCAGGAAACTAAAAACTATTTAAAATGTTCTATTTAATTTCTTTTACAATCGTTTTCTATAACTTGGTGAAAGATGCAAAGCAGTAGAATACCGAAAAAAATATAAATTCTTATTTGACGCGAAATTTCCTAAAACTTGAAATTTTCACACTGATTGTGGCAAGAGAAGAAACTGTTTGTTTTCAAAAACATTTTAGGATTTTTATTTACCAACAAGACAATTTTTTCACTTTCGAAGAAATACTATGCAATAATCAATTTTCGTTCCACACTAACACATACTCACCACATTGGTGTGATCAATGGTCTTTAACTGCTGATTTATTTGCCTTTTCAGTTCATCATTCACGGCGTTGGGATCTACAGGGCAAGGCTCTGGTGCACAGGACCCTGTTTGTTCCTCTGGCCCCTGGCATTCATCCGCGTCTTCACATATGCGTGACCTTGTGCCTTTTCCACTACCACAAGTGACAGGGCAATCCCAAGGCATCCAGGGAGACCAACCTTTAGTGCTCAAAGGCATGGAAACTGTTAAGTAACCCACATTGATTTTAGTTCAGCTTATGATAAAAAATTGTATTTATTGTGAATTTGTTTATTTTTAGTTCTCGTAATGGCAACACCATTTTTTTTTTAATTATTCAACAACAGCAGTCTCGGTTTTTGTTTACGATGTCAGATGAACAAGCTGTACGTTTTTAGAATGTTAAGATTTAAATAAACAAGAAAGATCAATCATGCATAAGGCATTTATTATGAAGCACTCTCCAACTGAAATACAATTTTATTTAAACCTTTCTAAGCTTATATTTTTGGCTAAATCCCAAAGACCGGTACGGTTGTCTTTTTTTTATCGCGCCAAATCGGCGATAAGCGGAAGGCTATGTTGCGACCTTGGTAACTCTTTAACTCATCGTACTTCGTAACCATGGTAACCTTGGGAGTTGATAACTCTGGCAACTGCCTTAATTTGTGTTATTTTATGCTCATTATGAATTATTGTACTGATCTTTTAAAATTAGATGTTTGGGAACAAGATTTAAATACAAGTATTGGTAAATTTTCTTTTATTTCATTTGAGTGTAGTAAATGGCTGTGAAGAGTGAAAGATTTAGTATTGTTCTTTTTGATCGTTTGGTTGATAGTGGTAAATTAATGTGATTAAATGGTGTGTGAATCAGGGGTTGATTGCAAGTGGGTATTGCGATTGTGTGAGAGGAATGATAGTACGGAAGAGTTTGATGATTATACGTGGGCTTGCCGTGTTTTTGGAGCGAATGCGCATTACGTATAAGGAATCGTACGTGGTTTATTCTAGATTGAGTTTGATTGAGATTTTGAAGCGCGGAAGTAACATGAAAATCACTTTATGAGCTATAGAACACTTTTTGCACAGATAGATATTGCTATGTGCGATCTCTGACAGCCAGGGGAACAGGATACTGTGATGTTTGTTTAGCTGGTGACCGTATCGAGGTTAGCCCGCGAAACGGTCATAAATCCATATATGTTTTAATTACTACATTACTCTATAAGCCACAGAACACCCGTTGCACAAGCAGCTGTTGCTACGTGCGATCTTCGACAGCCAGCGGGACCAGATTCTGTGATGTTTTTGTAGCGCTCGAACGTAGCGAGGTTAGCTCGCGAAGGGGTGTAGATTCATGTTCTAATTGCTACATTACTCTATGAGCCACAGAACACCTGTTGCTACATGCGACCTCCGACAGGCAGCGGGACCGGATTCTGTGATGTTTTTTATCAGGCGAGCGTAGCGAGGTTAGCTCGCGAAGCGGGCGTAGATCCATGTTCTAATTGCTAAATCACTCAATGAGCTACAGAGCACCTGTTGCTACGTGCGACCTCCGACAGCCAGCGGGACCGGATTCTGTGAGGTTTTTTTAGCGGGCGAGCGTAGCGAGGTTAGCTCGCGAAGCGGGCGTAGATCCATGTTTTAATTGCTACATCACTCTATGAGCCACAGAACACTTGTTGCACAAACAGCTGTTGCTACGTGTGACCTGCGACAGCCAGCGGGACCGGATTCTACGATTTTTTTTAGGTGGGCGAGCGTAGCGAGGTTAGCTCGCGAAGCGGGCGTTGATCCATGTTCTAATTGCTACATCACTCTATGAGCCACAGAACACCTGTTGCTACATGCGGCCTCCGACAGCCAGCGGGACCGGATTCTGTGATGTTTTTTAGCAGGCGAGCGTAGCGAGGTTAGCTAGATCCATGTTTTAATTGCAGATACATGTTTTAATTGCTACATCACTCTATGAGCCACAGAACACTTGTTGCACAAACAGCTGTTGCTACGTGCGACCTCCGACAGCCAGCGGGACCGGATTCTATGATGTTTTTTTAGCGGGCGAGCGTAACGAGGTCAGCTCGCGAAGCGGGCGTAGATCCATGTTCTAATTGCTACATCACTCTGTGAGCCACAGAACACCTGTTGCTACGTGCGACCTCCGACAACCAGCGGGACCGGATTCTGTGATGTTTTTTAGCAGGCGAGCGTAGCGAGGTTAGCTCGCGAAGCGGGTGTAGATCCATGTTTTAATTGCTACATCACTCTATGAGCCACAGAACACTTGTTGCACAAACAGCTGTTGCTACGTGCGACCTCCGACAGCCAGCGGGACCGAATTCTATGATGTTTTTTTAGCGGGCGAGCATAGTGAGGTCAGCTCGCGAAGCGGGCGTAGATCCATGTTCTAATTGCTACATCACTCTGTGAGCCACAGAACACCTGTTGCTACGTGCGACCTCCGACAACCAGCGGGACCGGATTCTGTGATGTTTTTTAGCAGGCGAGCGTAGCGAGGTTAGCTCGCGAAGCGGGCGTAGATCCATGTTCTAATTGCTACATCACTCTATGAGCCACAGAACACCCGTTGCACAAGCAGCTGTTGCTACGTGCAACCTCCGACAGCCAGCGGGACCGGATTCTGTGATGTTTTTTTAGCGGGCGAACGTAGCGAGGTTAGCTCGCGAAGCGGGCGTAGATCATTGTTCTAATTGCTACATCACTCTATGAGTCACAGAACACCTGTTGCACAAACAGCTGTTGTTACGTGCGACCTCCGACAAATACATTGAATTACGATATATACATACGTATATATATACATATACATACGTATATATATACATATACATTACTTTAGAAACTTACATTCGTTTAACCTCTAATTTTTGTAGGATATATCTAAATTTATCTTCTTTGATGGATATTTTTAATTAACCGGAAAATAAAATATTAACTTTCATTAAAATATATACACGAGTTTTTTTGCGAAAAATCGTTACATATCTTCCCCTCACTCGCATATACATTGCAGAATTTGCTAGTAAATGTATACATCTTTAGAACGTTACTTAGAGACTATGATAATAATGATTAGTAGTGTATATTCACTTAAAATGCACTTTAGCAAATGAAATCTTTAAATATATATTGCTATTAATGTATTCTAAATAACTAATGTTCATTACAAATATAAATTCGATGTTTAATGGGATTAATTTCAATTTTTATTTGGCATCATCGTCAGTTTACCGTTACGAGCTATGATAAAAATAATGTCCCTTTGCACTTACGTTTCTGCGCATTTTACTACGCAGTTTGTTTATTTACATTCGTGCTCACATAATCATGGTAACCTTGCGACTTGGTTGGATACTATGGCAACTGTCTCAACATCGGGCGCCAGAAAAGTCGCCAAATTCAAGACCGTACCGGTCTTTGGGATAATGCCATATTTTTATATACCAGCTCTTGAATTTTTTAAATTATCGCAGTACTACAATAATTTATTATGCTTGGAAACTTAAAACTTCATCAAATAAGGCAATGCTATAATAAATCGTTTCGTTCTCTATGTAAAATCAATGAATATTTCATTCACATCACTTATATTCCAGACTAATAATTTTGATTTAAAAAATTCAGCAATACTTATGCAACTCATCTTACAATCGCTTGATTTGTTTATATTCTACATGCTATAAAAATTAGACTTCGTTGTAGGAATAATTAAAGTTTAGTAATCATTTAAAATAAAACATATTGTAATTGCTTTGGCACAGAATTTAGATACACAGATGATATGCAAAATGAAAGAGGTTTTAAGACGAATGCAACACTAAATATAAATTTAAACGATCTTCAAGCATCACGATTTCACGCAGGGGAAGAAATGGATGCCCCATTTTATTTTGGAATGAGTCACATATCTCTTCATATAATATGGGTGTAATTATTATTTCATGTTTTATTCAAAAAACTACGTAACATATTTTGCTGACATTTGTTTTACACATTTTACGTGATAATTTGAATATTTCCTAAAATTTTCGAAGCAATTTATCAATTTTAACTACGCTTAAAAAATGTTTGAAAAATTAGGTCCCATAGGTTTCAATATATTTCATATTTTCAATCCCGGTTAAATCCTAAACTAATTAGGTGGTATTATTCATTTTCATTCCCATATGTCCCACATACCGTCTCAACAACATACTAAAATTTCATTTTGAGAAAGTCATTTTACAGCAATGTGCGAACGGACAGACAGACAGACAGAATGGACAAAGCCATAAACCCTTTATAACTATGTTGGAAAGTGTTAAAAATGGTTCCTGAATAGCAGCTTTGTAATTATTTTAATAAATATTGAAACGCGTGAAATTGGGTAAATTTCTTCTGTGTTTCCGACATTTGGTGACCCGGACGCGATAGCGAAGACAGAAAGGTTAGTTTCGTTTAGAATTTTGTTTTAACTAAGCCAGTCGCTATCTTATTTTCGTTAGGGAATTGCTTATAAAAAATAATAATATAAAGCGAAAGCCGATTCGAACGTCTTTTACAAAGTTGTATAATATTTTGGCAACCGCTTTAACTAATGAGGAAGCAGACGATATAATTATTCAAACACATTTGGCGAATATGGAGATATTAATGTTGAATTTAGCAGAGGTAGATGACGAAATCTGTAACGCTTTGCTTGGTGGTGATTCAAAAGTGGAAGAATACGAATATGAATACGGGGTAATAGAAGAATATGGCGAAAAAATGATTGCAGCTAGGGTTGGTGTCGAAAAGCATTTTAATAAACTCTCAAGCAAACAAAGTGCGTTTTCTTCCCATATTCAAGGGGAAATTAAACAGAAGCTTCCTAAGATTGAGTTTTTGAAATTCCGTGCTGAAATAAAGGATTAGCATTTTGGAGTCAATTCAAAATAATCCATGAAGATTAATTGATAGAAAAAAAGAAGATAAGTTTCAATATTTAATCCAGTCTATCACCGTTGGCATGGGCGTATTTAGGGGGGGGGGGGAGGGGGCAGGCGGGTGCCAAAGCAACCCTCTGGAAAATTGCTAATTTAATTAAAAGCCAATATGAAAGAGAGAGAGAAAAGAAATGCGTTTTGGAATTAGAACATTCAACCATAACTGTGTGTTTTCTCCCACGTGTATATTAATAAAAACAATTTAAACTTACCAATTACCTAAACCAATTACCTAAATGGAGAACTTCTTAGGATTATTGTATTTGGTATATTTATGAATATACAATTTGTTAATTTAATTGCTCTGTATCCAGGATTCTGTTATGAAAGGGGGAATATTTTTTAAAGGTGGTACACACTAATTTTTAAAAATTGATGCATATTTATTTCTAAAAGTGCTATACACACTAATTTTTAACACTTTACAACATAGTTGAAAATCGTTTATGACTTTGTTCATTCTGTCTGTCTGTCTGTCCGTTAGCACGATAACTGCAGTAAAAATAACTTTACCAAAATGAAATTTTAGTATGTTGTTCAGACGGTCTGTGGGACCTATGGAAATATAAATGAAAAATCTGATGTGGGCACCACATGACTTTCCTTATATAATGTAATGAATTTACTACTTTTACTGTAAAAAAATTGGTTTTTCTTATAGTAGATACTAATATTCTTTCCATGATATTGAATTTTCGACAATTAGTCGTCATTTTCATTGATATAGCGTCATTTTTATCCATTTGGCGAGATTTTCGTTAATTTGGCAATATTTCAAAAAGTCGCCAAGTTGGCGACATTCCGCCAAATTCGTCACCAAAATCTCGCCAAGCGTTATGCACTAAGAAATAAGTTGTTCTTACAGCAGATAAATGACTATTGGCGTTCAAATACAAAAGTATTACTCAAAGCATCTTTTTTCATGATTGCAACGAGCTAGATCCACGCGAATGATGTCATCCAATTTATCGCATGGTATTACATATGAAAAGTGAACATGTTTCTCAAGAGGAAATATTTTTCTTTTATTTTATATGACTCTTGGTACTTTTTTAAAAAATGTACAATATCTCGAGAACGGTTCGTGTTAGCGTTCTAAAATTTATGTCAATCGTTTTCTAAGGAAAAATTACATAAGAAATGTCTATTTGCGTAACTTTATTAGTGGTTTTGATTTTTTGACGATTTTTTCAAAATTTCATTCGAAAATTTAGGGGGTTCTGAACATTCGATTGCGTATAAAAACAATAGGCTTCCAGTGTTTACGGATTGTGATTTTTGTACCAAATTTGGTTCGAATCGGTCCATTCGTTCGTCAGTTATTGTCTCCACATACTCACTGACACACACACACACATACACACACACACACACGCAGACATCACTTCAAAAATGTTTGATTCGTGATCAGGGATGCTTGAAACGTGCTCTCCCGTATGACGTACATTCATACAAACGTGCTCTCTCTAATGACGTACATTCATTATTTGGCAGGCACAAATAACGAATGTTCCATTCCATTTCGCTATGCGTATCTGACGCAACCTCGTCAGAACCGTGACGTCATAACCTCGCCCACCTCCCCTTCACCATAGAAACAGCGTGCGTCTGCGCGGACATGTGGGTGGAAAATCGATCCCTTCTTTCGTGGCTTGGCCGAGAAATTGAAAATCATTATTTCCTTAAAATCCGGATCGTGCGGCTACTTTTTCTTATTTCTTGACCAAATTAGGCTTGTAAGAAAGTCTGATCTTTGAGCTTTCTAAAAATGTAAATTATTAATCGAAATTGTCGGTACTTTTCCCGACGCGAGGATTTAAAAACGAAAGTTCGTTTTTTTTTTAGCCGAAAGTAACTTCTGTTTTAAAATCTTTAAAAAATATTAGAATTTGTCCCTGAGATTTGAAATTGATATATTTTTACTCGCAATTGTCTGCTCTTTCCGGTCGTGTGATTTTTTTTTTTTCTACGACGTCTGGATGGTGGAGAAAAAAGAGGAAAAAGGGGAAAAAACTATTGAAATCGCTTAAAACATTAAATAACAAATAATATAATTCAAATTTCAAAAATCGGCTTTCACGTGTCACCTCCCCCCCCCCCCCCGGGTCTCCGATTGCCACATTTCGTAGCTCTGCCACGAGAGGTCGCTGAGCCTATAGTGTATAAGACAGACAGACATTGCCTTTTATTATTATAGATATTATTTTTCTTAGAATACATATTACCTTAATAGGCAGGAAAAAATGTGATCCTAAAACGGCTGGGACATTGTACGCGCTGAATTGTACACTACATGATGTTTTCTTTTCCCTAGTTAACCAAGTTTGACCGTATCTAATTAGCTGCATTAAATCCACATTAGTTTGGATAATCGGGACGCTACTGTAGTTAGTTTATATGGAATACCTAAATTCTATAAATTTCAATGTCACTATGCATCCAGGAACTATGCATACATTTGAGCTTGTTATCTGATTTTCGAATTATAATAAGACATGGGGCTATAGGAAAAGAATTATATAGTACTTGACTAATTAAAATTAATCTTGTGCATAGAAATTACAAAATTATATGAATTACCTTTAGCTTGACAGTAACCTCTATTAAGGACCGTTATCATAATTAGAATAAAAATATTAATCATGTTATGTTTATTTTGGGGATTTTGTTAAGTTTTCTGGTATAAAATATTGAGATTCTGCCTAGTTTTATGTAAACACATCTGTCAGAGCAACAATGAGAGTTAAAAAACATTGTTTACTTTGACATCATTGTTGGTACGTGTAACAGTTAAAACGAGATGATAGAAACTGTGGCAATAAGAATTGAAATGATTAAGTTTTAAAGATTATATTAATATTAATTGTTTATTAATCATTGAAAACATGGCCGTTGATCTCATAAAGTGGAATTAACATTTAAACGTACATCGCTCGTTGTTGTGCCGCACAACCCTCCAATTATTTTTACCTTTTGTGTAAGTCCTGAAAAGAATTATTAATTAATATTAAAAGATTAGACTATTTAAAACTTAAACAATATCATTTATTAACCACATCAATTTATCATCAACAACAATTTATCATTTATATCATTTCTCATTTATTATCAATTTTCATTTAACTATTTTAGCTAGGGGAGATACGACCAGAAGTATTAATTTTACGAAGGTGTCTAGGACCGGTAACATCAGAGCACATACCTTCCAGTTTAGACTTGGGCTCATCATCTCGCTTGCTGAAGTAGGTCGCTTGCTGGTCTTAGTGCTGAAGTACGGCCATAACTCTACGGTGTGTGGCTCCTACCCGTACTTTTCACTTCGACTGATACTTTATATCTCAACTGCTAGGTCATGTTCGCTTCGCTCCTTTTGTCAAACTCTTTTCAACAACACTTCGTAGGAAACTTCTCGCAACCACATTTCGTGTCAGACTTGCTTCTGCAACATTTTTATCAGAGTTACTTCTGCAACCTTTCGTATCAAAAAAGTGACTTCTGGTTCCTTCGGTGGGGGGGGGGGGGGGAGCTCCGCCCTTCTTCTCCTTGGCGCTCATTGGTTCTTCTGAACCCAATGGCATCACCTGACATTTATCAAGGCCCCTCTCAGCCCCTTTGGCCTGGGACACCCAAATTTATGGTATTTGATCTAAAAGTTCACGTTGTTGTAAACACCGGCGCCAGCCAGATTCGAGCTTTGTTAGCCATTCTAGGCACCATACATATTGAAATAAAAATGTCTCATGTGAGGACATATTCTGGCCTCACAGAAACAGACAGATTTTTTTTTTCATTTCCAAGTCTGTGGGATATTATGAGACATCTGTTTTGATGGCTGTAACATGTAGTGTTGACTTCGACGGTAAAAGCTTGCAATTTCGTCCCAATAGGTCAACGGTTGAACGTCGGCTGGCCAGTTCGGAGATCCTGGTTTCGATTCCCGGTTGCTGCAGCAGGGCTCTTTACAATGGTGCCCGAACAAATCAACTCTGTAGCTTAAGGGTGAGCGTCAGGAAATCTTCTGCCCTATCACCGCTTTGTTAACTCTCGCGGCACACATTTTTCGCCGAAATTCTGCTCAAACTGCTGCGAAATATTTTCTGAAAAATAAAATGCAATGCTTAGATTATATTAAAACTAAATTTAATACCCAATAAAACATAGAATATATTTTTTATTTTAATTCAAAATATTTTTGGTGCTGCCATCTGTTGTCGTAATTTAATTCATACCGACTATTTTTATTTTTTAATGAACATTTTTAAATGTCTATTCCTTCTAATAAGCTATTAAATACAACAACAGATCATGTATAATAATGCCACAATCACGGAAACGTAATTGAACTTGGACTTGAAAACAAGGGAACTTGAAAACTTGAAGACAAAACTGCAATCCTCAGTGATGTACATTCAGATCCCTTATCAAATTTATAGAATGAGAAATTACCTTTCCGTGATTGTGGCATTATTCTATATGATCTCTTGTCGTATTTAATATTGTATTAGAAGGAATAGATAATTAAAAATGTTCATTAAAAAATAAAAATAATCGGTATGAATTAAATTACGACAGAAGATGGCAGCACCAAAAATATTTTGGATTAAAATAAAAAATATATTCTATGTTTTATTGGGTATTAAATTTAGTTTTAATATAATCTAAGCATTGCATTTTATCTTTCAGAAAATATTTCGCAACTGTTTGAGCAGAATTTCGGCGAAATAGGTGTGCCGCGAAAGTTAACAAAGCGCGGATAGGGCAGAAGATTGACTGACGCTCACCCTCAATGCAAAGATGTTGGAGGTCTTAAAGTGATCCTAGTACGACTAATACGGATTCAGTGGACTCTGGAAGATTGAGCGCCGATTTCAAATTGAGACGATAACGACCACGGAGAATACTAACCTGTGTAATGGCAGGAGGTAGTCCGTCAGATTGTCAATGGCCCGCAAATCTGACATTAGAGGGTGGAGAATGCAGAGTGCACTTCAATAATAGCTTGCAATTTCGTCCCAATAGCTCAACGGTAGAGCGTCGTCTGGCCAGTTCGAGATCCAGGGTTCGATTTCCGGTTGGGGCAGCAAGGTTCTTTGCAAAGCGTTATTTTTCCTTCAAACATCTATTTCTCAGAATCTGCTGTAGATGGAACTCAGTTAATGAATGATATGGGTTTGGCATCAAATTCTAGAGGATAATTATTCTGAGGTTATTTGGGGGAAGGGGGGGGGTTAAAAACTCTCCTAGAAAACCTTGAATATAATACGTCAACTATGAAGATTATGATTTGAATCATAATTCATTGGTACTTTTGAACAATATAAGCAGGACAATATGTAATTACACATTATATATTTCGTACCAGTGAAGTGTTTGAATCATAGCATAGATCCTGCCATATCGCTCTAGATATAATTTTTAATAAATAAACCGGTACAGTCCTTTTAATTAGAGTGATAATAGTGAAAAGTTGTCGTGGAACGATGGTTGCCACTCCACTTTTAGACACCAATCTCGATGTTTAGAACGCTTCGATACTCCAATTATCCCCCCCCCCCTATAGAGATGTGCATTTTTACTTTCCTTATATACATAATGTATAAGGAAAGTATTGTGACGGGGTCGGAAATTAGAATTCGAGTTTTCGACGGGAGAGCACGTTTCAAGCTTCCCTGATCACGAATCAAACATTTTTGATGTGATGTCTGTGTGTGTGTCTGTGTGTGTGTATGTGTGTGTGTGTGTGTGTGTGTGTGTGTGTGTGTGTGAAAGTATGTGTGTGTGTGTGTGTGTCAGTGAGTCTGTGGAGACGATAACTGACGAACGAATGGACCGATTCGAACCAAATTTGGTACAAAAATCACAATCCGTAAACACTGGAAGCCTATTGCTTTTATATGCAATCGAATGTTAAGAACCCCCCTAAATTTTCGAATGAAATTTTGAAAAAATCGTCAAAAAATCAAAACCACTAATAAAGTTACGCAAATAGACATTTCTTATGTAATTTTTCATTAGAAAACGATTGACATAAATTTTAGAACGCTAACATGAACCGTTCTCGAGATATTGTTCATTTTTTAAAAAAAAAATTATCAAAAAGTCATATAAAAAAAAAATTCCTATTGAGAAACATGTTCACTTTTCATATGTAATACCATGCGATAAATTGGGTTACATCATTCTCGTGGAACTAGCTCATTCCATTCATGAAAAAATATACTTTTAGTAATACTTTTGTGTTTGAACGCCAATAGTCATTTATCTGCTGTAAGAATAACTTATTTCTTAGTGCATAACGCTTGGCGAGATTTTGGCGACGAATTTGGCGGAATATCGCCAACTTGGCGACTTTTTGAAATGTTGCCAAATTAACGAAAATCTCGTCAAATGGATAAAAATGACGACTAATTGTCGAAAATTTAATATCTTGGAAAGAATATTAGTACTATAAGAATATTACTACTATATTACTACTATAAGAAAGAATATTACTACTATAAGAAAAACCTACTTTTTTTTACTGTAAAAGTAGTAAATTAATTACATTATATAAGGAAAGTCATGTGTTGCCCACATCAGATTTTTGAATATTCCAAAAGGTCAACTTTTTAAAAAGGCCATCTGCAAAACTGTGAGACAGACAACGAACTTATGCCATTTTAGGTAAAAATCAACATTTGCAATTGTAACTGAATTTCTATTTTCTTCTGGTGTATATATTTTTTACAACAGAGTGTATTTTAAAATGACCGATTGAAACTCCGATTAATCGATTAAAATTTTTGATTAACCAAATAAAATTTTCAATCGATTTACAACTCTACTTAGGTATTTTTAAATAGTTATATATTCATTAAATTGAAGTTTTACAAATTAATTTTTTAAATGTTTTGGAGATTCCGGAATTCCACCTCTTGTCCCCTAAAGATATAAATCTACTTGAATAGACAAATTGTCTTCAAATTTGAATGAATGCCCCAAATTTTGTTTCAGCTTATTAATGCTTTTGAAAAGTCAGTAACCCAGAATTTGCATTGATTCGGACTAAGTCAAAAATATGCATTTTATGTTCATTTTCTGTTTTAGAAGATATGCATATGTTGCATATTAAGAAATCATTAATATTTATTTGCAATCTGTAAAATAATATTTCTTTTTTTTTCTTGGAATGTATCTTGTATCGAAATCTTGATTACAATTGAACATTTAGTATTTCATTTGATAATGCTATATTATTGGTTCATTACAGTTTTAGTCACATTGTTGGTGCATAGTCCGTGTACCAACTTCCTTTATCATATATTAATACTAGCAGCGATTACCCGGCGTTGCTCGGGATTTAAGATGCAAAACTCTGATAAAAATTACACCTGAACATATAGGACTGTGAATCTTATACATTGTGTTTTTACTGTGAAAGAAGTAAATTCATTGCATTATGTAAGAAAAAAAATCATTGCATTATGTAAGAAAAAAAATCATTGCATTATGTAAGAAAAAAAATCATTGCATTATGTAAGAAAGAAAACAAGAAAGATCAATCATGCTTAAAGCATTGATTATGAAACACTTTCCAATTTCAATGCAATTTTATTTAAACAAGTCTAAAATGCAATACATTCCTCGGTAATATTTTGAAACTTATCACAATACTGCATTAATTTATTATATTTGAAAACTTAAACCTTCATCGAAAAAAATGAACTTCATTCAAATGACGGCATTGAAATATAAATTGCCTGGTTTAAACATCTCTAAAATGTTATACATTCCTCGGTAATAGTTTTAGAATTATCATAATACTACGATAATTTATTATATTTGAAAACTTCATCGAAAACAACTGAAATTAATTCAAATAACGTCATAGAAAAAATAACACGCCTGGATCTCTCCATAAAAACAGGATTTCATTCATAACTTTCTCCCATTCATTTCATTCATCACAATACTATAATAATTTATTTTATTTAAACATTTTGTTTAAGACCATGGAGCTACAAAAAATTAAACTCTATGCTTGAAACTTCATCGAAAAAAATCGTCCTTCTCTTTATGAAATCAATTAATATTTCATTCATATCAGTCATGCAGACTGCATGGACTAAATTATTTTGTGTTAAAAAAATACAGGAATTCTAATACAACTCATTCTATATATTTTGCTGTTTACATTTTACATAGGTGAAAAATAGGCTTAGTTGTAGAAATAATCAAATTTAGATGAGCATTTAAACTCAAATATATTGTCATTGCGTTGTTTCAGTATGTAGATGCACAGAATTTAAGCAAAAATAAAGTAGTTTTAGGACGGATGCAACACTCAATATGAATTAAAAAGAACTTAAAAAAATCACGATTTTGAAGCAAGATGGATGCCATATATCATTTTAAAGTGGGTCATGTGATCGTTTCATATCATGGTCACCTGATCGTTTCATGTAAGAGGTGTAATTATTATTTTAATTTTTATTTAAAAAACTACTGAATATATTTCGCTGAATTTTTTTTTATATATTTTATGGAGCAATTTGAATATTACCTAAAATTTTCGAAGCAATTTGTGAATTTTAAATCCGCTTAAAAATGTTTGAAAAATTAGGTCCCATAGGGCTCAATGTATTTCATTTTTTCGACCCGGGTTCAATCCAAAACTAATTGGGTAATATTATTCATTTATATTCCCATAGGTTCTACAGACCGTCTGAACAACATACTAAAATTTCATTTTGATTAAGTCATTTTTACGGCAGTTATCGTGCTAACGGACAGACAGACAGACAGACAGAATGAACAAAGTCATAAACACTTTTCAACTTTGTTGTAAAGTGTTAAAAAATCATTGCATTATATATGTCATAGCTGCTTCCGGCACGCCTTTCGCAGCTAAGTCCTTCGGGCAGCGTCTCGGAATGTGATTATTAGGCGTCCAGAATTGATGTACAGTCAATATGTACAGTTTGAAATATGTACAGTTTGAAAAGAAAATATGTACAGTTTGAAAGGAAGCTAAAATGACTCTTAAACGCTAGGCAACAATGCAAATGTTAACAAATTAAATTACATTATCCTAATTTGTTTGGTTTTACTTCAATGCTTGCTTATAAGCAACATTTTCTGATTTTCCACCCGGAGCTATAACATACAAATTTTGTGAAGTTCCTACTTCTGAGCATGCCACATTCAATTGGCCATGAGAGAAGCAAGAACTTTCTAAATTCACGCCTGCAAACTTAAGTGTCTATCCTTGAGCTTTGTTGACGGTCATGCCAAATGCCAGTCTAACTGGGAACTGGACTCGTTTGAAGCCGAATGGTAGGTCGGTTGGTATCAACGGTATGCGAGGTATAAATAAGTCCTCTCCTTTTGCCTTTCCCGTTAATACCGTGGCTTCTATGATATTTGGTAAAATATTTTTGACACGGAGCCGTGTTCCATTGCATAATTTTGGTGGGTCCAGATTCCGCAAAAGCATTATTGGTAATCCTTTCTTTAACTTCAAGATATGAGAAGGCATTCCAGGTGGCTCAAGGTAGTTCAGAAATTCCAGTTGATAGTTAACGGCATCATCGGTATCCACTGCAGAGTCAAATGACTTGTCATGATATAAAATGCTGATAATTAAGTAACAATTTATCCTCACAAAATGCTGATAATTAAATTACCATTTTGATTTCTTAATACTTTTCGTTGTTGAGTAAGCCTGTGAAAAATAAACCATGGTGTTAGAGTTTCCAGTTAAATTCATATTTCAAACCTGCGATTTTCAAAAGTGACTAATACGTTCAATAAACTCCCACAAAACTCAGAGATTTAATTGGCTTTCACGTTTTAAACCAACGATTTCCAACCTTTTTCGTTGGAAATCATGGAGTTAGAGATTAGAACTCCTAGGAAAAAGTTTCGTTTTCCATTAATATCTCGACAACCCCTGGACTTAGAAATTCGAAACTTGAACTAAATTTATAGAGGGATATTTCAAAGCTACCCACACAATTTCATTAAATTCGGTGTAGCTGTTCTCCCGCGATGATGAGACAAACGAAAGTTTCGTTTTTCACTAATATCTCGAGAACGCCTGGTTGTAAAAACTCGAAACATAGACTAAATTTTAAGTGAGGCTATTTTAAGTCTACCCACGGAATTTCATCAAATTTGGTTCAGCTGTTCTCCCGTGATGTTGGATGGTTGGTTGGTTGGTATCGTGTCCATATAAAGTCAAATTGAACCATGTGCAGAAATTACTTCCCTAGCGAGATCCACAATTTTCTCATTATAATGTTCTCCCTGGAAAGGAAATTCCCCAATACTTTGCAAAGCCGCAAGTATTGCTGGACAGTCAAATATGTGTTCCAGTGTAAGTTCTTCCCCTGGCCCAATTTCTACAGTATTTGTAGGTTCTGGTGCCATCCTCAGTTATGTTGGATCATACATACATACATACATAGATACATACTTTTCTTCTTTATATATATAGAGATATAAAATGCCGATAATTAAATAACCATCAATCCTCACAAAATGCTGATAATTAAATAACCATTTTGATTTCTTAATACTTTTCGTTGTTGAGTAAGCCTGTGAAAAGTAAACCATGGTGATAGAGTTTCCAGTTAAATTCATATTTCAAGCCTGCGATTTTCAAAAGTAACTAATACGTTCAATAAACTCCCACAAAACTAAAATAGAAAACTAGATTTAATTGACTTTCACGTTTTAAACTAACGATTTCCAACCTTTCTCGTTGGGAATCATGGAGTTAGAGAGTAGAACTCCTAGGAAAAGTTTCATTTTCCATCATATCTCGACAATCCCTGGTCTTAGAAATTCGAAACTTACACTAAATTTATGGAGGAATATTTCAAAGCTACCCACATAATTTCATTAAATTCGGTGTAGCTGTTTTCCCGTGATGATGAGACAAACGAAAGTTTCGTTTTTCACTGGTGTCTCGAGAACGCCTGGTTGTAGAAATTCGAAACATGGACTAAATTTTAAGTGAGGCTATTTTAAGACTACCCACCAAATTTCATCAAATTTAGTTCAGCCGTTCTTCCGTTATGTTGGATCATACATACATACATACATACATACATACTTTTCTTCTTTATATATATAGATATTACTATATAAGGTGCGTCTCAAAAGTTTATGCACTTTAGTATAAGCAATAGATTTCAGAAGAAGAAGAAAATTAGAAAAGCAATTCCATCGCTATTTATTTAATAACGACTAATATACAATATAAGACCATGAACATACCTGTTTGATTTGCAGGTTTCAATAAACGAAGTAAACACAAAAACAGCAACAAGAAACTTGTTTCAAAAGTTTATACACAAGTAACAAAAAACGTGGGAAATCAAAAAAAGGTATGCAAATAAGGTAGTAATTTGCATAAAACAGTTCTGCAGACGTTTGCCCACTATATATAAGACTGCTGCCTTTCACCTCTCACTATTCCGTACAATGCCGCGTATAAAACAGGTTACAAAAGACGAAGTGTGTGAAAATTGGAGATTAAAAGTTTATAGAAAGTCTGTTCTTCATATCGCGAAAATAATTAATCGGTCAAAACGAGGCATTTATAGGAAAGATTCACGTGACGTTATGTCCATCTAGAGGCGAAAATCCTAAGTTCTCTTTGTACAAACAAACGTTGAACTTGCATTAGGTTTATATGTAAAATATAGGTTTTGGTGTGTAATTTAAAAAAAAAAAGTCGCTTTATTAAAACTATATCCAGCCGATATCATATATCATCAAAATTTCTTAGATAAAGTAATTGAATTTAATAATGTTGATTTGTGCCGTAATTAACTGCCGCAAACGATCCGTAAGTGATTGTAATGTAGCATTTTTTTCACTCCCTCGAATAATTAAAAATAAAGGGAGTAAAATCAAGTACTTGTCTGTTAAAAGAAGCAAAGAATGGTTTTCAAGAATCAACAAAGAAGATTTGAATACTGAAAATTTGAAGCACAGGAAAGTTTGCAGTGAGCATTTTATTCATAGTGAGTATATTATATGGCACAGTATGCTTTCCAATTTAAGTTTAATAAATCTTTTGAAAAAAACGTAAACTTTTTTAGTTTTATAATTTGATTATACAATCATTGATTTATTAGCAATCAACTCCGTAATGTTTTTTGTTTTATAAATCTGAAATTTAAAAAATTAAACATCAAATTAAAATCACTAAATTCAGTAGTAGATACCTGTAGGTTAATTTCGTTTGTGACAGACATGACATCAGATGTGTAATATAGCACATTCGACATAAAAGATAATATTTCTAGGAAAAGAAATTTTATTCACATATGTATATCTATATCACAGATATTTCCTAGGGAAGTTTCAAAATCTCAAGTTGTCTACTTATTTAATATAAAATTAAAAACCCATCGTGGCAGACATGACATAAAATCGACATGAGATTTCAGTGACCATGAAGTTACATCAAAACTCTTTGAATTGGCAAGAGATTGATTTGTGAAAACATTTTTTTCCATATAATAAAATTTCCAACTATTACCATGTTGATTTTCAAAATCATTAAAATATAACTTTTCTGGTGAGTAATCTTCAATCATCATAAGGATCTTCACCTCCAATTTCGTTGATTTTAGCTTAATATAAGCTTTTATATCCAGGATCTAGCTGCGAAAAATAACATTTGTAATGTGATTTCATGGCGTTCTAGCGGTTGCTTGTACAAAGCAGTCGTCTGCTCAAATGGTTGCGACGGAAACGTGACGTAGGTGAAACCCCTCTATACTGTGCTACAAAAAGAGCGCGATTTTAAAGTAAGAACGTAAGACGTCAATAAGTATACCTCCAACTGCCAAGGCTATCTAAAACAACTGGGCTTATTCTAGGTGGCCTTGCAACTGCTGACCGGTTTTGGAGTCCATCAGAGATGTACTCCACCATGCGGAGCAGTTGGTGTGTTGTAGAGTGAAGCTGTCTAAAACAAAATTGCTCAGGGATGATAATGTTGTTATTAGCAAAGAAATTGTTCATTTGGATGGCGATGAAATGTTCATCCAGTTTGCCAAGAGAGGACAGCAGACTAATGGGGCGATAACTTTTTGGGGAGTTTAAATTTTCATTTGGTTTAAGGATTGGAACAATGGCGGCGTGCTTCCAGTCACGGGGGAAGTAATTGAGATCGAATATGGAATTGATTAAAACAGTGATGTAAAATATTATATTAATAGTGCAGGATTTAAGAGCTTTGTTTGAAATATTGTCATTGCCGGGGCTTTTCTTGTTTTGAGAGTGTTGATGTAGTTAACTATGTCAGTGGGGAAAATGTGGGGAAGGGGGAAGTATTTGGAACACTAAGGAAAGGCTTCACGGTATCCTCGACTTCCTCCATGAAATTTGGGCAGAAAATATCTTCATGTGGTGTGAATTGTTTTTCATATACATCAGCGAGTAGATTAGCTTTGTCTTGTTCTGTGTAAACAGTAGTATTATTGTGAGTGAGTAAGGGAATATTTTTGTGCTTTTCACGAATACGTTTCAAGAAGTCCCAAAGTTAATGATCAGTAGGGGAGAGAGCTTCGACGTATTGCTTCCATTTGGCATGTTTATAGTTAGAAATTAAAAGTTTTATTTGTGCCGTCAGGTGATTGTATCTAGTTCTGTGGGCAGGATTTCTTGTGTGTTGCCAGTGTTGGCGAGCGCGGTTTCTGTGTTTAATTTGGATAGTGATAGAATATGGGAGTTTTTGGTAGAGTTGTGGAATGTAGGTGGAGGTTCTGTCGGAGAGTGCTGAGCTAAATGTTTGGGTTAGTGTTTCGATCGCCCTGTCAACATCTTCGGTGGAAGTGATGGTTGGGAAGAGGATGGGGGACTCGTTTAGAAGTTTAACAAAATTTTTCCAGTTAACTTTAGTAGGGATAGAGGGGACGGGAAGAGGGGTATTTAGTTGCAGCGTTAATAAGATAGGTAGATGGTCCGAGGTAAAAAGATTAAGTACATTTACAGAGACTGAGAAGGGACAATTTTTTAATAATGCAAAATCAATGGTGGTAGGGTTGGTGTGATTACTATGACTGGTGGGGAGGGGAGAAAATTTAATGTCTAAATTATTATCAATACAAAAGTTGTTAAGTTCTCTTCCTACCCGGCTAGTCCTGCTTGCATTCCATTTAGGATGGTGCGCATTGAAGTCACCTGCTAAGATAGTAGGGGATGGGGGTTTAAGTATGAGGTCAAGATCGTTATAAGTGGGCGCGGTAGCTCTGTGGTTAGCGCTCGGAGGTTGCACTCGGTAGGCCCGGGTTCGATTCCCGCCGCTGCCCAAACTGCCGCCGTGTTCACGCGGAGTACGATCACGTTAAACATGTGGGTCCGTAAGTCCTTCCGAGAGGTTGGTGGTAGGGGAAGGAGGGCACGGTCCCTGTGGATGCCTCCCCCACTGGGTTCCGGTCTAAATTGGGTGGCACTTCCCGGCCGTCCAAACAGATACCTTACACCTTTCTGGTAGGTCGGACGGTCTGGGTCGAAGAAGAAGATCGTTATAAAGGGGGTCGGGAGAGTTAATTATGTTGTAAATGGAACCAATAATGAGTTTTTGCTGCCTAGAAAGTAGGATTTCCACCAGTGTGTTTTCAAGACGATGTGTGTTTGAACTTGGGAGATGTGTGTGTGGGATGTGATTTTTGATGTAAACGGCTGTTCCGCCATAGTTTAGTGGCTGACCTGCGGCGCTGTGTCTAAGTGTGTGGTGGAGAGTGAAGTTTTGAATTTTTAAACGGTCTGGGCGTTTTGTTTTAAGTTCCTGTATTAGAATGATGTCAGCGGGGTTGTCAGTTAAGTAGTTTCTTAGTTCGTCGATTTTATTGCATAAGCCGTTAGCATTCCAGCAAAGGATATTTAATTTGGATGGGTGTCTATTCATGATTGGTAGGATTTATCTGGGCACCGAAGATAGATTCAATAGCACGGATAAATACAAATAGTTTGTTGAGGGGACCCTAAACTTTTTCCATATCGGTGATAGCTAATGTGATTTTATTTATTATGTCCTGAATATTGAATTTTGAGAATATTTTTTGAATTGCAGTAACTAGGTTCATAAATTCACTGATTCCTCCGAGGGAGGGAGGGCTTTCTGCTTCCCTGTGAATGTCCACAACTTCCATTGGGAGGGTGGGGACCCAGAGCTATCCTAAATCCCGATTTAGACGTCCCATGCTGATTCCTGACTGAATCTCTTCTGCATCCCAGCAGGGGATATTCGCCTGTTCCCCCACCCTCCTCATCTTCAAAACTTGACAATAAGATCACTGTTTACAGCATTCTTTGTTTACTACTAACTTGTTTCATCATCATTATTGGCCCCTATTGAAGGACTAGGTTCAGTGGAAGACTGTGACCCACATATATGTTACCTGACTCGGGATACGGAGCTTTGCTCCAGACGCCCTGCTATCGACAAATTACTGGCTGCTTTTAAAGTAAAAGATAGATCAGGTCGTCCAAAATGTACCATTTCTCGAGATGACAGAAAACGTTTTCGTCTAGCATCGAATCAAGAACTGTCGTTATTTGAAATACAAAGTTATCAGGATTAAAAGTATCTGGATCTACTATTCACAGACGTTTACAAAGTAATTGTAATATAATGCTCGCACGTATGAAGCTAATTCCGAGTTTTACTGAAAATCATAAATTACGTCGTATGGAATGGGCTCGGGAACTGGGGCGACTAATGGATAACTGCTATATTTAGTGATGAAAAGGAATGGAATATTGATGGACCAGATGGATGGGCACCATACTGGTATGACCTGCGCAAGGAACCGAGAGTGTTTTTCTATACAAAATCGCTCCTTGATGATGTCCGGAGCGTTTTGTTTTAATGGCACGTTATCCTTAGTTAAATTACCAACAAACCTTAAAGGATCACATATTACCAGAAGCTAATCTAGCAGGACCAAATTCCTGTTTTCAGCACGATCATGCTCCCATTCATGCAGCAAAGTCAACGAAACTTTTATTACAGTGTAATAACATTATGGTTATGCATTGGCCGGCCAAAAGTCCCAACTTGAATCCCATAGAAAACCTTTGGGGAATCTTATCCAGAAGAGTTTATACGAATAGGCGACAGTTTTCGTCTTTGGTCGAATCAAAGTGCGAAAATGAAAACTGCTGGTATAATTTAAACCCAGAAATTCTTCATTCTCTTATTCTGTCACTGTCAGATCGTGTTTTCCAAGTTATAAAACGAAATGGACATCCCATTCGTAAAATAACTTCATTTTTTGTTACTTGTGCATAAATTTTTGAAACAAGTTTTTTTATGCTTTTTTGTATTTACTTCGTTTACTGAATCCGACAAATCAAATCAGGGGCGGACTGGAACAAAAATTCCTACCGGAAAATCTGCCAAGGGGGCGCTAGCGCCAAATACTGAAAACCTAGCCCTAGATAGTATAGACCGTGGGCGGACTAGGATTTGAAATTCAATATGGAAAAATATTTACCGGGAAAAATTATTTTTTTCATTTTATGTCTAATGTGAAAAATGAAGATTTCTGATATTCCTAAAACAGCTGGCTTCATTATTCATAGAACAATTTATTTTACAATAGAAGCATTTTAGTATAAATCGATGAATCTTTACACAGATATTCAACAATATCTTCAAAACGAAGCGAATTCAAGATATCTTTTTCACAGCACATTAAAATTAAAGGCTCCAATCTTTCATGCGTCAAAGTTGATCTCAATCGCGTCTTGACAATCTTCAGTTTGCTAAAGGCTCTTTCACACGATACTTGTGTGAACGATAACGTTAATAAATACTCGTAAGCTTGAAATAGATTGGTGTATGCCGAGGCGTTCAATGAATACCTATACAGGATTTTATAGCAGCATTTCAAGCAGTTAATCCTTTGCAAGGACTAAATCTTTGCAAGGACTCAGCATAATCCTTTGCAAGGACTAAACGGAGTTTACGGGTCTTGTGCGAATTGATTCACATCCAACTCTGAATGAAAGCCCTCATCAATATTATCAAAAAATTGAGATTTGTTATCCGAATCAGAATAGTAAAACTTCCTAGAATCTTCGGCGTGTTTTTCAAGATCAGACTGTTGGAATCCTTCCTTCAGTGTTCTTGAAAGAAACCCAAAATCTCGAACGAAAGTTGACAACTCGGATCTTAGTTGGGAAGCTTTAAGACTATTTTCGGGGGTGCCAGTTAGCTCAAGATCTTTAAAACGTTGCGGATCCAGGCATGCGGTGTCTTTTATAAGATCTTTGTTGGTGGAAAACCTTTCACCAATACTGGTTACTTTCCTTATATACATAATGTATAAGGAAAGTATTGTGACGGGGTCGAAAATTCGAATTCGAGTTTTCGACGGGAGAGCACGTTTCAAGCATCCCTGATCACGAATCAAGCATTTTTGAAGTGATGTCTGTGTGTGTGTGTGTGTGTGCGTGTGTGTGTGTGTGTGTGCGTGTGTGTGTGTGTGTGTGCGTGTGTGTGTGAGTCTGTGGAGACGATAACTGACGAACGATTGGTCCGATTCGAGCCAAATTTGGTTCAAAAATCACTATCCGTAAACACTGGAAGCCTGTTGCTTTTATACGCAATCGAATGTTCAGAACCCCCCTAAATTTTGGAATGAAATTTTGAAAAAATCGTCAAAAAATCAAAACCACTAATAAAGTTACCCAAATAGACATTTCTTATGTAATTTTTCATTAGAAAACGATTGACATAAATTTTAGAGCGCTAACATGAACCGTTCTCGCGATATTGTACATTTTTCAAAAAAATTATCAAAAAGTCATATCAAATTAAAAAAAAATATTTCCTATTGAGGAACATGTTCACTTTTCATATGTAATACCATACGATAAATTGAGTGATATCATTCCCGTGGATCTAGCTCGTTCCATTCATGAAAAAAGATCCTTTGAATAATACTTTTGTATTTGAACGCCAATAGTCATTTATCTGCTGTAAGAATAACTTATTTCTTAGTGCATAACGCTTGGCCAGATTTTGGCGACGAATTTGGCGGAATGTCGCCAACTTGGCGACTTTTTTGAAATGTTGCCAAATTAACGAAAATCTTGCCAAATGGAAAAAATTACTCTAAATCAATGAAAATGACGACTAATTGTCGAAAATTCAATATCTTGGGAAGAATATTAGTATCTACTATAAGGAAAACCTATCTTTTTTACTGTAAAAGTAGTAAATTCATCACATTATATAAGGAAAGTCATGTGTTGCCCACATCAGATTTTCTTGATTTGGTCAATAGCCGTACGGAAGACCTCACTTCTGAAGCGGGTAACAGGATCTATTGGTCTAGAATCCTTGGCGAATTCTCCAGACTGCAACTTCTTCTTTGATACTCTTCCTTGACGTAACTCCGTCTCCATTTCTATCTCATCCACATCTTTTTTCAAAAGGTTGTCGTTCATTTCCGTCAAGAAAAGAGACACTTTTTTATACATTGTTTCAAAATCGGAACTCTTAAGTTTCTTTTTCATAGATTCAATCATGTGCCAAGCCGATAGATAATCAATTCCTTGAGTCTGCAAGTATTCTGATGCTTGTCTGAAAACAAGTTAAATATTAAGAAGTAGGGGAGCTATTAAAACTGTTTCAAACTGGCACCACTTCTGTAAAAGAGCATCTACCTCAAATGTAGCTTTAGCATCGAATTTTGGCGATTCCTTGATGTTAAGAAAACTTGAACGTAAAATTTCTCCACCTCAGGATTGTTAAAATCTCTTAAAATTGCCTCTAAAGTCGCTTGCTTCGACCACCAACGGGTCTCTCCTATCTTTTGCAGCCTCTTCAGCTTAGATGGACCAATTCCTTTTTCTCTTGCTACTTCGACCCAAATAGTCATACGTTTGCAGGAATCCGAAATGAAAACAACGGTAGATTATAATAGGCCAATGAATTTTTTGATGGGAAGAATATTTTGGACAACATCTGTAGCACATGTGCGTAGCACCAAATGTATACAGAGTTTGGAGAATCTGCTTTGATGAATTTTTGAACACCTCTGGATTCACCACGCAGATTTGCAGCTCCGTCAAATGATTCACCTATGATATTTTCCATTTTTAACCCATACATCTCCAACGCTTCTTTTAATAACTGGTATAAAGCCGAACCCAGATGTATCCGAACGTCTTTTAACCACAAAAAGTCGTTCCTTCCCATCTTCATCTAATACATAGCGCAAAATTATGGTCTCCTGGTCGGCTTTAAACACATTTTGACTTCCATCCATCTGCACACTGTATTTGCGACCACCAATCTCATTGACGATAGCACTTTTCATGATGAACAGAATTCCGTCTAGTGCTCTTCGACAACATCTTCACGAGACTTTCTCTTCCGCAACTGGACCGTTTACCATGTCGACGTAGCTTTTCACGTCTTTCTTCGATAGCTTTTACTGCTTTAACAAGATGATTACTCAATGGAACGTCAAATTGTGCCAACAGTAGGATCAGTTCTAAGAAGTTCCCACGTTCGGAACTCCTGTCTCCTAAAGTGCAGAGTGTTTCGTCGCGGTGTGCTCTGTAAGAAAATCCTTACTTGCCAATGAATTTTATCGCTTCAACAATTATTTTTAGTACCTCGAGAGATTCGAGTACTTGGTGCCTTCGAAGATTATCCATTTCTTTATTAATTAAGGATCCACTATCTTTCTTACATTCACAGCTGAGATATGCTGTAACGACATTATTGTGAGATTTGCTGCATTCATGCTCTTCAATTGATTGCTCAATTTCTAAAATCAATGTTCAATACATTCGTCCGATCGTAATGTTATAGATATAGGAGGCACACGTGTTAATGTTTTCCCCTTTGGGTCTGTGATTTGAGCGCCACCTACAGGTACTTTGAATAGCAAATTCACTTTTCACTCATTTTTCATCCACTTATACAGGGCAGGCCCGGTTTAAGGCGTGGGCGGCGTGGGCAATTGCCCACAGCGGACGAATTAGGGGCGGCCATTTGGAAGTGAAATTAGGTGTAGTAAGAATGACTTTTGTGGTCGTATTAAAAAAAATATTTTGAAAATGAACCAATTTTGTGCCACTTTAATATAAATGAATTTACTTTTTTAGATAGTATTAAAATATAAAAAGGATGAAATCGTTTTTCTCCCATAATTATATCTTTTTCGAAGCAATGTACAGTTCTGCTTGAAAGTACGTACGCTCAAACACTTGGGAGATTACCAGATTTTAAACAACTTGCAGCTGGGTGCAGCCTGCAATCCCTTAGGGCACAGACTACTATATAGTATTCTGTGCCTTAGGGGACTTTGTTTTCCCCAAATACTGGGAAAAACCCAAGGGCCGATTCTCAGAATTTTTTCCTGTTTGCAAATTCAAATTGCAAACACATGGATGCGGCCTCTATCATCACACTTCTAAAAGGACGGGAGGGAGGAGATTAGTCCAGATGGTCATTCTTTTGGTCGTCTACCGTTTTAGCTCATTTAGGCATTGAGCCTAGCTGGAGACCATGTAGATAACAAACACAATGACTACAAGTAAAAAGCTACTTCTTATTGTTCAAAGTGTTGTGTTATGCTACCGTGCAAGATTCACAAATCCATCGACAAATATGGTTGTCTTTGTATGTTCTAACTATTCGGGTAACTTTTTCTTTCAATTATTTAAAATATTTTTGCAAAATTTCTTAATTGACTACATTTTTTGTTGATTTTTAATGTGTTTCAACTAATAAAATTAATTTGGTACTGAATTTAGTCTCTGGTATTAGCCCCAGAATAATATTGATAAAAGAATAATTTTTCATGTTTTTATCCAAAATAATATGCCCCGTGGCTGTTCTATGAGGAATTTCAGAGGCAAATAACTAAGCAATGGTGTAAAATGATCTTAATTATGTATTTTTTCCTATTTCATTGCAAAATGAAAGAAAAAAATGGTACAAAATTTTTTTGCGATGTAAAATATTCCTTTTTGAATATCTGCATGATAGTGCAAAAGTTGTTTATAAATTGTTAGAGCGGTTTCATAAATTAATAAATTTATTCTATACACTCATCTGGGAATTATATATATTCTTTTGCTCATGCATACAAATTTCTGTCTAGATATACGTTCAATAATCCGTAAATACTATTTTATTTTTTCATAATTACACTTTTAGTTATAATTTAATACACTTTTAAGTAAAATGTTAATTAAACAACCTTAAAATTTGTAATATACATTTTGATATTGTGATTTTTTTTATTTCTATTCAAACAATTCATTTAATATCCCCATGTTCTAGTCAACATTCGATTTATTATTATTCTTATATAAAGTTGTATTGTATGATATGTAGTATTTTTTTGTCCATTTTTTATTTCAAAACCAAAAAAAAATGAAACATTGACGTTCCTCTTTTCCAACGAATGGAATTTATTTTTTATTCTTAATACACCCTATTTTTATTACCCCACTCGAAAGTTCATATTTTTTAATTTCTAAAACCCCCCCGTCTTTTTTTAAATGAATTTGGAAGCATTTGGATATTTTCCTGTGTTTCTGTTGGACCCATGTATCTCCAAATTTTTTTCAGATGTTTTCTTTTATTATTTTTTTTCAAAATTACGAAAATAAATATTACGTGTTTTACCGCCTTGTTCTCTAATGATTGCAAATATGATTTTCCCCTCTCTCTTAGTTTTGTTATGCACTTTATCTTTCGGCAGAAAATGAGAATATTTTTAATTTTTACCCCCTCCACCTTTTTTCCTAATTGTTGTCCCCTTTTCTATTCTATATATTTTTCCTGCTTTTGAATTAGGTTTTGTATCTTCGAGCATTTTTTTATATTTTTTCATTCACTTGTCACAAACTCAGGGGCATTTTAAACATTCCATTTCAATCGTCTTCATTCCCCAGTGAATCTATAATAATGAAAAGAAGAATCTATCTGTGTGTTTGTCCACAATGCCGACCGATATCTATCTCATTGAATTTTTTCACCCATTTTGTTACTCCATGTCTTCGGACGAGTCGGTTGGCCTGGGCTTTCGACAGTCTCATCTATACCTGAACTAATGCATCTCGAAGGCCTTTTACCAAAATTTACATCCGATTTTTAACGAATTTTTAAATTCCAAAATCAGATAATCTCCAGCTACTGATATGACCTAGCAGCTTTATTCTCGATTTAACAGTTACAGAATCTCCAGCCATCGATATGATCTAACAGCTAATCATACCGTAACGATTTAATGTCACGTTCCTAGAGGTTATTTATCTTTCATTCATTTATATTTTGCATCACGGAGAGCGTTTATTTTTTTTTTTCGCTTTGCGGATAGCGTACTGGTAATTTGACGTCGGTTTAGGATTTGAAGAAAATTGAGTAGTGTTATTTGTAAATGTAGTAACGGGGGTTTATTTGCATCCCAGATCAATACCGGATAATTCGTTCCAGTGATACAATAAAGCAAATGTTAAATTAGTCAAAGTGTAAAATTTTGTTGTAATTTGGATAGTATTCCATTATTATGTATATTTCCGTATGTATATTTCCACCTATTCTGTTCAAACCTCACCAATCATTAAACATCTTTAGAATCCCCCAAGTTCATTTAACTTTCTAATTTTTTTTTTAAACAAAACAAAATATCTCGTGTTTGTGCACTAATATTTCCCAAAAGAATAAGTAACCAGACTGATGTGCAACAATCGTGCCATTTCAAATATTACAGCTTTCTCACCCATTAGAAAACTTGATTTTTGAAGTATAGTTGTTATATTCTATGTTCCTTCTGTATTTTAATCAGATTTTAGAGGGGCTACAATGGACAGTCACAAACTGCTTCGAAATAGAATCCCAGATTTTTAGCTGCGAAATCAAAAACCGACAAATTTAAATATTTTTGCATTTTAAATTTAATATTAAAGATTAGCTATTTAAATAAATTGCTGATAATAACCGGCAAAATTCTGAATTGTCCTGTTATATTATGTCTTAGCTTCGTAGGGATTGAAATGCTTTTCCTTCATCTCTCCTCTTTCCTAATTTATTCATAAAGTCATTTCTTTGATTTGCTTATAATGTTTTACTGCTAAGATATACAAATTATTCATAAGATTTATGCAATTAAAAATTCAAATTTTATTAAAAAATTGATGAGGGCAACTTTCATGACACTACATAATGAGTAAGTTACTTTTGATTCCTGATAAATTCAGAAAAATATAATCGGCGGTGACTGTAGTCCGATGGAGCCGAAATTGCTTTGCGTGAATAATATTTTCAAACCAAGTTAAAAAAGTTTTCAATTCAAACCAAGATAAAACTCCAGTAAAGTTCAATAAGTTTATTCGATTATTTCAGACTCATTTGTTTCGTTTATAGGCTTTCAAAGCAATACAAATTACTAGCAATACAAATTAACTATTTGTAACTAGCTAGCGCTTTTAATTTTCACCCCGATTTCATCTGAAAACACCGACCATAGACTCCACTTTTATATATTCGATTATTTTACTAACTTGATTTGCAGTATAAAAATTAAACTTGCTGAGGAGATTTTACATTCGAGTTAATCTATAAACGTGTCTGGCGGCACATAAATACGTAATTGAATGCGTATATTTCCACCTATATTCTGTTCAAACCTCACCAATCATTAAACATCTTTAGAATCCCCATATTCATTTGACTTCCTAATTTTTTTTAAACAAAGCAAAATATCTCGTGCTTGTGCACCAATATTTCACAAAAGAGTAAGTAACCAGACTGATCTGCAACAATCGTGGCATTTCAAATATTACAGCTTTCCCACCCATTGGAAAACTTGGTTTTTAAAGTATAGTGGTTATAATTTCGATATACTTCAAAAACCAAGAAAGTGACCTAAAATCCAATTATATACACTTGTAGGATTCTTAAAGAGCAATAAATTCATACTAATTGTTTATAGTTATCACTTTTAGTTTTTAAGATATAAGCATTACAAACTTGAAATACTTCAAATTTTCAAACTTCTTCCACTTGACAAGATGATTACTCGAAAACTATAAAAGCTTTTTTAAATATACATATAAATTTAGAAACTAAATTTCCTCACACATATTTTTTTATCACTTAATATAATTCTATCGATCTTTTATAATTTCGAAGATATTTCGAGTGAAAGTATGAAACATGGAAAAAAACTCATTTTTATGTTTCAAAGTTTAAGCCACCCTTCCCCCAAAAAATAGAGTTCGATCCAAAATCCAATTATATACACTTGTAGGGCGTTTACAGAGCTACAAATTTATGCTTATTGTTCAAATCTAGTTCTTTTAGTTTTTGAGATGTTACTAACTTGAAAAATGGAAAAATTTCAATCTTCTTCAATTTGACAAGACGATTACTCGAGAACTATAAAAGCTTTTCTTAATAATAAATATAGATTTTGATACTAAATTTCCTAGTACGTATTTTTGTCGTTTACTATTTATATCTTTATTTTATAGTTTAAAATGAAAACAAGAATAATAAAAACACTCGCTGGGACAGACACTTTTTGTTTTCTAGAAAAAAATTTTGAATATTAAAATATTGATATTATTATTATAAGTGTCCAAAAGGTTTACATTTTTCATAACACTTCGTTTTCCCTACACAGAAACCCCAAACATAGATGTTATTCCCATAAACTTACATATAATATGATTGTTTATTTAATATTTTTGAATGCCGTTTTCTTCTTATGATTTAAAAGAAGTTTGAAAATTTGCGACCTTCCGAGTGTTCATTTGCCTTTAAAATCATAAATTTTGTTCACTTCACTCCATTTGTTCTAGAAATTTTGTCTCCTATACACACCCATACGTACATTACACTCACGCACAGACACCCATTTAAAAATAATTGATATGGGTTAAAGGATGTCCAAAACGTATATTAATCCGTCGAAAATTCGAGTTTTCGACCCCAACATTATTTTCCAATACATCATTTGTGTGCAGGGAAATTACAAATAAAGGCCAAAATTCAGTTATGTATTATAAATTACTGCTGCATTATGCATGCATGTATGCATGTAGAAAGAAATGTAAGGCATTACATTTTCTAAACCGCAAATTAAAACTCTAAATTTAGATGAGAATAAAATTTGATAGTGTGAGACCAGAAATAGATCTCATACTTTGATGAGACAAGCTTATATGTGTAATTTATTGTGTACAAAACGGCAAACAATACTGTCAGTCTGGATGGCGTCGAGTTTTACAACACAGGAACCCAAAAGGTCACAAAATCATAAATTTAGGGGCGCCAAGATAACGGGGGGGGGGGGGGGGGCGGACCCTTATGAGGAAGTGAATCATGCCATTGGATAAAGATTAACCAATGGAAAATGGGCTTGTTGCGTCACATTAAGAAGGAAGGAATTATTAAGGAAACATTAAGAAAATGTTTATTATATATTTGTATTTTATATTTATATATATATATATATATATATATATATATATATGAAAGGCGGCCCCAAACTGTCTTGCCCACACACGAAAATATCCTTGAACCGGCCCTGATACAGGGTGTTTCATATTGAATGGGACAAAAGGAAGGAATACCTGTGAACGCTGTATTTTGGTAAATCAAATTTACAGTGAAACTATAGTTATCCAACTTTCTATAGATGTTCTATGTGTGCCCCTCCAGTGACACGGCAAATATCTATGATGTATTCCATTTCCTGCCACACTCGTGATAGAAGATCCTTTGTTAATGATTCAAGCACTTCAGTTATCCGCTGCTTCAGTTGCTGTTATGAGGCACATTGAGTTCAGAACTCGCACGACGCGCTGATTTTGGACTTCGTAAAAACATTTCACGAATTTTTTCAACCACTTCGGTTTGGGCTCCTGGGCTGGTTTTCTTACACAAACAGCCAGTGTCCTCAAACTGCGTCACCCACCGTTCGATGTTGTGACGATGCGGTGGTTCTTTACCAAATTTCGTGCGAAAATGTCTTTGAACGACGATAAACGATGATGTTTTGACGTATTCCAAAACACAGTACGCTTTCTCTTGCATGGATACTTCGACCAGAGATATTGAGACCTTATATCTCACCTCGATGCATGGATAGCGCCATTTTAATTAACAGTGCCTCTAGCGGAGATTTCGTAACCGGAAGATTTTTCGCTGTTGCCAGATAAAACTTGTATAATTGTAGTTTCAGGATTAATTTGTTTCGGCTAAATAAATCAATTGCAGAATTTGTACTATGCTATTCTTTTTGTCCCATTCAATATGATACACCTTGTACATAGTTTTAGAATGTTGCATCCATGTATTTTCCCACAGAAAAGAGGAGGAGTGGGGGCGAAGAATCGCGGACGGGGGACGCACCGGAAAATTGCCCGATTTCCCGGTGGACCAGTCCGCCTCTGGGTATTTTTATGGTCTTATATTAATATAAGAACTAATAAACAATTGTTTATTAGTCGTTATTATATATAGAAGAATTTTATTACATATAGTCGTTATTACATATAGAGATGAAATTGCATTTCTCATTTTCCTACTTATACTAAAGTACATAAACTTTTGAGACGCATCTTACATAGTCTGAATTTGTTCTGTAATTTATATATTATATTTCTTCGTTTAGCCTCGTTTAGTAAGGTTTAGCTGTAAATTATTTTTAGATAATTTACTTATTATTTACGATGGAACGCTTAATTTCCTCTTCTTCTGATACCTATTACTTATACTAAAGTACATAAACTTTTGAGACGAATCTTACATAGTCTGAATTTGTTCTGTAATTTATATATTATATTTCTTCGTTTAGCCTCGTTTAGTAAGGTTTAGTTGTAAATTATTTTTAGAAAATTCACTTATTATTTACGATGGAACGCTTAAAATTATATTTGTAAGTTGAATGTAGACTCTGATAATTTCTACTTTTTCCAATTTAAAAAATTGTGAAAAAGACATGATCTTATTTGTTTTATGATATATTAATGTTGTTGTTATAAAATTCATTATGGTAGTTGGAAATATTTGTTTACTGCTAAAATTGATGCCCCCAAATTTGTGTCCCTAAATGACTACTTGATTTGGGGACACAGCGTCGTTTGTCCCCAGAACCTGTTTCAAAAGTCTGGCCACGTTACTCTAGTATTCCCAAGGCTAACTAGCGAGTATTTCTAGTTAGTCTTGGGAGTATAGTAACGAAATTCTTTAGCCTTGTAGTATTCCCAATGTACCGTCCACGATTGCTTATACAAAATACTTTGGATTTTCTGCTCTAGGTCGCTAGATGGACAAGCTCCGCTCGTGATTTCACGTGAATCGTCCTCGCGTTCCATGTTACTTTCATCCTGTTATGCAAACACCGTCTGATGAACATAATAGATGCATTCCATTCATCCTTACTACCGTAACTGATAACGAAAATATTTCCGAGACTTGATCACGTTCCTATAGCGTGATCATTGAGTGTTTTGGTGTAATCACTTATAATTCCTTTCGGAACTGATTCGTTATTTTCGTGTGGCAACAGCACCTTTTATTTACGTTCTGGATTTGACGTCTGTTCATTTAAAATCAATTGTCAGCTTGGAAAATTATAAAAATTAATTGTATTTAATTATACTGATAGAAGGTATGTGTATAATTTTCTTATAGTTTACCACTTTGTCTCTAAATAATTTTTGAATGTTAGAAGCAATTCCTTTTTTTAGTTGATTGCTTTTTTTGTTTCGAAACACAACGGTGTCTATGGGACAGACCAGTTCTAATAAGATAAACATTTTTGGGATTATCAACTCTTATTTATTTATGTCAATTTTGAAATAATTATTCTCCTTTGCAATTAAATATAAAACTTCGAACGACGTAAATTTAAATGTTCTATATATACATTCTGACGTAGTTTCTGACACATAAATTTATAAATGGCAGAAGATTGTAGAATATATGAAACATTTACTTTGTATTTTATTTCTGACTTAAAATGAATCAAATCAGAATGTTATCCGTATGTGCTGTGCCGTTTTTCCCGGTGTGCCCGATTAGGGCCCCACAACCATCAGCGGCACCCAAATAGATAAATAGTAAGTTTTATCGGGAGATGAAATCCCCTGCCTCCTTATATTGCAGTGATTTTTTTTAAAACTATTTTCCTAACTTGCTGAAAGAAAAACAAATATTACACTTTCGAATAAAATGTGATGTTTTTTCTGTTGCTCCCCCCGTCCTGGAGATTTTGCGGTCAATGTTATGGGAAGCATTGTCTATTCAGGCCACCTTTTATTTTTTCGCGTATTCCAAAAATATTACATAGCCAAGAAGACTCAGGAAGTCCGCTGACAAGTAGGGTCAAACGGATGCATTGCATAGAGGCCCGGTAGGCTTAGATGTTCATATAAGCTGTTTACAAAGCTGCATTATAACCACCGTACCATGCCAGCCACCATATAAGCAGTTTATAAAAAGCGAATAACTTGTAAAATAGAGGGTAATAGGGAGGCCTGCACATTTGCTGCATAGAGTCTCGAGAATTCTTTGGGCAGGCTGAGCCACAGTATCCCATTGAAATTGCAACCAGAATATATGTATTGATGATGGTTACTAACTGTTATTATTTGTGTCATGCCTTTATAATTGTGTATGAAAAGATAAAAAATGGAATATTCTAACATTTTTTTTTTTTTTTAAATCTTATTTTGGGGGCTCCCTAACAAATTTTGTCTAGAGCCCTTGCTTATGTTAAGATAGCCCTGTGTAGGAGAATATAGGTACTGTATCTATGAGCAAAGGCATACTACTTATGGAGAACCAGCTGAAAACTAATTCCAAAATAATTTACACTTGTGACTGGTGCATCTACTTTAGAAGGAATACAAAAACTTCAGGTTCTCTAAATCAAACTCGAATTTTGACTTTATCCTAACTTTTTAAGGATATGCATTATAAATGATGATGGCACAAATAGTAAAAAATTTAAGTTTGATTCCTGTGATTTAACGTATTCTTTGCAAGGATAGAGATGAGATGCTACTGAATTGTTGGTTCATAATTTTAAAAAATTGACTCAGAAAATAGTTTTTACAATTTTCAAAAGAATAATTTTTAATCTAAAGTTTTTAATCCAGAATTATAATTATGTAATTTTATTAAACCAATTTTGTTATATATTGTTTTGTATAATTGTTTACTGCAATTTTCTATAATTTTCAGATCCTCATATTGTAAAGATGACTATATTACGTGCTGGTACTTATTTAACCCCTAGTATTCCAGTAGAATTCTTTGAAACCATTCTTCAATACCTAGAATCAAAACTCAAAATTCATACAACTTTATTGTATGAGTCTAGATCACATGGACCTAAACTTGAGATTGAAGATCCTTTTGCATCTGGTTACCTTGATTTAGGTATTTTTGTTACATCTTCTTATTTAATATTTCTTTTATATTTTTAAACTGTGATTTACTTTGAGACTGTGATTGCTAAAAGAATATCAATTGTAGCCAAATTGTCTTCTGTTTCCTGCAATACATACTGTCTATATAGGTAAAATATTGTAATGGGGTCGAAAATGCAAATTTGTAATTTTGACAGATTTACTTGCTTTGACTATCTTTGAGCATAAATTAACTTTTAGCATATATGTGTGTGTGTGAATGTTTGTCTGTGTGCAATGTATTTACTCTTGTTCAAAAATGAATTCTAATGAATTCTGAGTTACCATTAATTTTACTAATTAAAACTTTTGAGTTACTGGTTTTATTTTACAAATTGTTCTTCTTTTACCCCCGAATATACTATTTATAGTTATGTAAAAGTTTTAATATTTTTCTAATTTAATAATGTTTGTTTTCCTCATGATTATTTGCCTAAATACATATTCATTTTTTAAAAATCTGTCACACCTCGTAGTAGAATTACTTTGAATGAACACCGTCCCAAATTTTCAGTCTTTATAAACTGATGTTGAATAATATTGAAAAATAATGTACCTGTTGAAAACCTTGAACATGTTAATAAAAGTAGTAAGCAAATTACATCTGAAACCAAGGCACACATTAAGAATTTGAAATTCTCTCAATAAATTTCAAGAGTAAGATAATTTGTTATTGACATGGATGTGCTATGAATTGATATGTTTATTATAATTTGGTTCA